>CM065808.1:28170031-29370031 GCA_033398695.1 Orobanche coerulescens | reverse complement strand
TGCAAGTGGAAAAACTTATGATGATGACGGTTAATGGAATTTCATTTCTTTGCTCCTTCGTGTGAAGGTTGCCACAGGAAGCGCATTTGGCGTAAAACTTTGTTACTTTGTATTTTGCATGTTTTCATAGTGTTAAAGTAATTTTGACCATTATTTGTGATTATAAATTTCATATTACCGACCCCAACATATTTGGGATTGAGGTGCACATGATGATGATGGCGGGCCGGCGGCCTTCTTTAAAAGCTGCAGACCAAGTTCTCTAATTTTTTCAATGCGCAGTTATTAGTATAATGCGGGCTTGTTACTTTGCAGATCTGAGGACTATATCTCCCTGCTGGAGTCCATTAGGGTGAAGAACTTGGCATTGAGGATACAGATTGCTGACGTGGAGCTTCTGGTTTTTACCTCCAAACTTTTGCCTGTGAATCGTCAATGTGAGATCGTGTACCATTCGTTTAGCACTGCCGTTAAGTAATGCCACAAGTCATTAATTCTTGCTTTTCTGAATGTCTGACAGGTTGGCAGGGAAAGAACTTCCTGTGGGGAGTATTTCATCGTCTAAAACAAGATACCAGTGTTGGGTTGAACAACGAAGGACTTGTGTTGTCGGTGCGGCCCTCAGACGGCAGTGAGGAGGCTGACATGGACATCGACATGATGGGTGGAATTTGTGTGGGAAGAGTGGACATACCAGTTAATAAGAGGGAACCTCTCAGAGAGAAACGCGTAGGATTTGAACATGATCCCGTGAATGCTGCTAATAAGGCGTTGTCTATTTGTTCCAGTGATCTCGTGCCTCCTGGATTTGAGGAGGTGTATAGGCTGAGAGTCCTTGGTGGTGCAGTCAACCAGGGCTGCTTGTCGTCTTTTCCTGCAAAGGTGAAATCTGAATGTTTGCTGTGATTCAAAAGTAGCTTGGTTTTTAGACACTGGAGAAGCGTAGCTATTTGCTTGAATTTGTACAGCAGAGACTGACTTTTGTGGTAGATATTAGTAGGCACTTTGTAGTTGTATCACTCAAAATTGGTTGTGAAATCATTGCTGACCCTCTCTCTCTCTCTCTCTCTCTCTCTCTCTCTCTCCCTCCCTCCCTCCCTCCCTCCGTGTGTGTTTCTATTTTTAATTCAACTACATTTAGTAGTAAGCTGTACGTGTGTGTTGCACTTTAGCCTTGTGATATTCTTAACTTACTTAGATAAATTATATGATGGAAATCAAGGAATTTAAATATTAGAATAATATTAATTATTTTAGGTTATTTCTGGTTGCGTAAAAATATTTGAAAAAAGGACGAGCACAAAAAATAAATTTAGAAAATATGCCAGCAAAATAATGTCTTCTAAAAATTCTCGCCTAGGCAGATTAATCATTTGATTAATTTCTAGAAGTTTCCCTATCATTTCAATTATGGCATAGGCGTTTGAACATTAAATAGTTGCCTAAATGGGCTGGTCGGACGCCTAGGAAGACAAGTTAGGCGGGCAATTGTGGGCAAGTACGATCTATGCATACGATGTGATGCGATTGGGATACGATCGTGTGCAGCGATCGTGGGCACATTCATTGTGCACTCGGTGGTGGGCACATTCATTGTGCACTCGGTGGAGAGTAGGGATATTTTAATCAAAATGGTACTAATAACTTTCACGAGGTCCAACCGGCCATAGACCGACCTTTCCACTAGGAAGAAAGGCTGAGATCAAGGAATTGAGAGAGCTGTTTTTAATCAAAATGGTACTAATAACTTATACTCTTATAATTCAGGCTATATAGCTTGTTAATTTTTCGAAAAACAAAAAACTTTTTAATTTTATAATTTAGTATTAAAAAATTAATTCTCACTTAATTTTCTTAAATCAAGACTCAAAAAGTATTATCCAATAGAGATTATTAATATCGAGATTATGGTGGACTTAGCTTCGAGGTTCAAGTCCAAATATCTCCTTCCTAAAATTAATATTTAAAAAAAATATTGTATAAGTTTAATTAATTGATTATTAAAAATTTAAACTCTTGAACTCCAATTTCGCCAATCCATTTACATTTATAAAATTCATACACCGTCATCTTGGATCATCCAACTGTTGGGATTCGGTGCCTAAATCGAAGGCCCAGCAGAAGCGGTAAAACGAAAATTAATTCGATCTGAATCCCTACGAGGATCGATCGAGCTACGTATATACGAATATTAAAATTAACAAAGAAAGATTCGAAATCATACCCTTGTCGTCCGTTGATTATATGGAGTTCTTCTCTTGAGCTATTCCCCAAGCTCTAGTTGTAAATCCCAGCGATCCAAAGTGCTCCAAGCCCTTGGATGATCCAACGATGAAACACCGCGTCTCTACTTGTCATGCGCCGGAGAAACGAATGGAACGGCGATCACCCAATTAACCTTCAAGGTTACGGCTAGAATCGGATGACGAAGTTTTTGATTATAACACTCCAAGTGTATAATCTGTACCTCTCAATTAATTCCTCACAATATTTCTCAAAGAAAATATATGAAGAAGAAGAACACTTGTGAAGACTCCAGGAAACCTTTTCTTCTCTCTTTACTGAACACAAATCCTTCGTACAGCATGTCTGGAGAGAGTGTCCCAAGTCTTCATTTTATTCTACCAACCCAACACATCAAATCCCCTTTATAATATAATAAGAGATATCATATCTCTTAAAGTCATTTATCTTCCATTATAAAATGGAGACAAAGACCAAGAGGGGTTAGGTGAAGGGGGCAGCCATCTAGAAGGGGAATATGAGTTTGGTCCGTTTCGGACTCCCGTGAGTCCAAACAGATAAAATCCAATTCCGTTCCGATGTATTTATATCGATTAATTAATATAATTAATTAATCATATCAAATACATAATGACATAATTAATTTCTCCAAGAAATAATTATATTCATGAATTAATTTAATCACCCGGTAATTTATTTAATTCATTAGGCCGTAAATTAATTTATTCAATAAATTAATTTAGACATCCAATATCCCAAATTAGATATCAAATATCTAATATTCATAATGAGAGAATTAGCTCGATTCATTCCGTCGTCAATCCTATTGCGCGACTCGGTAGGTTCGTCTCGGTCAGCAATGGGAGGAACCAAAGAGTAGTAGCACCACCTAGCCAGTCTGGCGGCCTACACTGTACCCCAACTGAGAACAAATGATTGGGATCATTCAAGAACCATTCTGTCGTGAATACCAGTATAGGTATAAACCCTTCTTTCAAATGTCCCGATCAAGTTATAGGGTCATGTTCAGTCAAACCCTATCAGTACTTGATGCTATGCATGCGTTAATTCAAATTTAGATCATCGAGCTCTCGTGTATCCAATACAACTAGCTCCAATGCTTTGGCCAAAGACTTATGATCTCATCTGCCAATAACCGCATAGGACATATTGAAGAGATAAATTCACCACTAGAAGGGGGGTTGAATAGTGGTAATGCGGAATATCGAACTTTCTCGCGAATAAAAGAAAATAGTGCGGAAATTAATAGACTCAATGATTTATAGAGGTTCGGCAACTTGCCTACGTCCTCTCTCCGACTTCTTTTTCTATTGGCTCAAGAACAACCACACACTTGACTCGTCTTCGATCGGTCCGAGTACAGCAACCGTTACAACCGCTTGTCTTCTATTGGTCCAAGCACAACCACTCTCAAAATAAACTTTGTTTATCTAGTGTTTTATCGGAACTAGATAATCCTTAATTACGAATATTGGAGGGTAATCCTAATAATGCCAGATCAAAGATCCTAATAACACCAGATTAGTGACTCTTAATTCGTTTCTCTAACGCTCTTGTATGAGTGATGCAACACTCACAACCAAATGAAAGAATACAAAGTATAATAAATATTACAAGATATATCACTCTTTGTATCTTTCTCCTCACAACTTAGAATACAATAATAGATAGAAATCTGAGCTCAAAAATGCTTTGATTGCTTGTATACTTGAATGCTTGAAGTTGTGTGTGAGATACCCAAGTCCTATGGGTATTTATAGTATCAAGTCATTCTTCATCTACTGAAAAATGTATTATTAGCGTGCGCTAATAATCCTTCATAGCGTGCGCTAACGAGCTTTGACTTGAATGATCTGAACGGTCATTAAACTGTACAAACGGTCATAATATACATCTAGCGTGCGCTAGTCGGTCTTCTGTAGCGTGCCTTATCGTCGGTCAACAGGTCTTCACTTTTGACTGTTGA
Source organism: Orobanche coerulescens (assembly GCA_033398695.1). NCBI lineage: Eukaryota > Viridiplantae > Streptophyta > Magnoliopsida > Lamiales > Orobanchaceae > Orobanche > Orobanche coerulescens. Next base: position 29,365,800 of record CM065808.1, on the reverse strand, counting down.
GACTTGTCGGTTTGTCTCCCCAACGTCTCTTTTCTAAAGGATAAAATGTACGTAGCGTGCGCTAGTACATATACATTAGCGTGCGTTAACATTATTTAATGTTATCCTTCCATATTTTGCAGATCTCCTTTTTGACGTTTGCGTTCCAACGGATAAGTTGACTAACGGTAGGAGTTTGAACGCTTAGCGTGCGCTAACACATATATTGTAGCGTGTGCTACAACTTTTCCAAATAACGTACGTTAGCTTGATTAGCGTACATAATAGCTTCCTTTGATTTGAGTCCAGACCCTACTGGACTACCAAAATACTTTCCGGTAGCGTGCGCAAGATATGATATGTAACGTGCGCTAAGACCTCTGAATAGCGTACGTAAGTGTACATCCGTAGCGTGCGCAAATGCTTTTCCTTTTTCTGTCCAGACCTTACTATCTCTTTGCCTTGAGTGCGATAGCGTGCGCTATAAATAGATGATAGCGTGCGCTAAGATTAACAGCTTAGCGTGCGCTGATATTTTGTATTTTGTGTGCGCTATCCATCAGGTGACTCCACTAGGCTGCAGATTACTTGCCTGAGCGCAGGTGACTTTTCCCTTGATAGCGTGCGCTACCATACAGACTGTAGTGTGCGCTAAGAACATGATTTTCCTTCAATATAGCAGCTCTATGGGATAGATTTTGTTAAATATTTTGAATACGATCATCATCAAAATACTTTGAGTCAACAATCTCCCCCTTTTTTATGATGTCAAAACATTTAATATATACCTGCAAAAACGGTTTTAAAAAATTTCGAATCAAGGTAACTTGTTCGATATGTTAGTACGTTCCAGTTTTTGGAGTGTTTCTCCCCCGTTTTGACATAAACAAAAAAGGACTCCCCCTGTATCGTTGCGTATCAGATATGATACCAACCAAATGCCATTTTCCAAAACGAGAACATACAATTAACAAACACCAAACTACATGAAAACCAAACGAAGAGAAATGCGTATTTCATTGCAAATAGTGCATTACACATATATATCCAAGACACGAGACATCAAAAACATATGAAACAAAAGTCGCTACAACGAGAACCAATGTCCTAAAACTAGGGTGCGTGCTCAGATGAGGACGGTGGAAGCGGGAATGATGGATGAGTAAAACGAATGAAGTCTTCAAGCAGCCCGCGCACTCCTTGAACTTCGGAGCGAAGAGAACGAACGTCTTTACAGATATCCATTTGTGAAGTCTCGATGCTGCGCATTCATGAAACGAGGTCACTCTCCTCTTCCTCGGTAAGAGTCTCTCGCATCGGACGCTTTCTCTTAGAAGTGGGCTTCCTCACGAATTCTCCGATTTGTATTTCCCGAAGGGTGTGAGGCCCTCGTCGAGTGATTCGCTCTTCCGGTGTAGGCATACGAGTCCCTTTATCCACTTGGTCGTCTTCATGAAGATATGGAAAGATAGATCGTGCGGACATAGTGCATGGCTTTGAGCGAGTAATCTGAGATCTCATGGCCGAGTGAAACGGGAACGGCTTTGTCCTTCGTCAAGTCCACGTGATGAAATTTGAAGATCGCCGTTAGGATGGAACCATACGGCATTCCAGACTTGCGGGACCGAGAATCATAATTCTTTGACTGAAAGAGGTCGCCCTTAACCTTCATCCATCTTGTGACGATCACGGCAAAATCAACTTTGTCATCGTTCAGCACTCGGTACACAACATGTTTATCGACTCTGACTAACTTATGTTAAGTTTTAACTTTGGGCATTATGCATATTGTGAGTGCAACCAAAAGAAGTCTAATGTTAATCCCGAAATCGTTGTTCTCAAAAGCCTCGTCGGTGATGTCGATTATGGCCATCGAACTCAGAATTCCTTGACATCAATCTCCCTAACTCCAGACTCCTCAGTGATCGATTTCCCACAACACGAAAAACCATCGAACAACAAACCAAAAAGTTGAGACAAAATCTCCGAAGAGACTTTTACTACCGTTCCTCCAACCAAACTCCCTAAAACTAGAGATGAGGAACCTTCACTCTCAGCAATGTGAAGGTTCGCATAAAATTCACGAACAAGCTCGGGAAAGATAGGTTCCTTAGATTCAACAAAGCGAGCAATTCCAATGGAGGAGAAAAAATCAGAGATGACAACATTCGCCCATTCCAGGCTTGGAAAATTGAAGAAGTAACAATCTGTTAACTGCTCCTGAGGAAGAATTTCAGAAAAGACCTTCGACGCGGTATATGACATGAAGCGGGATGTGTCGTATTCTGGATCGCGAGGGCATTTTGCGTTTTTGTAAGTCTTCTCCATAGCTTTGAGGCCCTTGCTCGACATAAATCTGAAAGAAATTGAAAGATTGTAGAAGGAATCGGGATTTGAATGAGTTGGTTTTACGGCTAGGGTTCTTGCTAAAAGAGGATCTGGAGTGTTTGCGTACGTTATGAGATGATGGGAATGTTTCTGGGATGAACAGGGTTTATATAGTGAACTGAGCCGGTTTAATTAGCGTACGCAAAGGGTGTATAATTAGCGTACGTTAAGAATATATGGGTAGCTCACTAGACTGTCCAGTAGCAAATATCGAAATAAGGAAATTTTAATTAGCGCACGCAAGTGATAAGGGATTAGCGTACGCTATCGAAGACAAAATTTAGCGTGCGTTAAAAGAATGAAGCTAGCGTGCGCTAGCGAATGGAACGTTTCAAAGATATTGATTTCTCGAGTAGAAAACTAATTTAAAAAATTATCTAGATGTCCCATACCAAGTTGCAAATGAATAGTATTAAATGATTCCTCGGGAAGAGGTTTCGTAAATATATCAGCAAGTTGGTCCTTCGTCCCGACAAAAATTATGCAGATATCTTTCTTTTGCACATGATCGCGTAAAAAATGATGTCTAATATCTATACGCTTAGTTCTACTATGCAACACGGGATTTTTACTCAGATTAATAGCACTAGTATTATTACATAATATAGGGGTATTTTCAAAATAAATGTCGTAGTCGCGGAGTTGATTTTTAATCCATAGTACCTGAGCACAGGCACTCCCTGCAGCAACGTATTCAGCCTCAGCTGTAGACAATGCTACACTGGTTTGATTTTTACTTCCCCAAGATATTAAGCATGAACCGATGAAATGACATGTATCACTAGTACTCTTTTTATCAATTTTGCATCCGCCGAAATCGGCGTTACTATATGCAATCAAATTAAAGTCCAAGCAAGAGGGATACCATAGACCTAGTCCGATGGTCCCTTTCAAGTAACGAAAAATGTGTTTACAACCAATTAAATGTGATTCCTTAGGATTAGCTTGGAATCGAGCACATAAGCATGTTGCAAATATTATATCTGGCCTAGAAGCAGTCAAATATAGCAAAGATCCGATCATACATCGATATAATTTTTGATCTACGGATTTGCCATTTTCATCTTTTTCAAGCTTTAATGATGAGGACATTGGCGTTGAAATCACTTTGCTACTCTCCATTTTGAATTTCTTTAGGAGATCGTTTGAGTACTTTGTTTGATGAATAAAGAATCCATCTTCGCATTGCTTGATTTGAAGCCCGAGGAAGAATGTTAATTCTCCCATCATACTCATCTCGAACTCTCTTTTCATAAGATTAGAGAAATCTTGGCACAATGATTCGTTAGTAGCTCCAAAAACAATGTCATCAACATAGATTTGGCAAACAAGTATATAATTATTCAATATTTTCACAAACAAGGTATTATCGACTTTACCTCTTTTATAATCATTTGCAATTAAAAATTGACTTAAACGATCATACCATGCTCGGGGTGCTTGTTTCAACCCGTAGAGTGCCTTGTTGAGCTTGTAGACGTGATCCGAAAATTGATGATCTTCAAAATCGGGAGGTTGCTTGACATAGACTTCTTCTTGAATGTATCCATTCAAGAATGCACTTTTCACATCCAATTGAAATAATTTGATCTTTTTGTGAGCGGCAAATGCACATAACAAACGGATGGCTTCGAGTCGAGCCACGGGAGCAAAACTTTCTTCGTAATCAAGGCCTTCCTCTTGATTATACCCTTGTGCGACCAAACGAGATTTATTTCGAATTGGGTAACCGTCTTCGTCACACTTGATTTTGTGCACCCATTTAGTTCCGATAATTGTTTTATCTTTAGGAGCGGGAACTAAATTCCATACATTATTGTGCATGAATTGTACAAGCTCCTCTTGCATTGCCATCATCCAACTTTCATCATCAAGAGCCTCTGATATATTTTTGGGAACTATTTCGGATACGAAAGCACAATGAGCCATATATTCGATGGTTCTCCTTCGAGTTTGAACACCGTCTTCAATGTTTCCAATCACAAGATCTTTTGGATGGTCTTTGATGTGCCTCCAATCTTTCGGTAGACTCTCGATTGTCTTCTTTTGGATTACCGAAATTTTCTCCATTTCGTTTGAGGGATGAGAGTCCGGAAAAATACCTGCATCATCAAAATATTCTACCTTTCTCGGGGGTGAGATCATATCGTTGAATTTAACATGAATGGATTCTTCAAATTTATTTGTTCTAATGTTATAAACTCGATATGCTTTGCTATTTGTAGCATAACCAAGAAATATTCCGGAGTCGGATTTAGCATCAAATTTCCCCAAGTTATCCTTACCATTATTTAGGATAAACACATTGCAACCAAAAGGATAAAAATAAGATATATTTGGCTTTTTGCCCTTCCATAATTCATACGGAGTTTTAAGGTTAGTTCTGCGAACATGAACTCGGTTAATTACATAACATGCTGTAAAAATTGCTTCGGCCCAAAAGAATTGTGGAAGAGAGTATTCATTAAGCATAGTCCTTGACATTTCCTCCAAATATCAATTTTTCCTTTCAACAACCCCATTTTGTTGAGGCGTTCTAGGAGCCGAAAAATTGTGATTAATACCATATTTGTCACATAAAAGCTCAAACTGTAACACCCCAAACTAGGCGGATATTACAGTGCCTTGAATCCCCGACTGGGACCCACCAGGCAAATGAAAATGATGAATTAAATAATATAATTGTAGTACCGAACCACATTATATTATCAAGTACTCCGATGAGGAGTTTAAGTACAACACACCAGGACAAAACCGAACACTAGTATATTTTATATGGAGATAAAATACACCACCCTGAGCAGTTAAACATCTCAAACGGAATTTGCAGCGGAAAATACAAATGTGAATAATCGAAATGATGAAATGATCAAACAAACGGAATGATCAGGGCCCCCTACTAGTATCACTGGGACTTCTCGCCGTCAACATGCTCTTCCCGTGCCTTTGCCTTGCCGTGACCTGAAAACAAAAATCCCCCAACGGGGTCAGTTACACAGAACAACAATCCTCAAGGGTTGAATTACACAATCATGAATTAACTGAAGTTATGAAATATCTTTAGTTATGAATTACGCTGAAGAGGAGTATCATAGTACGCCCGTAATGTTCTGTGCAAGTGTACAAGACGAATGACCGGACACACCCGTCCTTGTACCTAATTAGTCTCACGGAGGTAAGCGTTACCGTGTGCACGGTCCAATGTATCGGTGAACCCAAAACATGACCATCGTGTGCCCGACTAAAAATTCCACACAGCCACACCCGGCCACGCAATATGAACCCAAAAGGCCATGTGAACGAGAATGACCACAATGAATACCAATGAATAATAATTCGACAAGGCCAAGATGACTCACCGAGATGAAAATAATAGTGACTTGATTGATAACCCAATGAAATGATTTAGAACCGTCGTTCCTCGTGAATGAAATGATTATTCGATAATTACAAGTCTCATTATGATTAATACCATGATGAATGAGTTATGATTATGAGCAATCAACAACAAAAGGAATGAGTATCCTTTTAACCGAGTAAGAGTTAACTTACACAATACCGATGACAATGTCCTTCCACGAACAACGTCCTAATCGAGATACCGGTCGCTCGAACAACCTTGAATAACAATAAGTACCAACAACCGTTCAATACACGTATCAAGCAACAAAACACGACTAACCCAAAGGTCGATACAACGACAATCAAACTCATAGGGGCATTCTAACGAATACGTAACCAACCACACAACTTCGAAAATATCCAATCCCGAATATATCGAAACCAACACCAAAATGAGTATTTCGAACTAACAAAACACTTCAATGATATCAATAATCCAATAGGAATCCACAATTCAAGATTACAACCACATCAATCGGAAAATCCCCAATTAACCGAAGTCAACCCCAAGGGTTCTTGAAATAATTCTGAAAATAGCCATTAAATCCGTAGGAATATATTTATCCAAGGTAGATAATCCATATCTAACATATTCCAATGATAATCCAAGCTTACACGAAGAAATCGGAAGGAAAAACCCAAAAATCCAAAATTCTAGATCCAAGAGATTAATACCTTAGATTCGATGTGATGAGGATGTTGAAATGATGATTTATCCAAAAGATAAGCTTGAAGATGATGTTTGATGATTACTCCCCGAATAACACTCTCCAAATCGCCCTAATCGCCCGAAACCGCGAAGAAACGAAGAGAAATGATAAATGACGGATTAAGGGCTGAATCGTCTATTTATAGCAATCCCGGTTTAGCGCGCTAGCCGGCTCATAGCGTGCGCTAACGGGTGTTTTGGGTAGTCCGGTACCTTGTCCGAACACGGTAGCGTGCGCTACGTACCTTTTGTAGCGTGCGCTACAACCATACCATTAGCGTGCGTTAATACCCATGGTTAGCGTGCGCTAACGAATTATTAGATGCCCGATCGGAATCCGTAAACCGTCGTCCTCGATCGACCTCGGTAGCGTGCGCTACAACCAATATTTAGCGTGCGCTACTACACCATTTGCGTCGCTAAATATCACTCATAGCGTGCGCTATGAATTAATCGATGCGATCCGGTAGCCCTGGACTCAACTCGATCCGTCCTTAGCGCTCTGGCAATTATTAGCGTGCGCTACTACAACCCACTAGCGCGCTACTTACCACTCGTAGCGTGCGCTGCTTATAACTCACTGCGGTCGGTACCTTACGGATCGGCCAGGGTAACATTAGCGTGCGCTAATGCTGAGTGGTAGCGTGCGCTACCTGTACTCAATTAACGTGCGCTAGAAAGAGTACGTAGCGTGCGCTACTCCTCACGCACAGCCCACAATGAAAAATGACAAAGATGATAAACACGGCACGGAACTCCAATTATGATTGTGATGAACGACGATTGATACACGATACAATTACTCTGAACGACGAATACCATGATTGAATGTGAGTGACAAATGATCATTAATGAGTGAAATTTACTGAATGATACATACTGAATGATAATTACTGAATTACAATCGGGTATTACATACACCTCCCCTTAAAAGAGTTTCGTCCCCGAAACTAAGGGTCAAACAACTCGGGATAACTCTCCCGCATACTATCCTCGGTTTCCCAAGTAGCCTCTTCGACTCCGTGCCTAGACCACTGAATCTTAACCAAAGGAATCGTCTTATTCCTCAACTGTTTGATTCGCCGCTCTAAAACTCGTATAGGACGCTCCTCATATGAATGGTCGTCGGCGATCTCGATTTCGTCGAACTGAAGTATGTGACTCGGGTCGGCAACATACTTCCGCAACTGAGAGACGTGAAACACATTATGAATTCGGCTCAACGCCGGAGGTAAAGCCAATCGGTAAGCTAACTCGCCTACTCGATCCAGAATCTCAAACGGTCCAATGAATCTCGGACTCAACTTACCCCTTTTCCCAAAACGGAAGATCCCACGACTCGGGGATACCTTGACCAACACGTGGTCACCTACCTCGAACTCTAATGGTCGACGACGGTTATCTACATATGATTTCTGTCGACTCTGAGCGGTCAACAAACGACTCCTGATCAAAGCTACCTTCTCACGGGCGGCTATAAGCATATCGGGCTCGGTGCCGATTGATTCTGATAGGTCGTCCCAACACAACGGAGATCAACAACGACGACCATACAAGGCCTTGTAAGGTGCCATCTTAATCGAAGCATGCCAACTATTATTATACGTGAACTCGATCAATGGAAGTTGGGCTTCCCAATCGTCTTTCCAATCGAGGACGCATGCCCTCAACATGTCCTCTAATGTCTGAATAGTCCTCTATGATTGCCCGTCGGACTGAGGATGAAAAGCGGTACTGAGATTAAGCTGAGTTCCCATAGCGCGATGAACTGATTTCCAAAAATGCGACACAAACCGTCCGTCACGATCGGAAACGATACTTTTAGGAGTACCGTACAGTCTCACTATCTCTTTGATGAATAACTGGGTAAGTCTCGCGGGACCCCAAGTATCCTTGATCTCAAGGAAATGAGCTGATTTAGTTAAGCGGTCCACGATCACCCAGATCGTATTCATGCCACGACGACTCGTCGTCAAACTCGTGATGAAATCCATAGAAATGTCTCCCCACTTCCATTCGGGAATAGGAAGAGGTTTCAGCATACCCGCCGGTCGCTGATGTTCAATCTTAACTTGTTGACAGGTTAAGCATCTCGAAACAAATTCTGCGACTTCTCGCTTCATATTACTCTACCAGTAATTCTGTTTCAAGTCTTTGTACATCTTGCTAGACCCCGGATGAACAGAATAAGGGGTACCATGAGCTTCTTTCAAAATCGAGTTTTTCAACTCGTCATTCGCCGGTACGCACAACCGATTCTTAAACCTCAAAAGTCCATCCTCGTGGACCACAAATCCAGGGGCTTTCCCCTGAGTCACATCCTCACGGATGCGCAACAATGAAGGGTCTGAACTCTGATACTCTCGGATTGCCTCCTCGAGTGATGATGAAATCTCTAACATACAAAGTTGTCCCTGAACTCGCTGAAGCCAGACCTCGATCTCGGGTCTAAGGAATTCCTGCTGAAGCTCCTTCTGGACTGTTAAACGAGCAAGCATATGCTCCTGAACGGACTTACGACTCAAGGCGTCGGCGACAACGTTCGCCTTGCCCGGGTGGTAGAGGATCTCAATATCATAATCTTTGATTAGTTCTAACCACCGCCTCTGTCGCATATTTAACTCCTTCTGAGTAAATATATACTTTAAACTCTTATGATCGGTGAATATCTGACAGGTAACGCCATAAAGATAATGACGCCAAATCTTCAAAGCGAACACCACGGCTGCTAGCTCCAGGTCGTGTGTCGGATAATTAACCTCGTAAGGTCTCAATTGCCGCGAAGCATAGGCAATAACCTTTCCGTTCTGCATGAGCACACATCCGAGACCCTGTCCGGACGCATCACTATAAACCACAAATCCTTCCGTCCCCTGCGGCAAGGAAAGTACAGGTGCTGACATTAACCGTCTCTTGAGTTCCTCAAAACTCCGTTGACACGCGTCGGACCACGTGTATTTCTTATCCTTATGCAAAAGGTTCGTCAAGGGTTGAGCGATTATAGAAAATCCCTCCACAAATCGCCGATAATAACCCGCTAATCCGAGGAAACTTCGGATTTCCTTAACATTCTTCGGAGGTAGCCAATCACGAATAGCCTCCGTCTTCTGAGGATCGACACGAACTCCGTCTGAAGAAATTACGTGTCCGAGAAACGTCATTTCGGACATCCAGAACTCACATTTGGAAAACTTCCCATAAAGTTGTTCTTGTCTCAACACGTCGAGAACCTGATGAAGATGAACCTCGTGTTCCTCTCGGTCACGAGAATAAATCAAAATGTCATCGATGAAGACAACAACAAACTGATCTAAAAAGTCGATGAAAACCCGATTCATTAACTCCATGAATACCGTAGGTGCATTAGTTAGCCCGAACGGCATAACTACGAACTCATAATGACCATAGCGTGTTCGAAACGCCGTCCTCGCGATATCCGACTCTCGAATTCGCAACTGATGATATCCAGATCTTAAGTTGATCTTGGAAAATACTGAAGCTCCCTGAAGTTGATCTAAGAGATCATCAATACGGGGTAAGGGATACTTATTCTTGATTGTCACCCTATTCAACTCCCGATAATCGATACACAAGCGAAAAGAACCATCCTTCTTCTTGACAAATAACACTGGTGCTCCCCAAGGACGACCTTTTCGGTCGAATATAACCCTTCTCGAACAACTCCTCAAGTTGGTTCTTTAATTCCTGCATTTCGGTCGGGGCCATCCGGTACGGTGCCTTCGATATCGGAGACGTACCAGGCTCCAACTCAATCGTGAATTCCACATCTCTCTGTGGAGACAAACCAGGTAACTCGTCTGGAAAAACGTCGGCATACTCCCTCACTACTGGAATATCCGTCAACATTACTGATGATTTCTCGGTTTTGGTCATGTAGCACCAATAACCAACACATCCCTGACTGAGTAATCGCACTGCTTTCATCAAATTAATGACCTTACCAGAACAACCGGGATTACCTCCCTGAAACACACATTCAACCCCATTGTCTGAAATGATAGTGATCATACGCTTACGGACACTAATGATGGCATCATGACGATCCATCCAATCAATACCCAAGATGACGTCGTCCCTCGGCAAATCTACTACGATTAGGTCTGCTGGCCATACACGACCATGAAACTGAATCGGACAATTCTGAATCTCACGATTACCGATAATTCATCTACCATCAGGTAGGCCAATGACATAAGGCTCACAATTAGTAGCACTACCCAGATGTAGTCTACTCAAACATGACTCGGAAATGAATGAATGCGATGCACCAGTATCAAAAAGGGTACACACAGGTTGAGATAGAATATCGAGTGTACCTGAGATCATTCGGGCCTCTGGATCATCGGTCTTCTTCATCTCATAAATCCGGGGCTTGCTAGTCCCGACCGACGCTCCGTCTGGCGGCTATAGGCTCCACCTTTAGTCGCTCCTGTCGTTTTAAACGGCCGATTGAGTGGCCTAATTACGCAGTGATGCTTAGGGGCGAGATGACGTCGAGTAGGTTTGGAGTCCCTACGGCAAAACGGGCCTTATGCCCGGCAATCCCACAATTATGACATGTGATAGTCTGTCTCGGACACTTGGTACGAGATGACCAAGATCCCCACGATTAAAGCAGGTGATGGCCGAGGCCGCTCGAGACCGAGATTCTGCGGGTTTAGACGACACAGAGGTCGCTCGAAGCGAGCCCGCACGGGGTTTCTTGAAGGTTGTCGACCGCCTTGGTGATTACGATTCTTCGATTTCTTGCTAGCGACGAAGGTTCTTTGCTTAGCAATCTCTTTAGCGATAAGTTCATAGGTAAGAGCTTTCTCAATGAATTCACCAACGTAGTGCAATTATGATTAAGCAATCGTAGTCTCATACGGGGTTTCACCTCTTCTTTGAAATACTTAATCTTATCGCCTCGGAATGAATGATAGATGAGGCGACGGAAGAAGTTCCCGAAATTTCTCGGCAATGGCGAGAACATCCTCGTCTGCCGAGGGTCGGGGTGAGTAATTACGGCAGTTTGGCCTCTCGAGCGGGGCCGGATAATACCTCTCCATCATGAGAGTTTTGAATCGATCCCAAGTACATGATCCTTCGGTGGTCTTCAACGAAAACCACCAAGAATGTGCGCTCTTAACCTGGTAGTAAGCCGCAACATAATCTTTGTGTCCTTCGGGACACTCTACCTTAGCAAACAACTTCTCGTAATGCTAGAGCCTATGAATAATATACGCCGGCTCGACGAGCCCTCAAAAGTAGGTGGCCTCTGGCGAGAGATGTCGCCGATGATATTGCTCACATTCCTCTCTTGCCTCTGAGGTGGCGGCGGAGGAGCCTGTTGATTTTGATTGACGGAGTTATGCATCGTCTCCATCAGCTGTGCCATCTGGGTCATTTGGGCCATCATGCCCTGTATAAAAGCGAGTGGGTTAACCCGGACACCTTCTGACTGAGCCGTGTCCCGGGTACGACTCCCCGTTAGTGAATGATCGCGTCCAGGTGAATGAGTGGCAGCGTCATTTTCGATGAATTAGCATTATTTCTCGCGTTTGCACGTGTATTCACACGAGCTCTCGGGATTCGGCCCGTTCCACGGCCTCGTCCTCCACGTCCTCTTCTTGCTCTCTCCATACTGAAGTAGGAAAGTCACATGATGATTATATTTCCCTCATGAATATCACGTTATGATTATGACATGAGATGATGAAAATGAGCATACGCGCTCTAACACAGTGATTACATGAATGATTAACTGACGTGACATGATTATCTGATGAAATTACTGAAATGATTATCTTGAACAAGTTAACATGATTAATGATTCGATCTTCCTGATCAACAACTGAACAATGAAATGAATTGAGTTATTAACGAGTTAACATGACCGTCCTGGTCAAATGAAAATGATGGTTGAGGATTGTTAACTGATGAATTATGAATGAATGATTCTTGCCATAAATTATACCATGGCGTTAGAAATCTTACAGTTCTTGGTCTGATTGGCTCGGCATTTGCACAGGTCACACGTGACGCGAAAGTCCAATGATACTAGTCCGATGACGATGATTTCAAATGAGACATGACTTGGAGGGTAGTATTCAAAACCACGCTCTGATACCAACTCTGTAACACCCCAAACTAGGCGGATATTACAGTGTCGTAAATCCCCGACTGGGACCCACCAGGCAAATGAAAATGATGAATTAAATAATATAATTGTAGTACCGAACCACATTATATTATCAAGTACTCCGATGAGGAGTTTAAGTACAACACACCAGGACAAAACCGAACACTAGTATATTTTATATGGAGATAAAATACACCACCCTGAGCAGTTAAACATCTCAAACGGAATTTGCAGCGGAAAATACAAATGACAGAATAACTGAAATGACTGAAATGACTGAAACAAACGGAATGACTGGGGCCCCCTACTAGTATCACTGGGACTTCTCGCCGTCAACATGCTCTTCCCGTGCCTTTGCCTTGTCGTGACCTGAAAACAAAAATCCCCCAACGGGTCGATTATACGTAACAACAATCCTCAAGGGTTGAAATTACACAATCATGAATTAACCGAAGTTATGAAATATCCTTAGTTATAAATTACGTCAAGAGGAGTATCATAGTACGCCCGTAATGTTCTGTGCAAGTGTACAAGACGAATGACCGGACACACCCGTCCTTGTACCTAATTAGTCTCACGGAGGTAAGCGTTACCGTGTGCACGGTCCAATGTATCGGTGAACCCAAAACATGACCATCGTGTGCCCGACTAAAAATTCCACACAGCCACACCCGGCCACGCAATATGAACCCAGAAGGCCATGTGAACGAGAATGACCACAATGAATACCAATGAATAATAATTCGACAAGGCCAAGATGACTCACCGAGATGAAAATAATAGTGACTTGATTGATAACCCAATGAAATGATTTGGAACCGTCGTTCCTCGTGAATGAAATGATTATTCGATAATTACAAGTCTCAATATGATTAATACCATGATGAATGAGTTATGATTATGAGCAATCAACAACAAAAGGAATGGGTATCCTTTTAACCGAGTAAGAGTTAACTTACACAATACCGATGACAATGTCCTTCCACGAACAACGTCCTAATCGAGATACAGGTCGCTCGAACAACCTTGAATAACAATAAGTACCAACAACCGTTCAATACACGTATCAAGCAACAAAACACGACTAACCCAAAGGTCGATACAACGATAATCAAACTCATAGGGGCATTCTAACGAATACGTAACCACCCACACAACTTCGAAAATATCCAATCCCGAATATATCGAAACCAACACCAAAATGAGTATTTCGAACTAACAAAACACTTCAATGATATCAATAATCCAATAGGAATCCACAATTCAAGATTACAACCACATGAATCGGAAAATCCCCAATTAACCGAAGTCAACCCCAAGGGTTCTTGAAATAATTCCGAAAATAGCCATTAAATCCGTAGGAATATATTTATCCAAGGTATATAATCCATATCTAACATATTCCAATGATAACTCAAGCTTACACGAAGAAATCGAAGGAAAAACCCAAAAATCCGAAATTCTAGATCCAAGAGATTAATACCTTAGATTCGATGTGATGAGGATGTTGAAATGATGATTTATCCAAAAGATAAGCTTGAAGATGATGTTTGATGATTACTCCCCGAAGAACACTCTCCAAATCGCCTAATCGCCGAAACCGCCGAAGAAATGAAGAGAAATGATAAATGACGGATTAAGGGCTGAATCGTCTATTTATAGCAATCCCAGTTTAGCGCGCTAGCCCCAGCTCATAGCGTGCGCTAACGGGTGTTTTGGGTAGTCCAGTACCCACTGTCCGAACACGGTAGCGTGCGCTACGTACCTTTTATAGCGTGCGCTACAACCATACCATTAGCGTGCGTTAATACCCATGGTTAGCGTGCGCTAACGAATTATTAGATGCCCAGTACTGGAATCCAGAAACCGTCTGTCCTCTGATCTGACCTCGGTAGCGTGCGCTACAACCAATATTTAGCGTGCGCTACTACACCGTTTGCGTACGCTAAATATCACTCATAGCGTGCGCTATGAATTAATCCAGTGCAGTCCAGTAGCCACTGGACTCAACCTGATCCGTCCTTAGCGCGCGCTACAGCAATTATTAGCGTGCGCTACTACAACCCACTAGCGCGCGCTACTTACCACTCGTAGCGTGCGCTACTTATAACTCACCTGCAGTCCAGTACCTTCTGGAATGCAGCCAGGGTAACATTAGCGTGCGCTAATGCTGAGTGGTAGCGTGCGCTACCTGTACTCAATTAGCGTGCGCTAGAAAGAGTACGTAGCGTGCGCTACTCCTCACGCACAGCCCACAATGAAAAATGACAAAGATGATAAACATGGTACGGAACTCCAATTATGATAGTGATGAACGATGATTGATACACGATACAATTACTCTGAACGACGAATACCATGATTGAATGTGAGTGACAAATGATCATTAATGAGTGAAATTTACTGAATGATACATACTGAATGATAATTACTGAATTACAACCGGGTATTACACAAACGGAGTGCAATCAAATTCACCTCCGTGATCGGTGTGAATTGAAATTATAGAAAGACTTTTCTCATTTTGCACCAAACGACACCATTTGGAAAACTCGGAAAATGTATCATCTTTATGAGCAATAAATATACTTAGCGTACCCTAAATACTGTTGACGCATGAAAGCCGGAAGCTATTGACGATCGGACCCACCTATCGACCACTACTCATATCATGTCTGATATGATCTTGCATGCGCTATTCTTCACCTTTAGCGTGCACTAAACTTGCACACTAGCATGCGCTATATCTTTAAACTAGCGTACGCTAATCAGGTTATACTTAGCCAATTCCAACTATTCATGTCCATCGCCTCGACATACTGGATACATACACATGACATACTGAATACATATATCCATTCCAATAATATTCTCATACGATAAACTTGATATCAAAAGTATAATAATTTGAAACACGATATCCCCAAATGTAATTGTCGATCGACTATGATAATTATACTAATACAGCTATCTTTGTCCTTCCATTAGTATATCCATATTGTACTGATTCCACACTGTGCAATACAACTCGGACAAAATAACATTAAACAACCATAGTAGAAATTTAAGATATTATAATTTATAGGATAATATTAAAAAAAATTGAAATTCTGGCCATTAGGCCCGGCCTGGCCCATGGGCTAGCCGTTGGACAATGGCTAGTGCACCAACCAATCAGTTGGTGCCACATGGCATAGGTCCCGCCAACTACCATTCAAATTCAAATGGTGGCTAAGGTGGACTTGGGGTGGGCTTGACGGGCTGGGCGGGTTGCAAGGGGGCTGGGCACGGGCCGATCTGGGCTGGAGGGCGGGTCAGGATGGGCTGGGCCTGGGCTGGGTAGTTTGGGATCGGGACTGCCTGAGAGGGAACAGGCTGGGCTCGATCCTGGGCCAGGCTAATCGCGTGGCCCGTGGGCTTGAGAAATCTGGGCTGACTGGCCACCTCTACAAACATCCCTATGATGTTTATTACTTTCAATACAAGATGATGGTGTTTTGATCCTTAATGGGTAGAAAGTGGCAAATTTTACCAGGCACCACAGAGGGAAAAATTATATGGTGCAGCATCATGTACCGTGTATGGTAGGTACATTAGTGGTGATTATGTTATATATATATATATATATATATATATATATATATCAATTGTGATTATGTTGTTGCGTCATATTTTCAATGCAGTTATATTATTATCCATCAGTTGAGATTATGCTATACACGAGTGTGATTATGCTAGTAATCCCAAGTAGTATGCATCTTGTACCGTGCATCATGTTGTAGGATATACCAACTCCAATAAAAGCACCTAGCAAGATGTCCCTCTTGCTATATTTATAGTGATGTAGTATATATGTAATATAAATATGGCAAGTGTAGTATAAATATAGCAAATGCATGTATACGTAGCAAGGTGAGTAATGTGCGAGATACAAGTCCTTGTAGGAAGTCTAACTTCAAGAAAAACTTTATTAGGTAACTGCATAGCAAAAAAATCACGTAAGGAATGATTCTAAAGTAAAAAATAAATATATGTATTTATGTCCAAAATCCCCTTAAATAGAAGGCATATGTATCATTTGCTTCGGCAAATATCACCCCGTACTCCAGGAGCATCTCGCAAGATGCCTCCCTGCCATATTTAAAATAATATATAATATATATGAGGTTTTGAATATAGTATAAATATAGCAAATATATATATATATATATGAAAGGGATCATATGAGAACAAATTTATTTTGAGAAATAAGAATACATATCAGCCCTTGATTGCATGTGGTGGATGGTCTGAATTGTGTGATATTTGAAATTTTTTAATTAATGACTGAGTCATCATTTAGTAAATTGATAATTAATATATGGAAATGATATTTTCCCGTTGAATGCTACCTCGGCTATTCACGCTGAAATCTTGGCGCTTCATCATGCACTTCTATGGTGTCAAGCTATTTCTTTATTCCCTTCAGTTGTTGAGACAGGTTCCAAGACGTTTGCGGGGTATGTTAATAGCGACTCTCATACTATTCCTTGGCGGTTGCGCGACGATGTGGTTAATATCACCGCTTTGATTTGTTCTGTGGGCTCTCGAGTCACTCATATCTTCCGAGAAGCAAATACGGTAGCGGATGGTCTTGCTAGATTGGGTCTTTCTTTACATGCTTGCTCTATTATCCTCTCAATGTCTTCCTTGCTGCGGGTTGTGCGGTCAAATATTATTTCGGACTCTTGTAATCTTCCCCGACTCCACTTTTCTTGAATAAATTTTTCATTTAACAAAAAAAAAGTTATATTAAAAAAAAAAAAATTAACAATGGGAGGACCTTGTTAGGTGCTCTTCCGGTGCGATAAGGACATCTATTAGTCGTCAAAATTGATTATTACGAGCAAGGTAATATTTGTAGCCCCACAATCTTTCAAAAAACTCTGGGTTTTAGTCATTTGATCACCAAAAACTATAAATTAATTTTGGCCAAAACATCCATGTGTTCATTAATGTTACTCAAGTAAACATTCACATTCTAAGAATGTTATGAGTAAAAAATTAGGATCGTAAATGAATCGAATATTTGCTATATTTGATTCAAATGCAAACAGGTTAACAAAATTTCGAATTTCAATCCGATTTTTAATCGAATTTCAGATGTGATTCGAGTTCGATTCATTAAAAAAACCGAATATAGTCAAATCGAAATTCGATTATATTTATTTTTCCAATTGAGTTATTTATATATAACTGCAGAGAAATATAATAAATATATAATAATTTTATATGATAAATCAATATTCTATACATTTCTCAATATATATTATATGATATAATAAAACTAAATTGAATAAGTGCTTATTTCCAAAGAGTAGTTTTGAAAGCAACAACTGGAGACACAAAGTTGGAAAAAAGGAAAAACATCAAACTTGAGTACTCTCCCTCTTCAATAATCACCACCATCAACCCACGGCGATCGACCCAAGCGCCAACCTGTTCTTTTCTATCACTCCACCTACTCCAGACAAACGTAGCAGTACATATCCAACTCCACCCAAGCAGTCACCTGATCGGCATTGTTGTCAGCTCCCTTTTTCTTCTCATTCCAAGTTATGGCATTTGAGCACTTTAAAGAGTCAATTGCCAACTCATGTGCAAAAGCAGAATGTACGTAAATTCACAGCCAAAAAACAAAATAGACAACAAACCATGACATGTTATTGAAGGTAGAATTATATACCCCACCCATCGACAAAACATACACCACATATCAGCTACGGCAAATAGTGACCTAAAATAGGGGCAATTACCCGACTAATGCTATCTACTGATGGCATTTTCCATTGAATTGCAAAATTACAATCTACTTACACTCTATCATAGTCAGGAACCAAATATACAGAACATACTAAACGACACGTTTGGTAGACGCTTCATGTATGTAAGTTGAGGCTTCCTCTTCCGATAGTTGTTTTCCTTCTACAAGCCCTTTGATTAAGGTACTAGCATACTCTTTGCATGGTGGGTTGATCGGAAACTTCCCAGATACAAAACTATCGACATCTGAAAGGGTGCACCTGAAATATAAGGAAAAAACTTCAGAAATAAAAAAGTGAAGACAAATTGTGCTAGCATGGGTTTCGAATATGCATATATACGTAGAGATGTAAAAATGAAATAACTAGTATAAACGTACGTCATCGTGAGAATAGGAATATCTATCTCCTTTCCCAAGTAAAGGACATTGTGGTACCAACCATTCTGCATTAAAGAAACACAAATATAAAAATATGAATAGTAATAAGAATAATAAATAACCATTAACGATAATGATGTGGTTAATATGATAAACAGCAAAACACGTATTAAGCAATTCATTCTACAACGTTTTCTTTAATGGAATGGATGTTTGGTTAATTCCTTGTTTGGGTGTTTGCTCTGATCTAAGCGTCTTGCGGCCTAACCTCCAAAACCTCCGAAAATTGGCTAAGTATGAAAGTGGGAACTACAAAAGAGAGGCAGAGAGTGAATGGAAAAATTACTTCCACTATTCCACAAGAGTTTTACAAAGGTTTTTACAATGAGGGACTTGATGCCTTTTCCAAGATTTCCAACGCCGGTTTGACTAGCGGATTGTCACAGCTGTTTCTAGAAAAGTGTTTGGTAAGATTAGTTGTTTAATATTAGTTGTTAACATGTAAAAAAAATTAAGGGCATGAGTTATATTTTAATTTTTTTTGTTCTTGATAATTATATTATAATAATAATAATTTTAAAATATAATTATTAAAGTATTTAATATAAAGCTGGATAACAAAATATGAACCGATATGTTTAACAATAATCATAATAATATAATAATAAATATATTCCAAAATAATATAACATTTTATTAATAATTATACCAACAACTATATCATTTCAAATTAATGAAATATTTCTCCAATCGAATAAAATAAGCATTTATAGTAATAATACTTACAAAAATAACATTACCAACAAATAATCACATATAAATAAAATTAATAATATAAATAAATCCCGGAGCATACCGAGAGAGTAATGGACTTGAGCGAGTTCAAAGAAATATCCGACTATGACGAAAGAGAAGAGATCTTAGCTAAATACTCTTCCATACATAGCCAAATTAATTAAAAATGAATGTCAGACTAAAAAAAAATCGGATCAAGAAATTGCATTATAAAATTCATCATGTGCAAGAACTACACCATTTGCTAACAGTGGGGAAAATCATATAAAGGAAAAGAGTCTCCAAACTCACCAAACTCATCATATATCTTCTCTAAGTCAAAAAACCATATGCAGATCTTTCTATTTATCTCGATATTATTCCATCAACTGTCTCATAAAATAAATTGCTTCCATGGTCGATCTTCTCGGTATCTTCACACATTTCCTGAGACTTTGTTCAATGACACATTCCCATAATTTCATGGTATGACTCATTAGTTTAATTCCATGATAATTAGAAGAATATGAACATCACATTTGTTCTTATACAAGAGGACGAGAGTACTTTTCCTCCATGACGATGACATGTTGCTTCTCCAAATCTTGTTGAAAAGCATAATTACCCATTCGATCCCTCTCTTCCAAAGATCTCCAAACTTCAATAGGTGTACCATCTAATATTTTAAAAAATGCTCGAGGCGTTGCTCAAGGCCAGTCGTGCAGAAAACGCCCTGAGGTGCTAAAATATTAATACTTTTTCTTTTTTTTCTTTCTTGTTTCGCTATTTCTCTTTAACTGTTATCAAGATATTTGATTGCAATAGGTCATTTAAAGTTAGAATTTGAATAAATCTTTTAATATATACATTAGTTATATTGAATATTTACCATGGTTGTCACGTCGACCAGTCTAGCCTAGTCGACGGAGGGTCCGGCAAGTCGAGTCGTAGACTAGTCGACACTAGTCGATAAGGTATAAATAATAAATAATAAAAAATAATATATATATATATATAGAGAGAGAGAGAGAGAGAATTATAGTGTATATATATATATATATATATATATGAATGTTTCTAACGTATATACTTCTTTTATTAATACACAGGATACAAAGAAATCTCAATTTGCAACTTGTAGGAACAAGAAGATTGATAATTCGTAATAAGTTATAATTATTGTAACTTGTAATATGTAAAGTCAAAGTTAAAGTTATGATTATTATAATTAATCATGAATGTTAATAAAAAAATTTATTTAATTGGTTTTTAGAAAAATGAGAATAAGTTACTTCTTATAATTATGATATAGTAATTAAATACAACTAATACTAGCATGAAATATAAACCTTGGTCATATTGTACTTTATTTTTATGTATATAAAAATAGACAATTTTAATAATAAAATAATAATTACTTTTTTCATTTCTTTTCAATTAAATAAAACATATTAAAAATGTACACATGTCAAAATAAAGTAGTAGCGTAAAACAAGAGTAAATAACCCATCTAGAGTTTTATAACCAATCTAGAGTAAATAACCCAAAGCAACGGCCCAAGTTTTTATAAATGCAAAACTAGGGTTTTATAACCCATCTATCCATTCTATACAGACATTCCTCTGTATCTACACCTTTCCCACAGCCGCCACCACAAACAATTCTTCCATCTTCTCCCTCTTTCAATTCTTCTGCTATTACAAATATATTTCTTCTTCTATTCTTCTCCATCGACCTGCTTTACAAGTTGCTCATAGACCTTCTTTCAATTCATTCAAAACACCATTGCTGCTGTTGCCATCAAATTGAAGACACCAATTTCAAGTTTCAAATGGACAAACAGATAGAGATAGACCAGTCGATGAAACGAGGTCGACTAGTCGACCGACCAGTCGACTAGGTCGACCAGTCGAGTACCAATCGCCCGACTTCTTGACATACATCAAGTCGCCCAACCGAGTCAACCATCCTATCTCGACTGCTCGACTAGTCGTCGACTAGTCGCGACTAGTCGAGCGACATGACAACCATGATATTTACAATTCTAATATTGAATTTATGAGTTGTTGCTCTTTTTATTTAAAAAACATACAAAATTGTTATTTTATTAAATGGTATTAAATATTTGAAAATTAACAAAATTAAATATCAAAATCTAGTGTAAATTTTGGTAGAGAATGCAAATAAATTTTATTTAGAAAAGTATCCTAATTTATACTTTTTTCTGAATTTTATTAGACAAATTAAAAAATGAGTCTTATGCCTCAATAATATGGTATTTTAGTATCCTAATTCATATTTTTTTGGCTCTTTTACTAATTTATATCGATATTATAATATTTTATGAGATTCCTAGAATTATTTTTATTTCAATTGAGGCTTACGCCTCAATGCGACTCGAGGCTTACGCCTCACCTCGTCCAGCCAAAATGCCTCAAACTCGCCTCGAGTCTTTTAAAACATTGATACCATTTGGTCCCGCTTTCTTAGACCCCATTTTCTTCAAGACCGTTTCCACTTCATCCTTTTGAGTTCTCCGTATAATTTTCGATTAACCATACTTGAATGTATGTCTAAATCTCTAATATCTTGTTTCTGATGCCCACTGAATAAGGTATGAAAGTATGACCCTCATCTATCCTTTATCTTTTTATCTCAAACCAAAACCTTTTGGTCAATATCTGATGCATTTGTTGGGAAACAATATTATAGAAGGAAACGCAAGCTCAACATTTGATATGGCAGACCAGTATCAATTATTCTTATTTCTAGCAACTAGAATCCTGAAGATCCTTTTTATTTCTAGCAGAATATTTCCAGCAACTAGAATCCTGAAGATCCTTTTTATTTCTAGCAGAATATTTCCAATTATTGGATTTCCTATTTTCATAGCTTTTGAAGCCTTTAAATAGCTGTTGGTTTTCATTAGAGAGCGCAAGTTGGAATTGAATAAAAAAGTTTCTTTTACCAACTCCTTTTTTTCTCTCCTGTGCTATTCTTTCAAAATTGGGAAGAATAGTAGCGCTGCTTCTAACATTGTTTCTCAAAGGCCCGTAACGCGAAGTATATCCCGAGGTCATATCAACTTGGTTCCCGTTGCCGGTGTTATGGGCTCTACCATCAATGACGATCCTGCATTTCGGGCGCTCCAGAAATCTGTCCAAGGACAAGCAGACAAAATCGACAACCTATCTACCACGATGGCATCTTTATCTGCTTCACAGCACAACCTTGAGCAAATGATAAAAAAATTGTTGCTGGACAAAGGCAAGACTCAAATAGGGGAGGACACATCATCCGTGAATCCACGAACCGAAGAAGAATCATCCCGACCAGAAGCCACGGACCATTCCCATTCACTGATGCGCTACGCCAAAATGGACTTCCCGCTATTCTCCAGCGACGGTGACCCCATGGTTTGGCTACTAAGATGTGAGTCCTATTTTCGCAACGTTCACTGTCTAAGCAGCACACTCACAAGCTATCTCACAGGTTTTATGGGCCGTTTCAGATTATTAAACGAATTGGGAAGGTGGCGTATCAGCTGAATCTGCCAAGTGATTGCAAGGTACACGACATTTTTCACGTCTCCTTACTGAAAGCTTACAATGGTCCGACTCCGAACTCTCCACCAATTCTGCCACGAGTTGTTAATGGGCGTTTTGAACTATACCCAAATTTCACCTCGTCCCACACGCAAAAATAGGGGAAATGTGGAGCTGCTGGTTCGTTGGGAAGGGTTGCCAAATGAAGATGCAACTTGGGAATCCTTGGATCACTTCTGCGACCGTTTCCAGTCTTTCAAGCTTGAGGACAAGCTCGATCTCCAGGAGGGGAGTGATGATGCATTTGTTGGGAAACAATATTATAGAAGGAAAATATTGTACTTTATTTTTATGTATATAAAAATAGACAATTTTAATAATAAAATAATAATTACTTTTTTCATTTCTTTTCAATTAAATAAAACATATTAAAAATGTACACATGTCAAAATAAAGTAGTAGCGTAAAACAAGAGTAAATAACCCATCTAGAGTTTTATAACCAATCTAGAGTAAATAACCCAAAGCAACGGCCCAAGTTTTTATAAATGCAAAACTAGGGTTTTATAACCCATCTATCCATTCTATACAGACATTCCTCTGTATCTACACCTTTCCCACAGCCGCCACCACAAACAATTCTTCCATCTTCTCCCTCTTTCAATTCTTCTGCTATTACAAATATATTTCTTCTTCTATTCTTCTCCATCGACCTGCTTTACAAGTTGCTCATAGACCTTCTTTCAATTCATTCAAAACACCATTGCTGCTGTTGCCATCAAATTGAAGACACCAATTTCAAGTTTCAAATGGACAAACAGATAGAGATAGACCAGTCGATGAAACGAGGTCGACTAGTCGACCGACCAGTCGACTAGGTCGACCAGTCGAGTACCAATCGCCCGACTTCTTGACATACATCAAGTCGCCCAACCGAGTCAACCATCCTATCTCGACTGCTCGACTAGTCGTCGACTAGTCGCGACTAGTCGAGCGACATGACAACCATGATATTTACAATTCTAATATTGAATTTATGAGTTGTTGCTCTTTTTATTTAAAAAACATACAAAATTGTTATTTTATTAAATGGTATTAAATATTTGAAAATTAACAAAATTAAATATCAAAATCTAGTGTAAATTTTGGTAGAGAATGCAAATAAATTTTATTTAGAAAAGTATCCTAATTTATACTTTTTTCTGAATTTTATTAGACAAATTAAAAAATGAGTCTTATGCCTCAATAATATGGTATTTTAGTATCCTAATTCATATTTTTTTGGCTCTTTTACTAATTTATATCGATATTATAATATTTTATGAGATTCCTAGAATTATTTTTATTTCAATTGAGGCTTACGCCTCAATGCGACTCGAGGCTTACGCCTCACCTCGTCCAAATTAAAAATGCCTCAAACTCGCCTCGAGTCTTTTAAAACATTGATACCATTTGGTCCCGCTTTCTTAGACCCCATTTTCTTCAAGACCGTTTCCACTTCATCCTTTTGAGTTCTCCGTATAATTTTCGATTAACCATACTTGAATGTATGTCTAAATCTCTAATATCTTGTTTCTGATGCCCACTGAATAAGGTATGAAAGTATGACCCTCATCTATCCTTTATCTTTTTATCTCAAACCAAAACCTTTTGGTCAATATCTGATGCATTTGTTGGGAAACAATATTATAGAAGGAAACGCAAGCTCAACATTTGATATGGCAGATCAAAGATCAATTATTCTTATTTCTAGCAACTAGAATCCAAGATCCTTTTTATTTCTAGCGTAATATTTCAAAGAACTAGAATCCTCAAGATCCTTTTTATTTCTAGCGTAATATTTCCAATTATCGATTTCCTATTTTCATAGCTTTTGAAGCCTTTAAATAGCTGTTGGTTTTCATTAGAGAGCGCAAGTTGGAATTGAATAAAAAAGTTTCTTTTACCAACTCCTTTTTTTCTCTCCTGTGCTATTCTTTCAAAATTGGGAAGAATAGTAGCGCTGCTTCTAACATTGTTTCTCAAAGGCCCGTAACGCGAAGTATATCCCGAGGTCATATCAACTTGGTTCCCGTTGCCGGTGTTATGGGCTCTACCATCAATGACGATCCTGCATTTCGGCGCGCTCAACTGGCCCAAGGACAAGCAGACAAAATCGACAACCTATCTACCACGATGGCATCTTTATCTCGCTTCACAAAGACAACCTTGAGCAAATGATAAAAAATTGTTCCGGACAAAGGCAAGACTCAAATAGGAGGACACATCATCCGTGAATCCACGAACCAAGAAGAATCATCCCGACCGTAAGCCACGACCATTCCCATTCATCGATGCGCTACGCCAAAATGGACTTCCGCTATTCTCCGGTGACCCCATGGTTTGGCTACTAAGATGTGAGTCCTATTTTCGCAACGCTCACCTGTCTACAAAGACACTCACAAGCTATCTCACAGTTTTATGGGCGTTTGATTATTAAACGAATTGGGAAGGTGGCGTATCACCGAATCGCCAAGTGATTGCAAGGTACACGACATTTTTCACGTCTCCTTACTGAAAGCTTACAATGGTCCGACTCCGAACTCTCCACCAATTCTGCCACGAGTTGTTAATGGGCGTTTTGAACTATACCCAGCCTCAATTCTGTCCACACGCAAAAATAGGGGAAATGTGGAGCTGCTGGTTCGTTGGGAAGGGTTGCCAAATGAAGATGCAACTTGGGAATCCTTGGATCACTTCTGCGACCGTTTCCAGTCTTTCAAGCTTGAGGACAAGCTCGATCTCCAGGAGGGGAGTGATGATGCATTTGTTGGGAAACAATATTATAGAAGGAAACGCAAGCTCAACATTTGAAATGGCAGACCAGTATCAATTATTCTTATTTCTAGCAACTAGAATCCTGAAGATCCTTTTTATTTCTAGCAGAATATTTCCAGCAACTAGAATCCTGGAGATCCTTTTTATTTCTAGCAGAATATTTCCAATTATTGGATTTCCTATTTTCATAGCTTTTGAAGCCTTTAAATAGCTGCTGGCTTTCATTAGAGAGCGCAAGTTGGAATTGAATAAAAAAGTTTCTTTTACCAACTCTTTTTCTCTCTCCTGTGCTATTCTTTCAAAATTGGGAAGAATAGTAGCGTTGCTTCTAACTTTGTTTCTCAAAGGCCCGTAACGCGAAGTATATCCTGAGGTCATATCAATATCCTTCACATATTTAACTCTAGCAATATCCCGCGTCTATGGTCTCGTATACGAGCTAGTTTATAGATATCTTTCTTCCTTTCCTTCGTAGCTTGATTCACCCTTGTTCTGGCATCTCGGACTGCCTTTTTAGCTTCTCTTCTAGCTTCTTTGTACTTCTCATATTTCTCATTGCTTCTGCATTTCCCCAATACAATGTTGAGTCATGTCCTATGATGTATGTGCTGGTTTTACAATATCAATCACCGTGTCACGATATTTTTCATGTAACTGGAAAAACCTATGATGTTGATAGTTTTTGGAATTTAATCTCATTTCTTCTTCATATGAAGGTTGCGATAGGAAGGACATTCGGCATAAAACTTTGCCACTTTTTCTTTACATGAATTATAGTGTTAACTAATTTTAGACAATTAATTAACACTATAATCTTCATGACACCAACCCTAAAATAGTTGGGGTTAAGGTGCGGTTGATGTTGATGTATCTCAGGGAATGCATTTCTTAAGACAGCCTCGTGCAAGTTTTTCCCGAAACATAAAAACTTCCAATCACTTAATATCCTTCAGACAGTCTCAAGTTTATATACAACGATAAGGATAAGCAGGCTTCCATTTGACTAATGCTATATCTTTAGGATTATATCCACAGTGGAATTATAAACTGCTTACTTTTATTTTTATTGATTAACATTACCTGGACAGACTCCACTGAGATGCACTTTTCAGTTTGTATAGCTTCTAATGCAGTCAGGTCAAATAATGGATGGCTCATGTCATAGCTTGGAGTATTCTCCTGAAGTAGCACATCATTAAATTGCTCCAGCCTAGAAAAAGACAAATAAATAAATTAAGAAAAAAACAGTTAAAATCCATATCTACATTTCAGTTAGTCTTGAAATAAACTTCTCTCAAATACAATATTAGCAGTATAATCTGTGTGATAATTATATAAGCATATCATGAAAGAGTAAGAGTTTGGTAGTGTAAAGAAAAAACAAAAACCACGATGAAAAGATACATACGTAATTTTGTACAGGCACGTGTAAGTTTTCTCCTCAACATTACTTTTGGGATGAAGAAAAGCAACACCTCCCGGACCCCACGTAGCTGTACGGTCACGAGCAAAGAATAAACGATGAGGAAAAGTCTTCCAGATTATCTCTCTAGGCTCGCTTCTGTCCATCGAACCCACACATGGCCTTTTCATTCCTTCTATCTGGAAATTATAATTATGTCACAGAGGGATCATGAGGAAAAAAAATGCATGCATACATGAAACTAAAGTATGGATTGAAGAGTTACCTGTCCACCCTCTATATAGCAGCGAAACCGAGATAAGCTCATGTTTGATCCAAAAGTTGCATACCAAATGTTAATTTTGGAAAGCTCTGATCTCCATGAAGGTGAAGCAGTAACTACTTCATGATCTGTGTTCAGTCAATGATTTTGTGATAATGCTGACTTTCAACTTTTTTTATTTGGAAAGAATTATAATGTTTTAGTTACCTTGACTATCTTCATTGACTTTCAGGTTCATCAAAGGTTGTATAACATCCTCAATAGTCTGGACTTCTTTATTCTCATGCTCACCATCAGAATCGGAGCTTGATATCTGCATTGCATTAGGGAGTTCATTACAAATATGACGATGTGGCAGTGCTAATATACAGAAGAAGAATAACAATTTTATTACCTCAACTGGGGATGTCGTGTTAATCACCTTGTCTGGTAATTTCACAGCAAGTAGTGGCCAATATATGCTTAATTCTTGACGCACCTAGAAATATAACATGACAAACTACTACGAAATCCTAGCATAGCATCAAACTAGATGAAAGCACTGATAATTTAAATTTGAATATATAAATCTAAACTATTACCTCTTGTATCACGCGCCATGTAGTTTCAAAAGGATAAGCCTCCAAGGATCCAACAATAGGCTTTCCTTGTAGCAATATTTCAACGCATGCATGGGCTGAATTTTCCAAGGATTTAAGATTGTATCCTCCTTCAAGTGCCATAACAATCTTTCCTCCAGCAAACTCCATCAACTAAGCCACGCATCAAGAAAAGCAAATAAGCAATCTTTCTAAATCTCATATTAAGAGACTAAATCGCTCTCCAGGCAGATACAATAGAAGATAACGGACATTTTAACAATGTTGATGGAAGTTACATGTAAGTATATCGAAGAACAAAATTCAGAAGATTTTTCTTTAATAATGATTAATAATGACATACTTTTGTGGCTAAGATTGCTGATAGTGGTATTTGGTCAAATTGCACGGAGATGGATATAGATTCGATGTGGAACTTGTTGGAACACAACATAAAGGAAGTTGCAAAAGAAATCCTAGGAGAATCTAAAGGAAACAGACATCAAGTAAGGACACATCTTGGTGGAATGATGAAGTTAAGCAAGCGATAAAGACCAAACGTGAATGTTATAAGGTACTGGGTAAATGCTCGAGCGATGAGAATTATGAGAAGTACAAGAAAGCTCGAACAGAAGCTAAAAAGGCAGTGCGAAATGCCCGATCAAAGGTCAATCAAGAATTATATGCAAGATTAGATACTAAAGAAGGGGAAAAAGATATCTATAAACTTGCTCGAATGAGAGAGAAGAAGACGCGAGATATTGGAAAAGTTAAATGTGTAAAAGATACTGACCAAAAAGTTTTGGTTCAAGATAAAGAGATAAAAGAGACATGGAGGTCATACTTTGATACCCTATTCAATGGCCATCAAGAACAAGATATTGGGAATTTAAACATCCCCTCAAGTATGGTTAACCGAGAGTTTAAGAGAAGAATCCAAAAGGGTGAAGTGACAATTGCATTGAAGAAGATGGGGTCAAAGAAAGCGTATGACCGGATGGTATACCTATTGAAGTTTGGAGGTGTTTGGGGGAGAGAGGGATCGAATGGGTAACTATGCTTTTCAATAAGATTTGAGAAGCGATAAGATGCCACGCATGGAGGAAAAGTATTCTCGTCCCTTTGTATAAGAACAAAGGTGATGTTCAAGATTGTTCTAATTATCGCGGAATTAAACTAATGAGTCATACCATGAAGTTGTGGGAACGAGTGATTGAACAAAGGATCAGGAAATGTGTGAAGATAACAGAAAATCAGTTTGGATTTATGCCTGGAAGATCGACCATGGAAGCAATTTATCTTCTGATTTCAGCGATCAGAATGGGATCCAGCATGAGCTCTCTGCAGCCAGGACGCCCCAGCAGAATGGTGTTGCTGAAAGAAGGAACAGAACCCTGAAGGAAGCAGCAAGGTCCATGATTGCAGAAGCAGACCTACCCAAGAGGTTCTGGGTCAAGTCGCAACACACCGCCACACTGCATCAGAGTATGATAGTAGGGAGACATGGCAAAACTCCCTATGAGGTTTGGAATAATAGAACTCCTACTGTTGCTTACCTTCATGTTTTTGGTTGTAAGTGTTTCATCCACAACAACGGTAAAACACAGCTAAATGCCTTTGATGCTAAAACTGATGATGGTCTATTTATGGGATATTCCCAAAGAAGCAAGGCATATAGAGTTTTTAACAAAAGAACCTTAGTTGTGGAGGAAACACCCCATGTTGTTTTTGATGAATCTACCGGTGAGTACGAAACAACTTGAGCAAATTGAGAACAAGCTCAAGACAAAGAACCCTTGAAGAAGTCATTATACATGACACTGGAATGGTGGACTCACTGCAGATCACTGATGACCCAACCGCACTGATGAAGACCCAATGCAGATCGACAGATCACCAAACCTATCTCGATCCGGTTGCCGGGAAGAAGACCAAATGAGTCGACAAAGAATCATCTGCAGATTCGTAACCAAGCTGCAGATGACAAGGCGGTACTGATCCATTGCAACCCGTAATCCAGCAGATGCGATAACCACCAGAGCAATCCAACAGGGGAACAAACCCGTAAGAGGACGAGATCCCCAAACGGCTTAAGGATCATCCAATTCAAAGAAATCATCGGAAAGTCGATCGATGGAGTCAAGACAAGACGATCAACTCTACCAAACAGGAATGGCGATGTTCTCATGTTTCATGTCACAAATTGAACCCAAGACCACGAGTAAGCCTTGGAAGATTATTCATGGATTAATGCCATGCAAGAGGAATTGGAGCAGATGGAAAGAAACAAAGTTTGGGAACTAATGCATGCACGATCACAAGAAAGTTATTGGCACCAAATGGTGTATAAAAACAAGAGTGATGAAGACGGAGCCGTTGTTAGGAATAAAGCCGACTTCGTAGCAAAAGGTTATGCAGTGTGAGGGAATAGATTTTGATGAAACTTATACACCTGTTGCGAGATTAGAAGCCATCAGACTATTCCTCGCATATGCTGCATTCAAAGACTTTGAAGTCTACCAGATGGATGTGAAAAGTGCGTTTCTAAACGGAATCCTAGAAGAAGAAGTCTATGTAGAGCAACCCCCAGGTTTTGTCAAAGGAGACAAAGTCTACAAGCTGTTGAAGGCTCTGTATGGACTCAAGCAAGCACCGAGAGCATGGTATGAAACACTATCTGTGTTTCTTGAGAAGAATGGATTTTGCAAAGGGAAAGTGGACAAGACCCTATTTAGAGTGGAGCACGAAGGACACATATTAATAGTTCAGATTTATGTGGATGACATCATATTTGGTGTGACAACAATAGTGCTATTGCAATAACCAACAATCCGGTTTTGCACTCAAGGACGAAGCACATTGACGTTAAGCACCATTTCATTCGAGACCATGTGCTTAACAAGAGGGTTAGAGTTGAAAGAGTCAGCACAGACTACCAAATAGCTGACATCTTCACCAAACCCCTGCCAGAAGAAAGATTCCTAGAGCTTAGCAGAGACCTTGGATTACTAGATTGGGAATCTAGTTCTGAAGCAAGTTGAAGGAAGGATGGACCCCCCCCCCCAGAATCAGCCTAAGCTGATGCAGGCGAGAAGACGAAGGCCAGAGGAAGCAACTTAGCTGTACAGAATACCAGGCGAAAAGTCAAACTCACCTGCTGCAGAGTGGTCAACAGTCAACGAAATCAAACCAGCTAAGTTCTCTAAACTAATCTCTAAATTTTTAATTATTATCTGTCATATTTAAAATATTATTTTGGCTAAACGAAATGGCATTTAAAATATACATTTTATAAGTCAAGTGGCAATTTTAAATACACGCGTCACACGCCTATTTAATTAACCTCTACGGTGGCCAATCAGAATCAACCGTCAAATTTTAAATGGGGCCACCGATTCAAATTTGAAATTCAAAAGAATATCAAAAGGCGTACCACCGTTTAAATTTATAATAAACTAATCCAAACGTCCTTTCATCTTCTTTATAAGGAAGAAAACATTTCACTTTACTCTTTACGCGTTCAGAAACCCTAGAATTTACAGAGCAAAATATACACTAAAAAATCCTAAAATCTTTTTTGCAGAAATGGCATCGTTTGAAGGCGTAAACTTGAAGGCGGTGAAGGACCAAGTCATCTTCTCCATGGTCGTCGACTTCGAAGGTTTATTGGAAGCAAATCTAGAGGACTTCGATATGCTGAATTTAATCCGGGCGATGAAGCTGAACGGAATCTACCCGTTTCTCGACATCAACCCACAACATTTGTTCAAGGAAGATGTCGTTGAATTTTATCGTAATGCCTCTCTGATTCAGCACGGGATTAACAGCTCAGTCGGCGGAATCCCTTTCACCATAGATCGAGAGAAGATCCGTTCGGTTTTCGGGATGAAACATCGCGGCTTGGCGGTCGAAGCTCTTAAACAATCACCCGCCGAAACCTGGAAGACGATCAAAATCGAAAACATCCCAGAGAAATTGAAGTTTACAGCAAAGAGGAATGAGTTGAAAAGGATTTATCGAGTCGCTTTGGACATCACAAACAAGATAGTGATGGGGATGGCAGGCAGCTATGACCAACTGTCATCATCCAAATTCATGGTGTTAGGTGCGTTAATTCAACAAGAGGAAGTTGATTGGGCGGACTATATTTTCAGGCAACTTGTTCGCGAGGTGAACAAGGTCGAATGGCTTGAAGGTGAGAAGAAATTCAAAACTAAGTTGGCGTTCGGAACGCATCTTAGTTGGTTGTTGGAGAAAATCGGAGTGGCAAAGGGAAACGTTGACCCTTTCCACCCAAACAAGAGGCTAGGTCACATGGACCATGACAAGAAGAAAATTGGAGTCACTGGGAGGGCAGCCCAGTTGTTGAAGGATTTGCCAGACTCAAGCTATTGCCCAAGATACGATTTATCAGACTCGGACCAACCTGCACCTGAGATCGGAACTGCAGTCGAGTCCGAGAATGAGTCTGACGATACACCAATTGCCATCCGATTCAAGAGACGGGGACCAGCCCCAGAAGGACCTTCCAATCTGCAGTCATCACCTGAACCCTCTCCAAAGAGGCGAGAAGGCTGCGATTCGGCGAGAAGCGGCGAGCACCATACGGCCATCAGTTCGATCACCAATCCATCCGACTGCACTGCACGAATCGAAACTCGTATTGTACCGTTATTACACCTCGATTACATAACCGAAGAAGAGGAAGCAGGTCTTGTTATCTCTATTCCTGAAGCAGATTACACTTTCAATCTTTTAGAAAATAATACTTTTAATCTCTCCATTGAGCAACTTCAGCTTGTCAAACCACAAGCAAAAAAACACTCCTTTGTAAATATTTTTAAAGAGTGGAAAACCCTCAAAACCATGTCTTTTACAAATTTTCAAACTTTTGTTGAAACTAGTGGTTGGGAATATCCCCAAGCCACTGAGGATGTTCTGACTAATTTTTGCAAAGAGTCAGATTTAACTTTACTCCTCCAGGATGACTGGTTCATGTCACATTTTGAGACAAACATGGACCACTTTATCCATTCTATTATGTTAAGTATTTTTAATGGTGATTTTGGAGAGGAGGAAGAGGAGGAAGTAGAAAAGGAGATTAGGATTGAAGAAATTAATGGAAACAATGAAATTATTGACTTGGCTGAAGAAGATGAAGAAGAAAAAGAATCTGAAGAAAATATACCAGTTGAAAAACAAACAGAGGAGATTGAGAAAACAGAAGAAGTGGATGATGAAGGAGATGAAGAAGAAGTAGAGCAGGAAAAAGATGAAGAAGATAAGGAGGATGAAGATGATGAAGGAGAAAAGAAAGAGAAAGATGATGATAAAAATGATGATGATGGTGATGATAATGATGATGGAGGTGAAGGAGGAGCGACAAGAAAAGGAAGAAGAAAAAGAAAAGATGAGGAAAAGAGAAAGAAAAATGCGGAGAAGAAGAAAGGGAAGAAGGAGAAAGAGAAGGAGCGAAGAGCGAGGCGGGAGCGGCTCATGCGAGCGGGAGGCAACTCATGCAGTGCAGATAGGATTGTTGTACTGCCAGTACACGGCTAGATGCGAGCTAGCGAAGACTCAGTCGGGGACCGGAGAAAACCCAATCGACCTACTGCTGCGGCCAGAGCTGCAGCCTAGTGGCTCTCTTCTGAAGGATCGGGAGAACACTCCCCATCGGCTCGATTATCTCCTACCATGATCGAGCTAATCAAGCAACTTGTCGGGACACTATTGGGAGCTGCTATCGACTCAGTCACTCGACCTTGAGACCATAAATGCCAAGATTGACACCTACTTCAGAGAGAGATCCCTCGGCCTCCTCCTCCGACAAACAACAGAATGCCTTTTGGCATGTCCGATTGGATGAGCCGCATGGAACAACAGTTGACAACCCTTATTGATCTTTGGCAAAAGGGGAAGAGAGGATTCGGGGAAGAGAGAGAAATCGAAGTAAGAAGAAGCAAGATGTCCCTCAGTTGAAGGACCCTCCAGTCTAAGAGGAAGGAAGGCTGTAGATCGAGAAGACCAGGTGACCGGCTGTAGGAAAAGAAGAAGGACAGAGGCGGCTTTGAACTACTCTAGAATGGGAAGGGTTGGAGCTATGGTATGTTGAGGATTTCGTTCCATTTGAAGCCCTTGAGATGTGGGAGGCTGCTAGGAGAGGTTCATCAAAGACTATTATGTAGGAACTACTTGAGATGACAAACTCTCCCGGGAGATTTTCATAAACTTCATGGAAGAAATCTATCAAGCTTTGGGCCGTTACGAAAAGTACGCTAAGGAGCAAAATGCCTTTCTATGATTCCCTTATTTAGAGTGAAGAAGAAGCACCGATCCATGGATGGTGAACTTGATGAGCTACTTCAGGAAATCAAGCTAGTGTGCCTTGAGAACAAATTCGGATCTCGGCGGGAGCAGATTTGCGGCACTCGTGGTGAAAAGAAAATATGGCCTTGCTCCGGTCAAGGTAAGACTATCGAGCAACCTTTCAAGCACGCAGCGGCTATTCGAAGAGGCAGAGGAAGAGGCGGATGACTTTAGTTATTTTCTTACTTGTAATTTTTATTTTACGTACTTAAAACATTCTTGTAAAATTTCAATGATAAGTCGAAAATTTTATGAACAGTCTGTTGAATGACAATTTTCAGTTGTCTCAATATTAGGCGATTTGATTTTGTCTTGCACTTAAGTGCAGACTTGGCCATTTGATTTCTTACTTAGTTTTGCCATCATCAAAATAGGAATTTGTTAGGAATACTTGTTAGATTTTGATGATGTCATTAATTTAAAATCAAATGTTTATTAATTGGCAAAATGTAAGGAAGAACCAAATGAGTATCTTCCATAGGCGAAATACGTTAAGTATAAAATTGGCAAATTGTAAAGAAGAACGAATGAGTGTCTTCATAGGCGAAGTTAGTTAAGTGAAAATCGGCTAAGTACTAAAAATCTGGCTAGTCCGTGAAGAAATCTGACTCGATCGGTCAGTAGCCAGTCGACAAATTTTATCGGAGAAGTCGACAGTGCTGACGAGTACCTCGGGAAGTCAGTCGATCAGTCACAAACGATGATCGGTAGAGAAGACCTACTGCAGAGATGTAAGTGCACATCGACTACTCACTTCTGACTAGTACTCCAAGTCACGTCGCCATGCTTTGAAAAGTCGAATATTACGGAAAGCTCACATGCGGCGTGAAGAGTCAAATTGGAGTGATTCCCGCAAGAGATATGATTTATTTAAATCATCGACCCAGTGAAGACTTTAATCCTTTTATATTGAAAGATTCGGGCGCTCACATGCGAAGTCCTCACAACGGTCGGAAGATAAAATAAAATATTGGGAATCAGCCTTGCAACGTTCGAGAAAGAATAAACAATGAAGTCTCCCTCCAGCGGGCCGGATTTGTTGATTTGCAACGGCTACAAGGAAGAAGCTCGGAAGATCGACTATATATACGAAGATTTGAATCGAGCATACAGTGCGAACATATACTCTAGCGATCAAAGCAAACAAAGCGATCTCAAACAATCAAATAGCATCGTGAAAAGAAGCGAGATCGAAAAGTTCATATTCGAGAAGCTCTTAAGTTGGAGAAGACAAACACTCTTGTCATAAATCTTGAGTACGGGTACTTCTTTGGTTGAAGTAGCGGCGTAAAGGCATCAGGATCGAGGATCAAGAGGTCTGAGCGATCAGTGTGTATACAACGGCACGAATTCATTTGGTTGGAAGGCTGTTGTAGTGTGTTGTGAATCATTGTAATCTTTATCCTTTGGTTGAAAATTATAGTGAATTCATCTCAGTGGTTTGGAGAAAAGTGGATTAGTAGAGGATTACCCCACCTCTGAGACTTTATATCGCCGTGTTATTCTTGTTTCTTGCATCATACTCTAGCTATGCATACATTGTTAAGTGTTTCATTAAGATTAATTTATATTCGTCATCGGTGACTTAGCACTTATCGAGAACAAGCGACTCCAGTCATTTGTTTGACTATCGGTGAAGAAACTCACTCTTCGTGAAAAAGAGTTCAAGACTTTCAACAAGTCTATTCACCCCCCCCCTCTAGACTTGTTCCTGGACGACTTGTGACCTACAAGTGGTCACAAGTCTAAAATCACCATTAAAAATACCTTAAAATTACTTCCTCCTCTTCCTTCTCTGATACCACTTGTAGGAGAAAGTAGGAAGTAAAAATACCTTAAAATTACTTCCTCCTCTTCCTTCTCTGATACCACTTGTATTTTTACTTCCTACTTTCTCCTACAAGTGGTATCAGAGAAGGAAGAGGAGGAAGTAATTTTAAGGTATTTTTAATGGTGATTTTAGACTTGTGACCACTTGTAGGTCACAAGTCGTCCAGGAACAAGTCTAGAGGGGGGGGGTGAATAGACTTGTTGAAAGTCTTGAACTCTTTTTCACGAAGAGTGAGTTTCTTCAGCTGATAGTCAAACAAATGACTTGGAGTCGTTTGTTCTTGGATAAGTGCGGAAGTCAGCTGATGACGAATATAAATTAATCTTAATGAAACACTTAACAATGTATGCGTAGCTAGAGTATGATGCAAGAAACAAGAAATAACACAGTGCTATAAAGTGGTCTCAGAGGTGGGGTAATCCTCTACTAATCCACTTTCTCCAAACCACTGAGATGAATTCACTATAATTTTCAACCATGATAAAGATTACGGTGATTCACAACACACTACAACAGCCTTCCAACCATGGAATTCCGTGCCGTTGTATACACACTGACCGCTCAGACCTCTTGATCCTCGATCCTGATGCCTTTACGCCGCTTACTTCAACCATGAAGTACCCCGTACTCAAGATTTATGACAAGAGTGTTTGTCTTCCAACTTAAGAGCTTCTTGAATATGAACTTTGGATCTCGCTCTTTTCACGATGCTATTTGATTGTTTGAGATCGCTTTGTTTGCTTTGATCGCTAGTATATGTTCGCACCTGTATGCTCGCATTCAAATCTTCGATATATATAGGTCCGATCTTCCGAGCTTCTTCCTTGTAGCCGTTGCAAATCAACAAATCCGTCCGTTGGAGGGAGACTTCATTGTTTATTCTTTCAACGCTGCAAGGCCGGATTCCCAATATTTTATTTTATCTTCCGATCGTTGTGAGGACTTCGCATGTGAGCGCCGAATCTTTGAATATAAAAGGATTAAAGTCTTCACTGGGTCGATGATTTAAATAAATCATATCTCTCATGGAATCACTCCAATTTGACTCTTCACGTTGCATGTGAGCTTTCCGTAATATTTGACTTTTCAAAGCATGCCGACGTGACTGGAGTACTAGTCAGAGTTGAGTAGCGATGTGCGGCTTACATCTGCAGTAGGTCTTCTACCGATCAACGCTTTGTGACTCGACCGATCGTGACTTCCCGAGGTACTCGTCCGCATCTGCCGACTTCTCCGATAAAATTTGTCGACCAGTGGCTACTCGACCGAGTCGGCATTTCTACGATGGATCAGCCAGACTTTAGTACTTAGCCGATTTTCACTAACTAACTTCGCCTATAAGACACTCATTTGTTCTTCTT
Organism: Orobanche coerulescens; assembly: GCA_033398695.1. Taxonomy (NCBI): domain Eukaryota; kingdom Viridiplantae; phylum Streptophyta; class Magnoliopsida; order Lamiales; family Orobanchaceae; genus Orobanche; species Orobanche coerulescens. The sequence continues at coordinate 29,328,043 of CM065808.1, read as the reverse complement.
TACAATTTGCCAATTTTATACTTAACGTATTTTGGCTATGGAAGATACTCATTTGGTTCTTCCTTACATTTTGCCAATTAATAAACATTTGATTTTAAATTAATGACATCATCAAAATCTAACAAGTATTCCTAACAAATTCCCCTATTTTGATGATGGCAAAACTAAGTAAGAAATCAAATGGCCAAGTCTCGCACTTAAGTGCAAGACAAAATCAAATCACTAATATTGAGACAACTGGAAAATTGTCATTCAATGATTGCTCATAAAATTTTCCGACTTATCATTGAAATTTTACAAGAATGTTTTAAGTATGTAAAATAAAAATTACAAGTAAGAAAATAACTAAAGTCATCCGCCTCTTCCTCCGCCTCTTGAATAGCCGCTGTGCTTGAAAGGTTGGCTCCGATAGTCTTACCTTGACCGGAGCAAGGCCATATTTTCTTTTCACCACGAGTGTCGCAAATCTCGCTCCCGCCGAGATCCGAATTTGTTCTCAAGGCACACTAGCTTGATTTCCTCAAGTTGTAGCTCATCAAGTTCACCATCCATGCGGATCGGGTGCTTCTTCACTCTAAATAAGGGAATCATAGAAAGGCATTTTGCTCCTTAGCGTACTTTTTCGTAACGGCCCAAAGCTGATAGATTTCTTCCATGAAGTTTATGAAAATCTCCGTGGGAGAGTTTGTCATCTCAAGTAGTTCCTGACATAATAGTCTTTGATGAACCTCTTCCTAGCAGCTCCCCACATCTCAAGGGCTTCAAATGGAACGAAATCCTCAACATACCATAGCTCCAACCCTTCCCATTCTAGAGTAGGTTCAAAGCCGCCTCTGGTCCTTCTTCTTTTTCCTACAGGCTGGTCAGCCTGGTCTTCTCGATCTACAGCTTCCTTCCTCTTTAGACTGGAGGGTCCTTCAATCTGAGGGACATCTTGCTTCTTCTTACTTCTGATTTCTCTCTCTTCCCCCTGAATCCTCTCTTCCCCCTTTTTGCCAGCATCAATAAGGGTTGTCAACTGTTGTTCCATGCGGCTCATCCAATCAGACATGCCAAAAGGCATTCTGTTGTTTGTCGGAGGAGGAGGCTGAGGGATCTCTCTCTGAAGTAGGGTGTCAATCTTGGCATTTATGGTCTGAAGGTCAGGAGTGACCTGAGTCGATAGCAGCTCCCCAATAGTGTCCCTGACAAGTTGCTTGATCACCGATCATGGTAGGAGATAACCGAGCCGATGGGGAGTGTTCTCCGATCCTTCAAAGAAGAGAGCCACTAGACTGCAGTGCCCCCGGCAGCAGTAGGCCGATTGGGTTTTCTCCGGTCCCCGACTGAGTCTTCGCTAGCTCGCATCTAGCCGGTGTACCCGGCAGTACAACAATCCTATCTGCACTGCATGAGTTGCCTCCGGCTCGCATGAGCCGCTCTGCCTCGCCTCGCTCTTCGCTCCTTCTCTTTCTCCTTCTTCCCTTTCTTCTTCTCCAGATTTTTCTTTCTCTTTTTCCTCATCTTTTTCTTTTTCTTCTTCCTTTTCTTGTTCTGCTCCTCCTTCACCTCCATCATCATTATCATCACCATCATCATCATCATTTTTATCATCATCTTTCTCTTTCTTTTCTCCTTCATCATCTTCATCCTCCTTATCTTCTTCATCTTTTTCCTGCTCTACTTCTTCTTCATCTCCTTCATCATCCACTTCTTCTGTTTTCTCAATCTCCTCTGTTTGTTTTTCAACTGGTATATTTTCTTCAGATTCTTTTTCTTCTTCATCTTCTTCAGCCAAGTCAATAATTTCATTGTTTCCATTAATTTCTTCAATCCTAATCTCCTTTTCTACTTCCTCCTCTTCCTCCTCTCCAAAATCACCATTAAAAATACTTAACATAATAGAATGGATAAAGTGGTCCATGTTTGTCTCAAAATGTGACATGAACCAGTCATCCTGGAGGAGTAAAGTTAAATCGACTCTTTGCAAAAATTAGTCGAACATCCTCGATGGGGGGATATTCCCAACCACTAGTTTCAACAAAAGTTTGAAAATTTGTAAAAGACATGGTTTTGAGGGTTTTCCACTTTTAAAAATATTTACAAAGGAGTGTTTTTGCTTGTGGTTCGATGTCAAGTTGCTCAACGGAGAGATTAAAAGTATTATTTTCTAAAAGATTGAAAGTGTAATGCTTCAGAATAGAGATAACAAGACTGCTTCCTCTTCTTCGGTTATGTACACTGGAGGTGTAATAACGGTACAATACGAGTTTCGTATTCAGCAGTGTGTCCGGATGGATGGTGATCGAACTGATGGCTGTATGGTGCTCGTGCCGCTTCCTCGCCGAATCGCAGCTTCTCGCCTCTTTGGAGAGGGTTCGTGTGATGATCGCAGTTGGAAGGTCCTTCCGGGGGTCCGCCTCTTGAATCGGATGGCAATTGGTGTATCGTCAGACTCATTCTCGGACTCGACTGCAGTTCCGATCTCAGCTGCAGGTTGGTCCGAGTCTGATAAATCGTATCTTGGGCAATAGCTTGAGTCTGGCAAATCCTTCAACAACTGGGCTACCCTCCCAGTGACTCCAATTTTCTTCTTGTCATGGTCCATGTGACCTAGCCTCTTGTTTGGGTGGAAAGGGTCAACGTTTCCCTTTGCCACTCCGATTTTCTCCAACAACCAACTAAGATGCGTTCCGAACGCCATCTTAGTTTTGAATTTCTTCTCACCTTCAAGCCATTCGACCTTGTTCACCTCGCGAACAAGTTGCCTGAAAATATAGTCCGCCCAATCAACTTCCTCTTGTTGAATTAACGCACCTAACACCATGAATTTGGATGATGACACTGGTCATAGCCGCCGCCATCCCCATCACTATCTTGTTTGTGATGTCCAAAGCGACTGATAAATCCTTTTCAACTCATTCCTCTTTGTCAGAAACTTCAATTTCTCTCGGGATGTTTTCGATTTTGATCGCCTTCCGTGTTTCGGCGGTGATTGTTTAAGAGCTTCGACCGCCAAGCCGCGATGTTTCATCCAAAACCGAACGGATCTTCTCTCGATCTATGGTGAAAGGGATTCCGCCGACCGAAGTTAATCCCGTCCGAATCGAGAGGCATTACGATAAAATTCAACGACATCTTCCTTGAACAAATGTTGTGGGTTGATGTCGAGAACGGTAGATTTCGCTCACTTCATCGCCTGATTAAATTCAAAGATATCGAAGTCCTCTAGATTTGCTTCCAATAAACCTTCGAAGTCGACGACCATGGAGAAGATGACTTGGTCCTTCACCGCCTTCAAGTTTACGCCTTCAAACGATGCCATTTCTGCAAAAAAGATTTTAGGATTTTTTAGTGTATATTTTGCTCTGTAAATTCTAGGGTTTCTGAACGCGTAAAGAGTAAAGTGAAATGTTTTCTTCCTTATAAAGAAGATGAAAGGATGTTTGGATTAGTTTATTATAAATTTAAACGGTGGTACGCCTTTTGATATTCTTTTGAATTTCAAATTTGAATCGGTGGCCCCATTTAAAATTTGATTGATTCGATTGCCACCGTAGAGGTTAATTAAATAGGCGTGTGACGCGTGTATTTAAAATTGCCACTGCTTATAAAATGTATATTTTAAATGCCATTTCGTTTAGCCAAAATAATATTTTAAATATGAGATAATAATTAAAAATTTAGAGATTAGTTTAGAGAACTTAGCCGGTTTGATTTCGCTGATCGTCACCACTCGCAGCAGGTGAGTTTGACTTTTCGCTGGTATTCGTATGCCTAAGTTGCTTCCTCCGGCCTTCGTCTTCGCCCGCATCGCCCAGCCGATTCTCGGGGTCCATCCTTCCTTCAACTTGCTTCAGAACTAGATTCCCAATCTAGTAATCCAAGGTCTCTGCTAAGCTCTAGGAATCTTTCTTCTGGCAGGGGTTTGGTGAAGATGTCAGCTATTTGGTAGTCTGTGCTGACTCTTTCAACTCTAACCCTCTTGTTAAGCACATGGTCTCGAATGAAATGGTGTTTAACGTCAATGTGCTTCGTCCTTGAGTGCAAAACCGGATTGTTGGTTATTGCAATAGCACTATTGTTGTCACACCAAATTTTCCATTGTTTCCAATGGAGCCAAAGACTCCTTATTCTTTGGTTCTGGATTATAATGGAATAAAACAAAATGACTCACTAAACTGGCTGCACTTCTTTTTCTCATGAAGTACTAGTCATTCCATGCAATTCTCGATGCAATTTTCATTTTGGATCATCCGGAAACAGCCTCTCTGTGTTAAGATAGGGGTAAGGCTGCGTACATCCGATCCCCCCCTTACCCCGCTTTTTGCGGGAGCCGTTGAGGCATTGGGGTAATGTTGTTGTTGTTGTTGGCAGTTGATGGAACATTATCGAGATAAAAAGAAAGATCTGCATATGGTTTTTATTGATTTAGAGAAGGCATATGATAAAGTACCAAGAGAAGTACTTTGGTGGGCCTTAGCAAAGAAGGGTGTATCGCGGAAATATATTGACATTATAAAGGACATGTATGAGGGAGCTAGTACAAGTGTACGTACTAATGTTGGGAGGACAGAAGAATTCCCTATTACGATTGGGGTGCATCAAGGATCTGCTCTTAGTCCTTTTCTCTTTGCCATAGTCATGGACGAATTGACAAGAGAAATTCAAAATGACGCCCGTGGTGTATGATGTTCGCAGATGATATTGTGTTGATTGATGAAACGAAGGTTGGAGTGCAATGTAAATTGGAACTTTGGAGGATACTTTGGAAGCTCGAGGCTTTAGCCGAGCGTAAGTAAGATCAATATATGGAGTGTAGGTTTAGCGAAAAAAGTGATAGAGAGGCGGGATGATCACATTTGATGGGAAAGTTGTTCATGGATCCACTTTCTTTCGGTATCTTGGATCTATTATCCAAAAGGATGGAGAGCTAGATGACGATGTGGCTCACTGTAATAAAGGCGGGGTGGTTGAAGTGGAAGAGTGCCACGGGGTTTTATGTGATCCGGCATGCCTCATAGATTAAAGGGTAAATTTTACCGCACGGCAATTAGCTGTATTTGTTATATGGCACCGAGTGTTGGGTCAGAAAAGCAGTGTCACGTCAAAAGATGAATGTGGCGAGATGCGTATGCTACGATGGATGTGTGGTCATACAAAAAGGATCGGCTCAAATGAGGTGATCGGAGAGAAGGTAAGAGTTGCGTCTATAGAAGACAAGATGATGGAGAATCGATTACGATGGTTTGGTCGTGAGAAGAAGACCTATTGATGCCCCAGTGAGGAGGCTAGAAAGTTGGGGAGCAAGTAATATTGTGAAAGGTAGAGGAAGACCCAAGAAAACTTGGATAAAGATGATTGAAAATGATATGCGGTTTCTTGGAATTGGAGAAAGTATGGCGATGGAGAGGCAAATGTGGCGAGAAAGAATACGGATGGTGGATGGAGTCTGATTCTTCTTCTTTTTTTAATTCCTATTTTCTTTTATTTCATGTTATCTTTTTTTCTTTTTCTTTTTTTCTTTTTTTTTTTCTTTTCTTTTTTTTTCATTCATTCTCTTTTTTTATTTGCTTTTTTCTCTACTTTTTCCCTCTTTTTTCCTTTTATGTTATTTATGTAACGATTATTGACGGTTTCAAAGTTTGATTCATGTTAGCCGACCCCAAATCATTTTGGGACTAAGGCTTAGATGTTGTTGTTGTAATGATTAATAATGACAACTGCTAACCTTTTCAAGCAAAATTGAGTAACCATAAGGACTAACACAGCAGCCTCCCAGAGGATCCCCTATAGCTGTTCAAATTAATATCATAATAAATCAGAGTCATTAACTGAACCTCTATTTCATGAATACACTAATTGCATGTTAGAATATATAAACAGTTTGAATAGGGAAAAACTGGGGAAAAAAAAAAATACAACTTCAGTTGCATGGTATGAACAAATAAACGTAAATGAACGCCTATTTAACTTAATCCCAGTACGGATTCAAAGAAGAGCTTGGAAAACTGTAATTCGGGCGAACGGATTATTAATTATTATTTCCAGACCCAAGTAAGGCAACAAAATGACGCTGCTACTTAGTATTATATATGAAGATTGTTGTGGACTTGCTTTTAGAGCAAAAACAGCTAACTTGTAGTTTTTCGCTAGCAGAGAATGTTCAGTCCCAAACTCAAGATGAATAAGAAAACATAACCACAAGTGCTTCGTTCCCCAAGGAATGCTTGGTTTTTTATTTTGCTAAAGTTAATGAGTGGTGTTCGATAGAGATAGAGTGATACAAGGGCATGAATCATGGATAGTATATTCGAGATGCAAGAGTAGTCAAATAAATCAAACCAGCTACAGAAATGAGAAGAAATAGGCAGTTAGTAGCACATATGTTACAGATAATTTTATCTTGGTTCTTGTTACAGATTCTTTTAAAAATAAAATAATAGAGGAACTAATCTTCATCTGCTTCCTTTTGATTCTTTACTCTACCAGTGTGGATGGTATTATTACCAACTTTTCATTAATTTGTAAAATAAACATGAGATCTTGATTTTTTTTCATTCTTTCTGAATTTATGAAAGTAAGTTTTAAAGCCATTACCCTTTGTATTCAATATAAAGTGATATAAGAGAAACAAGTTTAATTATAATTGCAATTAGGACGAAGAAAAGAACGATTGCAAGGCATCTTACACATGAAATAAACACTGTCAGTAAAATGAAGAGCGCAAATAACAGGTGCATGAAGCAAGTAAGGTGCATGGAAAATTAGCTAATAAGTCAATTAATAATTAGTAAGTCGACAAACCTGCATCAAATCCAGCAGAGATAATTATCATATCGGGATTAAATTCTTTAGCAACAGGGAGTAATAAGTGGTCCCAAACAGCAATATAGTCAGCATCTCCGCACCTACCACTCTCCCAGGGGACGTTAATATTATATCCGGCACCTGCCCCTTCTCCAGTCATGATATATGAGCCATCATGACCGGCTGGATAAAAAGTCCCGTAATCATGCCTAATTGAGACATAAAAGTAGAAATTAGACGTCACATTTCTGATTTTGAGAGATTTCCTTTTAAATCTGACAGTTTCTTTTGTCCCATTACAAAAATGTACAAAACAGTCTGCAAGAGGTAAGCTTCATAAGTTAACGTGAAATAGTTTTTTTCTATAATCACAAAAACAAAATATGCAAATACCATGAAATCATAATATATTAAAAGAACATAACTGTTCGTTTAATTTCCAGTTTTAGACATGTGTGCACGTCAGGGACACAATAGAGGTGTGTTAAGAAGACTATTGCACCGGAATATACATGTGGTTCAGCACAATATTGATTACAGTTATATTATGACAATGTTAGATTCAGTACAGAATAATATGGGGAAAAACAAAAGTGATTTTTTAGGAGAACAAAAAAGAAATCTTACTGCTTCAGAACCTACTGCTAAATTCCATCAACTAATTTGGCTTCCTTCGGTATCAAATTGGAAAAAACTGAACTTCCACAACCATCTTTATGCATCCAGTATTAAAAACATGAAGACATAATTATTTTGAAAATCAATTGCCTGTTTGCCCATGCATAATAACAATCATGTACCTGTGCACTGAGAAGAAAAGTACTCGAGGATCATCATAGAACGTCTTTTGAGTACCATTTCCATGATGAACGTCCCAGTCAACAATCAATATTTTGTTGATCCCCAAATCTCTCTACAGTATGAAAAGTAGTGGCATACAATAAGAATTTACATGTATGTAAAAATAAAAAATATTAAGAACACTGAATTTACAGGCTTGTAATTAGATATAATGCAAATATAAAATCAGCTCTCACCCTTTCATTCAATAGATAACTTGTCGCAATAGCAACGTTGTTGTATAGGCAAAAGCCCATTGGTTCATCTTGTTCCGCATGATGTCCAGGAGGCCTGACGATCGCAAATGCTGAGTCGAGTTCCCCTTTAGCAACTTTCTCTGCAACCTACATAAAGAAACATGCATATTACCAGATGGGATAATTATTTAGAACTACGAGTCTTTAAAAACACAATATCTTTCGTAACATTATGGGAGATCTTCCAAAAAAAAATGCTTTTAGAAGAAGTGATGTTATTGCAGCGGAAGCAGGAGTAGTTGAGAATCAGAAGCTAGTAGCGTCTGCAAATTGAAGCTGAAAATTGTTTGAAGTAAGAGTGTATGGTGTAGTCATGTTCCATGATGTACGTGATTATTTTATAATATCAATCACGTAATGTGACATGACTATAGCAATTATCTCGACTCATCACCATCTCATGATATTTTCCATGTAACTGGAAAAGCCTATGATTTTGATGGTTTTTGGAATTTTATCTCATTTCTCCTTCATCTGAAGTTTGCGACAGGAAGGGCATCCGGCATAAAACTTTGCCACTTTATCTTTTGCATGAATTGTAGTGTTAACTAATTTTCGACAATTAATTGGCACTATAAAATCATGCCACCGACCCCAACATAGTTGGGATTAAGGTGCAATTGATGAAGAGTGTTTGGTGGAGAAGTTGAGAAAAGTGCTTTTTGTGTGTTTAAAAGTAAAACTAGAAATAGAATCAGATGTTGACATTTTGTAAACAGTAAATTGGACTTCTTTTTTCCAGCTAAATTCTAAGGATCCATCTGAAGAGCCGTACCTCTATGACAGAGCCTGCAGCAAGATAAGCAGCTTCTGATGAGCCTTCACTGAAGTATATAGAGTTAAATTTTGCAGCAATTCTTTTTCTCTTGGACTCGGAGTTGTTGGAACTAATATTCTTAATTAAATCAATATGTTTTTTGGTGTGAACCAAAGCCAAGTATCTGTCCTCGACGCCCTTGGCATTCATAATAATACATCTGGAAACGGTAAGTGTTAATACAGATTCAGAAGCATTTCTTGAAGTTAAAACAATATCTTTCATAGAGGATTAGGAAATAGTAATCCATGAACGGAGTCAAAAGTAATGATAACTCATTGTGTCTAAGGTCTGAATAGAAAGCATTGCCTGTTTTAGCACAATTTACTCCAAAAACTTCCGGTTTCGAGACTGGCCATCAGAATTGAAAGTTCGAAACATAAAAATTCAAGGGGGTGGGGGTATACAAAAATCAATATGTTTCCTAAAGCCACATACACCCCACCCCCTCCACACACACACACACGCATACACACACCAAAAAAAGAACAATCAAGTGGGAAAACGATGAACAAGGACAAAATCAACAGTCATTGCCTCATTTCCAGAAAAGAGGACTTCAATTGAATCAATGGCATGAAATTATATAATTTCACCAAATTCGAGAACCAATTAGCATAAAATACCACATTGCAGTCAGAGGGTTCTATTCAGTCAATTACCAATAAGTAAATACAATTAAAATAGAAGTAGAAAAAAAAACGAAAAAAAAAAGGAACACCCATGAAGCACACATAGATATCTCGTCATATTAAACATGCACACAAAACTAATTTCAAACACATCAACGCCAAACGATTTTATTGAAGAAAAGACCTTTTAGCAATCCCAGAGGAGTTGAGGCGGTCCCAGATGACCCGAATGCGATCCGGACATTCTGGATGATCGTCATCATAAGGCGCGTAGTGTTTACACATCTTCTCATCAAATATCAAACCCACGCGCCGGTCGTTGGGAGCAGCATCGTCGTTTTTTTGGCTCAAAGAACTCTCAGTCCCACCATTAAACTCCATCTTTCTTCTTCTTTCGGCTTTGTTTGGGAGTCGGTAGGACAACTGACACCTCAGGGTGTTTTCAAGTTTGAATTTTCAAGTTGTAACATTTCAGGGAAGAGAAGAAAGCAAGCGCTGAAATCTCGGGAACATAGACGTTTCCTACCAATTGGATTTTTTTTCCTTTCCTTTGTTTTTTTGTTTTTACTCGATAATTCGATCTTTTTTGTTTAACGAGAAACTCCCATTTCTTGATCCGGGTGTTAAATTGAGGGATGTGCAGAGAGGACTAACGAGACACGATCCCAACAGCAAATCTTGCAATATTTCAGCAAAGTATTATCATCACACGAATTCGAACTCGCGATATCAAAGTATTTCCTAGGGCTGGGACCGGTTCGGTTCTTGGTAAAAAATTAAAGAACCGGAACCGGTTTTTAAATACATAAACCGGTTCGGTTATTGACCACTTTTTTCAGGAACCGAATTAGGAACCGAAACCGAAAAAACCGGTTTTTTCTTCAGGAACCGAATTAGGAACCGAAACCGAATTTAATGTGTAAAAATCGGGTTTTTCGGTTCTTTTAGGAACCGAATTGTGCAAAAAAACCGAATTTTGTAAAAAAAAAACGAATTTTAAGTAAAAATCGAATTTAATGTGTAATATTTTGAACAAAATACACTTAATTTGCTTTATTTAATACCTATATTATGTAAAAAATTATATATAATATTATTTTTATTATTATATATATAAAATATATATAGAACCGGTTCCAAACCGGTTTTTTCTAACATCAGAAAATAGGAACCGGAACCGGAACCGAATTATTAAAAAGGAACCGAATTAAGAACCGGAACCGGTTAATAATAAAAAAAACGGAACCGGAACCGAATTTTTCGGTTCGGTTCTTATTAAAATTCGGTTCTTCGGGTAAAAATCTCAGCCATAGTATTTCCACCTTAATGACTTTGCAATTTATCATCAGTCTATGTTCATAGAGGCCTCAATAATTCAATCTTCTTCCTCCCCCTTTCAAGTTGACTCCAAGATGATGGAAAAGGTTACACCTAAGGTTAGTGTATTAGTTATGGTGATTGTTTAGATTATTTTCTTTGGTTTAATAATATAATATTTTGTAAATAATTTTATTTGAGGCTCGTGAATAGTCTATTTATAAAGAATTTATTTTATTATTAATTGATTAATAAATTTTTTTATCTTCTAAATAAAGCACGTATTTGATATTTCAAAGCAAATTTTAGCACTTCAAATATTATTTCATCCGTTCACATATTTTGACTTGTGTAAGAATAATAAGTTATTTATTTTCATTTTGCTCTATCATCATAATGGATTAGTAACCATTAGACTAGATAAATTTAATTATGAATTTGATTAATAAATTCTATTAGTATTAGGTACATGTATAAAATTTAAGTTTAAACGGGTACTCTTGATTGGGAAAAAACTATATCCCCTATTCCCTTTGTTATATTACTAGTTTGTAACCTGTCAAAAATCGATGGACATACAGGTGAATAATTTAATTAAAATATCATAAATAGGAAAAATAATATTTAATATTTAAAAAAACCCACAATATTACTACAGTTATTTAAAACAAGTGATACAAGTGATTCATCTTCTTTATATATATATAAAGATTGAGTCCTTAAATTTAATGTGGAGTCTTAATGACTTTATTTTTATATATAAATTTAAGGACTCAATTTATATATATATATATATATAAGATAAATAAAATTATATAATAGATTGAGATTAAATGCAATAATATAAAATTATAAAATCAATTATGTACAATTTAGTCTTATTCAACGGTTTACCACTCTATTCATTTAATGTTAAATTGACAAAATATGTTATTGACAATTAAAAACAAAAGGATGCATTTAATTTAAATATAGTGAAAAATGTACAAAGCTATTTATGGATGGATAATTAAAAAGACGTGAAGTTCAGTAGTCTCTTATAAATAAAATTCGCAATTTTCATCATTAAAAACTACTATAGTTAATAAAAAAACAACTTCTTCAATCTCCACCATATCTTAGTTTTCCCCACTTTAACTCATCGTCCCTTCCCCTACCCACATTCCAGTATTCCACTATATATATAAACTAGTAACCAATGTATTGTTATGACATGCACTCAAGACAAAAATGGTTGTCACTTTCAAGCTACTCTTAATAACCTTTTTCCTATATTTTTCACTATCAGACCTCACCACAACCCGAATAGTAGAATCGAAAAGAAGCATCGCAGCCCGTCTCAAGCTAGACGAGACCAATCACGGGTCACAAAATTGTTGGGAATCTTTGCTTCTGCTCCAATCATGCACGGGTGAGATTGTGCTATTCTTATCTCGGGCCGGACTGCTTCGAGGCAATAAGGACCATTCATAATGACTGTTGGCCAGATCTGCTGGGCTTGATTGGATACACTACAGAAGAAGGTGACATTCTAGAAGGATATTGCGATGGCAAATATAAAGATTGAATCTAATCATTAATTGTGGAGTCTTAATAACTTCATTTTTATCTATATAGATAAAATTATATATTAGATTGAGATTAAATGCAATAATATAAAATTATAAAATCAATTATGTGCAATTGAGTCTTATTCAACTGTTCACCACTCAATTCATTTGATGTTAAATTGACAAAATACGTTATGGACAATTTTTTTCTAAACGGCAAAATAAATTTATTATTAAAATATGACCGAGCATAAGAAACACTCGATGTAATAAAATACACGTACATCCCGACATACCGGGGGAAACCAAACCAGAACGGCTTAAACCCAACAAACTGATACAAGACGAAAAATTCACGCAACACATTACTTCCCATAATACAACCAAAACCTCAACAAATACAAGTTCCTAGCATAATAAAAGGATGAATTTAATTTAAATAGGCCGATTGTGGATGGATTATGGATAATTGAAAAGACCTGAACTTCAGTAGCCTCTTTAAATGAGGATTAAATTATAGAGTAAAACATGTATACGTTGTTTATTAATTGTATTATTTCTTTGAAGGATAAGACGTCATTATATATACAACTAGGAATTGTGTTTCATTTGTAATTTTATTTGTAAAAATGTATGTTAATGTCAGTTAGCTTTTCTTTGTTATCTGATTAAAAAAATTATTTGCAGTAACTCCATTACATTAGCTTAATTATTCTTTTTTTTTAGGATGAAGACTCGGACTCTTTTTTTTAGGGATGAAGATTTTGGAAACAAGTGATAATTTTTCAAGTAAGAGTGTCGATCTACCTTCTATCGTGACTCTCATATGCATATTATAAGTTAGATCATTTGTCTTTGAATAGCGTGAGTGAAATTTTTTAATAGAAAAATGTTAAGAGTTAGTAATATTATAATGAATTAGAATCTTTATTTCGTCTTTTGGTTTTAGTGTAACCCGATTTCCATTGAGTGTCAAAAGACAGTAACATGTGAAAATTCTACTACTTGAAATTAACTTTCTTTCGTATTTATAAACTCAACAATGATGCATGAACTCGAGGTAAGCTATGGTTGTTTGATGCTACAAATAGCTACTTTGTACCAATTTGTATATCTGCATACAATGTTTTGCTTTCATGCGATATCATCCGAGTTATGTCTTTGATATCATCATATTATAAGAAAATCACTTGACTACATAAAAGACCTAAGCACCTTTAGTTGAACATGTTTTTTTAATAAGATCACGCAAATACATATGTAGGGTTGAAGATTTGTTTATCGAATTTTACGCCTTTAGATTTGATGGTCTCCTTCTCGTCATAGTTAAATCATGAGATTACAAGGGTCAAGTACACGAGAGCTTTGGTCGAACCCGATTAGATCAAATTATGTTATAAACTCAAAACTTTATTATAAACTGTTATTTAACATGTTAAAAAAGTAAAGTTTTATGCAACAACTAAAGATTTGAAATTATATTGTAACCTCAAAAATTGAGTTTCATGCAATAAAAAACCTTAATTTAAGTATAAACTTAACTATTCCTCAATAATCCGAGCAACTAACTTTTTTGTACCAACGGTTGTAAGCCTCCTTTAAGCCTGCTTTAGTCGAGCGATGTTAAAAAGTTTCATGCAACAAACGTGAGTTTTAGAGATCTTAAACTATTTTGCAACTTCAATAAAAGATTCACATAACATAGTTAGTCGACATTTTTGGTAAACTATCGAGCAACCAAATCTATTAACAACGACAACTTATTTTACAGTAAAGTGCATCGCACGAGTCCGCATGCCTATACTACCAAATGTCAAGTCTTAAATCTGTTAACTTTTTTTGTCTAATTTTTTAGCAATAAAAATCAAGCATAAACTACAATATTAATATGTGCTTTCACAAGGAAATATTGATTGTCTAAAATATTTGAGTTTTAGACATAAGCAAAAAATTAACTTTTATCGAAAAACAAGACTGGTGCATCGCACGAGTGCGAATGCCTCGTTGATAATATAAATATCAGTAAATCATGAGATTTATTTGATGCTTTTTCCGACAGTTAATATAAAAAAAAAGCTTTAAAATAAATATATTAGTTTAATTAATGTAATACATATAAGAGCATCTCCAAAGGCACATCTCCCTTACCTATAACCAATCTAGGTGGACAAAAATAGAGATTTAGCTTCAAAATACTCCCTCCAACCATTTCCCCCTTACCTAAAAAATTTTAGGTGAGAGAAAGATGAACCCCATATTTGAGGGATCAATTTTGCTCCCCTATAATTGCCACATCATCTCCCACTACTTCATCCTCCAAATTTACTAATTAAATATTACATTTTACTCTCACCATCTCCAACCTTACTAATAAAATATTATTTTTAAAATATAAGGATCCAATATAGGTAATACCATTGGAGCAAATCAACTTTTTGATTCCCTATATTTTAGGTAACTAATATTTTATTATATTTTAGGGGCTCAAAATAGAGATTGCCTTGGAGATGCTCTAAATGATGACTATTTTAAGGATCACACCCACCCGAGTTGACCATTGTTGTTAAGATGGGAATCTCGGCACCACAAATCAAAGATAAGGAGTGAGAGATCTGGTGGCAGTCATTTTTACTATATTTTGTTTCTGGTTTTCCTAAAGTCAGACTTCACTGTCGCTGCCGTCGATCACTATTAAGGCAGCGGCAACCCTCTTTAGTTGTCGATCTAATTAATTACTTCTTGTCTCACCGAGTAAATTTATTTTCCTTGAACTTGGATTAGGGTGGACGGAAATCACCCTCCCTGCGAACTTGTGAAACGCGACCCCTAACTCCTTTAACGCCGATGTTGGCCACTTTATAACCGGCGTACCGTTGGAATAATAATAATTCAACGCTGCATTCATTCCCTCCCCTTCAATCTAACAATAGTATAACATATAGTGGGTCGTTGAGTCACCATGATTTAATTCCTCCACCAATCCCTGTCGGACCGGGGGTGGGGTCCTGGAGTGAGGGATTTCGCCTTTTGCTACAAGTATAACATATAGCATATAGCTGTCTGTTTTGCAGGTTCCCTTGTCGGTTTCTCAAACTGCTCGGAATCCTCTCCAAAGCTTCCTCTTTTCCATGTCGTCTCGAAGGCTGGTATCATTCTACTTTTCTGTTTAATTTCATTTTTGCCAGTCATATTTCTATTATTTACTGTGATTTCTCTGCGGTTTGCGTGCTTATAAATTGTCTTTTACATTCTCATCATATTTTCATTTTTTCTACACTACCATATTTTATTTTTCGTAGTGCGTTTGTGTCTTGTGTTGGTAAATGTCACGCTGTTTATGGGTTGGTAGTTGGAATTTGGGTACCTTGACGGGTAAACTTTTGGAGCTCGTGGATGTTTTGGGTAAGAGAAAGGTTGATGTGGCTTGTATTCAGGAGACTAGGTGGAAGGGGGCGCAGTCTAGGGAGGCGAACGGTTATAAATTGTGGTATCCAGGACTTGCTAACTCGAGTAATGGTGTGGGTATTCTTTTATCTAAGGAGCTAAAGGATAACGTCGTAGAAGTGAAGATGTGTAACGATAGGATTATGTCCGTTAGAATGGTGGTTGGGGAGAAGGTGGTTAACGTGGTTTGTGCGTATGCCACATGTTGGTCTGGGTGTGCTTGTTAAGAAAGCTTTTTGGGTCTGTTTAGATGAGTTGGTCGGGAGTATTCCGGACGATCAATTTATTATTTTGGGGGGCGATTTCAATGGGCACATTGGTGAGGGGGTGGATGGTTACCGTAGTGCTCATGGGGGTTTCGGCTTCAGAGTTAGGAATGCATGTGGTTCCGCGCTGTTGGAGTTTGCCACTGTACATGAGTTGGTAATTCTTAACTCTGTTTTTCAGAAGAGAGCTGAGCACCTCATCGCCTTCGGTAGTGGGGGGCACTACACGCAAATTGACTACCTTCTTTTGCGCAGTCGTGATGCTAGGGCGTGCATGGACTGCAAGGTGTTCCAGAGCGAGGCTTGTGCTTCTCAACACCGGCTGCTGGCTATGGATTTATCCATGGGAGGTCGTGTTGCTAGCAGGGCTAGAGAAGCTAGACCTAGGATTCTCTGGAAGGAACTGAAGGGTGAGAAGGCAGAAGAATTCAGGGAGTCTCTGACCCGCAAAGGAGGTTTTTTGCGAGGGGGCGATGCTAACCTTATGTGGACCAGCATGGCCAATGCTATTAGGAGTGTGGGCGAGAAGGTGATAGGGGTTTCCTCGGGCAGGTCTAGTGGACCTAGGGAGGCATGGTGGTGGAATGAGGAGGTTCAAAAGAAAGTTAAGGTTAAACAAGCGTTATTTAAAGAGCTTTTGTCGGTTAGTGCTGGGGATGAGAGAATCTTGATGATTGTAGCTTACAAGGTGGCGAAAAGAGAGGCTAAGAAGACAGTGGCTAAGGCTAAAGGTGAGGCATACGAGGAGATGTACAAGAGCCTAGTGTCACGGGGTTGGGTTTGAGCACTCGAAAGCTCCTCGGACCCGTGCGGCACTAGACTAGAATTGCCTCGATCTAGCTAGTAAGCCTAACTCACTCGGTTGCTAAGTATGAAAGGAGGGGTTTAACACTTGGGAGTTGAGAGAAAACTTCACTATTTCACAAACTTCACAAGTACAAGAATGTTGAGTCTTTGAGGGTTGGGTGCAAATGAGCCAACCTCAAGCCTATTTATACTACTCCTAGGACCTAGAATCTTCTACTCCACCTCCTCATTTGGAGGACTCTAGAACATCCTATACATTCCATATACTTCTATCCTATTCTAGAACCTATCTCTAGAATCATCCACACTTGTCTACATATACAAGTCTACAAACACAAGTCTAGAGTATTCTACAAGTACAAGGCATACAATCATCTAGAATACTCTATATCATTCCAGCACTACATCCTTCTAGGAGTTTCCTAGAGGCTTCTCTTCCATTCCGGGCGCCCGGCCCGCACCGGCCCGTCTCGGCCCGACCATTTGGGCCCGTCTCTACAATGTTCCAGACTCTTCCCGAACCTCCTGGACCAAGCCGGTCCGCTTCTAGTTGCTTCCGGTCGAGTCTTTCCTACTGAGTGGCTCCTCAGCTTTTCAATGTCTACTGCCCCCACAAGGCTTTTTCCGTCTAAGCCTATTATAGGGGGGGAGGGTCTCTCTCGCACCTCGCGCGCCACAAGACGCTGGCCGCGCCGGCATCCCATGCCGCGTCCCGGCCGCCTGTGTCGAGTCTGTTCCTGCACTCGGCCTTGTCCGTCGTGCCTTGTCCCACACGATGCTGCTCGTCCGACCTTACCGCGTCCTCTCGCTGTCGGACGATCCCTGACATGTCCGTCCCGCAATGCCCCTTGGGCGATCCGCTTCCACACAAGGCGTCGTGCTTTTCCCACGGTTTCCTCGCGTGACTCTCCGTCCGGTCACGCCGTCTGAAGGCCGGGTATTCCCATGCGGCCGATGCCATCCATGGCGTCCTGCTCGTGCCGGTCCCTCGGCACCCTGTGCGACCGTCTGCGCACACATGTCTCGTTGTCGACTGTCGGCCGTGACATTCTCCCCCGCCCATTTCGTCGACGTCCTCGGCGACGTGGCGGCGCCTCGATGAACCGAACTGCTCCAAGGTGGTAACTCGGCTCCTCCTCAAGCTTCCTCACGTACTTGAGTGCCGACATAGCTTGTCTCGAAGGCTCTGTGGTCAAGTGTATTTCCTGCAGTTTGGCTTGATCACACACGTACAGTGCCCTCTTATGCGGAACAACGCCAACATTATTCTTCCTCAGGAAGTCCATGCCCAGTATTATGTCCCGATCATCCATGCTCGTCACCTTGAAGTGCACGCGCGGTTCCCACGTGCCAATCTTTAGTCGCACCCCATTGGCGACCCCTGTAACTCGAACGGGTGGTGCATTGTTCGACTTCATCCAGCCCCGTCCCTTGATGACCTGAAGCCCCAACCTCTGTGCTTCAGCCTCGTCAATGTAGTTGTAATCGGCCCCTGTGTCGACCAACGCCTTGACGGGTTTCCCATTGATCGACCCTCGCATACAATGATTTCCCTCAAGCGGTGTTAGTCCCGCGATGCCATCCCTATGGTGAGTTCAACACCAAGCGCCATCGATGTCCCATCACCCTCGGCATCGTCCCGTGCCTTGGTGTACTCCATGGCGGCTACCCTCGGAAACTTCGAGCATTGCCTCGTCGAATGCTCCGTGCTCCACAAATCTCACATTTCTTTTTCTTCGGACACGCTGCTACGAGATGGTCTGCACTCCCGCACCCATGGCAAGTCCGAGCCCATCTCGATCGCTTGCCGTCCTTGGGCACAGCCATCCTCGCGCCCCTATCCGCATTACCTGGTACGACTTGTCCTGCGTACCGATGCCGTCCTCGTCCCTCCTGGACTTAGGCTCTCCCATTTGGTTTTAACTCGATCGGCTGTTCCGCTATCGCAATCGCCTCGGACACGTTACGTGCCTTGGCCCTCTGCACCTCCAACTTTGCCCACGGTTTTAGCCCATCCACGAACGCGAACAAAGCTTCCTGCTCACTAAGGCTAGGCAACTCCGGCACGATCTCCTGGAACTCCTTCACATAGTCCTTGATCGTCTTGCTGTGCGTCAACTCCTTCAACCTAGCCGGACCTCAAACTCAACATTCTCCGGTAAAAGCGCCGCTTGAACTCGGCCTTGAAATCCTCCCGTGTCTCCATCCGACATGTACCACGCGCGATCTCTGTTTCGCGCCTTCTCCACCATAGCAGCGCCACATCTGCTAAGAAGAATGGAGCGGTCTGCAACTTGGTCGCATCATCTACTATCCCCGATGCACCAAAGTAACGCTCCATGTTCCACAGGAAGTCGTCCACTTCCCTACCATTTCGCGATCCTTGGAACGAACACGGCCGGGGGATGTCGATTCGATGGGGTGCTGCACCCCGCTGGTCCCGACCGTGGGCCATCGCCCGCTCGTACAGTGCTGCCCTTCCTTCGATGGTCTCGATCCTCCCTATGATCTCCTCTCGAAAGGCTGTGATCATGGACCGAACCTCCTTCCTGACAGACTCAAGGATCTCCTCACACAAGTCGCGTCGCAACGCGTTAAGGGTGCCCGTCACCCGGTTCTCAAGCTCCTCCAACGACTCGCTCATCTCCGTCACCTGGTCGGCCACTCTGCTCCATGTCTCGAGAGCATCTTCGTGTTTGCCCATGGTTTCCTCCAGTCGAGCCACTCGTGCTTCCATGGCAACACTTCTTTCCACGGACTTGTCCCTAGACCCTTTCCTGGACTTGTCCTTCTCCTGGCCGGGTTGAACTTTGGTGACGCTGGACGTAGTCTCCATCGGTCCTCCTTGCACAAAACCTCTCAGCAACGTCTCAATGCGGAAGTTCCTTGAACCACTAGCGTGGCTCTGATACCACTTGTCACGGGGTTGGGTTTGAGCACTCGAAAGCTCCTCGGACCCGTGCGGCACTAGACTAGAATTGCCTCGATCTAGCTAGTAAGCCTAACTCACTCGGTTGCTAAGTATGAAAGGAGGGGTTTAACACTTGGGAGTTGAGAGAAAACTTCACTATTTCACAAACTTCACAAGTACAAGAATGTTGAGTCTTTGAGGGTTGGGTGCAAATGAGCCAACCTCAAGCCTATTTATACTACTCCTAGGACCTAGAATCTTCTACTCCACCTCCTCATTTGGAGGACTCTAGAACATCCTATACATTCCATATACTTCTATCCTATTCTAGAACCTATCTCTAGAATCATCCACACTTGTCTACATATACAAGTCTACAAACACAAGTCTAGAGTATTCTACAAGTACAAGGCATACAATCATCTAGAATACTCTATATCATTCCAGCACTACATCCTTCTAGGAGTTTCCTAGAGGCTTCTCTTCCATTCCGGGCGCCCGGCCCGTCTTTGTCCGTCCCGGCCCGCATCGGCCCGTCCCGGCCCGCACCGGCCCGTCTCGGCCCGACCATCTGGGCCCGTCTCTACAATGTTCCAGACTCTTCCCGAACCTCCTGGACCAAGCCGGTCCGCTTCTAGTTGCTTCCGGTCGAGTCTTTCCTGCTGAGTGGCTCCTCAGCTTTTCAATGTCTACTGCCCCCACAAGGCTTTTTCCGTCTAAGCCTATTATAGGGGGGGAGGGTCTCTCTCGCACCTCGCGCGCCACACGCCGCGCCGCGCCCGGCATCCCATGCCGCGTCCATTTGCCAGTCGAGTCCTGTTCCCAGACTCGGCCTTGTCCCGTCGTGCCTTGTCCCACACGACTGCTGCTCGTCCGACCTTGCCCGCGTCCTCTGCGCTGTCGGACAGTCCCGGACATGTCCCGTCCGCAATGCCCCTTGGGCGATCCGCTTCCCACAGCGGCGTCCGTGCTCCTCCCACGGTTTCCTCGCGTGACTCTCCGTCCGGTCACGCCGTCCTGAAGGCTGGGTATTCCCATGCAGCCCGATGCCATCCATGGCGTCCTGCTCGTGTCGGTCCCTCGGCACCCTGTGCGACCGTCTGCGCACACATGTCTCGTTGTCGACTGTCGGCCGTGACACTAGGCACCAAAGAAGGAGTGAATGCTATTTTTAAACTAGCGAAAGCTAGGGAAAGAGGGCGGCGCGACCTGGGTCCCGTTAAGTTTATTAAGGATGATTTGGGCCAAGTGTTAGTGAACGATGTGGCTATTAAGAAGAGGTGGGATATGTATTTTTTTGAACTTTTCAAGGAGGCTAGGGGAAGCGACTCGGTTGTGCAAGGAGTTAGTCTATCTTCTGCTCGTTCGTTAAGTTCCTGTGAGAGCATCAACAAGGATGCTCTAATGAAGATGGGTAGAGCTAAGGATGTAGGCCCGGATCAGATCCCTATTGAGATGTGGCTTTATCCATGGGAGGTCGTGTTGCTAGCAGGGCTAGAGAAGCTAGACCTAGGATTCTCTGGAAGGAACTGAAGGGTGAGAAGGCAGAAGAATTCAGGGAGTCTCTGACCCGCAAAGGAGGTTTTTTGCGAGGGGGCGATGCTAACCTTATGTGGACCAGCATGGCCAATGCTATTAGGAGTGTGGGCGAGAAGGTGATAGGGGTTTCCTCGGGCAGGTCTAGTGGACCTAGGGAGGCATGGTGGTGGAATGAGGAGGTTCAAAAGAAAGTTAAGGTTAAACAAGCGTTATTTAAAGAGCTTTTGTCGGTTAGTGCTGGGGATGAGAGAATCTTGATGATTGTAGCTTACAAGGTGGCGAAAAGAGAGGCTAAGAAGACAGTGGCTAAGGCTAAAGGTGAGGCATACGAGGAGATGTACAAGAGCCTAGGCACCAAATAAGGAGCGAATGCTATTTTTAAACTAGCGAAAGCTAGGGAAAGAGGGCGGCGCGACCTGGGTCCCGTTAAGTTTATTAAGGATGATTTGGGCCAAGTGTTAGTGAACGATGTGGCTATTAAGGAGAGGTGGGATATGTATTTTTTTGAACTTTTCAAGGAGGCTAGGGGAAGCGACTCGGTTGTGCAAGGAGTTAGTCTATCTTCTGCTCGTTCGTTAAGTTCCTGTCAGTGCATCAACAAGGATGCTCTAATGAAGATGGGTAGAGCTAAGGCTGTAGGCCCGGATCAGATCCCTATTGAGATGTGGCTTTATCTGGGGGAAGTTGGAGTTATGTGGCTAGCAGAGATGTTCAACATCGTCCTCAGAGATTCTAAGATGCCGACGGAGTGGAGGCATAGTATTGTGGTGCCGTTTTTCAAGAACATAGGCGATGCTCATAATTGTAGTAACTATTAGGGTATTAAACTCCTCAGTCATACTATGAAACTTTGGGAAAGAGCGGTAAAATGCAGGGTTAGAAGGGAAGTTGAGATCTGAGAGAAGCAATTTGGCTTCATGCCGGGGAGGTCCACGACTGAGGCTATTCATCTCATCAGACGCCTTATGGAGAAGTTTAGAGAGCGGCGTAATGACCTTCATATGGTGTTCATTGATCTAGAGAAGGCTTATGATAGCATTCCGTGCGATGTTATTTGGAGGAGCCTAGAAGAGAGGAGGGTGTCATCACCGTACGTTAGGGCGATCCAAGACATGTACTCCCAAGCTAGGACTTGCGTTAGGACCCCACTTGGTGACACCCAGTATTTCCCAGTTGAGATAGTGCTACACCAGGGTTCGGCGCTAAGCCCTCTTCTCTTCGCTCTAATCCTTGACGTCATTTCGCGGGGGATACAAGATGGCGTCCCGTGGTGCATGCTTTTTGCTGACGACATTGTGTTAGTGGCGGAGTCAAGGGGGGAGGTGAACTCGAAGTTGGAGTTATGGAGGTCTAAGTTAGAATCCCAGGGCTTGCGTGTGAGCCGGTCTAAGACCGAGTATCTCTAGTGTAACTTTAGTGCTGAGGCCAACGAGGAAGAAGTAGAGGTAATGATTGCTAATCAGATCATACCCCGTATGGATAAGTTCAAGTATTTGGGTTCGATCATTCAGAAGGAAGGTGAGTGTGAAGATGATGTCACTCATCGTATCAAGGCGGGGTGGCTAAGGTGGAAAGCAGCGACAGGGGTCCTGTGCGACAAGAAAGTCCCTCTAAAATTGAAGGGTAAATTCTATAGAGCGGCAGTTAGACCTGCAATGTTGTATGGCTCCGAATGTTGGGCGATGAAGAAGTCGCTTGAGAGCAAGTTGAAAGCTGCTGAAATGAGAATGTTACGTTGGTCGTGTGGTCGCACAATGTTGGATAGAATCCCAAACGGAGTTTTCAGGAACGCGCTAGAAGTGGCGCCCATTTCAGCGAAAGCTAGGGAAGGGAGATTGAGATTGTTTGGCCACGTCCGCATGAGGCAGGCCTCTGCTCCGGTGAGGAGGGTCGAGAGTTTATTGGTTGTAGGGGAGGAGGAGAGGCGACCGAGGAGGACATGAGAGGAGCAGCTGAATTTAGATTTGAAGGCCTTAAACTTATCCAAGACCATGACTGTTGATATGTGCTTTTGGAGGCGCCAGATCAGAGTTGCGGATTTATTTTAGGGAGCGGTGTAGTAGTAGAGAGCCTCAGGGCTGAGTTGTCTCGATTAGCTTTGACCTAGAGCAGTGCATTTTTTTTCGTGTGGTTTATTTTTGACAGGGAGCTGTACGCAGAGTCAACCTCTCTTCTGTTAGAGCAGCGTTCATCGAGATTGTAATAGTCATAGTCCCCTTAGGTAAGTCTCATGTGAATTAAGCTATGGGCTCAGGTATGTTTTTGACCTTTTTTGAGTCATATGATTCTTTGTATATATCACTCAATATTTTGCTGTGCACTAAGCTGAGGGTCTTCACGGAAACAGCCTCCCAACCGTAAAAAGTAGGGGCACGGCCACAGACATCTTACTCCTCCTGCACTCGCTTGTTTTAATATCTTTGATGTTTGGTTTGGTTTTGGTTTCCTCTAAACTATTTTTTATTTTAAATAGCCCTTAAACTATACAAATCATATTTCACGAGGCTCTTTTTTAACATTCCGAGTTCATTTTGCGCATATAAAAGTGTTACTGGCGTGCTATTTAATGTAAAAATTAAAAAATGAAGAAAAAATATTACTTGAATTAAAAAAAATTTAAAAATAAATTAAATACTCTTCTTCTATTTCTTAATTGTCTACTGCCCACCGTACTTTGTTTCCCATGTCAAAATCTACATGGAAATCAATTTTATTTTTACACAAAAATTCTGCATTATTATTATTATTATTATTATTAGTGTTTAATTAAAAAGAAAGTTTGGAAAGATTTTGTAAATTGTAATCTTTCAATATATGAAAATTACGTGTTTCCAAAAAGTAAGGATGAGGATCCCAACACAATCTTCCTTGTCAGCTTTTTAACAATTTAGTTTTCATAAATTTAGGTATTTTACATGTCCTCAATACTTTGATATGTTTTGAAATATATTTAATTTAAATCTATATTAAATTTTGAACTTCTATAAATTCCTTGATATCAAAATATTTCCAAAAAAAAAAAAGAAAATATTTGTGTGATAAATCTGACATGGTGAATCATCACCTAATAAATTTTAGACTAATTTATAGAAAAAAGTAATCTAATCAAAATATTAACTTTCAACAAAAATGGCCTTTTTCTTTTTAAATATAAGAAAATATTACTATTAAAGGGAATAAATAATACAAATAATAATCTTTAAATTAATCTTAAATAAGAATCTGAGGACCTGTTCTCTTGGGCTTAAAATAGTTGACTGAATTGAATGGAGCTGAACTGAACTGAACTGAACTGGATGGAGCTGAACTGAACTGAAAGTACCTAATAAATGGATAAGTAATAAAAATAAATAATAATATAAATTATATTAATATTTAAAAAATTAATAATAATTATAATAATAAATAATTAATATTAAAAAAATAAATAATTTTAAAATAACTATTAACAAAATAAACGCCAAAAATATATAAGGCACATATATTTTTATACTATATTTAATATAAAAATATATAAAAATATATTTTTATAGTATATTTAATATGTTCTTCAACAATGACAAGTATTATTATTCGCAATAATAATAATAGTAGTAATAATAATAAACAATAATAATGATAATATAAATAATAATAATATTAACAAAAATGATCAAATAATGATAATTAATAATAAACCCAATAATTGAATCGAATCGAATTGAGAATCGAATCGAATCGAATCGAATAGAGTAATCGAACTAAACCGAATCGAATCGAATCGAAAATAAGCGAGAACAAGCCCTGATGTACATAATAATATCCACTAACAAGGTTTGTGAACCGGTTACAAACTAGTACTACATTAATATAGTTTTACTTTAAAATAATCTTAAATTAATTAACCATGTTAAGTTCTTCGGTAAGACTGAATATATGGAGTGTAGGTTTAGCGAAAACATTGATAGAGAGGCGGGGATGATCACATTTGATGGGAAAGTTGTTCATGGATCCACTTTCTTTCTGTATCTTGGATCTATTATCCAAAAGGATGGAGAGCTAGATGACGATGTGGCTCACAGAATAAAGGCAGGGTGGTTGAAGTGCAAGAGTGCCACAGGAGTTTTATGTGATCCTGACATGCCTCATAGATTAAAGGATAAATTTTACCGCACGGCAATTAGGTCTGCAATGTTATATGGCACCGAGTGTTGGGCTGTAAAACAGTGTCACGTTCAAAAGATGAATGTGGCGGAGATGCGTATGCTACGATGGATGTGCGGTCATACAAAAAAAGATCGGCTCAGAAATGAGGTGATTAGAGAAGGTAAGAGTTGCGTCTATAGAAGACAAGATGATGGAGAATCGATTACGATGGTTTGGTCATGTGAGAAGAAGACCTGTTGATGCCCCAGTGAGGAGGCTAGAAAGTTGGGGAACAAGTAATATTGTGAAAGGTGGAGAAAGACCCAAGAAAACTTGGATAAAGATGATTGAAAATGATATGCGGTTTCTTGGAATTGGAGAAAGTATGGCGATGGAGAGGCAAATGTGGCGGGAAAAAATACGGATGGTGGATGGAATCTGATTCCTGTTTTTTATTCCTATTTTCTTTTATTTCATGTTATCTTTTAATTTATTTTTCAGAATTTTTTTTTTTTGCTTTTTTCTCTACTTTTTCCCTCTTTTTTTCCTTTTATGTTATTATGTAACGATCATTGACGGTTTCAAAGTTTGATACATGTTAGCCGACCTCAAATCATTTTGGGACTAAGGCTTAGATGTTGTTGTTGTTGTTGTTAAGTTCTTCCTTGGAGAAAAGGAATGACCCAAAATTATACTCTTAAATTATCTCTATAAATAATTTTATTTTCTTACCTAACACATTCAAAATAATATTATTTTAAATATTCGATTCATACCCTTGCCTCAAATTTGCAAAATTAACGAACATAGTTGTGAATAGCGAATAGCGCCAAATAGCGACAAGGTCCCCGATGGCTATAGCGCAGAGCGATGCCAATAGCGAGGGCTATTTGAAAATAAAGCGCTAGAAGTATATACATACATAATATATGACATATATTAAAAATAATTCAGACTTCCTGCATAAATTGAAAAATAAAACAAATATAAGTTCAAAACACAACAGACACAGTACTTCGAATACTACAAAAACAATAATATAAAATCATTATTCATCTTCTTCTTCATCAAGATCAAGATCATCTTCTTCATTTGGAAGTGCATAACCCTAGATATCATTATCTTCTTCACTTTCTTCATCAAAGTTGAACTCCTCATCCTCTTCCTCCTCTTCATCAATAAGGGTGAGTGTAGAAACTGCTGAAACTTTCTTTTTTCCTTTGGACTTAGATGTTGCCACCTTAGAGCTCGTAGCCTTTGAAGACTGAGATGATGTAGGGGCCGCCTTCGACACCCCTTTAGATTTTCTGAACGTATATGGAGCTTCTTCAGCCCCGGCAGCATCAGCAACAACTTGCCAAGTCAAATCTTCCCCATCATGAACCAAGTCAGACTCTTCATCCTCCAACCTCCCAACCAACCATTCATTGTCATCATCTACTTCAGTCAGTATGATAAGATCATAGACTCTTCATCCTCCAACCTCCCAATCAACCATTCATTGTCGCCGACGTGAATAGATGCGCGAGGTGAAGCTGGTGGCGCCTTCGGTATGGAGAATTTTGAGACTGAGCGGGATTTTTCTTGGCGCCTTTTTCTTCCCTGGAGCGCAACGGAATTTAGGGTTTGACTTTGTGTTTATTCATTTATTTTAACTTAGTAAATCTGAACTTTGTTGTAAAGAAATGTCTAACAAACAAAAACGTGTTATGAAAAACATAAACGTTGCGCGAAAAAAAAAAGAACGCAAATAAAACTCTGGGCAGCAATTAAAACAAATAGCGCCGCTATTAGGCGCTATGGAAAGTAGCGATATAGCACATAAAGTGCTGATAGCGGGCGCTATCCGAAAGGCCATAGGAGGTAGCGCCTAATAGCGAGGAGGCGGCGCTACGCGTCGCTAAGCGCTATAGCGCTCGCTATAGCCGCTATTCACAACTATGGTAACGAAACATTTTACACAGGTAGATCGTCGGCCGACCGGCCGACCATCGACAAGTCGTTGACAGATTTTTTTCTACTCGCATTAAGAGTATCAATTGGTAATTTAGATCACCAGCAAATGGCCGACCATGGGAAAGTCGCCAGCCCATTTTCTCGTTCTGCTAGCATTAAAAATATCAAGTGTTAATTCAGATTACCAACAGGTATTTTAAAATACCGACCGTCCCTACCTACTTGTCCGGCCAACGGCACTGCCCGGCAACACCGGCAGTGTTAAAAATTACCAATTCGTAATTTAGATTACCTGTCGGTAATTTAGATAATCAACGAGTATCTTTGAATTACCACAAGGTGTTTGCAGCTCTTCCAAGGTAGACAGCATAAATACGATGAGGATGGTTCTGCTGCTGCTGCTGATGATGATGATAATGAAGGGAAACAATGGAAGTGCAAGTGATGAATCTAACCAATCAATCACATTACAATCTTCCTTTGAAAAATTAACAATAATAAGAAATCTTATGTTACAACAGCACAAAGTTATACCAACTATTTTTCGGCATAACAACCTTTTTTTTTTCCAAAAAAGTAGACCAGATAGTAACCGTACATGTAATGAAACATCAAAATTACATAAGATTCTTCTTCACCCTAATGGTTTATTTATTTACTTGTTATTATGTTGCATACGACTATTTTCATCCAAAGATTTTGATGCATGATGTACCTTTTATGGAAGTTGAATTTCTCCATTACTTGAATGTCGGGTCTCTTCATGTGCCGACACTGGTGCTAAAGCCATCATGGTTGTTCAATACGATTTGTAGATCCTTTTAGTAAAAAATATAACATGCTGATTGCCTTCGACTAGATCAAACTTTGTTCAAGATCAATTCCATCAACTATCAAACCAAGCTCAAAATTTTTCTACATTAAATAATAATTAAAAAAAAACTTGAACAGTAATGTGTTGGGTGATTTCTTTACACCTCCTCAAAGTTAAGAGCTTTCTATTTTGCATCATAAGTCAAAAGTAATGTTACCAATAATCCCCACAGGAACACGAACCATCCCTGAAGTGGTGGAATCGGTTGACATCTCTAATAATGATTTCTCTTGATTCAATCTTACAAATGTACTTGAATGCCGTATGGCAGTCCAAACATATTCGGAGATTCTTCTTCACCCTAATGGGAGCTCCAGGTGGAGTGGCAATCAGTCCAAAAGCCACTGCAAGTTTTTCACTATGATACGAGAGTAGAAGTTCCTTTTCTTCCTTTTCCACGTGATGGAGGTCAATTTCTAACATAGGAACATAACCCGCTTTCTCCATCAGGTGGCCCAGTTCCTCAAGTTTTGCATATATCTTTTCACTACTAGGATGGCTTCTGTCTCCGACTATGAACGTGTATATGTTATCTTTTACCTCCATCCAGCTCATCCCTGGTTCTTTTTTGACTTTGCTGTCTTTCATTAATCTTCTTACCTTTGCAACATTGTCCCATAATCCTGCCGAAGCATAAATGTTTGCCAGAAGAACATGGGTACCAGATTTTTCAGGCTCAAGAGTATAAAGAATGTCTGCAGCATGTTGTCCTAGCTCCACGTCCTTGTGAATTTTGGCAGCTCCAAGAAGTGCCCCCCAAATGGCGCCATTAGCTTCATACGGCATATTGTTTATGAGATCCATCGCTTTATCCAATTTCCCAGCTCGGCCAAGGACATCAATCATGCAAGCATAGTGCTCTAACGTTCGTTCTATGCCAAGTTGCTCTTTCATCGAGTCAAAATACCATTGAGCTTCATTAACTAGACCCGCATGATTACAGGCAGTAAGGACACTGACTAACGTTACATGATTAGGAGAAAAACCGTCATTTAACATATCATTGAACAAATTGAGCGCCTCTTTACCGTGGCCATGCTGTGCAAGTCCACCAATCATCGCAGACCAAGAAACGACACTTTTCTCTGGAACCTCACCGAAAACGCGGCCAGCATCCGCTATACTTCCACATTTGGCGTACATATTTACAAGCGAATTCCCAGAGAAAACATCTGACATGAATCCCAGTTTCAAGACATGAACATGGACTTGCTTCCCCTGTTCATAAGCTGATAAGTTTGCACAAGCATTAAGAAGAGAACTGCAAACAAAAGAATCTGGCTTAAGACCTATGTGTAGTAACCTCAAATAGAGCTTCAGAGCTTCTTCGCCATGTCCACCTTGAGCATAACTTGTCATTATTGATGTATAAGATGGTAAATCCGCAATTGGGCACTCTTCAAAAACTCTAGCTGCATCCTGAATCTGGCTACATTTTCCATATGAATCAACAAGACTGTTTAAAATGAAACTATCGGCTTGGTAACCAGCTTTCACTATGAGCCCATGAATCTGTTTGCAGACAATTAAAGCCTCCAAACCAGCAGTTGCATTAAGGACTGCTAGTAAAGTTGCCTGATCAAATTCCACTCTTTGATTGTACATATCCGCGAATAGCGTCAGAGCTTCTCTGTACTCCCCATTCTGTGTGTGCCCGGATATTATTGCATTCATAGCAACCAAGTCCTTATCTGGCATCAAACGATAAACCAATACTGCATCATTCATCATATGACACTTGCAGTACATGTCAATTAGGCCAACTCTCACAAAGGGATCTGTCATTATTTCCATCTTTATCAATTTGGCATGAAACTGTTTGCCCAATTCCTGGACACCTAAGGCTGAACATGCTTTAAGGGCACTTGATAAGGTAAACAGATTCGGGCGTACGCCAAACCTCTTCATTGAATCTAATAATTTCAAGGCCCTCTCATGATATCCATGTAATACACAACCAGCAATGACAGCATTCCAAGAAACTATGTCAGGTTCTGGAATATTATCAAAAACAGTAACCGCATCTCGAAGATCACCCGCTTTTGCATACATATCAACCAGCGCATTCAATGAAAATGGATCACCCTCATATCCAAGCTTTATCAGATAGCCGTGAACCTTCTTCCCATGAACAACATCTCCTAGTCCTGTCACAGCATTCAATATATTTGACAAACTAAATTCGTCGGGTCTAATTCCGCTAGAAACCATTTGTTGAAACAAACCCATTGCTTCCCTAAAAAGACCGCTCTGCGTATAACACGACAACAATGCATTCCAAGAAACCACATTCCTTTCTGCTGTATCCTCAAACAATCTCCTAGAATCTACAAAATGACCGCATTTTGCATACATAACCACCAGAGTATTCGCAACAAAAACGTCCGACCCAAAACCAGTTACCACTACGACTCCGTGAACTTGTTTCCCCAGCATGAAATTCTTCGTGATTGCACATGCCTTGAGCACGCTGGGTAAGGCAAACTCATTACACTTAACGCCCAAGACGTGCATTTCACGAAAGGCCAAAAGGGCCTCTTCCCCAAGTCCATTCTGGGCATACCCAGATACTAAAGAGGACCAAGAAATCAAGTCTGGTTCAGGACTTTCCTCAATCAGGTTGCGGGCATGGCAGAAATACCTACACTTGGAGTATAAGTTTATCAAATGGTTGCGGTGTTTGGCGTCTTGTATTATTCCGAGCTTGATTAGGTGGGCGTGGATTTGTAAGCCTTCGTTTACGGACTTGGTTTGGGAGAGCTGTGACAGGAGCTTTACGTAGGAAATATAAGTTGACACAAACTTTGGGACTGCTGAAAGATACATATAATCTAGAAGCGGAAATGGAAAGAAACATGAATGTGAGGTCTGTCGAATTCCACCATCAAAGAGAGGATGCCACCGCCGGCATTGGTGGTGATGGTGGATTGCTGGATTTTGCAGAGGACGGGGGAGAGATGCTGATAGACTCTGAGGCTCTATAGACTGTCTTTAAATTCATCTTTTATAGTTACTAGTATTTCCCCCGTGCATGCACGCACGACTTATAATTTTTTAGCAATAACTATTTAAAGTATTAGATATACTGCTATAATTATATATTTATGTATTTTTTTTAATCTATCTATCTATCTTCTATCTATCTATCTATCTATTATACTAGTATAACACCCGTGTAATTACACGGGAACACAAAAAAGAACTCTTATGTAAATATATAATATGTAAATCGTTCATTGTAAATTTCATAATACTTCTTTATAAACCACACTATTTGTTTGTTTATGATTACATCATTCTCATGGCAACAAAAGATTTCTAGTCTTTTCTGATCTTCACTCTTGATATGGCTACATAAAGCTAACCATGACCAAATATGGGTCTTGGAAGATACATACCGACATGAGAGAACGTGTGACCTTGACTCTTGTAGCAAAAGGCGAAATCCCTCGCCCCCAGGGCCCCCACCCCCGACCCGACAGAGATTGGTGGAGGAATTAAATCATGGTGACTCAACGGCCCATTAGGTGGGAGGAATAGTGTTTGGTGCCCACAATGAGCTATCCCCCATATTGGAGGGATAAAACTCCCACACTGCGGCTGTCAGGACTCGAACCTGCGTCCTTGTAGCAATCTGCCACCCAGAAACCAGTTGAGCTGCCCATGCGGACCGTGTGACCTTGACTCTTAAATATAGTCATGGTACGTTCATAATAAGTGGGAACTGGTGTATTTGAAATTTAAATGGTAATATGCTATCTAACGGGCTTAATATCAATTGTGGAATAAGTACTTTACTCTCAAAATTGTTCCCCGAATTTTTTGTTCAATAATATGGTTACGGATTTGGATAATTATTAATGATGTGATATTTCATAATCCTGATGATTAATTCATATTTTGAATTAGCATAATTGAGACTCTAACTTACGATTTCAAGATATGATTTGGAATTCTAGAACCATTGATGCTATTCCAAAAAATCCATTGAATATACTTGATTTTGACTTTAGAGGTCGCAGAGATTTTGCATATACTATCAGAACTGAGATATATCCGTTTGTCTTTTGAAATTATAGACATCACGTAATCGTTTACTCTCTCCACAATGTGGATTGTTGGCGTCACAGTTGCTCTTTCTTCAGAAAATTACTTTATGGAAAGTTACTTATAAGTGAATGATAGTGTTTTCAGCAATGGTTGCAATATGATCTTCGGCATTCCATATTAGTAAATATCAAGAATATCAATCAAGATTTCTCTATCGACTTCTTCACCCAGCTCAGCATCTACAATTTTGAGGATTCATTCGGAGAAGTCCTTAATTTCTTATAGATGGTGAGATGACGATTGTCATCGATAATTAATCTCATATTCTTGGTCAGTCTTATGAGTTTGCAATGATGCCAAAGTGAAGAAGAACTTATACTTGAATAAACGATATATGTATTGTCCTTTAATACAACTCCATATGTAGAATTATACTAAATAATTGTGGCTAGTTTTAGT
Source organism: Orobanche coerulescens (assembly GCA_033398695.1). Taxonomy (NCBI): domain Eukaryota; kingdom Viridiplantae; phylum Streptophyta; class Magnoliopsida; order Lamiales; family Orobanchaceae; genus Orobanche; species Orobanche coerulescens. The sequence continues at coordinate 29,295,410 of CM065808.1, read as the reverse complement.
AATGTTTTTGGAATTTAAAAAACTTTTGGAAATACATAATAAATCTTGACTTATAACTTAAAATAAAGCACTTCTCAATCCTTATATTTGAAAAAAAAATACATAAATTGTTTGGATATAATTTAAAATACAAAAGAAAATTACTTTCAAAAATATATAGTTGATTTCAAACGTAGATAAATTAACAAATCTTTTAAAACTTAAAAAATAAAAAATCGCTTAAAATTATTTAAAAAATCACTTCGAGTACCTTTTTAATTATATATATTCAACACTTCTTTCAGTTGATATTTCTTTTATTGATATACATAATTATAGTGGCTAACTAATACAAACTAATTAATTAATGGAAATATATAATATTTTCGCGAGATTTTAGGTTTAACTCTTTAACATATAGTGCACAATACTATATTAAATTCTCTTTGTTTGGAATTTATATTTTTTAATTATTGAAAATATAAAATATTTTTGTAATATAATCAATTCCTATTTATTCATAATTCATATTCCTTAATTCGTAGAAATCAATAAGGTAGGTAGGAGTTATTTGAGGTATAATTATAATATAATTAATGCAATGATGATTAGGTGAGTAATTGATTATGTGTCAGCTTAAGCATGAAAGGGTGACACATAAGCACACGAAGCACTAGCAGAAGACATGTGGCAGCCGAAACATGAGAAGCTGTCATTTAGGCTCAACGTATTCTCCATTAATATATAGTGGAGATTTATAAACTATACATGTTGAGAATCTCAAGAAATATGTAAATTTTGTAACATACTGTTATTTGAGCTTACTTGGAAATGAAATTAACTTGAAGAGATTAAGTAAAATTAAAAAAAAAAATATTAAGAATTATCTTAAAAGTAAATATTAAGAAATCTGAAGGCGAAAAAGACAAAATCGATTATGTGTTTTCAAAGGAAAAGACTTAACAAAAAACAAAATTTGTCTCAGTATTTTTTTCTCTGTTTTTCTTGCTTTTATTTTACCGGAGGAATTGATTATATTTATAGAAATATTTCATATTTTCATTAATTAACAACATGAATCCCAATCAAAGAGAAATTTAATATATCAGTTTGCACTATATATTAAAAACTTAAACCTAAAATCTCGCGGAAATATTATATATTCCACTAATTAGTTAGTTTATATTAGTTAGTCACTATAATTAGATGCATTAATAAAATAAATATCAACTGAAATGAAAGATGCTTGGGAGTATTGCAAAGGAAGTATTGAATATATATAACTAAGAAGGTACTTGAAGTCCTAATCAATTAAATAAATCAAAATACTCTTATTAAAAATATTATTGAAAGTATAGAAATAATGGTTTTAATCATTATTTATAAATAAATCAAAGAACTTATGGAATAAATCAATTAGTCTATTTTAGTTTTAATCTTATTTAATTAATATAAAATAACAAAATAAATGAAAAAACTTATATTTACGAAATTATATAATTACTGATTTTATGAATTTTCAAAGAGATATTTCAAATATATAAGAGAGTTTTTTTTCCTCTGTTTTTCTTGCTTTTATTTTACTTATGTAAAACTAATTGAATATCACTTTTATTGTGTTTTTATAGCTTTTCAATTTTCATAATTTCATAATTTCTAGCTTTCCTCTGCAGACCTATTTTTTAAGCGGCAGGAAAGGATATGCTTGCTTCTTGTGCAGATTTTTTTTAATTGGCAGCCAATAATTTAGGTAACATTATTTACTACTTATTAATTGAGGTAATTAATTTAGGTAATTAATAAATATGTTAGGAAATGATGATGTGTTAACCAAAGTATGAGAATATGACACACGAGCAATCGAAGCATCAGAAGATGACATGTGGCAGCCGAAGCATGGGAAGCTGCCATGTAGGCTCAGCATATTCTGCATTAGTATATAGGGGGGATTATAAAAACTGAGTTTTTTTCCTTGCACCAGAATGATTTGTCCCATGTGTCATTTTGTAGATTTTTTGTCAATTTTTTTTTAATTACTATCACCTATATTATGTATATTGTCATTAATAAACACTTGCCTTAATTATATGTTAGGAATTAGGATTCTCACTTATTTTTACCTTTTCCTTAATTATTTTACTGAATTTATGGATCAAAAAATTCCGATTTAACTTTCCTTAAATTATTTTGCTGAATCTATGGATCATATATTTATAAAAAATCTACGCCTCTTATAATTGATAAATTTCCGAATCATATTAATTGGATGTTTAGCTTTTCACATATGTCTTAATACCTAATTATATGTTTTGTTTGCTAAAATTTTGGGATTTAATATCATCTAAGTATATTTTTCGTCAATATTTTTTGGGCAATCTTTTGTTTTTAATTACTATCATATCATATGTATCTATCTTTATATATATATATATATATATTATAAATACTCAATTTTTTTGTGCAATCTCATGACTTTTGCCTATGTGTAATTTCTTGGTATTTTTTTGCCAATTTTGAGATTTTTTAAAAAACAAAATTAATTAATATATAATTAAAACTAAAATATGTGATTTATATGGATGCTTAATTTTGAATGTCCAATAATACCGATTGTTCTCATATTCTGTTTATATTTTAATTACGAGTTATATGGATGTTTAAATTCATGATTTCAATATTCCGTATAAGTTTTCAGTCAATAGTTTAATTATAAGTACTATTATATTTTAAATACATTCATATATTAATTGTAATCGGAAAATATGGATTTTTAATTTTTTTGCTTCCTTTTGATCATATTCTGCGAGAATTATAAATTTCATTGATTTTCATTAGTATCCGTATATTATTTTAAAATTGGATTTTTTAAGTCTTCTCATTAAATTAACTTATATGTTATTAGAATCTTTTTTATATTTTCTGAATTTTTTATATTTGGCGTATTAATTAATTAACCTTTCTAGAATCTATATATTTATAAAACTATCTATGTATCTATCTTATACTAAACTAAAAATGAGTTTTTAGCTTTCTCATTGATTCAACTTATGCTTTTTTTTTCTACTATTCACTTATTAATAATTAATCGACATATATATATTTATCTTTCTATCATTATATATATATATATATATATATATATGTATATATATATATATGTGTGTGTATGTATATTTGAGTGTGTGTAGAATATATAAAATTGAATTATTTCCCGCTTTCTCATTGATTTTCCTTATATATCATTTTATGGTTCTTTTAACAATTTTTTTAATTCTTTCTAATATTTGCTTATCAATTAATTCATTTATTTCTGGTTGGGCTATGGCATGTCCATCTTATAATAAAAGTTTGTATTCATAATAAATATAAGTAACAAAAAATTTACTTGACACTCTAACTATATTTATAACAAGTATCGTTTATAAATTTATTCTTGATTTCTTTCAAGTGCAAAAATAGAATAAATTTAGTGGAAAATTTTGTTGAGTAACAAAAAATTTATGTGACACTCTAACTATATTTATAATAAGTATCGTTTATAAATTTATTCTTGATTTCTCCCAAGTGCAAAAATAGAATAACAAAAAATTTATTTGACACTCTAACTATATTTATAATAAGTATCGTTTATAAATTTAATCTTGATTTCTCTCAAGTGCAAAAATAGAATAAATTTAGTGGAAAATTTTGTTGTTAATTATTTCCCATATACTACCTATGTTCTACTATAATTGCAACATCTGGATTCACCTTTGCCAATGCACAACTTTGAACATTAATCTCTTTAGTTATTTATTTTTAAAAATTATAAAAATTTGATATTTTGAAAATATATTTCGTGGTGAATCTAACAAGATCTCACATGACTATATTTTTTCATATGTATGAATCACAAAAGATGGTCAAAAGACAGTATGTGAATAGTGTAATAGTCAACACGTTGCAATAATAATAGAACGGAGGAAGTATGTTTTTCATATAACATTTGAAAATTTTTAAATATTACTTTGCTATGAATTATAAGAAAAAGATACTTATAAAGCATATCAATAATTTGCCATCAATGAAGATATTACATGATAAGAAGATGTTGAATGGAAGAACTATAAAAAGATATTACACGGAAGAATGACATATATGCTACCAGGGGAAACCAAAATATAGCTAGAAAGTTTGACAGAATAATCATAAGAAAATACTCTACAAAATTATAAAAAGATGCTAAATAGTAGAACAATAAGAATATATTGCACGAGAGAACTATAAGAATGTTCAAACAAAGCTGGGCAATAATAAGATCCTATATGGGAGAACTATAAAAAAGATCCTATATGAGAGAATAATAAGAAGATACTATATAGAAGAACATTAAGAATCACTAAATGGGAGAAAGATATGAAGATAATACATGAGAGATCAATAAGAAGAAGATACACGAGAATCATACGAACATACTAGAATCATAAGAATATGATAGAGGGAGAATCATAAGAAGATGTTATACAAGAGAACCATAAGAAGATACTCAATGGGAGAATGATAAAACCATAAGAATATTCTACATATTAATATATCTGTAGAGTCGAATGGAATCCAACAAATATTACAAATATTATGGATTTTATAAATAGTATATTGGTTTAGGTTAATCATACACTCTATAATTACCATCATTGAACCTAAGAAGAAGTTACACTGAAGTACCAGATAAGAGGCTATCTAGGAGAACCATATGAAGATAATACACAGAAAAACCATCAAAAGACACTATATGGGAGAACGATAAGAAGATATTACCGGGAAAACCATAAAAGATGTTATACGAGGGAACTATAAGAATAAGCTAGGTGGGAGGATCAATAGGAGATTCTATATGGGAGAAACATAATAAGATCTTAAATGGGAGAATGATTGCACGAGAGAACCATAAGAATATTCAAATATTGGAGAATATTAAGAAGATGCCACACGACAAAAACATAAGAAGATGCTACACATGATAACAACAAGAAGATATTGAAGGAATAACGATAAGAAAATACCACATGAAAAAGTCATAAGAACATGATACACGAAAGAACATAGGAAAATGCTACATAGAAGAACCAATACAGGAGAACCACGAGAAGGTATTACGTTGAACAACAAGAAAATGTCACATGAGAGAACCATAAGAACGTTATATATACTAGATGTCCTCCCGTGCGATGCACGGCGTAAAATATTAAATATTTTATTATATTAATAATATGTGATCGAATTTCAATATTATTATTGTAACACCCCCAAATTATCCAAAAGTAGGGTTCTAAGAGATTACCTCGGATTAAGGATGGGAAACACAAGTGGATGATGTTAATCTACACCAAGAATTCAAGCAAAAGAATCTCTGAAGTGGTTGGAAGAAGAAAATCGCCTCAAATCGCCTCTGGAGTCGCTCGGCCGCGGAAGAAGGAGAGAAATGAGAAATTGTGATTATTTCGGTCAACTCCCTGGTTTATATAGCCAGGGAGTGTTAGCGTGCGCTAATCCTTAAGGTTAGCGTGCGCTAACGGGGAAAAATTACAGGCCAAACTAATTAGCGTCCAGTCTAGTAGCCAGACTTTTGGCCGTTAGCGTGCGCTACTCGAAACGTAGCGTGCGCTAATAACCTCTCGGTAGCGCGCGCTATCGACCAATAGCGTGCGCTACTTGGACATCAGCCGAGTCCAGTGGCAACTGCTGTAACACCCCCAGAATACGACCGGGAATGTCACACGCCGTAGACCCTTATCACAAGGATCCACCAGGCTAAACTCCAAAAGACTACTCAAAGATTGACCGGCCGGGGTCAAAATTTAATACAAAGCAGACCGACAAGGTCATAAACCAATTCAGAAACTAACGACATTCATATTACAATGACAACAATAAACTTGAACACAGAAAAGAATGACAATTCAATTTAATAAATGATAATTACACCCATGCAAGGGTGAATACTCGAACGACAGAGAAATACCGACCAAAATGATACAAAAGAAAAGACTCTGACTCTGGTGTGATTAGCATCGTCGTCTTCCTTCTCCTTCCTAGCCAATCCCGTGATCGCTCCCGAGCCGCCAAAACTGAGCGCATAACAGCACCCACCCCGAAAACTGGGGTTAGCAACCGAATTTTGCTAGTGCAAGTACATAATATACAAGATATACTGACAGTAATAACACAAAATTTAACCGTGAAGCCTTAACACAAACCATACATTCCCACAGTCAGCACAGAATAACACTCGCATACACGAGGTGAAAGGTAATCACATAGTCATATTCTCCTTACGGAAAATAACATTCATGAAACTTTAAACGAGCCCAAGGAGTCAGGAAGATCCCTTTTGTAAAAGGAAAAGTATTTTGATAAGATAGTTTGCAATCATTATTATTGACTCGGGCCGTTTAGGGGTTTTAAAATCGAATGGGAATACTTTTGGAAATAATTTCAAAACTCTCGGGTCCTTGACCCAACGTATGGAAAATGATTACACAAAAACCAAGTCAACTTATTTGGGGTTCTCGACCCAATTTATAGAACACCAACACAAACGAAATCATTACAACATCTCGCAGGGTTCTAAACCCAATCCAAATAACATCATCACGAATTCGATCATCTCAACATTCCACAGGGTCCTCGACCCAATACACAGAATGGCACCACAATACAATCAAAGGCACAATCTCTCATTCGACATATCCTGCTCAAGACCCCGATTAATTAACCCTGAGATTTCACAAACCTCCTTGGTTAATTAACCCCGATACCCTCGCTTTATAAACTATTTGAAACTAGCTTTCATAAACTGGTCTCGCTTACCAACTCAAGACTTACATTTGTTAGTGAGTTGATAGAATTTGAGATACGAATATCGTTCAGTAACGGGGTCTTAGCTATCACTCAAATACCCGTAACCAATAAGCTGCCAGGCGCCTCCCTTGCACACTGTGTACCGGCGTTCACTTCCATCATGTTGGCCGCTCCTTGAACATGTCACCGCACCGGCGTCACTCCCGCAAGAGCCGCCTTGCACGCGCATTAGGTGACATCGGCGTTCACCACCCATATGGAGCCGCACATTGCAGATACACCAGTGCCGGAGTGCACGCCCGCCCTCGAGGTTCCGGATACGACGTTTCTCACAACACGTATCCACATTATCACAAACATCCAAAGACATGAACAAATGTCACAACAATTTTCAACTCGGTACATCAAGTCACACAATTTCTCCATGATCCATAACCACACAAGTAGGCAGGAACACGCACGTTATTAATCAACTCAATCACGATAAGCGTTCAAGCATAACCAATCAACACCGCACATAGATATATATATAACCTTACTATATTATATGAATGACTATAGTTCATCCCTCAATCCAAGTTGAGTACGTCAACTAGTGTTAGCATTCATCACTCGTCGATCACCGACATAAGCATGTATATCAATATACGTATATACATACTTATTTTTTAACATATAAATATATATATATATATAATACATATATATATACACATACATATACATATATATATATATACATATATACGTCCGTATAAACTCATACACTTCAACAACAATGATTTCACGCAGTTACAATTCGTATATCGAGGTACTTGCCTTGGTAATACGACGCGAAGGAGACGACGAAGGAATCGGTTCCGGTCCGAACAATCCTCTCAAATCCGACCCTAACACAATAATGATATATAATCAATCTCACATCATGAATACTAAGAAATCCCTCCTAGTTCTACCCGTTGGGACAATTTATCGAACACCAAGAGTGCGTAGGGAATTGAAATCGGTTAACGGTGAACTAACGGGATTTCATCCCAACCAAAAACAAGAAAGCCAAGGGTCACGAGAGTACTATCAAAATCTAACAACAACATCGGTTAATTCGGATTAAAACACAAGATCACCACCAAACCCTCCCCAAAAATCATACTAAGGTATAAGAGATCTTACCTCTTGAAGATACAAACCCTATAATCCGAAGAACACGTGCTAGATCCACAATCCGAGCTACACGATCGAAGGAAGACGAAGAAAAACACACAATCGAAAGGGTGGATGGAGAAGAAATCCCCCTCTCAACCCTCTCTCTCTCGCGCACGGTGGAAGGGAGGAAGAAAATGTGCGAATCTCGCTGAAAACGCACTGATTATAGCGCCGACCGCATCGTGTGCCGCGGCTCAGCTAAATCTGTGCCGCACGGGCCAAAGATTGCGCCAGTGGTGGTGACCGCTCGTTGTGCGCGGCTCATTCGGAGTGTGCCGCGGCTCGACTCGGCATGTGCCGCGGCCTCACGGGATCGGGGCACACTGTACAGAGGTTTTAACCGGGTGCCACGGGTGTGCCGCGGCCGGACAAGTGTGCCGCAGCGACTGGCTGTGTGCGCGGCTCACAAACCTTGTGCCGCGGCACACGGTGCTTGGCCAACAATCGGGTAATGTGTGCGCCGCGGCTACAATCCTTGTGCCGCGGCCCACACCCCCTGTCCCAAAATGACGAAAAATGATCCGGAAGAGAATAAAAGCAATAGGAATCGATATTTGGGCAACAATAACACGAAATGGAAGTACGGAACCCCCAAAAAGATCCGAGGTGCACAACCAAAGTCGAACAAGGGACAAATTCCTAAACTTCTAGGAAATTACACAAACGGCCCAAACATCCGAAAATCACGATACAACGTCGGATTAACAATCCGAAACTCACAACATGCTCTACTCAATCATACGAACTCATGGAAGTAAGAAAATGACGAAATCGAACGAGTTTAACGAGAGACAAATACACATGAGACAAAATATAACACAAGATGAAATTACGAAAAAACATCATCGAGACCCGTCTAAGCGGAGAAACTCCAAGAACAAAATAGGTTCAGAATTCCAAAACAGTGACAAGCGAGTTGTCGAAACGGACCTCCGCCGGAAAAATAAAAATTACCGGAAATCGAATTTGCGGATATTACATTCTACCCTCCTTAAAAGAAGTTTTGTCCCGAAACTTAAAATAGAGAGCGGCGGAACAATCAAGGAAATAACTACTTGCTCGGCCCAAATCATCACGAGCAAAGCGCGAATGCAAGGTTCGAGAAATACGATGAACCGACTAGCGAGCATATGGTACGTGAGTCGAGGCGATAAAAATGTATGGGAACACGATAAGTTGAGGTGAAGGAGTATGAATTTGGATACCAAAGCTCCCGAGTTAAGAAAATCACAAAATAGTTCACACGTCACGAAAATCATGTTTCGAGCTCAACCAACCACAATCCAAGTTCATAACACATTCGGAAGTGTCAATTGCACACGTGGGAATAATAGTTCGAACAAAATTTGCAAGAATTAGGTTCAGATATGGAAAGACCACAATAATTCACGGGTTTTAACAAAACAAATTCAAATTCGTTCGAGGACGGCAGGCTAAGTAGAACAAGATAGTTTAAAATCGTCGAGAGGATCATAATTGAGTTACCAACAATGAAAAATCATACAATGCCGAAAATACCAAGGAAAGTACGGGTAATACACTTCCCATACTAAAAGGTATTTCGATCCCAAACTTAGAACAACAAGAGTTGGAAATATAGAGCAATGAAATGAAGAACGATCAAAGTCACGATTGTTCAAAACAGCAACAATTAGGACATATTGCAAAATATTCATCCTCCCATGTTAGGCTCTTCAGAAGGAAACATAGGGTTTCGGGACATTCTCCAGTCACTAGCTCTGCTCTCTCTCAGGGCGGCATTCTTTGCCAATTCGGAAACTGTCTCACAGTGTTTCTCCCGATGACCTACACACCCACACCGGTAACAAGTCAAGAGTGGAGAGGGACAATTTGCACGAACATGTCCCTGACAGTTACAGTTGAAACATCTTCTCTTCTTACCGCGAGTCACCGTCTTTGGTTTGGGATTTCAGCGTTCACTCCCGACCGCGAAGATGACGCTTTCGAACAACGTAAGGGCTTGGGAGCCTTAGTCTCCTCATCGCCCGAAATTTTCCCGATACCCTCGGTCTCTTTGCTTCGCTCGTGGGCTCGACATCGAGGAGATTTCATAGGATATCGTTTGATCTCGATACTCCCTCACCGTAGCATGGATAGTTGTCGACGAACCACCTTGCCGCTTCTATTTCCATCATCACGTCCACGTCCGGCGAGGCTTGACATACTAATACGGATAACGCCGATCAACGGTATTAGTTTATCACTGCACAATATACCACAATTATCAACCCGAGTTTTAGTTAGCATCCTTAGAATAACGGTACTATCGTAAAGCATAAAGTTTTATGAAGTCAAGTTCGAGTTCCTCGACGAGGACGATCATTATATGTATGCACTTAATGAAAACAAATTTTTGAAAAAGGGGCTCACACGTTGCGCCCAAGACTTGTAAACACTTGTCTTTTATTTCGGAAGAGGAAGTTTACATAATGACTCTAAAATTATTTTCGAGTGAAGAATAAAAGAAAAAGAAAGAAATCGAAAATTAATTCGTAACTAATTTGAAATATTTCAAAAATGTTGAGTCCCAAATATCACAATCTTGAAAATCTTTCCTCTTCTTCCAAAATGTTTATTCGAAAGAATTTTCCACCGAGATACGTGACCATTTAACATGACGGTATTAAATCGTGGCTTTACACAATGTTAGAAAATTTCAAAGCATTGTTTTAAAATATTCGTGATACTATACGCCGTGGCCTGCTCCTAACCTACAGCTAAAAATCATTTTAAAAAATGTTCAAAATGCCAAAAAGGCCGATGTCGGTAATGTTCTCAAATACTCACTAAAGTCATTTATGAAATATCAAATACCGTCATAAGAATACTATCAAAATATGCAAGACCAAAATATCAAAACTCGGTTTGTAAGATAACAAAAACCATCTTAAAATACTCATGCGGTGGATAACATTATCATTCGTAAATTCATTCTAATAAAGTACCGAAGCAGATAAACATGCTCGACTTCCGAAGCATACTACGTAACTATTTATGCTCGAACCGCATGCGCATGTCATATCCTAAAACGATAATATCACCAACAAGTTCCAATTCCTAGTTCACATTAAGCATATTAGCACAATGTAATCAAATACGTATATAAGGGGACTTACAGATCGGAGGCTTACCATCACGGATTGCGGAAGATGATGTCGGAACCACGATACTAATCACGACTACGATGCGCGCGACTTACACAAGACATGGACTTGACCCAACGTCCTAGGTTTTTCGCAAACCTATGCTCCGATACCATAAATGTAACACCCCGAATACGACCGGGAATGTCACACGCCGTAGACCCTTATCACAAGGATCCACCAAAGCTAAACTCCAAAAGACTACTCAAAGATTGACCGGGTCAAAATTTAATACAAAGCATCGACAAGGTCATAAACCAATTCGAAACTAACGACATTCATATTACAATGACAACAATAAACTTGAACACGAAAAGAATGACAATTCAATTTAATAAATGATAATTACACCCATGCAAGGGTGAATACTCGAACGACAGAGAAATACCGACCAAAATGATACAAAAGAAAAGACTCGACTGGTGTGATTAGCATCGCTGTCTTCCATCTCCTTCCAAGCCAATCCCGTGATCGCTCCCGAGCCGCCAAAACTCGAGCGCATAACAGGCACCCACCCCGAAAACTCGGGGTTAGCAACCGGAATTTTGCTAGTGCAAGTACATAATATACAAGATATACGAACAGAATAACACAAAATTTAACCGTGAAGCCTTAACACAAACCATACATTCCCACAACAAGACAGAATAACACTCGCATACACGAGGTGAAAGGTAATCACATAGTCATATTCTCCTTACGGAAAATAACATTCATGAAACTTTAAACGAGCCCAAGGAGTCGGAAGATCCCTTTTGTAAAAGGAAAAGTATTTTGATAAGATAGTTTGCAATCATTATTATTGACTCGGGCCGTTTAGGGTTTTTAAAATCGAATGGGAATACTTTTGGAAATAATTTCAAAACTCTCGGGTCCTTGACCCAACGTATGGAAAATGATTACACAAAACCAAGTCAACTTATTTGGGGTTCTCGACCCAATTTATAGAACACCAACACAAACGAAATCATTACAACATCTCGCAGGTTCTAAACCCAATCCAAATAACATCATCACGAATTCGATCATCTCAACATTCCACAGGTCCTCGACCCAATACAGAATGGCACCACAATACAATCAAAGGCACAATCTCTCATTCGACATATCCTGCTCAAGACCCCGATTAATTAACCCTGAGATTTCGTCAAACCTCCTTGGTTAATTAACCCCGATACCCACGCTTTAAAAACAATTTGAAACAAGCTTTCAAAAACACGAATCGCGTATCAAATCAAGACAAACATTTGAAAGTGAGTTGAAAGAATTTGAGATACGAATATCGTCGCAGAACGGGGTCTTAGCTATCACTCAAATACCCGTAACCAATAAGCTCGCCAGCGCCTCCCTTACACACACGTACCGGCGTTCACTTCCATCATGTTGGCCGCTCCTTGAACATGTCACCGCACCGCGTCACTCCCGCAAGAGCCGCCTTGCACGCGCATTAGGTGACATCGGCGTTCACCACCCATATGGAGCCGCACATTGCAAAGATACACTGGCCGAGTGCACGCCCGCCTCGAGGTTCCGGATACGACGTTTCTCACAACACGTATCCACATTATCACAAACATCCAAAGACATGAACAAATGTCACAACAATTTTCAACTCGGTACATCAAGTCACACAATTTCTCCGCCATCCATAACCACACAAGTAGGCAGGAACACGCACGTTATTAATCAACTCAATCACGATAAGCGTTCAAGCATAACCAATCAACACCGCACATAGATATATATATAACCTTACTATATTATATGAATGACTATAGTTCATCCCTCAATCCAAGTTGAGTACGTCAACTAGTGTTAGCATTCATCACTCGTCGATCACCGACATAAGCATGTATATCAATATACGTATATACATACTTATTTTTTAACATATAAATATATATATATAATACATATATATATACACATACATATACATATATATATATATATATACATATATACGTCCGTATAAACTCATACACTTCAACAACAATGATTTCACGCAGTTACAATTCGTATATCGAGGTACTTGCCTTGGTAATACGACGCGAAGGAGACGACGAAGGAATCGGTTCCGGTCCGAACAATCCTCTCAAATCCGACCCTAACACAATAATGATATATAATCAATCTCACATCATGAATACGAAGAAATCCCTCCTAGTTCTACCCGTTGGGACAATTTATCGAACACCAAGAGTGCGTAGGGAATTGAAATCGGTTAACGGTGAACTAACGGGATTTCATCCCAACCAAAAACAAGAAAGCCAAGGGTCACGAGAGTACTATCAAAATCTAACAACAACATCGGTTAATTCGGATTAAAACACAAGATCACCACCAAACCCTCCCCAAAAATCATACTAAGGTATAAGAGATCTTACCTCTTGAAGATACAAACCCTATAATCCGAAGAACACGTGCTAGATCCACAATCCGAGCTACACGATCGAAGGAAGACGAAGAAAAACACACAATCGAAAGGGTGGATGGAGAAGAAATCCCCCCTCTCAACCCTCTCTCTCTCTCGCGCACGGTGGAAGGGAGGAAGAAAATGTGCGAATCTCGCTGAAAACGCACAGTTATAGCGCTGACCGCATCGTGTGCCGCGGCTCAGCTAAATCAGGCGCGGCACGAGGCCAAAGATTGCGCCCGATGGTGGCCGACCGCTCGTTGTGCCGCGGCTCATTCGGAGTGTGCCGCGGCTCGACTCGGCATGTGCCGCAGCTGCCGGATCGTGCCGGGCACACTGACAGAGGTTTTAACCGGCAGTGCCACACGGTGTGCCGCCCGGACAAGTGTGCCGCGGCACCGACTACTGTGGTGCCGCGGCTCACAAACCTTGTGCCGCGGCACACGGCAGACTGCTTGGCCAACAATCGGGTAATGTGTGGCCGCGGCGCACAATCCTTGTGCCGCGGCCCACACCCCTCGGGTCCCAAAAATGACGAAAAATGATCCGGAAAGAGAATAAAAGCAATAGGAATCGATATTTGGGCAACAATAACACGAAATGGAAGTACGGAACCCCCAAAAAGATCTGAGGTGCACAACCAAAGTCGAACAAGGGACAAATTCCCTAAACTTCTAGGAAATTACACAAACGGCCCAAACATCCGAAAATCACGATACAACGTCGGATTAACAATCCGAAACTCACAACATGCTCTACTCAATCATACGAACTCATGGAAGTAAGAAAATGACGAAATCGAACGAGTTTAACGAGAGACAAATACACATGAGACAAAATATAACACAAGATGAAATTACGAAAAAACATCATCGAGACCCGTCTAAGCGGAGAAACTCCAAGAACAAAATAGGTTCAGAATTCCAAAACAGTGACAAGCGAGTTGTCGAAACGGACCTCCGCCGGAAAAATAAAAATTACCGGAAATCGAATTTGCGGATATTACAACTGCCCAGAACCCACCTGATACGTTAGCGTGCGCTACCATACAAGCGTAGCGTGCGCTAACTGATCCGTTAGCGTGCGCTACCATACAAGCGTAGCGTGCGCTTAACCGCACTTTGGCCGGTTCGTGAGTAAACATCGATCGGACACTCACGCTAGCGCACGCTCACGGCATCATCGGCGGCGCTAGCCTCTCGACATTAGCGTGCGCTAGATATGTAGCGTACGCTAATACGCTAGTCCGTATACGAAAACAAGATTGCCACTCCTGGGGCTACTCGCCAGCGCGCTACGGAACAAACGTAGCGTGCGCTACTAAGGGAACCCTAGCGTGCGCTATGCAGAAAGAGTAGCGTGCGCTAGGTACGAAATATGAACGGTCCAAAAACACCGGAATGTGAACGAAACATCAAACGGAACATCTCAACAGGCATCATAACGTAGAATGGATCCACGGCAACCCCGAAACGGCAGTTCCGCAAGACAATAATGGGAATAAAATCCATAGATAATAGGAAAGATACACTGAAAGATACACGAGGGTCACTACTATCGGGAAATACGCCGAAAAAGAAAAATACAAGGGAAAGAAAAATGCGGATATTACAATTATAAAATTATTATAAAATATACATGAGTCAGTATACATACACAGGTACATATACTATTATTTGATTTAATTTCATTTATAAATTCTTATCATGTGATTTAAGGGCACATGATAGGAAACCGTAAATTAATAAAGCACCGGCATTTGTTTTTTCATATAGGACAATATGAGTCTTATATCTAATTTTATAAATAAGAAATTAAATTATATTTATTATTATCAACTTTCATTATAGCCTACCCCAAAGTATTTTGGGACTAAGGCTCTGATGTTGTTGTTGTTGTATTATCAACTTTCATGAAAAATATACAACCGGTATTCTTACTAATATAATTTTTTATATGATTTGACATTAATGTAATATATTTTACTATTTTATAATCAGAACAAAATAATTCTTAAGAATCAATAATTGTTTATGAAAATAAACTAAAAATATATTTTTCTTCAATATTCTTATATTTTTATATTGAAATATTTTAATCATCTAAATATATTATAATGATATTTATATTACTTTATATATACTATATGGATGTCAAATTAAAGAACACGAAGTAAGAATTAATTTGACATATTTTTTTCAAAAATAAAATTGATACGTAAAAGTTGTAATTGTTTAAACTATTATCTTAAAGATAAAAGGAATAAAATAAGAGAAAGTTTTTAATTGGTAGATAGTATATAATGGAATAACCCTCTAACCCCCTCCTAAATTAAACGTCCATTTTTTTAAGATTTTTAAAAAGAGGATTAACGTGGAGATGACATATATGTCCTTAGATTTTTTGGCGACTCTCTTTTAATATTAAGTATAGATAGATGTGTAAAAGTTCGATATAAAATATATAAACATGACAGTAGTCTATATGATCATTGTATATTTGTAATATTTATATTAATATACTAATATAATTACATATCAGTATACATACGAAAGAACGTCATATATTTTTAATAAATATTTAGATTAAAGTCATACATTTTATACTTAATAATATACCATGAGATCCACAATGATATTAATTCAGTAGGCATAGGGTGATAAAGTATATTATTGTGACGTATTTAAGTAAAAATATAATCAACTTATTATATTTATTTATATAATTTTTCTTTTCACAAAAAGAAGAATCAATCAAAAAATTATTTTAACTAATAATATATATTTCTATTAAGAATTGTAAGTCTAACATGTCTATAATTTTTTTCCCAAATATTTTTAAAATAAAATAACTCAATAATCTAATATTATTATAATAAGGTGAAAAATGAAGTAAAAGTATTGATCTTGTAAAAAGATAGATTTATTTCAAAAAAATTATTTGATTTTTGTATTTTATATACAAATAATTTAAAATCATGATATAATGTAATAATTATTCAAAAACAACTTATATTCAAAAAAAAAATATTTTAATTATATATATGCCTAATGAATGTTAAATCAAATATCGTAAAAGAAGATTAATTTAAAATATTAGTAATAAAAAATAGAGTTGAGACGATAAAACTATTAACTTCTAAATATTGAGAGAAAAATAAAAAGATCCATTAACTCTCATTCAAATAGGAATTAGTGTATTTTAAAAAAAAGATAATTAATTCAAAAAATCTACGTAAAAACACGTATTTTGTACAACTTTATTTTAATAATAAAGTAGATTTGTTGTTTATCAAGATACATATATTATTTATTATAATATAATGAAATTCACGGATATCATGAAATTATATAAATCTTATACGGATTTAGGTAAATTATTTAACTTATCAGACAGATAATAAGACGTTAAGAAAATTTTTGACGACATGTAAGATATTTTGAGATTAGATTTATTAGTAGATAATATACTTTATATTTTTCACAATTTGCATTAATTTTAAAATTTACTTGCAAAGGGTTGATTATACAAAATAATATTATATTATATTTGTTGGATTTTATATTTTATTAAATATCTAAGATTGCGATGCGGTGACAAACGTTTATGTTTTAACCTCAGAGTTTGAAAATTATATATGTGATATATAAGATTATTCATTGTTAATGTTATTAATATTTTTATTGTGTTTAATTTGATATAAGTTTATTTTTATGTCTGACTCTTAATTAAATAAAAAAATTATATTCCGTCGAAAGTCGACGGATCATGCACTAGTTAATTGATAAAAGTGGTCTCGAGGGGAGGGAAAATATACTTAAGTATTAATTATACTAATATTTCTAATTTTTTTCCATTAATAATCTTTGTATATTAACATCAAGAATTTTAAATTTTTTGCATAGTCAAAATTGAACGCATAAAAGGTGAGTAATATAATAAATATTTGGATAGGTATTATTTAAAATAAAATAAACTTAATAATAGTAATTTAAATAATATAAAATCATATAATACTTTTGGTCATCATTATTTCTTATAAATTTAAACTTTTTACAAAAAGGCACATAAAATATTTGCTGGACACACACACAATTACCAACAAAAACAACAAAAAGTCAAAAAGAGATAATGAATTAAAAATTAAAGTTAGGCAATAAAAATAACAAGTAATTACTTAATTATTCAATAAAATAATATGAGCAGAATTACTTAAGTTACTATTTCTAAAATGCGATAAATGATTTAAATATGTAACATATATAATACTAATACATGTTTAATCAAATATCCCAATATAGTAAAATACAAAAATTAAAATAATTTTATAAAATAATACAAATTATTCAAATTTAATAAATATTATTGTTGTAAGCCTAACTAAACTCAATAGATATTAAAACATTTAATAATTTTTTTTACCATAATAAATTATAGTTATATTTTTAAAGTTCAATCTTAATCTTGTAACTCCAATAATATATATATAAGAATTGGTTCAAATGGAAAATAATTTTAAAATAGGAAGGTGAGTCTCGTGCATATTTAGTATGGATTCACTGCACACATAGTGTATTGTAATGTATATTCATTTTTGAGGATTCATAACAAAAATTTAGTATGAATTCACTGTGCATATGGAGGAAAAATAAATATGTATTAGAACATACTATATGTGCAGTAAATCCGTATTAAATATGCAAATTCCTATTTGAATCAATCCATATATATATATATATATATATATATGGTGGGGTTATAATAAAAAGTGTAGGAAGGATTGTGGGAGTGACATGTGTCATCCCTATTCCACATCGTATGACATGTGTCACCCCCACCCCACCCCCACCCCCACCCCACCCCACCCCACCCCCACCCCGAAATTTTTTTTTCCCCGAAATTTGTTTTTTCCCGCCAAATTTTTTTTCCCCGCCAAAATTTTATAACTATGATGCACCATTTTATTTTGGTGCATCACAGTTATCTTATATATATAAAGCTTAAGAAGCCTTATAAATGTAAGTGGTCATGATTAATGCTTGATGAATTTATTGTATCATATTTGTTATTCCACATTGATTTCCAGGCATGTCAAGCAACTTTCGTTAAGTGTACAATGAATATTCACATAATGGCCATTTATATGTTAAGTATATGAAGCATATACTAAAAGCTTAAGTAGCCTTATAAATGTAAAGTGGTTATAATAAATGGCTCACGAATTGAAAGTGAAATGCGGAGATGAAGTGTTTGGTACCATGAATGCATAAATTAAACACACCAATTAGTGTTAGTCTTTTTACCTTCCCGTCCATGAGTTACAAATATTTTATCAACTATATAATGTGTCAAAAATCACACACAACAAAACACAACTTCCTCCACACCGCGTGCACATTGGGCTACAACTTATTATGGTGGTAAAGTAAGCATCATATCGTCTAGCTTATTTAGCATATTGATTTATATTATTTTATGTAAATTTCACGTGTGTTTTGTGTGTGTAACAATGTAGGACATAAAGATGGTGCTTAGGAGGTTTGGTAGTAACATCATCTTCTCTAATGGTTTAAGAGATCCTACACATCGTTGTCTTATCAATTATGTGGTACATGCACGAACATTTTTACATTGATCGAAAATACAATATATTGATTAACTGTATTTAAGTTACTAACGATCAACTATATCTAATTGTTTTTTTGTAGCGCGTCAAGAAGCATTAAAGAAAGATATCGAGAAGTCACAAAAATTGTATCAAGAACAAAACATGAAAAAGGCCAATGAACAACAACGACAAAGACAACAACAAAAACAAGAACGACGCCATGGCCATCGGTGGGATGAATACTTAGCATTCATATTAATATATGTTACAAATTAAACATGCAATATTTTGCTTCATGTAATACCGATAAATGGGCTAATATTATTGATTCGTTAGCAAGTAAGTTTATTGAAAATAATGTGACGAGTTCAATTTTTAGTCAATAATTATTACTACACTTTGTTGGTGCATTTTAATATTTTTACTCTTAATGTAGTTTTTTGTCTTGCGGTGTGTTAGTGTCACTTTCTTAATTAAACGTCTTGAAATATTGCGTGACTTTGATACTTGATATGATTGTGTAAGTTATGTCGATGTTACATATTGAAAATGGTAGTATATAATAAAAATATCTTCACACTATCATCTTTATCCATAAATGGTGCAAAGCAATAGACTATAGATAAAAAAAATACGTATTAATGATTCGGGTAATCATATCCACAATTAGTATCGGCAATTAAGCGATTATGTTATTTTGAGAATTTATCATTTATATAATTTTACTGTAGTTTAAATCTTACATAATAAATAATATCATTTTGACGATTTATGTAGTTTAAACAATATAGATATACCATTTATATAATCTATTATAAATTAAATTTAAATCTTACTCAATAAGTAATATCATTATGGAGATTAATTGATTATGTTAATATAATTTTAGTTTCATTTGTAGAATGACAAACAAATTTGGAAAAATGAAATTGTTATATTAGTTATTAAGAGTAGAAAAATTATATGTTGAGATTGATGTCTTCAAATATATTTATATATGCAACCTGGTACAAATTAAATATACTACCAATATTGGACCAATTTTCACAACAATAAAAAATATTGAAACTTAAATGGTTTTTGTGCATAAAATAAAGTTCGATTAATTAAGCGTAGTAATGTGGAACTACCGTATTTGATATGATAAACCAAAAGGATAATTAATTATTACGAATATAGCGAATATCCACTTTGTTACGATTTTATATAAGGGTTACATTTATTTTGAAGAACCGTATGCGTTTAATCTCCCTTTGATATTTAGTATGTAACTTATACATATTAAAAAGTTACATGTGAAGAGACTCTTTTAAATGTAGCATCTTGAAAAAAGTCTCTTCACATATACTCTTTTAATGTCAATAAACTATTTTAAATGTGTGTCATGCTTAGAAAAGGAGTGATACCATCACAACTTAGATATATAATGACGAAAATAAGTACCAAAGATTACGCTATGAACACTTATATACAGCCCATGTAATGACGAAAATTAGTGTTGAACAATACACTATAAACATTTAGATTAAGCCCGTGTGCATCGCACGGGTCTGAATGACTCGGTCTAAATATAAAAGTCACCAAACAACTAATTAAACTCATTCATCTTTAACTCATGCGATGCTTACAAAAGTTGTGATACCATCACAACTTACAAACCTAATGACGAAAATAAATACCACACATTACACTATGACCAATTAGATAGAGCCCGTGTGCAACGTGTAATATCCGGATTTATTACAGTGTATTTCATCTGTATTCAAACCATGTATTATTTCGGATTGGTGATTTTGATTATTGGAGTATGATATTTAGTGCATTAATATCATTATACATAAGTATAACAACTTGCAAAATTGCTCAAACAACCTCGTGATAGCGCACGTTAAGAATGTATCTTAACGCGCGCTATCGGGCCATTATTAGCGCACGCTATGCAGGTATGAGTAACGTGCGCTAAGGACTCAATTATTGAGCGGGGCAGCTGGCTCGTGCGCCAGCGGGACATGGGTCCGGATAAGATTCCCGCTGACGCACCCGGACAAATTCTGAAGTCAACCATTATTAGCGCACGCTAAGGGATGCTTAGTAGCGTGCGCTAACTTATCAATAATGCAAAAAATTATAAATGGGACATCAACCGTGTTGGCTTGCATTTCTTTCGCACTTTCCTCAATCTTGAGAGTTCGAGAGTTGTAGAAATACTCCTATACACTTAGAACACATATTGTTGATGTTTATACATTGGTTACCACGTGGAATGTTCATGGAAGTGGAATAGCACCTTGAAGGGCATACAACCAACCGGAGTTGGATTCTACCTTACGGTTCAGTTGATTTCGTCATTTTAAGGTATGTTCAATCTATCTCCACTTAGAGTTGGATTCTAACGATTTGGATGATCATGTTAACAAGATATGGATTTTCATAGATGAATTATCCAAGTATATCATGTTTGGAATAGTGAGTTGTATAAGCCTGGAATACCTTGATTATAATCATCATGATTCGAATCTTAGTACCTCGGATATGTGAAGAGAAGCTTCTATCATTGGTTAACCGAATCTAATAGATGATTTCATAGTAATCTTGGACTAGACGTTAACATCCTTACTGTTAGATAAATCTAAAGGTTTGATCATGGAAGGATTTATCTAGTATATATAGGACGTTTATCAACTTCGGTAGGATAATATGGATGATATAGAGGTGTTGATATCAACCATTTAGTTTTTCGTATTATCGTATGAAGATTTGAAGTCGGAAAAGAATATGGTTTTATATTGGCATGCATATCCTTGAATCAAGTTGTCTTTATCCGTATAATCATTCATGAGGGTGTAGACATAGTATTCATGGAAGTAACATGAATTATCACGCAAGATTTCGTTGTTTCAAACATGGCAAGAACAGCCATCGCTCACCAAGAATCGCCATGCATAGATAGCGCACGCTATGCTATGCAATGTAACGCGCGCTATCGGCGATTGTTAGCGTGCGCTACGTTTGGTACGTAAAGTACGCTAGACCATCGACGAAGTCAATTGGGCCGGTCGGTGAGGTAATCGACCATGCATCGTTAGCGCGCTAGGCTTTGTTGTTTGCGTGCGCTATCGATGCACGTAACGCACGCTACACAGAGTACTTAGCGTGCGCTAAGCTATTCGGGCAGATTGCAGTTTATGAACTTTTGACCGTTAATCAAATTGTTTAACATTCATACGACGTGAGATAAATCCTATATCATTTCTTTTGTTAAGGTTTGGTCTAGTTACGTGATTGATTGAGAAGGACGATCGTCGAGTGTTCATTTCCGTGGAAGTGTTATTATTGTCTTCAAATCGAGGCAAGTACCTTAATTGTTTTACGTATTGTTATTATACATATTGTCGTGCATGTATGTCGTTATTGTATGTCCACCTCGTGTTGGTCCGACGGGATCATCGGGGGATCTATGCTAGCGTGCGCTGGATCATCGGACGGTTTTTCCACCACGGGTTGGTCTGACAGGATCATCGTGGGTTCTAGGCAGTGAACGCTGGATCGATGGAATTACCATGTGTATGTATTGATATCATGTTGTGATTATCAGTTGTGTATGTTATGTTTGAGTTTCTCGTAGGAGAAGACTCGTTGGTATTTTGTCGTTTACGTTATCATTATTATTCACCGTGAGATATGAATAATATGCTGTGGTACTTGTACTAGCATCGTTGTGCTAACCCCTTCGGGGGTGAACATTTTGTTTGTGTTCAGGATCCAGGAGAGCTGGGAAACAACCACTGGAACAGTATGACGACGAGGGTGCAGAGTGATGTCCCGACCGGGTTTATTTATCTGTTGTTTATTCGTTATTTCAATAAGTACTCGAGTACGAAGTCGGTTGTGATATTTTGAATTTGGTGATGTATTATTAAGTTCTGTTGAACAATTGTACTATTCGGTATTGGGTCGAATCGATGTACTGTAATTCGTTATTTCCATTTATTAGTACCTTTTATACTTGTTCAATTCTTGACCTTGTAAATCCTTACGTAAAGGATTTACGGGCTGTAATATTCCGAATATATCGGGGTGTTACGAATATGGTATCGGAGCTAAGATTATGGATATCTTGGCCGTTGGGTTAAAATAGGGTCATTTATGTCTTTTGGGGTAACCGGCCGTGAATGACATCACCGCACCGCCTACGTCTTCATGCGAACAGTGGTTGTAAGTTCCTAAACTCTATCTCGTTCTTTGCATATTGTATCTCTTTATACTCGGATATTAGAACGATGTTGTTTTCTCGTATATTGAGTATTTATGCTTACGATGTTGAGAGGCGGACGTGGACGTGGTCGCGGTCGTGGACGCGACGAAGAAATGCCGAAAGGGAGGCGTCGCCTTCTAACCAAAGCGCCATAGCTCCAATGAGCCGCAAAGAATCTATTAATAATGAACCAGATCCTGCTGCAGAGAGATCCTTCGTCAAGTGGTGAACCAGATGACTCGGTTCGCCTGTGTCGTGGACCGAATGCAAGTGGCGGTGGGACTACAGCAGGAGAGAGATGCAAGGGATCCCGGATATGGGAAATCGAGGTGACCGTGGTCGCAAGAAGTGGCAAAGATGCAACCACCCAAATTCGACGGTATTTCCGAGACTCCCACCGGGATCATTGGTTAAAGGAGCTGGAGAAAATCTTTGCGGAATCAAGCGCCTGCAGACGACCGGAAAGCCTCTATCGCTCAATATTTTCTCGATAGGGAAGCGTCCGAATGGTGGGAAGCCATCCGGCTGTAGACCATGACGCCGATTGACAGAGTTTAGAATGATGATGGAAGCTCGATTGCCTCGTCCCGTGAGGGAAGCCAAAGTTCGGGAGTTTTTCTCCGCCACTTTCCGATGTGCCGTATCCTGTGCGATCAAGACGTTTAACCAACAAATGGCATTTGTTCGACATCCGGTCGAGCAGATGCGAAATGATGATCCATTTCGATATGAGAATGAAACCAAGTTCGCAGGTACATGTCCGGATTTGAATGTACCACACTCCGCCAATACCAGGATAAGGCGTTGGCATATGAGATCAAGGAAGCGGCCATGGAGAAATTTGCGGAAACCAAGAAACAGAAAGTCTCGGTACTTTTACAGAGCACAAGAATAGTGGGGCCCGTAAGGCCCAGTCGTCCTTTCACTCTTTCAGAAACCTCCGCACCTACCTAGGAGCGGAAGAACTTGGGCGACATCAACTTTTACCGATGTTACCAGAAATGCTTTAAGCTGCGCCAGACGGGCACTATCGACTTAATTGCCCCTTCCCGCCGTGATTTGTTTTGATTGTGGACGAGAGGGACATCGGGCGGTGTTTTGTGAAGAGGCCGCAAAGTCTTTTAGAGCCCGTACACCACAAACACCCGTCGAAGGAGGCCAGATTCCACGACGCAGCAAAGTGTTCGATGCCTCAATTTTGGCCGCGGGCGAGGCAGAGGATAATGGGACCGAAAGGGGACATCGAGTGCCGGATCTGCTCCCCACGTCTGCATGCGAGATGAGGAGGACAGACGATCGATGTCTTTGCCGCATCGTGCATCGTCCCAGATCCTTTCCCAGCCAGTTAGTGTTTTATTTGATACTGGAGCTACACATTCTTTCATATCCTTGTCTTGTGTAAATCGTTTGAATATTTCCGGTTTTCATGCTTGTGAACCTTATGTGGTTGGGTTACCGAGTGGAGAAAGGATTGTCGGAAACTTAGAAACTAGAAATTTCCTGTATCATTTGGAGGCGAGAGTGGCTCTCAAATCGATCATGATAGAAATGCAAGGAGATGACTGATACTCGGAGACGATTGGCTTAATCGGTACGGAGCAATTGTAAACTACCGAAGGAGGAATATCTCGCTGATCGCTGACGATGGTTCCGAGATTTTGTTTGAGGGATGGAAACCGGGAAGCTCAGGAAAGTTGATCAAGGCAATGAAAGCTGTCAAATTGTTGAAACAAGGCTGTACCAGGTACTGGTGTTACGCAATGAAGAAAGAAGACGAAATGGTGGAACTTTCATCTATTCTGTTGTGAACGAATTTCCAGATGTATTTCTGATGAATTACAGGCTACCTCCACGAAGGGATGTAGAATTTACTATTGAGTGGAACACGGAGCAACACCAATTTCTAAGGCGCCGTATCGTATGGCACCTCTTGAGATGTCTGGCGAAGAAGCGGTGGAGGAGTTCTTGGGCAAGGGCTATATTCACCAGCGTTTCACCACAGGAGCGCCGATTCTTTTGTCCGAAAGAAGGATGGATCGCTCATTGTGTATTGACTATCGAGATCGAACAAGATGACGATTAAGAACAAGTATCCGTTGCCACGGATTGATGATTTGTTTGACCAATTGCAAGGAGCAACGGTATTTTCTAAGATCGATCGAGATCGGGATACCATCAACGAGGATTAAGGAGTCGATGTTCGAAATCGGCTCGTAACTCGCTACGGGCATTATGAGTTTGTAGTGATGCCGTTTGGTCTCACTAACGCACTCTTTGTATTTATGCAATTAATGAACCGTGTGTTCATTGAATTTTGGATAAATTTGTGGTCGTGTTTATTGATGACATTCGGTGTATTCTAAGAGTCCTAAGAACATGCGGCATTTGCGGATTGTATTGGAACTCTTGAGAAACGAGCAATTGTACGCCAAACTTTCTAAATGTGAATTCAAGCTAAAGGAAGTAATGTTCCTCGTCCATGTGGTGTCACTAAAGGAGTCCGAGTAGATCCTCGGAAGATCGAAGCAATATTGGATTGGAAGCCTCCAAAGAATGTGAAAGAGGTCAGAAGCTTCTTAGGACTTGCTTTGGATATTACCGTCGATTCGTGGAAGGGTTTTCTAAAATCTCCGCCCACTTACTCGACTTCGAGAAAACTCAAAAGTTTGAGTGGAGCAGTCGTGTCGGACTAGTTTTGATGAGTTAAAGAAGAAATTGACAACGGCACCGATTCTATCACTTGGCGGGAATCAAGGATTCATAGTTTACGGTGATGCTTGAACCAAGGACTTGGGTGCGTGTTGATGCGTAATGATAAGGTGATCGCTTATGCGTCGCGACAATGAAACCTTATGAAGTGAATTACCCGACACATGATTTGGAACTAGCGGCAGTGGTTTTGCCTTGAAGATTTGGAGGCATTATGCATGCGGGACTCACCATCGGATCTTTACGGATCATAAGAGTCTCAAGTAAATATTCATCGAGAAAGAGTTGAATATGCGGCAAAGAAGATGGTTAGGCGATTAAGGACTATGACTTGGAGATTTTATATCATCCAGGCAAAGCGAATGTAGTGGCCGATGCACTTAGCCGCAAGCTGTCTCTATTCGAGATCTTGGAGACACCGACCTCCCAACTTAGCCTTGGCGAGAGATGATTCGTGAAGGGATTGAAGTGTGGTTACAGAGAGTCCAGGGACAAGCGTGCGTGATGGAGATAACTTCGTCATTAACCAAAGAAATCAAATCTAGACAGCAGATGATCCTCGATGATTCGGTTGCATGACGAAGTGATCAAAGGAAAGGCCCCGGATTCATAATTCATGACGATGGAGTTTTGAGATTTCAGACCGACTCTGCGTTCCGATGTTGATGTTAAAGCAGACGATTATGAAGGAAGCTCATAGTTCGCCCTATTCTATCCACCCGGCACCAAGAAATGTATAAGGACTTGAAGCGAATTTACGGTGGGGCAACATGAAGAAAGACGTAGCGGACTATGTTTCGAAATGCTTGACTTGTCAGCAGGTTAAGATCGAGCATCAACGGCCTACTGGAATGTTGAAGCCGCTCCCGATTCCTGAATGGAAGTGGGAGGACATATCAATGGACTTTATCACTAATATGCCGAAAACCAGGACAGGAATGAACATGATTTGGGTGATAGTTGATCGTTTAACCAAATCGGCTCATTTTCTAGGCATTAAGGATACGTGGGGACCAGAGAGGTTGGCACGAGTCTTTATTTCAGAGATAGTTCGATTGCATGGTACGCCGAAGACCATTGTTTCTGATCGAGATGGCCGTTTTGTGTCTCACTTTTGGAAGGCGATTCATAAGGCCTTGGGGACCGAATTGAACTTCAGATCTGACTTATCACCGCGATCGATGGACAATGAGAGAACTATACAAACGGTGGAAGATATGCTAAGGGCCTGTGCCTTAGATTGGTCAAACGATTGGGAAGTTCATCTACCATTGATTGAATTTACTTACAACAATAGTTGGCATGCTTCCATTAAGATGGCACCGTTTGAGGCATTATACGGAAGGAGATGCAGATCGCCCTTATGTTGGGACGATTCATCGGACTTGATCGGAACAAAACCAGAGTTGATCGAGCAGACTCGAGAGAAGATAGCCTTGATTCGTGAAAGGCTGTTGACTGCCCAGTCGCGAAATCTATGCGGACGTACGCCGCCGTCCATTGGAGTTCAGTACTGGAGATCACGTACTTTTGAAGTTTTCTCCTACCCGGGGAATCTTTCGTTTCGGTAGGAAAGGAAAGCTGAGTCCGAGATATATCGGACCATTTGAGATCCTCGAGAGAGTTGGGGAGTTGGCATACAGATTAGCATTACCGCCGTCATTGTGTCATGTTCATAACGTGTTCCACGTATCCCGATTGCGGAGATATATACCGGATCCAGTCCATATCATCGATTTCGGCGAGATCGAAGTCGAACAGGATGGGACGTTTGAAGAAAGACCAGCAAGATACTCGAGAATCGAGTTAAGCAACTGAGGAACAAGTCAATCGTTTTGGTCAAAGTTCAGTGGTCACGTCATGGAACGGAAGAAGCCACTTGGGAAACAGAAGCTGATATGAAGTCTAGATATCCCGAGTTATTCTCGTCTTGAGTTTCGGGACGAAACTCCTTTTTAGTAGGAGAGTATGTAATATCCGGATTTATTACGGTGTATTTCATCTGTATTCAAACCATGTATTATTTCGGATTGGTGATTTTGATTATTGGAGTATGATATTTAGTGCATTAATATCATTATACATAAGTATAACAACTTGCAAAATTGCTCAAACAACCTCGTGATAGCGCACGTTAAGAATGTATCTTAACGCAGCGCTATCGGGTTATTAGCGCACGCTATGCGGTATGAGTAACGTGCGCTAAGGACTCAATTATTGAGAGGCGGTGGCTCGTGCGCCCCGTGACATGGGTCCGGATAAGATTCCCGCTGACGCACCCGGACAAATTCTGAAGTCAACCATTATTAGCGCACGCTAAGGGATGCTTAGTAGCGTGCGCTAACTTATCAATAATGCAGAAAATTATAAATGGGACATCAACCGTGTTGGCTTGCATTTCTTTCGCACTTTCCTCAATCTTGAGAGTTCGAGAGTTGTAGAAATACTCTTATACACTTAGAACACATATTGTTGATGTTTATACATTGGTTACCACGTGGAATGTTCATGGAAGTGGAATAGCACCTTGGAAGGGCATACAACCAACCGGAGTTGGATTCTACCTTACGGTTTAGTGATTTCGTCATTTTAAGGTATGTTCAATCTATCTCCAGACTTAGAGTTGGATTCTAACGATTTGGATGATCATGTTAACAAGATATGGATTTTCATAGATGAATTATCCAAGTATATCATGTTTGGAATAGTGAGCTGGAATACCTTGATTATAATCATCATGATTCGAATCTTAGTACCTTTGGATATGTGAAGAGAAGCTTCTATCATTGGTTAACCGAATCTAATAGATGATTTCATAGTAATCTTGGACTAGACGTTAACATCCTTATTGTTAGATAAATCTAAAGGTTTGATCATGGAAGGATTTATCTAGTATATATAGGACGTTTATCAACTTGATAGGATAATATGGTGATATAGAGGTGTTGATATCAACCATTTAGTTTTTCGTATTATCGTATGAAGATTTGAAGTCGGAAAAGAATATGGTTTTATATTGGCATGCATATCCTTGAATCAAGTTGTCTTTATCCGTATAATCATTCATGATGGTGTAGACATAGAATTAATTTAAGTAACATGAATTAACACGAAAGATATCGTAGTTTCAAACATGTCAATAACAGTTTCGCTCACCAAGAATCGCCATGCATAGAAAGCGCACGCTATGCTATGCAATGTAACGTGCGCTATCGGCGATTGTTAGCATGCGCTACGTTTGGTACGTAACGTACGCTAGACCATCAGACGAGTCAATTGGCTGGTCAGTGAGGTACTGACCATGCATCGTTAGCGTGCGCTAGGCTTTGTTGTTTGCGTGCGCTATTGGACAGACGTAACGCACGCTACACAGAGTACTTAGCGTGCGCTAAGCTATTCGGGCAGATTGCAGTTTATGAACTTTTGACCGTTAATCAAATTGTTTAACATTCATACGACGTGAGATAAATCCTATATCATTTCTTTTGTTAAGGTTTGGTCTAGTTACGTGATTGATTGAGAAGGACGATCGTCGAGTGTTCATTTCCGTGGAAGTGTTATTATTGTCTTCAAATCGAGGCAAGTACCTTAATTGTTTTACGTATTGTTGTTATACATATTGTCGTGCATGTATGTCGTTATTGTATGTCCACCTCGTGTTGGTCCGACGGGATCATCGGGGGATCTATGCTAGCGTCATGGATCATCGGACGGGTTTTTCCACCACGGGTTGGTCCGACGGGATCATCGTGGGTTCTAGGCGTGAAGCATTTGGATCGATGGAATTACCATGTGTATGTATTGATATCATGTTGTGATTATCGATTGTGTATGTTATGTTTGAGTTTCTCGTAGAGAAGACTCGTTGGTATTTTGTCGTTTACGTTATCATTATTATTCACCGTGAGATATGAATAATATGCTGTGGTACTTGTACTAGCATCGTTGTGCTAACCCCTTCGGGGGTGAACATTTTGTTTGTGTTCAGGATCCAGGAGAGCTGGGAAACAACCACTGGAACAGTATGACGACGAGGGTGCAGAGTGATGTCCCGACCGGGTTTATTTATCTGTTGTTTATTCGTTATTTCAATAAGTACTCGAGTACGAAGTCGGTTGTGATATTTTGAATTTGGTGATGTATTATTAAGTTCTGTTGAACAATTGTACTATTCCGGTATTGGGTCAGAACTGATGTACTGTAATTCCGTTATTTCCATTTATTAGTACCTTTTTATACTTGTTCAATTCTTCAGCCTTGTAAATCCTTACGTAAAGGATTTACGGCGCTGTAATATTCCCGAATATATCGGGGGTGTTACACAACGCACGGGTCTGAATGACTAGTAAAAATTAGTTATAACTATGATGCACCAAATTTCATAACGGTGGTGCACCTGGGTTTTAATGCATCATAGTTATAAGTTTACTGTATTATAGTTATAAGAAACTGCATCATCCTAAGTTTTCTGCATCATATATATAAGTGCAATATAGTTATAAGTTATAAGTAACTGCATCATATATGTAACTACATTATAGTTATAAGAAACTGCATCATCCTAAGTTTTCTGCATCATATATGTATGTAACTGCATTATAGTTATAAGTTATAAGTAACTGCATCATGTATGTAACTGCATTATAGTTATAAGAAACTGCATCATCCTAAGTTTCTCTGCATCATATATGTATGTAACTGCATTATAGTTATAAGTAAGTGAATCATGTATGTAACTGCATTATAGTTACAGGAAACCGCATCATCCTAAGTTTCTCTCCATCATATATGTATGTAATTGCTTCAAAATTAAATATGATTCTTTTTTATACAAGTACTACACTTTTTTATATCATTAGTGTATCATACTAATAAGTTTTGGTGCGTCTTTATTATAAGTTACTGCATCATAGTTTATAGTTAAGTGCATCAACTATGATGCAGTAACTTATAACCTTAATGCACTAAAATCATAATTGTGATGCAGTAACTTTATAAATGTGATGTACTTATAAATTTTGGCGGGAAAAAAAAATTTCTTTTGTCCCCCCAAAAAAAAAATTTTGGCAGGAAAAAAAAATTTTCGCGTGGGGGGTGGGGGGTGGGTGGGTGGGTGGGGTGGGTGGGTGGGGTGGGTGGGGTGGGAGTGACACATGTCATATGATGTGGAATGGGGATGACACATGTCACTCCCAAAATCCTTTCTACACTTTTTATTATAAGACCCTTTTTAGAATAACCCAAACATATATATATATATATATATATCGAATTGCGAATATATATGAGTTTTGTAATAATTATGCATGAAATATATGCATTTCGTGCATCAAAATTGTAATGCATTAAAATATGCATTATATGCATCAAAATATCGATGCATCAAAATATTGCATTATGTGTATCAAATTTTTGTGAGAATAAATTTAGGCCATCCATTTATCAATTTCATATCTACATTTCTATTAAAAGAGAGTCGTGCCACATGTCAATTTGTAAGTTTTTTGATTTTTTATTTTAAAATAAAATATATATATAGAGATGTATTCTTAAATTTCCAAAAAAAAATCTAGATATGTACTGTGGGAGTTTTATTCCAAAACTTACACTCATCTACCAATAAAAAAATCTTTCCTTTATTTTTTTAGCTTAAACTTTTAAATGTTTATAATTTTTTAAATCAAGTTTATTTTTAATGAAAAATATATCAAATTAATTTTTATTTCACAATTTTCAACTAGACATCCATATGAAAATAAATTTGATGAATTTACAATAATGACCGATTGCAAAAAAAATATATTAGAAAAAATATGAATATTTATTTTCAGTAAAATTAGTTGATGCAAAATAAAAATATATTAACTCATTTATTGCTTATATAAAAAATAAATTATAATATTTATAATAACTAAAAATAATAAAACATACACTGTATACATACATATATTAAGAGTTAATCACATATTACTTTCGTCCCCAAAATTTGTTCCTACTTTTTTTTCGGTATGTCCAGGAAATTTGTTCATGTAATGGACACTAATTGATTTAACACTCTGCTAATGTGGTACTCTTTCTTAATTATACTACACCCATACACTCAATAAGTCTTTTATTAATATTACGCTAATATGATACTCATGTCGAAAATCATCAAAAATAAATTTAGAGACCGAGAAATTATTTTCTAATAAGAGAATATTTTATGCGGTGTATCGCACTGGAGAACATCTAGTATTTTATAAAAGAAGTAGATAACAAATGAAAAGATTATAGGCATCTAATTTTTAAGAAAAGTTAATAGTATTCTTTTCGTAAAATGGTAACTAATTAAAAGCTGTCATATATCATCTCTATTTTCAATCCAGCATTAGCCACTCTCCCTTCACCTCAATCCAACTCCAGCTTTTCAATTTCCATGCCCAGTATTAATTTTTAGTTGTTTATTTTATTTTATTTCTAAAACTTTCCAAAAATCAAAACTGTTAAGAGTAAAAATAACTTGTAACTGCAATAAAAGAATCTTGGTTTTGTTATATGTCCACAATGGATACTACCAAAAAAAAAATGTCAACAATGGATATTCTTGTGAAAATTAATTTAATATATTTTCGAAAAATAAGATAAAAATATAAAATTAAAAAGTATTTAAATATTAAAATAATAAAAAATAAAAGAAAATGTGGCCCATCGACAACCCTCACCCAATACTCGAATTAATCGAATAATATGAATATCCATATCGAATCGAACTCGAATCAACTTTTAATATTCGAAAATAAATTGAATAGTTTATCGAATACGAAGCGAATACAACCCTACAGCCACATGTCAAACATGGCTAATTAGTTTTTATATTATTTTTACAATTTTCTAGAAATAGAAACTAAGTTTTGGATGAAAAATAACTTAAACTTTTAGAATGAGTTTTGTTTTTATATAAATATAGATTTATGATTAATATACAAATATTTACATGGATAAAATTATATTCTCTCCGTTCACAAAAAGTGTGGTCTTTTCTTTTTTGGGCCGTCCACAAAAAGTGTGGTCTTTACATAAATACAAATGACCTCACTTAAAATATTACACTTTTTCCACTAAAAAATACATCTTTTTTCCACTAAAAAATACATTTCTCCTGCACTTTATTAAAACTCGTGCCACTCCCTCTGAACCATACTTTTTGTGGATGGATGGAGTAAATATTACTCCCTCCGTCCCACTCATCTTGAGCATTTATTTTTCGGAACGAGATTTAAGAAAAGTTGAAAAGTAGTGTATAAAGTGATGGTATGAATATATATTATTTAAAGTTGTGAGAGATAAAGGTGTCTTAAAAAAGAAATGACCAAGTATCTTGGGACGGCCCAAAAAGAAATATGAACCAAGATCGGTGGGACAGAGGGAGTAGTAGATAAATATATAATTCATTTTAGAACTAATATGTGTAATATCCGCATTTTTTCTTTCCCTTGTATTTTTTATTTTCGGTGTATTTCTCGATTGTAGCGACCCTCGTGTATCTTTCAGTGTAACTCTTCCGTCATCTATTGATCTGATTCTCGTAATTGTTGTGCGGAACCGCCGTTTCGGGGTTGCCGTGGATTCATTCTATGCTATGATGCGTTGTGAGGTGTTCCGTCTGATGTTTCGTCCGTATTCTGGTGTTGTAGACCGTTTATATTCCGTATCTAGCGCACGCTAATTTTTCCGCATAGCGCACGCTAGAAGTCCCCTTGTAGCGCACGCTACGTTTACTTCGTAGCGCACGCTAACGATTTAGCCACAGGAGTGGCGGTTCGGCTCCCGGCCCTGCGGACTATCGGATTAGCGCACACTATCTTGTCTAGCGCACGCTAATGTCGAGACTAGCGCACGTTAAGTTGTTCAAGATGGCGCGCGCTAGTGTGATTTGTCGATCTTGGGCGCTTTACTACGAACTCAATCGGATGCTAGTTAGCGCACGCTACGCTTGTATGGTAGCGCACGCTAACGGGTCAGGTGAGTTTTGGGCATTTGGCTACTGGACTCGGCTGATGTTCAGGTAGCGCACGCTATTGGTCGATAGCGCGCGCTACCGAGAGGTCATTAGCGCACGCTACGTTTCGAGTAGCGTACGCTAACGGCTAAATTACCTGGCTACTGGACTGGGACGCTAACGGTAAGGTTTGGAATCTTATCCCGTTAGCGCACGCTAACCTTGAGGTTTTAGCGTGCGCTAACACTCCCTGGCTATATAAACCAGGGAGTTGACCGAGATAAACACAAAATCTCATTTCTTCCTCTCTCCGCGGCGAAGGCGATTCCGAGGCGTTCTCTTGGCGATTTCTTCCTCCAATCATCTCATCCATCATCCTTCTTGAGTTCTTGGAGTATTATATCAACATCAACACGAATCTTTCGTCCTAATCCACGGTAAATCTCTTAGAACCCTACTTTTGGATAATTTGGGGGTTTTGGGTTTTCCTTCCGATTCGTTCCGTTTTGTTGGTGGATTCATGATGAATATGATTAATCTTGTTGATATAATTAGTTTTCCTACGGATTCATGGTATATTTTCATGGTTTTGCGAAATCGAGAGGGTTTGGTTGTGGTCCGCCCTCGTTGTTATTTTTGTATGAATATACATGAATCGTAGGCGGGTTTTCGGGTGTATTCCATTTCCTTAATCGTTTAGGAGTGGTTGTGATTGTGTTATTCGAATCGTTAGGTTCATTCGTCGGTTCCTCACGGTCGTGCTTGATTCTTCCGTTCCGTTCGTGTCACCGTCTATTAATCGAGGCAAGTATCCTTATGAACTTACAATCTTAACGTAGTAGTATTACATGAGACTTGTGTGTGTGTGTATGCTCACTACGGGTTAGATCCGACGGGGTCTCGGTAGGGGTCCACGGAGGGGTGGATCCGCGAGCTTGCTTTTAACCACTACGGGTTAGATCCGACGGGGTCTCGGTAGGGGTTCACGGAGGGTTGGATCCATGGTTAATTGTGGTGAATTTTTACAAATGTGATTTGATATTTGCATTTCCGGATTTGTGTGTTTGGAACTATGTTTTCTCGATTGCATGTATATACTATATGTGTAAGATGTAAGTTGTTCATCTGGTTACTTGTACTAGCGTAATTGCTAACCCCTCTGGGGACCCGTTTTGGGGAAATTCGTTTTATGAATTTCAGTCGAGTTCTTCGAGACGAGCGGACCTTTGGACCAATACGGATGATGGCCGTGCGTGATGATTGTGCACGAGTGACGTTTTAGTGTCTTTTACCTTTTCATCTTCTGTGGTTTTTGAACTAATAGTTGTACTCGAGTACTTAAGGGTTCTTGTTCGTTCGGATTGTATTGTTGCTTATTATGTTGTGTTGGATGATGATGTTATATTGACCGGTTGAACCGGGTGGATTATTCTGTTTTGCATCTTTATGACATGGTATTGTTCTGTCGTTTATGTTAGTCGATGAGTATGATGCTATTCAGCCTGGTGGGTCCCATATAGGGATTCACGGCGTTGTAATATACCTCGAATATCTTGAGGGTGTTACAGAAAATGGTATCAGACCTCTAGGTTTATGGATACCTAGGCTTGTCGGTTTATTGGGTCTTGTGGTGTTTTGTTTTGCACATCATCATCACGCTGCCATGATTCCGGTACTACCAGTGTCCGTAAGTTTTCCTTCCTCTGTTCATTAATTCCTTGTATCGTACCCTTGATTCTCGACTTGTAATTGTTCTTTTCTTGTACTGATCCTCGTATGGCTTTTGCTACTTATTTAACTCCAGTATGGATGCTGGAAGAGGTCGTGGTCGCGGTCGTGGTCGTGGACGCGGCCGGGGACGTGGGGCAGCCGGTGGGGCGGCCACGTCACGATCTTGAGGCAGCGATGCGACCGTCATAGCCATGCTTCTTCTCGTGAGCGTGCCGATCTCGGTATTGCGGCCGTTATGCAACAAATGGTGAACCAAATGGCGGCAATAGCTCGGGCGGTTCGTAACCCGGATCGTGCCCACGCTAATCGGGCGGAGCGGACCGTTGGCTCCAAGATGTCATCAAGATGCATCCTCCTCGGTTTTCGGGAGCTTCGGACCCGATTGGTGGGAAGGGTGGATCAAGGAGATATCTAAGGTCTTCGTTGCCACTAAGCTCGAGGAACGTAGAGTCCCTATTGCCCAATACTTTCTCACGAGGGACGCTACGGGTGGTGGGAGGCCGTTGGGCCCAAAGATCATGCCGCTTCGTGGTGAGTTTCGAGAATTGATGGAGATCGAATATTGCCGTGGCCGTCGGACGAGGCTCGGGTACATGCTTTTATGACGCTCAACCGCGGGATATTCCCGTATCTCGTGCTATTGCTGATTTTAACAAGGAGTTGGGTTATGTGAAGACCCAAGTTGTCGAGAGAGCGACAAAATTTTCCATTTCTCCGACGAATGAAGTCGTCGATTCGGGACTATATGTCGGGGCTCGTATGCACTACCTTGAAAGAGTACCGAGCGGGGCCCTTGCTTACGATATATGCAGACGGCGAGTGAGGCGGCCCGCGAGAGTAAGAAGCAGAAGTCCGCCGGGAATTTTTCGGGCCACAAAGGTGGGGGTCAGCAGAAATTTCAGTCTGCTAACTTTTCCACTGGTGGTGGCCCAGCTCGATCTACTGGGTTTCCCCGCAGGGCTGCCAGTGCCCCTTCTCGAGAGGTGAAGTGTTTTAACTGTGGCCAGCCAGGCCACATCAGTCGTAATTGCCCGAGTCCTTTGTTGATATGTAATCAGTGTGGCCAACCGGGCCACAAGGCGGCTTTCTGTGCCGAGAGGGAGAGAATTGTGGGTGCCCGGACTTCCATTCCAGCGCCTAGGGAACCAAGTGTGAATCAGGGATCATTTGCTCCTCAATCTCCGCCGAGTGCTAGTCGGGGGAGAGGTCGGGGTCAGCCCTCTAAGGGGGGAGCTTCCAGTGTCGGCTCAGCCCACCCGCGTGTCTATGAGATGCGGAAAGCCGATGATCCAGGCTCACGTGGCGGCAGTACCGTTTATATTCTTTCTCATCTGTCGGTGTGCTTTTCGATTAGGTGCTACGCATTCGTTCATATCTTTGGATTGTGTACGCCGTTTGAGTCTCGATTGCTTGATGCCTTGTGAACCCTTCATCGTTAAGCTTCCTAGCGGTGATAGGATCGTTGGTGATCGGGAGGTTCGAGGCATTGCACTTATTTGTGAGAGGACTTGGCCCTCTAACCTTATTGTTGTGGATATTGAGGGTGAGGATTTGATTCTCGGGGATGATTGGCTCGAGCGGCATGGCGCAATCATAACTACCGCACGAGGATCATCACCATGTTAGCCGAGGATGGCACCGAGCACTCCTTCGCGGGGCGAAGGAGGGGAAATCAGAAATTCATCATTAATGCCTTGAAGGCGATGAGTCTCCTGCGAAAGGGGTGTACTGATTATTGGTGCTATGCCTTGAAGGCGGAGGATGGTGGAGTCGAGCTTTCGTCGATTCCAGTCGTTAATGAGTTTCCTGATGTATTTCCTGACGAGTTACCGGGATTGCCACCGGATCGTGAGGTTGAGTTTGCTATAGAGTTAGAGCCGGGTGCGGCTCCGATTTTGAAGGCGCCGTATCGCATGGCACCTTCAGAGATGGCAGAGTTGAAGAAGTAGTTGAGTGAGCTTCTTGAGTCGGGGTATGTTCGACCGAGTGCCTCGCCTTGGGGCGCACCGGTCCTGTTTGTGCGGAAGAAGGATGGTTCACTACGTTTGTGTATCGACTATCGCGAACTAAACAAAGTGACCATCAAGAACAAGTATCCTTTGCCGAGAATTGATGACTTGTTCGATCAGTTGCAGGGAGCTGCGGTATTCTCGAAAATTGATTTGAAAT
This sequence comes from Orobanche coerulescens, assembly GCA_033398695.1. Taxonomy (NCBI): domain Eukaryota; kingdom Viridiplantae; phylum Streptophyta; class Magnoliopsida; order Lamiales; family Orobanchaceae; genus Orobanche; species Orobanche coerulescens. The sequence continues at coordinate 29,257,355 of CM065808.1, read as the reverse complement.
CGGGGTACTATCAGCTCCGGGTGAGAGAGTCCGATGTGCAGCGACCTTTCGGACGAGGTACGGACATTATGAGTTCGTAGTCATGCCTTTCGGGTTAACTAATGCGCCGGCGGTGTTCATGCAGTTGATGAACAAAGTTTTTATCGAGTATTTGGATAAGTGCGTCGTCGTCTTTATTGACGATATTCTTATTTATTCGAGGAATGAGGAAGAGCATGCCCATCATTTGCGGGTAGTATTAGACATTTTGAGGACCGAGCAACTCTATACAAAGTTCTCGAAATGTGAGTTCTGGCTGAAGGAAGTGATTTTTTTAGGTCACGTGATTTCGGTAGGGGTTCGTGTGGATCCGCGAGAAGATTGAGGCGGTGTTGGATTGGGCACCGCCAAGAATGTGAAGGAGCTCCGTAGTTTCTTGGGTTTAGCCGGCTACTACCGTAGGTTCGTCGAGGTTTCTCGGCGGCTCGGCCACTTACGCAGCTTGCTCCGAAGTCAGAAGTTCGTGCGGAATGACGAGAGGCGATCGAGTTTTGAGGAACTAAAGAAGCGTTTGACTTCACCCGATTTTGGCGTTGCCATGTGGCAACGAGGGTTTTGCCGTTTATAGTGATGCTTCGAGTCAGGGTCTTGGGTGCGTATTGATGCAGCACGGCAAGACCATTGCTTATGCATCGAGGCAGTTGAGGCCGTACGAGCTTAACTACCCTACTCATGATTTGGAGTTAGCGGCAGTCGTTTTTGCGCTAAAGATTTGGCGTCACTATCTTTTCGGCTCTGCATGTCAGATTTTTACCGATCATAAAAGTCTGAAATACATATTTACTCAGCGAGAGTTGAATATGAGGCAGAGGAGGTGGCTAGAGTTGATTAAGGATTATGACCTCGAAATCCTTTATCATCCGGGCAAGGCGAACGTCGTGGCCGACGCCTTGAGTCGGAAACCGGTTGCGTTGCGAATGCTTGAGATCCTTACGTCTCAGTCTGAGCTTCGGCGGGCTTTGATCGAGTTAGATGTTGAAGTTTTGTTGCCTGGAGCCATCGGGCAACTTCGTGCTTTAGAGATTTCGTCGTCTCTGATCGATGAAATTAAGCTGAAGCAATCAGGGGATCCGATGATTACTCAAATCCGAGAGAACGTTCTTAAGGGAAAGTCTCCTGGGTTTGTGATTCACGAGGATGGTATTTTGAGATTTCAGAGTCGGCTTTGTGTGCCGAACGACTCAGAGTTGAGGCAGAGTATCTTACGGGAGGCCCATGCTACACCTTATTCCGTTCATCCTGGTTCGAGTAAGATGTACAAGGACACGAGAAGAAATTTCTGGTGGAATGATATGAAGGATGAGGTCGCACGGTTTGTAGCGAGATGTTTGACTTGTCGTGGTCAAGATCGAGCATCGGCCGGGTAGGTTATTGCATCACTTCCGTTCGGAATGGAAATGGGAAGATATATCGATGGATTTCGTTACGAGTTTGCCGAGATCGAGGTCGGGCATGAATATGGTATGGGTGATTGTTGATCGCGACCAAGTCGGCACATTTTCCGGGCATCAAGGATACTTGGGGCCGGAGAAGTTAGCTCGTGTGTTTATCGCCCAGATTGTGAGACTTCACGGTACTCAAGTCTATTGTTTCGGATCGTGACGGCCGTTTGTATCGCACTCGCGGGCGGTGCATAAGGCATTGGGTACCGTTTACATTTGAGTACCTCTTTTCATCCCGATCGGATGGGCCGGTCGGAACGCACTATCCAGACATTCGAGGATTTGTTGCGTGCTTGTGCTCTCGATTGGAGTAGAGACTGGGAGGAGCATTTGCCATTGATCGAATTCACGTACAACAACAGTTGGCACGCGTCGATTCAGATGGCACCGTATGAGGCACTTTATGGGCGGCGATGTCGATCACCTATTTGTTGGAATGAGGCGTCCGATTTGGTCGGGACCGAGCCGGATGTCGTTTTAGAGACGAGGCGGAAGATAGAAGTAATTCGGGAACGGATGTTGACTGCCCAGAGTCGACAGAAGTCGTATGCCGACGTCCGTCTTCGACCTTTAAAATTCGAGGTGGGAGACCACGTTTTGCTAAAGGTGTCGCCGACGAAGGGAGTTTTTCGTTTCGGGAAGAAAGGGAAGTTGAGTCCGAGATTTATCGGCCCCTTTGAGATCCTCGAGCGAGTAGGTGGGTTGGCATACCGTTTGGCGTTACCTCCGGCCTTGAGTCATGTTCATAGCGTTTTTCATGTTTCCCAGTTGAGGAAATATGTCCCGGATCCTAGTCACATCATCGACTATGGTGAGATTGATGTCGCCGAGGATGTTACTTTTGAAGAGCGCCCTTTGAAGATTTTGGAGCATCGTGAGAAACGATTGAGGCATAAGACCATACCTTTGGTCAAGGTGCAGTGGTCGAGACACGGTGTCGAGGAGGCAACTTGGGAAACCGAGGATAGCATGCGTGCTAGGTACCCCGAGTTGTTTGTTTCTTAAGTTTCGGGACGAAACTTATTTTTAGAGGGGTAGAATGTAATGTCCGCATTTTTTCTTTCCCTTGTATTTTTTATTTTCGGTGTATTTCTCGATTGTAGCGACCCTCGTGTATCTTTCAGTGTAACTCTTCCGTCATCTATTGATCTGATTCTCGTAATTGTTGTGCGGAACCGCCGTTTCGGGGTTGCCGTGGATTCATTCTATGCTATGATGCGTTGTGAGGTGTTCCGTCTGATGTTTCGTCCGTGCGGTGTTGTAGACCGTTTATATTCCGTATCTAGCGCACGCTAATTTTTCCGCATAGCACACGCTAGAAGTCCCCTTGTAGCGCACGCTACGTTTACTTAAAGCGCACGCTAACGATTTAGCCACAGGAGTGGCGGTTCAGCTCGACCCTGCGGACTATCGGATTAGCGCACGCTATCTTATCTAGCGCACGCTAATGTCGAGAGACTAGCGCACGTTAAGTTGTTCAAGAGCGCGCTAGTGTGACTGTCCAAAGATCGGGCAATTTACTACTGAACTCAATCAGATGCTAGTTAGCGCACGCTACGCTTGTATGGTAGCGCACGCTAACGGGTCAGGTGAGTTTTGGGCATTTGGCTACTGGACTCGGCTGATGTTCAGGTAGCGCACGCTATTGGTCGATAGCGCGCGCTACCGAGAGGTCATTAGCGCACGCTACGTTTCGAGTAGCGTACGCTAACGGCTAAATTACACAGCTCCGGATGGGACGCTAACGGTAAGGTTTGGAATCTTATCCCGTTAGCGCACGCTAACCTTGAGGTTTTAGCGTGCGTTAACACTCCCTGGCTATATAAACCAGGGAGTTGAGCGAGATAAATACAAAATCTCATTTCTTCCTCTCTCCGCGGCGAAGGCGATTCCGAGGCGTTCTCTTGGCGATTTCTTCCTCCAATCATCTCATTTATCATCCTTCTTGAGTTCTTGGAGTATTATATCAACATCAACACGAATCTTTCGTCCTAATCCACAGTAAATCTCTTAGAACCCTACTTTTGGATAATTTGGGGGTTTTGGGTTTTCCTTCCGATTCGTTCCGTTTTGTTGGTGGATTCATGATGAATATGATTAATCTTGTTGATATAATTAGTTTTCCTACGGATTCATGGTATATTTTCATGGTTTTGCGAAATCGAGAGCGTTTGGTTGTGGTCCGCCCTCGTTGTTATTTTTGTATGAATATACATGAATCGTAGGCGGGTTTTCGGGTGTATTCCATTTCCTTAATCGTTTAGGAGTGGTTGTGATTGTGTTATTCGAATCGTTAGGTTCATTCGTCGGTTCCTCACGGTCGTGCTTGATTCTTCCGTTCCGTTCGTGTCACCGTCTATTAATCGAGGCAAGTATCCTTATGAACTTACAATCTTAACGTAGTAGTATTGCATGAGACTTGTGTGTGTGTGTATGCTCACTACGGGTTAGATCCGACGGGGTCTCGGTAGGGGTCCACGGAGGGGTGGATCCGCGAGCTTGCTTTTAACCACTACGGGTTAGATCCGACGGGGCCTCGGTAGGGGTTCACGGAGGGGTGGATCCATGGTTAATTGTGGTGCATTTTTACAAATGTGATTTGATATTGGCATTTCCGGAAATGAGTGTTTTGGAACTATGTTTTCTCGATTGCATGTATATACTATATGTGTAAGATGTAAGTTGTTCATCTGGTTACTTGTACTAGCGTAATTGCTAACCCCTCTGGGGACCCGTTTTGGGGAAATTCGTTTTATGAATTTCAGTCAGTTCTTCGAGACGAGCGGGCACTGGACCAATACACGGATGATGGCCGTGCGTGATGATTGTGCACGAGTGACGTTTTAGTGTCTTTTACCTTTTCATCTTCTGTGGTTTTTGAACTAATAGTTGTACTCGAGTACTTAAGGGTTCTTGTTCGTTCGGATTGTATTGTTGCTTATTATGTTGTGTTGGATGATGATGTTATATTGACCGGTTGAACCGGGTGGATTATTCTGTTTTGCGTCTTTATGACATGGTATTGTTCTGTCGTTTATGTGAGTCGATGAGTATGATGCTATTCAGCCTGGTGGGTCCCATATAGGGATTCACGGCGCTGTAATATACCTCGAATATCTTGAGGGTGTTACAATATGATTTTGTGTTATTAATAAATTGATGGAAGGACACTTTTGTCGTTTAATCTCAATTAAGTTCTAGAAATTTATGAATCTCGAGTAATAATCAATGAGTCAAGTTCAAATTCTCGAGCAAACGGATAAAGTTCTGCTAAATTACAAGTCTAGATCCTAATTGATGGACCATAAATAAGATAGAGAATGTTGGTTATATTTATTATGTTAGATACTACTACAGTCAAACCTCGATAAATAAATATTCGATAAACGAATAACATCGCCAAATGAATAATTTTCTCCGGTCCCAACTCTTTATAACATGTTCAAATTTTCTTTTGATACATGAATAATTCCACTAAATGAATATTTTTCTCCGATTCCGATCATATTCATTTATCGAGGTTTTACTGTATAGTGTGATTATTTTCTTGTTATTATTGTAGCAACTATAAAATTTTGGAACATGATAAGCAGTTTTTGCTAAATTTTCTCCTTAATTTATGAGTAAGGTTTTATCTGTTTCATTTTTCTTTAACAGATGGTGAAAGTGTATTTAGTTATTGTTAGGAATATGCCCTCGAATGCCACTCAGAGGATGTTGAGTGAGGGCATTGTACTTGTAATTATGTAAATCATTTATATAAGACAATGAATGTTTCTTTATTTACTGGTAGTTACTGACATTCCTAACTCGTAAATATACGTATAGAAACTAGTCCGTGTATTTGAGAGCAAAACATTCCACTCCTTATTGGATAAGGAGGTTGACACTGGAAAGGTTTATAGCTCAAATACTTAATCGTTCGCAAGTCGATGAAACTTGACTGGGCATTAAGTTTATGAGAAGACTTGTATGACGTGTTCTTTGACTTGTGAGTGCCTGTCGAACACTAATGGTTAGTGGGAGCACACATTATAGGTATGCAATTGGATTAGTATACTCGGACTGACTCACTCTCGATTCGTCACACGGATTTCACTCCGGGATAGTCAATGACGGAATCGAAAGGTTGTGATAGCTATTCGTGAACCTTCGATTTGAGGATTTAGTAGGGATATGCTTGTGACGTCGAGATTTTCATTAGAGTAGTTCGACCCTATAAACTGAAAGGTGGGGGTCAACCTCGACGTGCATCTTGACGGGCAAGTAGCAAGTCCTACTGAATACCAAGATAGAATTCTTTCTCCTGTTAGTGAACAGGTTATATGTCCTATGCGGTTATTGGCAGATGAGATCATAAGTCTTTCGCCAAAGCATTGGAGCTAGTTGTATTGGATACACGAGAGCTCGATGATCTAAATTTGCATTAACGCATGCATAGCATCAAGTACTGATAGGGTTTGACTAACCATGACCCTATTACTTGATCGGGACATTTGAAAGAAGGGTTTATACGTATACTGGTATTCACGACAGAATGGTTCTTGAATGATCCCAATCATTTGTTCTCAGTTGGGGTACAGTGTAGGCCGCCAGGCTGGCTAGGTGGTGCTACTACTCTTTGGTTCCTCCCATTGCTGACTGAGACGAACCTACCGAGTCGCGCAATAGGATTGACGACGAAATGAATCGAGCTAATTATCTCATTATGAATATTAGATATTGGATATCTAATTTGGGACATTGGATGTCTAAATTAATTTATTGAATAAATTAATTTACGGCCTAATGAATTAAATAAATTACCGGGTGATTAAATTAATTCATGAATATAATTATTTCTTGGAGAAATTAATTATGTTATTATGTATTTGATATGATTAATTAATCGGATTAATTAATTGATATAAATATATCGGAATGGAATCGGATTTTATCTGTTTGGACTCACGGGAGTCCGAAACGGACCAAACTCATATTCCCCTTCTAGATGGCTGCCCCCTTCACCTAACCCCTCTTGGTCTTTGTCTCCGTTTTATAATGGAAGACAAATGACTTTAAGAGATATGATATCTCTTATTATATTATAAAGGGGATTTGATGTGTTGGGTTGGTAGAATAAAATGAAGACTTGGGACACTCTCTCCAGACATGCTGTACGAAGGATTTGTGTTCAGTAAAGAGAGAAGAAAAGGTTTCATGGAGTCTTCACAAGTGTTCTTCTTCTTCATATATTTTCTTTGAGAAATATTGTGAGGAATTAATCGAGAGGTACAGATTATACACTTGGAGTGTTATAATCAAAAGCTTCGTCATTCGATTCTAGCCGTAACCTTGGAGGTTAATTGGGTGCTCGTCGTTCCGTTCGTTTCTCCGGCGCGTGACAAGTAGAGAGTTAGGGTGTTTCGGCGTTGGATCATCCAAGGGCTTGGAGCACTTTGGATTGCTGGGATATACAACTAGAGCTTGGGGAATAGCTCAAGAGAAGAACTCCATATAATCAACGGACAACAAGGGTATGATTTCGAATCTTCCTTTGTTAATTTTAATATTCGTATATACATAGCTCGATCGATCCTCGTAGGGATTCGGATCGAATTAATTTTCGTTTTACCGTTTCCGCTGGGCCTTCGATTTAGGCATTGAATCCCAACAGTGGTATCGGAGCGAGGTCTTGCGATAGTATATACGATATTTAGCATTTGGAATGCTTATTTTGTGAATTAGAATCACTTTGATAATCGTAGATATTTTATTGTTCGTCGTAGTATCGTTTTTCCGTGATTTTATGTTATGGTATAAATCAGTTTTTTCTTGGAAATATGATTTATATTAACAATATATAGATCAGGAATAACAGGATTTTAGAAATCTACCCGAAAACGAGTTGTATCCAATCGTTGGACGATTTTCCATACAGCTGCCGAGTCAGTGCCGAGCGCGTTGCTGTATCCAGCCGAGTGCTTGCTGTATCCTGCCGAGCACTTGCTGTATCCGGCCGAGTGCTTGCTGGATCTGGCCAGACGCTTGCTGTATTCTGCCGAGTCAGTGCCGAGCGCGTTGCTGTATCCAGTCGAGTGCTTGCTGGACCCGGCCGAGCGCTTGCTGTATCCTGCCGAGCACTTGCTGTATCCGGCCGAGTGCTTGTTGTATCCAGCCGAGCGCGTTGCTGTATCCGGCCGAGCATTCTTGTTGGCTGTCGTGTCAGTGCCGAGCGCATTGCTGTATCCAGCGAGTGCTTGCTGTATCCGACCGAAATCGTCTTTGTATTCACGGCGCGTCCCGTAGGTTGCCGGCGAGTGCACAGTCTTTGCTTGGAAGTTTCAGTGCATCGGCACTGGTCTCGTTTTTCAATATATTTTCGATAATTGATTTTCCCAGTATTAAAATCAATAATTTGGAATTTTTGATGAGGGAAAATTCAAAGAAAACATTTTAAGGGTTCACTACGGACGAAAATTAAATTGTCGATTATTGTTGAATTGATTGGATCAATTCTATTTATTGTTGATTACATATTGATTAGATCATATGTAATCTTCTCGCTTTCCATTTGTATAGTATTTATTGGATGATTGCTTTTGAATGGGGATGTGGTTCATGGACTTAGTTTGAATCGTTCGTTTTATTCGATTGGGTTGTAAAGGCCGTTTTGAGCCTATTTATTTTACTAGAAATATTTGTATCTTGGATGCAATTTTCAATGTAAAATTTATATGTTATGACCAAGATCGGAGGAAGATCCGTTTCGAGAAGACGAAGATTCAAGATGACGACTTGTAATTAGATTACAGAGTTTTTGTTTTCTAGGATCGGTCCATGAACCACATGTTGGTAGCAACTAGGTTGTGAATGGTTGTTTCATATTGTATGAACGCCACAAACGCGCTAAAATGATTAATGTGCAAAGTGTAACGTTAATCGCGAAAATTCTCCCACAACAAGTTATTAAGTTTATAAGGTTTCAAGGTTTTCCTTCCCTCCATCGAGCTTTCGGGAAATTGAAATCCAAACCGGATGTGCTATGCTTCCGAGTTATCGGGTCGCTGCTCGGGAGGACGGATAAATTACCGGGAGCGCATTGGATGCCTTCGGTTGGAGCAAATTTTATCCCTAGAAACTTGATAGGTTGCCGGATAAGATTCAATTGTGAAACTGATTTGCGTCGATGGTATAAACTTAACTTGTTCACGAACCATAGAAACCGTATAGGTTGAGGGGAGTGAACAAGGGGAAAAAGAAGATCGAATCATCCATTAGATGGGTTGGTGTTGGACACCACTTTATGAAAATTAATAGACTAGAAACCTGTTCGGTTGCCCTCTATTAAGATATATAAAGAACTCGATCACCACTATGAAGTAGAGCGATGATACTTCCGGATTTCACATGGGAGTGTGTTGTTCCGATAAAAATAGTGGGAGCTGGGTAACAAGAATAGAAAAGACCTTAATTCTATACTCAGATCATAATATAACAAGTCACTAATTAATCTGTTATACTTAATGCAGACATAACTCTCAATATGACAATGAATCCACTCGCAATTCTACTCGAGAAGAACACCCTGATTGGACCTAACTTTGTGGACTGGCTCCGCAATCTGATGATTGTCCTCAGTATAGAGGCACTGGGATACGTCTTGGAGACAGACATTCCGGCGCCTCCTGTGCGGACCAGAGCCAATCAGGAAGAGATCGAAAACCACAAAAATTGGGTTAAGGATGACGTAAAAGTCCGTGCATACATGATGGCTTCTATGTCTAATGAGCTTGAGAGAGCTCATGAGAAAATGACTTCTGCTAGGCAGATTCTATCTCACTTAACCGAACATTATGGTGAGTACAACAGAACTACTAGATATGAGATATCCAAGCAATTGTTCGGTGCCAGGATGAAGGAAGGTGAGAAGGTTGGGGAACATGTCCTCAAAATGACATCCATGATCGAGAGATTGGAGGCTCTTGATTTTAAAATGGACACTTCTCTCCAAACCGACCTTATCCTACCGTTTCTTCCTGATTCCTTCTCACAGTTTGTTATGAACTTTAACTGCAATGAGATTGCATGTAATTTAGCTGGGCTAATGAACAAACTGGTGACCGCAGAGTCTCAGATGAAGACTCCGCGGATGAAGGAGTCTGCCCTTGTGATTTCTTCTGGACCGCAGAGGTCTAAGAACAAGAAGAAAAAGACCAAGAAGCAGACGGGACCATAAGCCAAGGACTTCAAGGGTAAGGGCAAGGCCGCAATGGTTCCGAAGAACAAGAAGAAGAAGGATTCTTGTCTCAAGTGCGGTGAGCTGGGCCATTGGGCTAGAGACTGTCCGATTCTTCATGGCGATTCAGGTACAGAACTTTTAGTTTTGGAAACAAATTGTTCTGCTACTGTATTTTCTACTTCATGGATACTGGATTCTGGTGCTAGTTCTCATATTTGTACCGTGAATCAGGATTTGGAACAAAGTAGGAAGCTTGGAGCTGGAGAAGTTATGATCACAGTCAGAAGCGGGCATAGTGTCGAGGCGACCAACATAAGATCACTTCTTTTGGATTTAGAATCCGGCTTTGTTTTGACTTTAGAAGATGTACTTGTTTTGCCCAAAGGGCACAAAAACATTGTATCCATTCCGGTCATGGACCGAAAAGGATTTTCATTTTTCATTGGTGATGGTTCCTGCAAAATTTCTTTCATAAATAAATTAGTGGGTACTGCTATATTGTTAAATGGATTGTATCATCTAAATCTCAGCAACAAAGTACTTGTGAATACTATGACTGTAAAACTTGGTAGGGATGAAACCAATTAAGTTTTGAAATGGCATCTTAGACTTGATCATATTGGTCAGACCAAGGTTTACAAAATGGAAAAAGATGGACTTATGGGTCCATTGGGATCGAATCCCTTTCCTACATGTGAATCTTGACTTAAAGACAAAATGACTAAGTCCCCCTTCACAGGGACTTTTGAAAGAGCCGCTGATAAACGGGGATTAATCTATACCAACGTTTGTGGTGCTTTGCAAGCAGCACGTGACGGATATCAATATTTCATTACGTTTACAGATGATCATACTAGGTATGGTTATGTATACTTAATGAAACATAAATCCGAGGCCTTTGAGAAATTCCAGGAATTCAAGTCCCTAGTCGAGAAAAAAACTGGTAATCATATCAAATCACTTCGGTCGGACTGAGGTGGCGAGTATATGAGTACAGAGTTTGATGAGTTCCTAAAGAAACATGGAATAGTATCACAACTAACACCTCCAGGCACTCCTCAGTTAAATGGTGTGTTATAAAAAAGGAACCAGACCTTGTTGGACATGGTCCGCTCCATGCTGGGTTATACTGACTTACCGATTTACCTGTGGGGTATGCACTCCTGACTGCTGATTCCAAATCCATTCCTAAAACTCCACATGAGATGTGTGAGGGCAGGAAACCAAGTCTTAATCATATTAAGATTTGGGGATGTCCCGCCTATGTCAAGAAGACTAAGGTGAAAAAGTTGGAAGCGAGGTCCGCGAAGGGATATTTCATTGGATTCCCATCTGGGACGATGGGATATCTATTCTACATGCCTGAAGATCGAAAGATCGTTGTTGATTTACAAGCACACTTCCTGGAAGATCAGTTCATTCAGGAAGGCGGAGCAGGTACAAGTATTTCTTTAGAAGAATACAATGAAACTCCTCGGGAGACACATGTGCAAGAAATTGAAACCGAACCTTCTGAAACACAAGTACAACCACCTCGTAGGTCTAGTAGGGTGTCTCAATTACCTGAGAGGTATAGTTTTATGCACTTGGAGTTTCCACGAGGTTCCAGGTGATAAACAAGAGACCGACCCGCGACCAATGACCTAGCAATGGTGGATATAGACTCCATGAAAAAGACTGTAGCACTCTTCATGTAGTTGGGACCTTTGTTTTGACGAGGAATACAAAGAGTTTGACTTCGTGCAAAATGAAGAGAAACCCTATGTATACAAGAGGGTTAGTGGGAGCTAGATCGCATTTTTAGTACTATATGTAGATGACATTCTACTAATAGGAAATGATGTGGGAATGCTCAGTTCTGTGAAAGCTTGGTTTTCGAGTAATTTCTCCATGAAAGACTTGGGAGAAGCAACCTATATTCTTGGTATTTGGCTCTACCGGGATAGAGCGAAGAGAACAATAGGTCTTTGTCAAGCCCTCTATATAGATAAGATCTTAAAGCAGTTTAAGATGGATGATTCTAAAAGAGGGTTCCTACCGATGCGACATGGAATAAAACTCTCCTTGACGATGTGTCCTCAAAGTGAGGAACAACGAAAGGAAATGAGTAATATACCATATGCTTCGGCCGTGGGTAGCCTTATGTATGCTATGTTGTGTACGAGACCTGACATTGCACATGCTGTAAGCGTGGTGAGTAGGTTTCAGGAAAACCCAGGTAGGGAACATTGGACTGCCATAAAGAACGTTCTCAAGTACTTGAGAAGGACTAGAGATATGGTTCTGATGTATGGCGGTGGAGAATTAGATGTGGTGGGATTTACTGATTCGGACTTCCAAGGACAGAAAGACGATTCTATATCTACTTCTGGCTATATTTACTCTTAATGTAGGAGCAGTATCTTGGCATAGTGCCAAGTATAGCGCGACTGCTAATTCCACCTATTAGGCTAAGTATAAAGCGGCCTCGGAGGCCTCTAAAGGAAGGATTTAGAAGTTACTGGGTAAACTTCACGTGACACCTTGTGATGCGCTGCCAGAATGGTAGCACATGCCATGGAGCCGAGGTTTCACAATAGTATCAAACATATTGAGAGAGGAAGTATCATCTCGTAAGAGAATTTGTTCGCAAGGGATACATTGTGCTGCACAGAGTAAACTCAACCGACAATGTCGCTGATCCACTGACCAAGCCACTTTCTCAGACTAGCTTGGAGCGTCATCTGGAGAATATGAGTATTAGATACCATAGTGTGTGGCATTGAGTGCAAGTGGGAGATTGTTAGGAATATGCCCTCGAATGCCACTCAGAGGATGTTGAGTGAGGGCATTGTACTTGTAATTATGTAAATCATTTATATAAGGCAATGAATGTTTCTTTATTTACTGGTAGTTACTGGCATTCTTAACTCGTAAATATACGTATAGAAACTAGTCCGTGTATTTGAGAGCAAAACATTCCACTCCTTATTGGATAAGGAGGTCGACACTGGAAAGGTTTATAGCTCAAATACTTAATCATTCGCAAGTCGATGAAACTTGACTGGGCGTTAAGTTTATGAGAAGACTTGTATGACGTGTTCTTTGACTTGTGAGTGCCTGTCGAACACTAATGGTTAGTGGAAGCACACGTTATAGATATGCTATTTGGATTAGTATACTCGGACTGACTCACCCTCGATTCGTCACACGGATTTCACTCCGGGACAGTCAATGACGGAATCGAAAGGTTGTGATAGGTATTAGTGAACCTTCGACTTGAGGATTTAGTAGAGATGTGCTTGTGACGTCGAGATTTTCACTAGAGTAGTTCGACCCTATAAACCGGAAGATGGGGGTCAACCTCGACGTGCATCTTGACGGGCAAGTAGCAGGTTACCAAGATAGAATTCTTTCTCCTGTTAGTGAACGGGTTATATGTGTTGACTCAAAGTATTTTGATGATGATCGTATTCAAAACATTTAACAAAATCTATCCCATCGAGCTGCTATATTGAAGGAAAATCATGTTCTTAGCGCACGCTACAGTCTGTATGGTAGCGCACGCTATCGAGGGAAAAGTCACCTGCAGTCAGGCAAGTAATCTGCAGCCTAGTGGAGTCACCTGATGGATAGCGCACGCAAAATACAAAATATCAGTGCACGCTAAGCTGTTAATCTTAGCGCACGCTATCATCTATTTATAGCGTACGCTATCGCACTCAAGGCAAAAAGACAGTAAGGTCTGGACAGAAAAAGGAAAATCATTTGCGCACGCTACGGATGTACACTTACGTATGCTATTCAGAGGTCTTAGCGCACGTTACATATCATATCTTTCGCACGCTACCGGAAAGTATTTTGGTAGTCCAGTAGGGTCTGGACTCAAATCAAAGGAAGCTATTACGTACGCTAATCAAGCTAATGTACGTTATTTGGAAAAGTTGTAGCGCATGCTACAATACATGTGTTAGCGCACGCTAAGTGTTCAAACTCCTACCATTAGTCAACTTATCCGTTGGAACGCAAACGTCAAAAAGGAGATCCGCAAAATCTGGAAGGATAACATTAAATAATGTTAACGCACGCTAATGAATATGTACTAGCGCACGCTATGTACATTTTATCCGTTAGAAAAGAGACGTTGGGGAGACAAACCGACAAGTCTCAACAGTCAAAAGTGAACACCTATTGACCGACGATAACGCACGCTACAGAAGACCGACTAGCGCACGCTAGATGTATATTATGACCGTTGGTACAGTTTAATGACCGTTTAGATCAGTCAAGTCAAAGCTCGTTAGCGCACGCTATGAAGGATTATTAGCGCACGCTAATAATACATTTTTCAGTATATGAAGAAGGACTTGATACTATAAATACCCATAAGACTTGGGTATCTCACACACAACTTCAAGCATTCAGGTATACAAGCAATCAAAGCATTCTTGAGCTCAGATTTCTATCTATTATTGCATTCTAAGTTGTGAGGAGAAAGATACAAAGAGTGATACATCTTGTAATATTTATTATACTTTGTATTCTTTCATTTGGTTGTGAGTGTTGCATCACTCATACAAGAGCGTTAGAGAAACGAATTAAGAGTCACTAGTCCGGTGTTATTAGGATCTTTGATCTGGCATTATTAGGATTACACTCCAATATTCGTAATTAAGGATTATCTAGTTCCGATAGAACACTAGATAAACAAAGTTTATTTTGAGAGTGGTTGTGCTTGGACCAATAGAAGACATCGGTTGTAACGGTTGTTGTACTCGGACCGATCGAAGATGAGTCAAGTGTGTGGTTGTTTTTGAGCCAATAGAAAACGAAGTAGGAGAGAGGACGTAGGCAAATTGCCGAACCTCTATAAATCTTTGAGTCTTTTACTTTCCGCACTATTTTTTTTATTCACGAGAAAGTTCGATATTCCGTATTATCACTATTCAACTCCCCTTATAGTGGTGAATTTATCTCTTCAGTTGGTATTGGAGAGGGTCTCTTTTTAAGGGTTTAACCACCTAAGGGAAAAAGATCCGCAAATGGCACTTCTTGGCCAAATCGAAGGAAATGCTCTCAACTGTCCTCCCTTCTTCGACGGTTCCAACTTCATCACATGGAAAAAGAAAATGGCTATATTCGTTCAAGCCTATGATATTGAAATTTGGAAAGTCATTGCACTTGGTCCGAAACTTGCCAAGAAAGAAGATGGATCGTTGAAAAAGTTCGACGAGTTCAACGATGAGGACTGAAGGAACATGCACATCAATTCACGTGCTACTCAACTTCTCTATTGCGCCCTTAATCCCGAAGACCTCAATAAGATATCTTTCTATGAAAGCGCAAAGGAAATTTGGGAAATCCTCGAAGTAACTCATGAAGGAACCACCCAAGTTAAGGAGACTAAAATCAACATACTTCTTTATGACTACGAACTCTTCTCCATGAAGGACGAGGAAACGATCACCAATATGTTGGATCGGTTCTCGGCTATAACCAATGGACTCGCATCATTTAGAAAGCCTATATCTAGTAGAGACAAAGCTAAGAAAATTCTTCGCTCGTTGCCACGTGAATGGGATGCCACAGTTACCGCGATCATGGAGTCCAAAGATCTCAACAAGCTCGAGTTTAGCGCCTTCATCGGGTCACTCATCAATTATGAGATCGTTCTCAAGTCTAGAGGTACCAAACCAAAGCCTCGTGAAAGGGTAGTCACATTCAATGTTGATAGCGATGTTGAGGAAGATGTTCCCGAGGATGAAGACGACGAGGAACTTGATCTCTACGCCAAGAACTTTAGAAGGTATAAAAATCTAATTCAAAGAAGGCGAAATTTCCTTGGTCGGGATGGTAAGGTGGAACAAAAGAAGAATAGCTATGTTCCTATAAAGAAGTTCGACAATAATTGTCAGAAATGCGGTCAAGCCGGTCACTATGCCAAGGAATGTTGAGGATCCTCTTCAAAGCCTCAAGTCGAAAGATTCAAAAAGAAGGAGGTTCTAATCGCTTCTTGGAGTGACGACGAGGAGGAGATTGAAAGATCTCTCGATGCTAATCTCGCATTTATGGCACTCGACTCCAAAAGCAATATGAGGTAAGCTCTAAACTTAATGATGATGAATATGATAATTTCGATTTTTGCGATTCACAAGAAGTTCATCATGACGATGAGTTATTAAGTGCGTTTGAATCTTTAAACATAGAATACGACGAGATGGTTAAATTAAATATGTCTTTAAAGAGGAAAATAAAATATTTAGAACTCGAAAAATCCTCTCTTCAAAACAAACGCAAAACTATTGAACTCGACCATACCTCATGCCTTAAAAAAAAACATTTTAAAAATTGAGTTGACGAAAACTCAAAAGGAGCTAAAATGTATTTTGAACAAATTTACTCTCGGAAACGAGAAATTTGAAAAGCTCTTATCCATTCAAAAATCTCCATTGTTAAAACTCGGCCTTGGTTTCGACCGATTTAAAAGGGAACAATCCCTTATCAATCTTGACAAAATAAAGAAAACCGAAGCCAAGAATTCAAAAACTCCTTTCAAAAAACGAGTTCATGATAACGTTCGTTCAAAGTTAAGAACCATCAAAGTTAAACAAATATGGGTTTCAAAAGGGACAATTGTTCCTAATGCTATAAGTATCGTTAACTTTGGAGGACCCAAAAGGGCTTGGGTATCGAAACAACCGAGAAACACTAATTTTGTAGGTACCGACACCAAGGAAAAGCAAGTGGTACATTGATAGTGGATGCTCAAGGCACATGTGCGGCTCCGAGGACTTATTTGAAGACCTCGAATATCAAGAACAAGGACATGTGACCTTTGGCGACAATCAAAAGGGAAAGATAAAAGGCATCGGAAAAGTCGGTAAGGAACCTTCTCCCTCTATCAACAAAGTATTATTTGTTGAAGGTTTGCATCACAACTTACTTAGCGTTTCTCAACTATGTGATGAATGTTTTAAAATTCTCTTCGAGCAAACTCATTGCACGGCATTTAGAAATAATAAAATTGCATTCATCGGTTTGAGATGTGGAAACATTTATATTGTTGATCTTAATGATAAAAGTTCATTTAATGAAAAATGCCTTATTACTTTGGATGATAATGCATATTTATGGCATCGTAAATTGGGGCATACATCTCTACCCATCATTTCTATTTTATCGAGACACGATCTTGTCCGTGGTTTACCCAAACTCAAATTTGATCGGAAGCATTTGTGTGAATCATGCATAAAAGGGAAACAAACTCGAGAATCTTTCAAACCAAAATTCGAGGTTTCCACTAGTATTCTTGAACTTGTGCATATGGATTTGATTGGACCATCTAGATATGTTAGTCTAAATGGTAAGCTTTACACTTTGGTCATTGTTGATGATTATTCCCGTAAGCTAATTATAGATCAGTCAAAGGGAATCCCGACAATCGTGGGTTGATTTCGGCAAGTAGGACCCATGCACTTTCAATGAAAGTGTGGACAAGGAGTCAATGACGAGATAACGTACGCTATGGTTCAAGAATAACATACGCTAATAGGGCATGAGGTTTATGTATATTAAAGGGGTATGTTGTGTACGTAAGTCATTGTACGAAATGAGGCAGTAGCCTCTGGAACTGGTTTAGTGCACGCTATCTAATGCGAGTAGCACACGCTAAAGTTGTTGGATAGAAACTCAGCTTACTGCCGAACTGGTTAGCGCACACTAAAGTCACCCGTTAGCGCATGCTAGTAATGTGCAGTATATATCTGTGCACTTGGGTATTATTGATTCATTTCGGTCATTCTTTTTTCTATCCGGTAGAGAGAGTTCTAGGAGATATTTTTGGGTTCCAAACACTTAATTGTTTGTGGAGTTGATCCTATTTAACAATAATGAGCTTGGGGGCACGAATTAGAGCTTTGTTCTTAGAGTTGATAATGATTCTTGGAAGGAGTTCGATTGTTCTTCACTGTAGTTCATCAATACAAGGTAATATTCGTATTCCTCTGACTATAGCTTGGTTTTTGGAAGGATGTTTATATGTTAGGAAGCATGTTCCTATTATTTATGATAATGATAAACATGATTAACTTGAATTGTGACAAGAGATTGAAGATATTGGTTGAGGTTATTCATGTTGTAAGAGTTACGATTCGTTCAACATGATCGTAAGATGGATTGTAAGATTTTGTTGTTGTTGTTGTTGATATATGAGTACTGATATGATTCTTGTGGTTTTCGAGTGTGTTGTTTATCTTCAAGATGTATGCTGGTTAATCCCTCTCTTTATTTTTGGATTCTTGATATTATTGTCGTTGTTTACTTCATATGATGATAAAATATGGGAGTGTTGTTGTAGTTCCAGATGTTTCATAGAGCTTGTTGAGGAAGATGATGGTATGATGATATATATCTTCGATTATGAGTTAGATGATGGTTTAGATGTCAGAATACATATTGGATTATGTTGTTTTGTTGATCATGAACATGATTATAGATTAATTGGCATTCTTGAAGAAGTTCTTGGTGAATATAACATATCAAGATAATTATATGTTAAAATATCAATATTTTGGATATGAACATGGAACATTCATGTCCAGAATCAAGTAATGTTCAATATTTCCCCAAGAACGTCAAGAACATCACGGGAACCCGAATGCAGTAAGAAATACGAATCAAATCATAGGGATAGGATCAATACAATCGACTGATGATATACGACAATACAATTCATGAAGAACAACTCGAATCTTAAGGATTCTCAAAATACATCAAGGAGGGTTTCAAGAGAGTTACCTCGAATCAAAGACGAAGAACACGGATTGATGATGTTGATCAACACCAAGAGCTCAAGGAAGATGAAAATCTGGAGTTACAAAACTCTAAAATCGCCCTCCAGTCATCCACAGATCGCCAATGCCGCTGGGAGATAAGAAAGGGTGAAAAATGACGAACACGGTCAACTCTTGGGAATATATAGAGAACTGAAGCTTACGTACATTAGGGGCACCATCCTAACTTACGTTACTCGCTTAACGTACATAAGGTTTAGACAATTACGTACATAAGAACCACCCCTGGATCACTACCTGATTACCTGAAGGTCTTTACGTACGTTAGCATGGCCTCGCAACGTACGTAACAAATACCAATAGCGCACGCTATTCTCAACACATGGCGTACATAATCGATGGACAAAACTCACCGTCTTAAATAAAGAAGACTATTACGTACGTTATGGCAAGCACTTAACGTAAATAAGGCACATGATGATAACGTACATTATGCTCATCGCATAGCGTACGTAAGGCACTTAGCAGTTCCAGAACTGCTAAGTTCAGCTCGTTGAGTACGAGCGCGACGAAACTGCGAAACGACAACAACCACACAAGACGAGGACATGCATACGAAGAGTGCACAACGACAAACTCAAGTGTTAAAGGAAAATACGATTCCGACTATCCGAAGGTTCGGAATACGACAACAAAAGTAATTACCCCCAAACTTTGGGAAATTACAAAACGGCCCTAAATGTCCAAAAATCATGATATGACATTAAAAAACCAAACCGAAGCTCAAAACACGCATAACAAAGCTCAACAGACTTATAGGAAACACGAAATCATAGTTTCGAACCACCATCACACGAAATCAACCAAATAGCAAAAAAATCGCTCAAAACACGGATTCGGGTAAAACAGCCCCGGAACAATTCGGATGACCAAACACGCAGATCAAAACATTATCAAAATGTCAAAACACTCGCAAGCGAGTTCCGGAAACCAAAAAATGCCAAAAACGAAAAATTACCAAAAGAGAAAATCACGGGTATTACATTCTACCCCTCTAAAAAGAAGTTTCATCCCGAAACTTAAAAAAAAGTAAAGGGTGAAGTCATAAACAACAAAACACGGACGACAAAATCTCAGTGGTCCTGGCGAATCGATCCCGATACCGATGCCGAAGCACGATTCTGGGAACTTCATGGGATATTTCAGAATACTGAACTCTGTGGCCCTCAAGTCCATAGTTATAACAAGTAATCGGTTGCGAAGGACAATTAGCTTGCACATGACCCACAACATTGCAATTAAAACACCTCCCAGTCTGACTAGGAGTCAAAAAAGACGGCTTGGAACTTTTGGTTCCACTGAACGAAGAAAATGAAGGTTTCATCGAGGGACTACGCGAAACTCAATGACAAGAAGTTCCAACTCCCACACTATCCGAAAAATATCCCGACGTCCTCTGCCTCCTCGGCTCATGCAAAGGCCTAATAGATAACGATGCCATCTCGTACATGGCTCGATTCTGATACTCTCTCAAAGTAGCACAAGTGAAACCCGACATGTACTGTCGAATCTCTGATTTCATCCGCATATCGAAATGATGGATTTTGTCTTCCTCGGTCCACACCTTCCCCTTCACGTAGACGAGCTGTCGACTATAATCGGTAATAGTCTGCGACACGGGTACATCCTGCGGATCGGCTAGATAAAAATCTTGGATCGAATCCGGACAGAACTCTGCTTCCATCAACTTCTTGAACTCATCCCAAGTAACAACATGATCCTGAGGCTCAACGGCCTCGCACTAATTAGTAGCGTCACTATCGAGAAGGAACTGAGCGATAAGAATCTTCCGTTCCTCTGGACAACCAACTACCTTGAAAATCTTTTCCAAGTGGAAAAGCCAACCGTCCCAGCCCAAAGTATCACCTATGCCCGCAAAACGGGGAGGACGCATACGAACCACCTCTCTAAGCCACTGAGTCGACCCGACATTCCCAG
Source organism: Orobanche coerulescens (assembly GCA_033398695.1). Lineage (NCBI taxonomy): Eukaryota > Viridiplantae > Streptophyta > Magnoliopsida > Lamiales > Orobanchaceae > Orobanche > Orobanche coerulescens. Next base: position 29,236,884 of record CM065808.1, on the reverse strand, counting down.
TCACAGCAGCGTTACGTTGAACAGCCTGGGTCAAATGATTCATCTGGTTTGCCACCTGCTGAAGTATAGTAGCAACACCCATACCAACGCCATCACCGACAACATAATTCTGATTGCGCGGATGATTACCACGGCCCCGACCTCTGGCTCTCGACATACTAATACTGAACAACCGTTTGCTAAAACGAGACATAACAACACATAACATCAGTCACAAAAAGAGGTCCATACAAGACACACTGCGAAGCACAGAAATATTCTTGCTAACAAGAGTTATCATAGAGCGTTCACACAATAAACTCATATCTAATAGTTCTCATAGATTCGGAAACGAATATCTCCGACAATAACATTTATCAAGTCATCACCCAATAGAATCAAGAACATGGGTAAACCAATCGAAACATTCAACACATGCCCAAGGCATCAAACACAGCTATCCCTACATATACGACAATATCATTTAAGTTTCGAACCATTCTCAACTGCTACCACCGTTTGAAACAAAACTAAACTCTTATAAAATAGTCATAAACTTCTACACTAAAGTTGACAAAACTCATCGATTTTCTAATAATCAAGAACATCCCAATTTAGTTGAACTTTTGAAAATCTCAAGTCAAAATCTCTGAGTTAAAACACCAAATTTTCCGAAATTTATTAAAGTTCAAACTTTCTAACAAGAGTCACGGAAAAACAATTTAATGACCACAACTCGAGCATCATCAACACGGGTAATGATATTGTAACACCCCAATTCACAAATGGGACGTTACACGCCGTATAACCCTCGTGAGGTCTATCAGGCTAACTCATGACACATAAACCACAATGATATCCCAAAAGATGCACTCAAAAAGTAAATAAGGCCGTGGCCTCGGCCAAAACATTTTAACAGAGTACATGAAACATAAGTTAAATACCAATTCATTGCCCACGCAGGGGACTTAAACCAAGTTTAAAAGTAATCAGTCTAACTCCAGTACTTAACAAATGCAATGACAAAACATAAAAATACGTACTAGAGCCACATCATCATGCCAGCCCATCCTTTGCGTGCGCATCCCGTGCCAGCTCCTCAGCTTGACCAGTACCTTAAATGCATAAGACGCATTTCCCCTATTTAAGGGGTTAGCATTCGAATAGCTAGTGCAAGTACACGATTACACAACATTATATACATACGAAATTCAACGCAAACAAACCATTAGGAAAAACATTTTAAATCAATATTCTGGAATATCACATTTACATTTAACAACAGTATATCCTCAAGTTTCCGCAACAAAACCATACACGCTTGGTAACTCGCGACCGTACCCATTAGTATCGGTCCCCAGAGGTCCCGTCGAACCGTCCCCAGGTGAGAAACCACTTCCGCGGCCGTACCCATTAGTATTGGCCCCCAGAGGTCCCGTCGAACCGTCCCCAGGTGGAAGAACATCAACATACGCACCCATGTCCACTTCCATGGCCGTACCCATTAGTATCGGCCCCCAGAGGCCACATGCCATCCCCAAGTGGAAGAGAAACAATCACATTCGTTCAATAATACCATTTACATCATTCGCATCAAAATCATACACACATAACGGAATGTAATACATATACTTGCTTTGGATAACATGAGGCGAAGAAAACGGTGGAAGGAAAAGGGTTTGGTCCGAACAATCTTCACCAATCCGATCCTAACAACAATAGAGACTCAATCAACTACAATTCCACTGAGAAATCACGAATTAATCGGCATTCTACCCTAAGGGACAATACGCCGAACACTACGGAGGCATAAGGTTCAAATTCGATCAACGAAGGGGAAAAACTAGGAATTGATCCGCTAAAGTTCTAGGAAAACATAACACCACGATTACCCAACTAATATTCATCATCAATCAAAGCAAAAACAAAAGGAAAAATGAATAATAGCCAAGAACCCTAAAATTAGGTATAATGTCCAATTACCTCAATTCAACGATGGAATGGCGGAAGGAAGGTGATTGATTCGTGTTAGAATGTCCAATTCCGAGTTATAAGATGCTAGAATGCAATATCCGGATGAAATCGCCCAAAATCGTGATAAAGGAGTGGAGAGCCGAGAGGAATGGTGAAAATGGGGTTAAAACCCGTGTCTGTCCTATATATACTGGACAGAACATGGCGCAACAAACGGCCCAAATGGCGCCGTGTTCAGCGCCGTATTGCGGGTCAGCGGGCGACCCCTTGTGCGACACGACGCACAGACACGGCGCAAAATACCGCGGGTCTTGCGCCGTTTCGCAAGGCAGCGGGTACCACTGGGCAACACGGCGCACAGACCCGGCGCAGAATGTCGTGGGTCTTGCGCCGTTTTGCACAGGTCAGGCCAGACAGCCTCCTGACACAAGACGACGCTACCAAAACGGAAAAAGACGATAAACCAAAACACGATATGCCGACCCAATGGTCCGGGAAAATTACATGCAACGAGAAACAATATCCAATAACCCGAAACGGTCCGAGGTACACAACCATAATCGAACAAGAAATAAATTCCCTAAACTTATAGGAAATTACGAAACGGCCCAAACGTCCGAAAATCACGATACAACGTCGGATTAACAATCCGAAACTCACAACATGCTCCACTCAACCATACGAACTCATGGAAATAGGAAAATGACGAAATCGAACGAGTTTTACAAGAATCGAATACACAAGCGATAAAATATAACTCAAGATGAAAATACGTAAAAACATCATCGAAACTCGTCCAAACGGAGAAACTTCAAGAACAAAATAGATTCAGAATTCCAAAACAGTGTCGAGCAAGTTGTCCGAAACGAACATAGACCAAAAATAGAAATTAGATATTACAGATATTAGTCAGTACACGTTTCTTTCAAACATAATTGTCGAACGTATATAAAAAATGGAATTTCCTTCTCAAACAACAAAAATGCTTTTAATTATCGCTTCTTCGTGAAACGGATCAAGGATTTCTTATTTTGAAAATTTTGAAAAAGTGTGAAAAATATTTTAGAAGACTTGTCGTTCCTCGTAAAGTGGAAATAACTCAGTCTAAAAAAAAGAATTTGAAATCATCAACATCCCGTTCAGTTTCGTAGCGAAACTTGCGAATTTTAGCAAAAATTTTCCAAAATCCTTTCGATCATAGTCAAAATGATGGTAATATTTTACAATGTCCAAAATACTTTAAAACGCACACTTCAAATACCGTCTGAATGTGTCATCTGAAAATACAAGACTAACTCGCTGAAGTTTAATCGTTTTCAAAGTCCATGCAAAACTGTTGATTAACCGCACCATCGAAATATTTTCAAAAATCGGTTCTTTACAAACATACTCAGGCTCATAATTGCAATTAGGAAAACCATTTTCAAACCTACACGCAACGGACATAATTAAAACTATCCAAAAATTATCGAACTTGAAACCACATGCCCACTCGGCAGCGAGATCACAAATTCAATCAAACATAATTCGCGAACACCAAGTTCACACATACGTCAAAACTACCCATCTGAGTTCCTCACGAACTCTACCATCGATACATTCTCTGGAACGCATCAAGATTCACAGTTTTACATCGTATTGCACCAATCGGTGTCCAACCATCAATACATTCAGCTCAATATACACACGATATACCACAAGTATCAAACACGGATTTCACTTTACAACACTACACAATCAAAATTACGAACCACAATTATCGCATATACAGGAAATCATAAAATACCAATACCTCGCCTAAAAGAATAGACTTACGTCCACAGGCCGCACGGAGACGATGGCTGCACCACGATACTAATCACAATGAATCACAATTGATCACTGTTAGGCATATTTTTATACGCTTATTCATTATTATTTTGTATTATTTTGGAGAGTGAAATTGTTTAAATGAGCATTTAATGCCTCAATTTTGTATGTTTGTCAGGAAATTGAAGTCCGGAAGCTGATACGAGGCGAAACGGGCGAAAACGGCAAATCTTGGCTATGAGTCGCGGCACAAGGAAGCAGGGCCGCGGCACAGGAAGACACCCAGCCGGGCACAAAGTAAACTGTACTCTGTGCCGCGGCACAGTCCAGGTGAGCTGTGGCACAGAAGATTTAAATGACGCCCAGGCATCCAGCTAAAGGCAGTGTGCCGCGGCACAGACTTAGTGAGCCGCGGCACACTAGGCGGCTTTTGTATGTCCGCGCGGATTTGGGCCGTTTCGAAGCCAGTTTTCGACCTACTCATACGGACGCGATTTGGAGGATGTGCTAAGCTATAAATAAGGGTTTAAGACCCTAATTAATTATCTTTGAATCTTGGAATCTTTGATATTTTGGATCTTGAGCTTGGAGACGGCAGAAGAGGAGGGAAGCAGAAGACTTCAAGAGCAGAGGGCGGAAGCCGAAGAACGGAGGAATCCGAGCTTCATCTGCGTTTGATTTTAATGCTTTCATTCATTTATTCTGTATTTTCAATTATTAGTATGTCAGGCTAAAACCCTAATCTAGGATTTTGATGAAACCTATGTTTTGACGAATTGCTTGAGATTATTCAATTAATTACCTTTTTGTTGAGTTTTCCCAATTGTGTTTAATGCTTGCAATTATCTGGCCAATAGTTGTATTGATTTAATCATTCAATTCGAATCGGGAGAGGAGAATTGGTGAGGAACTATTGGTGATGACCGTTTTATTCTGTGAGATAGGAATATACTCATAGGAACTACGTGGCCTTTTGGAGATTTTATGATTTTCGCCTATTATCGAATTAATTCACCTAGGGATAGAGTGCGTTATTCGCCTTTAGACAAATCTATTGACCTCGGGAGAGGCGGTAGAATATATTAGCAATCTCCGCCTTCAATAAATTGGGAAAATTATTTATTACGGATAATCGAGAGTAAATTCGGATAAACCGAGGTGGATTCAGAATCCTAGACTTATTCATCATTTGACTTTCTTTTCTTCAAGCTACCGTTTTCTACTGTTTAGTCTTCTTTTAGTTATTAATTGCAAAACCCAAATTCGATTGTTCAAATAAATCTGGAATACATAAAAATCGGTAGTTAGAGATTCAGTCCTCGTGGGAACGATACTCTACTTATCACTTTATTACTTGTAAACGATAACGTGCACTTGCGTGTAAGAAATATCGCAACAAGTTTTTGGCGCCGTTGCCGGGGACTGAAATTTTCTAATATCGATTTAAGTATATCTAGTCTTAATTTGAACGTTTTTATTTTATTATTTTTGTATTTAATTTTGTGTATTTGTTTTTCCTTTCAGGACCTTTCGTGTAGTGCATGAGAAAACTCGGTAACGAAGGCCTACTACCTTTGGATACCGAGCTCGAGCGCACTCTTCGAAGGAACAAGAAGGAGAAAAGAGAGTTGCAGACGACGGTCAACATGGCCGAGAATATCGAAGTCCAAGGAGGAGATAACCATGTGCGGCAAGTTCAACCGGAACTAGCTCTTCGAGACTATGCCATGCCGCAGATCAACGCAAACTTTTCGGGAATTCGGCGTCCCACGATCCAAGCCAATAATTTTGAGATCAAGCCTGCGATCATTCAGATGGTGCAGGCGAGCCAATTCTGTGGATTTCCGAATGACGACCAAATGCTCATATTTCTTCTTTCCTTGAGATATGTGACACGTTCAAGACTAATGGTGTCACAGACGATGCCATCCGATTGAGGCTTTTCCCTTTCTCTTTGAGGGATAAAGCGAAATTTTGGTTAAATTCGTTACCGCCGGGGTCGATCACAACATGGGCAGAGTTAGCGCAAGCCTTCCTTGCCAAATTCTTTCCACCTTCTAAGACGGCGAGATTAAGAAACGAGATCACCACTTTCGGTCAGTACGATATGGAATCGCTTCACGAGGCATGGGAGCGGTATAAAGATTTGTTACGAAGATGCCCACACCACGGCCTTCCAGACTGGCTTCAAATTCAGACATTCTACAATGGATTGAGTGCCTCTACACGCACTCTCGTGGATGCAGCCGCCGGTGGGGCTTTGATGGGGAAGACTATGGCCGAGGCACACTCGTTGTTGGAATCTATAGCCGCAAATGCATATCAATGGCCATCGGAAAGATTGACGCCGAAGCGAGTTATGGAAGTTTCAAGTAATGATCCGATTTCCACATTGTCAGCTCAAGTTGCCGCCTTGACCCAACAGCTCCAAGCATTTTCGCACGCACCTTCCCCCGTCACCATTGAGACATGCAATTGGTGTAACGGATCTCACCCGAGCGCGGAGTGTCAAGTCGGAAATCCGTTCGAGCAACATCAGATGGAGAAAGCTCAATTTGTGGGGAGTGGAAATCGACAAAATAATCCGTACTCAAATACGTATAATCCGGGGTGGCGTAATCATCCCAACTTTTCGTGGAGAAACGGGCAGAACTCAAACCAGCCCCCGTTCGCTCAGAACCAACAGCAGCCCCCTCCCGCTCCAAAAGTTTCTCTCGAGGAAGCACTTGCAAAATTGGCGGCGAATACGAGTTAATTCATGACCCGTACTGAAGCGACATTGCAGAATCATTCTGCTTCCATACGAAACTTGGAGGTCCAGCTGGGCCAAATTGCTAATGTGTTGACAGCCCGCCCGGAGGGAGCATTGCCTAGCACGACCGAGACAAATCCTAGAGAGAGTCTAAATGCGATCAGTCTAAGAAGTGGGAAGGAGGTGTTGGACCAGCCCGAGCGGTGTGAAAAGAAGAAGGAAATTGAGGAAAAGCATAATTTAGAGACAGAGGAGTCACAAGATTTGAAACCTTCAATAAAGTTGCCGGATAACCCGAAGACATGTGTGCCCCCCGTCCCGTTTCCGCAGAGATTACAACAGAAAAAGGCGGACAAACAATTCTCTAAGTTCCTTGACGTGTTCAAAAAGCTTCACATTAACATTCCATTCGCCGACGCGTTGGAACAGATGCCGAGTTACGTTAAGTTCATGAAAGAGATATTGTCGAAGAAAAGAAAACTCGAGGAGTTTGAAACAGTCGCCTTGATGGAGGAATGCAGCGCAATTCTTCAAAAGAAGCTTCCACCAAAGTTGAAAGATCCGGGAAGTTTCAACATACCGTGCACCATGGGAAATCTTTCTTTTAATAAGGCATTATGCGATCTCGGCGCTAGTATTAACCTCATGCCTCTGTCGATTTTTAAGAAGCTGGGAATTGGAGAAGCAAAGCCGACGACGGTCTCCTTGCAGTTAGCGGATCGATCTATCAAATACCCAAGGGGAGTGATTGAGGATGTATTAGTCAAAGTTGATAAGTTCATCTTTCCGGCCGACTTTATCGTTCTTGACATGGAGGAAGATGAAGATATTCCGATTATCTTGGGACAACCATTTTTGGCGACCGGCAGAACCCTTATAGACGTGGAAAAAGGGGAGTTAACTCTGAGGATCCAAGACGAGCAAGTTACCTTACAAGTATTCAAATCTTTTCCATGTCCCGGAAGTGTTGATAAAAGGTCACAAATTGAAAGTGTAGATGCCGTTGAAAGAGGAAAGCACCGACAACATCGTCGGTTGAAAAATTCAGATTCTGTGGCAGATGGTCCAATTTTTAAGAAGGATGTAGAACGAGTAGCGTTTCTCGAGCATGCGGACAAGTCTGCTGCAGTCTTGAGTGCGTTCGTGAAGGAGGAGAGTAAGCCGGAAGCCCAGCGGACATATAGTCATGAGAAAAACGGGTGTTTCGGGAAGTTGTTCACGTCGAAACCTTTCCGCAAACAACATTTGATGTCCGAACCAAAAGTCGAATCGTTAACGACCGATGGTCATAATTTTAAAAAATATTTTAACGGTTCGATAAACGGGGCGGAAACCAAATGGAGTTTGCGAAAAGCGAACTAATATTTTCGAATAGGTCCGGCTGAAGACTATAAACTTAGCGCTTCTCGGGAGGCAACCCGAGTTCGTAGTTGTAGATTTTTGCATTTCTATATTTTTCTTGCATTTTTGAATTTTTATTTTTCATCTTTTTGTGCTTGAATTGCTTCTGCCTCTCGCTTTTAACGTATTCTTCTCAAAATTCTGTGCAGGAAAGTCCCAGGGGAGAAACCGAAGCCTGAGCCGCGGCACAAGTATTGTGAGCCGCGGCACGCACAGCTCGAAATGGAGGGCTTAACAAACTGTACTCTGTGCCACGGCACGACATAAATGAGCCGCGGCACACTTGAGCACTGAGCCGCGACACACGAAAACTGATCCGCGGCACACGTTAAAACATGCGAACAGCTGAAAAGGAACTGTACTCGGTGCCGCGGCACACTTGAGCTGTGCCGCGGCACACCATGCGGAATTCGAAGGGGTCAGTACCTTATAACTCTCATTCTGCCGGCCACCACAGGTAAGTTTCCTTCCCTTCTCTCCCTTGCGCGCACGAATCGGCCGAGCTCTTCCTCTCCGCGATTTTTTTTTTCTTGCAACTTCTTATCTTGCACTTTTCACAAACCAATCGAGGTATGTTCCAATCTCTAATCTCTACTTGTTTCATGAATTTAAATTTGAAGTTGTTTATGCATTGGATGGATTGAACATGTTTATTTTCCTTCAAAAGTTCTAGGATAGTTTAGGGGATAACATAGTAGTTTTAATCGAATTTTCATGGTTAGTTTGGAATATGAATGAACTGAGTGCGTTGTTTTGATGATGAATGAATTTTGTTTCTGTTCTTGGGGGTTGAATCGAGCTATAGCCATGTTTATTCTTCAAGTAACTCGTGCCCTTAAGGTGTTTGATAAAATGTCTAAGTGAAAAATTTTCTTTGTTAAAGCAATCTTTTGAATCGTTGTGCAACTTATTCGTTCTGAATTTACAGCAAGCCCAATCCGTACGTCCAGTTTAAACGTTTAAGTCCAAATTCATCTTTCTCTCACGAATGTGCTATCTTGTTAAATTCTTGATTTATGGCTGGACATTTTTAACCGAGTGATGATTATTGTTGTTATTGTTTACGTAAAGAAACCCTGGTGTTTTATTTTTCAGGACTGACTATGGCGAGAACAAAGAAGCTGACCAAGAGAGCCAGGACCCAGTCATCCCCCACTCGAGGGGAGACCTCTCGTAGTCGGGCCGAGTCGGAGGGGCACCAGTTTTCGGACCCTGAAATTCACAAGATCTTCAATGAGAAGATTCGGCCGCGACCTCTTATCCCGGAGAGGGGATTTACTCCAGCTCCCCAAGACGGGGAATTGCTTACCATGATTGATGAGATGGGGTGGGCCAGATTTGCTGCACCCCCGAGCCAGCGGTTATCTCGATTGTGCAGGAGTTCTACGCCAGTGCACTACTGAAGCACATTCGGGCAGGCCATACGTTGCCGTCATTAGAGTCTCGGACTCAGGTCGATGTCCGAGGTGTTACATTTGATTTCTCCACTGCTGCTATTTGGAGGTTGTTTGGGCTTCCGGTGGTAGATGAGTCGGCCTACGACCGAGTGATGACTAGCCTCACGAAGGAGGCCCTGCTCGAGACTATTGCACAGCCCGACTCCGACTGGGAGCAGTGCGCACAGGGTTCTTCCACTTTCCACTTCAAGAGCTCGCGCCTCAGCCGGCTCGGGCGTGCCTGGCTATATTTTATCTGCGCACGCATTGACCCCACCTCTCAGATCCGCACTGTCTTTCTCTCCCGCGCTCGGACACTTTATGCTATCACTTCCGGGCTGCGTTTCAATGTGGCTCCCATCCTGGTCCGATCTATCTTCCAATGTATCTAGGGGGGGCCAAGACGGGGTTGAAGCACCCCTCTCTCATCTGCGCTTTGTGCCGGCAGTCGGGGCTGACGTGGTCAGACGACGAGCCGATGCTTGCTCCTCAGGCCCCGATCGACCACCGCATCATCTCACATTTTGACCAGTGGGGTGGAGCGCCGGCGCACGCTAGGGGGAGAGGATTTCTGCTGGAGGAGGCCCACGAGGGATCCCCCGAGCCTCTTTTGCTGACACATGGAGATGCCGGCCCGCCGCCCGACAGAGAGGGATTGCAGGAGATGTTTGACGGGCTGAGGGAGGATCTGAGGAGAGAGAGAGGAGCTGAGAGAGGAGATGAGGAGAGAGAGAGAGATGAGATGAGGAGAGAGAGGGAGAGCATGATGGCTGCCATGCGAGAGGAGCAGCGGACGGAGCGAGAGAGCGTTATTGCTGCTGTCAGAGCTGAGATGCGAGAGCAGGCCCGCCGGGCCAACCAACGAGAGGCGAGGCGTCTGGCAGCGAGGGACGCTTATCATCAGGAGCACCTTGCCGCATGGACGGCCCATATCATGCATCCCGACGGGCCATTTATTGCACCCGCCCGGCCAGCCACACCACCCTCCTCACCGGATGATGCCGGCACCAGCTCGTGAGAGGACTAGAGGGGAGTACTTGACCTTTTATTTCTTATTTCATATCATATTTTGTCCATTGAGGTCAATGTACGTCCTAAGTTTGGGGGGGTTTACTTTCAGTTGCTACATTCATTGCTGTACTTTATTTCGTTGCACTTTTCATTACTTTGCGTTATTTTTTTTGCGATAGCCTTGCTTGTCTTAAATTTTCTCTATTCGTGAATTTTTCGTGCTTCTATTTGTGTGATACTGATGTTACGACACTGTTTTTCTCTCTGAAGAAACGGTCGAGTTTTAGTCGAGTTGTAGTCAGTGATTTCTGTTTCTGCTTAGTAGTCAATTAGGTCCGAAATATTTTCGTGATTGTAGAGGTCTTGGCGGATAAGAGAGGATGCATACTTGTTTTAAAATCACCGTCGATACGTTTGGTTACATTTTTCGGTTAGTTAGTCGTACAGTTACATTAGTCGTGTTGGCACCTAGATTGAGTTTAGAATCGATCAGTTTTTCCTAATAGTCGAGATATTTTGTTCTATGAAGGGAAGTTTAGTAACCGGGGGTATTCGCGTGACCCGTTGTTTACTCTCGCGTAAAACGACGACCCTGATTAGACTAGTGATTTAGAGATTTCACATGCCGATGTTAGGGAGCCTAGTAACCGGGGGTATTCGCGTGACCCGCTGTTTACTCTCGCATAAAACGGCGACCTTGATTCGGACATGCGGAAATTATATATTCGAGTTGTTTCTCCGCTGTAGACGGGAACTTAGTAACTAGAAGCATCCATGTGCCCCATGAGTGTCTTTTACGTCAAACGGTTTCCCAATACATGAAAATGGAAGTTCCACCCTAGGATTATCCCGATGAAACATCCCGAGATCCTAACCTAGTGGTCAACTCGAATCAAATTCTTGAGCATATATATAAGGGAATACTGTCCGAGGATTATTTTTATGAAACTCGTGAAAATTTTTCCATTACACTGTGGAACGGGACGAACTAGCTTGTTTATTTTAGCCTTTCATATTGACGGTCGATTTGACTCACGTTTTGTTAATCTTTGAGCTAGACTTTCTTCATGAACAAGTAATTAGGACTGAACTTGATTACTTTGTGGGATCAGTGTTCTGAGTGTAGCTCGCTATTATGACACTCGTATTATTCAGAGAGAATTACAGGATAGTATTGATTAGGTTGAACACTACGAGTCGCACGATGATTCACGACATTCTTTTATTGAAATTAATTCTTTTTGCTTGAGGACAAGCAAAGGCTTAAGTTTGGGGGTATTTGTTAGGCATATTTTTATACGCTTATTCATTATTATTTTGTATTATTTTGGAGAGTGAAATTGTTTAAATGAGCCTTTAATGCCTCAATTTTGTATGTTTGTCAGGAAATTGAAGTCCGGAAGCTGATACGAGGCGAAACGGGCGAAAACGGCAAATCTTGGCTATGAGCCGCGGCACAAGGAAGCAGGGCCGCGGCACAGGAAGACACCCAGCCGGGCACAAAGTAAACTGTACTCTGTGCCGCGGCACGATCAGTGAGCCGCGGCACGAAGATTTAAATGACGCCTTGAGCATCGGCTAAAGCGGTGTGCGGCACAGACTTAGTGAGCCGCGGCACACTAGGCGGCTTTTGTATGTCCGCGTGGATTTGGGCCGTTTCGAAGCCAGTTTTCGACCTACTCATACGGACGCGATTTGGAGGATGTGCTAAGCTATAAATAAGGGTTTAAGACCCTAATTAATTATCTTTGAATCTTGGAATCTTTGATCTTTTGGATCTTGAGCTTGGAGACGGCAGAAGAGGAGGGAAGCAGAAGACTTCAAGAGCAGAGGGCGGAAGCCGAAGAACGGAGGAATCCGAGCTTCATCTGCGTTTGATTTTAATGCTTTCATTCATTTATTCTGTATTTTCAATTATTAGTATGTCAGGCTAAAACCCTAATCTAGGATTTTGATGAAACCTATGTTTTGACGAATTGCTTGAGATTATTCAATTAATTACCTTTTTGTTGAGTTTTCCCAATTGTGTTTAATGCTTGCAATTATCTGGCCAATAGTTGTATTGATTTAATCATTCAATTCGAATCGGGAGAGGAGAATTGGTGAGGAACTATTGGTGAGGACCGTTTTATTCTGTGAGATAGGAATATACTCATAGGAACTACGTGGCCTTTTGGAGATTTTATGCTTTTCGCCTATTGTCGAATTAATTCACCTAGGGATAGAGTGCGTTATTCGCCTTTAGACAAATCTATTGACCTCGGGAGAGGCGGTAGAATATATTAGCAATCTCCGCCTTCAATAAATTGGGAAAATTATTTATTACGGATAATCGAGAGTAAATTCGGATAAACCGAGGTGGATTCAGAATCCTAGACTTATTCATCATTTGACTTTCTTTTCTTCAAGCTATCGTTTTCTACTGTTTAGTCTTCTTTTTGTTATTAATTGCAAAACCCAAATTCGATTGTTCAAATAAAACTGGAATACATAAAAATCGGTAGTTAGAGATTCAGTCCTCGTGGGAACGATACTCTACTTATCACTTTATTACTTATAAACGATAACGTGCACTTGCGTGTAAGAAATATCGCAACAATCACAACGGACCACAATGATCATGCTTGTTCACAATTGCTCACCCGGGTGACACGACAAGACACGACTCCGACAAGACATGACTCGGACAAGACCCAACTGCCTAGGTTTTCGCAAACTTAAGCTCCGATACCATTTATGTAACACCTCCAATCTGTTTAGCGACATTACATGCCATAGATCCTTTCCGCAAGGATCTACCAGGAAAGAAACTACAAAAACAAACCCACACGTGGTCAATTCGACGAAAACATAAAACCGTAGACCGATTAGGTCTCTCAAAATACAACATAGCAGTACAACTGATAAACTAAAATACAACTCGATCACAATTTACACCACATGTCCATCCTCTTACGGATGACAAAGAACTAGAAATAAATACTCGGACCGACAGATCACTGACGGACAACCGACTATAATTGTGACTAGTATCGCTGCTTTACATCATCCTACATGCAGATCCTGTGGTGCTCTCTCTCAAATCGGTATACCTGAAAAATATAACATAATCCCCAAACGAGGGGTTGGAGATGGAAATCGCTAGCAAGTAACCAAGCTATACAATTATACATCAAGAATACAATCGTTATGAAAATAATCTTTCGACAATGTAGTAACACGATCCCCGAGTCTAGTCTTTTTAAAATCATTTTCTTTAAAATGGATCATGCAAATCCCTCCAGAAATCACTTTAAGAGATTATTTAGAGACTTCGAGGGTCTCAGTGTAAAATCATGAAATAAGAATATTTTTCCTTTCCAAAATGGGTTTCTTTCAAAATCATATAAATGATTTTATTCTCAACCCAAACCTCAAAGAACAAAACCATATCCACCAATATAACCAGGATCCAAGATTCAAACATTCACATTTTAGAGATATTAAATCAACAGTCAAGTCGTCTCTGTGGCCCCAAAGGTCCCACCCGGAGTAACTCATCGAAAATAACTCAAACACACCCATAAGTTATCTTGACATCTTACTCGCAAGTAATGATTCTCGGAGCCCTCTCCAGACCTAACCGATTAGATAACTTTATGGTCAACTCGTAACGTCTGGCCGTACTCGCAAGTAACGCGCCTCCAGAGGCCTCGGCAGAATACTACCCGGATAACATCATTCAAACACGCCCATAAGTTATCATGACATCTCACTCGCAAGTGATGATTCTCGGAGCCCTCCCCAGACCTACCCGAATTGATAACCTTATCTTCACAACGTAACTTCTGGCCGTACTCGCAAGTAACGCGCCGCCAGAGGCCTCAACGGGACCCTACCCGGATAACATCTCAAATCACCAAGATACACAACAACACAGGTACAATATTCATCACAATAGCAAACACGTAAAACATAAGTTATCACATCATAACTTCCACAGAGGCACAACATTCACAACACACCATCATTCAGGAAAAAGGCTAATGAGCGAATAATACAACTATTATGTGATTTTAAAATTCCGCGGATAACTACTCATTGCTAGTATCCGTTTTAAGCACAATATAACATGAAATGGTCGTTATCATTCTCCACGAAACTTAAGATTATTTTCGTATTTACTTTCATAGAAATCCCATATTTATTTAAAAGTAAGTCACATTTGATATTCAATCACTAACAAGTCCACGTTAAATCCACGACAAATCACATTCTCGAAGTATAAAGAATATAGACGAGATACTCGCCTCAAGTCCAAAGCAAGTCAAGCAACGGGGGAGCTCTATCGGAAACCCTCGAATCCTCCAACTAGGTCGACAACACAAGAATAATATAATCACTACAAGGTCGATCACAAGGAAGATGTAAAACATACGAAATCCTCAACAAGAATTCATATAAACAAAGGATCGAACGATTGATGATGTGATTTTCGTATAGGAATACGAAATATAATTATTTGTGGTATTGAACTATTGGATAGTTCGGTTTTTTAATTATATCAATATTCTATTTTTACTATAAATTTACGATTATGAACAAGGAGGAATCTTGTTAATTCATATAGGAGGTTGAATTCGGAATTGAGTATATTATGTAATCCGTGTTATCGGGATGAGTTGATTGTTGATATGATTATTGGACCGTGGAATCATATTGTGGTTATGGATTCGTGATTGATTGATTGAGTTGTTCGGGTTTGTGTTTAATCATATTGTGGAACCGTTGAGTTTTTGATTGGTTATATTAGTTGTTGATTGTTATCGAATTTGTTGTTAATTAATTATTACAATAGGTTCTGATAATTGATCGTTGATTAGAATCTGCGTTGCGGTCGAGTTCGAGGATGTTCGTGAATTGCTTTTGTCAGGGCCGAGGAGCTCGTAGATGAAGGTAAAGAAATTGGTATTGGCTTCATCATCATCGTATCAGTATCGAGGTAAGCTATTACTTGTTCAGTTTATAATATTTAATGAATGATTTCAGTTTCATTTCGATTATAATTCATATACAAATGAGTATAAGTGTGAATTCTGGAGATTTAGATAGTATGTTGTCTTCCGGTAGGGCTGTCGAACGATTCAGTTTTGGTTAACTGGATTGAAAAAATCGGTTAACCGGAACCATTTTAGCCCCAAAGTTGGAACCGCAAATCGAATAGTTTTATATATTCGGTTATCCGGAACCGCACCGAATTAATTCGGTTCCGGTACGGTTAACCCGCAAAAACTAGTTTTTCTTAAAAAAACCTGTTTGATTATAATACAATGGGAATAAAAATAATAATATTATTTAATAAATAAAATATTATTATAATACAATTCGATTTAGGTGTTAGGAATGAGGGTTCAAAAATAAAAAAATCGGAATAAAAGATTAAAAGTATTATTTAATAAATAATAATTAATATAATAATATTTATTAATAGTTTGCTGTTCTCGGTTCGGAACCGTTCAGTTATCGGTTTAACTGAGAACCGCATAACCTCCTAAAATACTAACCGAGAACCGCCCCCGAGAACCGTTAGTTCGGTTCTCGGTTAACCGGATCGTGCGGTTCCGGTTCTAACCGAGAACCGGGAACCATTTAGACAGCCCCATCTTCCGGGTTTTGGAGTTAAATCATAAGGCATATTGTTTATCTCCATTATAAGTATACTTGGATATCACGAATATATTTTGGTAAAGGCGAGGATATGAATTATCTACAGTCTATGATATTTTGGATCGTCTAATATTAAAGGTAGTCGTTGGTGATGGTTTAACATCGAGACCGTTCTCAAAGGATCCGGGGTAAAAATGCTAATCATTTTTGTCATTATCATGTCATCATGCATTTGTTTATTGTTGTTGTCATGCATTTGTGTATAGTTGTTAACATGCATTTGTGCATTGTTGTCATATGTCCATCTCGTGTTGGTCCAACAGGATCATCTTGGGATTTATGCGGTGAACGCTGGATTATCGGATTATCATGTACTGTCATGCATACGTGTCCTTGTTGTATATCCACCACGTGTTGATCTAAGGGATCATCTTGGGATCTATGCATTTAATGCTGGATCATCGGATTACCATGAGTGTAATTTGTCGTTGTCATTTTGAGTATATTTTTGTCGCTGTCATGTTGTTGATGTTGTCGTATTGAGCATATTAATGTTGTCATGTGAGTATGCATTTGTAGGTCTTTTGTTAGTACAATGTTATGTTGCTTTGATCTAATCTCGGATTAGACTGACGTGATTCATCGTGATGTTGTGTATCTCGAGGTATGTTCCGTATTTCCTTCTTGGTACTTATCTTTTGATTGGAAATCGATTACTATGTTGAGATTTGATGGTGTTATCTGATGGATTGGATTGGTCAGAGCTAGTATACTATGTATTGGTGAGTTACGATGATGTTTGAGGATCTCGATATTGTTTGGGATACAATGTAATACCCGTGATTTTCTCGGTAATTTTTTGTTTTTGGCATTTTTCTGGTTTCCAGAACTTGCTTGCGATCGTTTTGACATTTTGATAATGCTTTGTTCTGCGTGTTTGGTCATCCGAGTTGTTCCGGGGCTGTTTCACCTGAATCCATGTTTTGAGCGACTTTTTCCGCTATTTGGTTCATTTCGTGTGATGGTGGTTCGAAACTACAGTTTCGTGTTTCCTATAATTCCGTTGAGATTTGTTATGCATGTTGTGAGCTCCGGTTTAGTTGTTTGATGTCATATCGTGATTTTCGGATATTTTGAGCCATTTTGTAATTTCCCAAAGTTTGGGGGTAATTACTTCTGTTGTCATAGTCCGAACCTTCGGGTGGTCGTAATCATATTTTCCTTTTAAAGCTTGAGTTCGTCATTGTGCACTCTTCGTATGCATGTCCTCGTCTTGTGTGGTTGTTGTCGTTTTGCGGTTTCATCGCGCTCGTACTCGACGAGCTGAACTTAGCAGTTCTGGAACTGCTAAGTGCCTTACGTACGCTATGCGATGAGCATAACATACATTATCATCATGTGCTTTACGTACGTTAAGTGCTTGCTATAACGTACGTAATAGTCTTCGTTATTTCAGACGACGAGTTTTGTCCATCGATTACGTACGCCATGTGTTGAGAATAGCGTGCGCTATTTGCATTTGTTACGTATGTTGCGAGGCCATGCTAACGTACGTAAAGACCTTCAGGTAATCGGGCAGTGAGCCAGGGGTGGTTCTTACGTACGTAATGGTCTACACCTTACGTACATTAAGCGAGTAACGTACGTTAGGTTGGTGCCCCTAACGTACGTAAGCTTCAGTTCTCTATATATTCCCAAGGGTTGACCGTGTTCGTCATTTTTCACCCTTCCTTCTCTCCCCGCGGCATTGGCGATCTGTGGACGACTGGAGGGCGATTTGGGAGTTTTGTAACTCCAGATTTTTATCTTCCTTGAGCTCTTAGTGCTGATTAACATCATCAATCCGTGTTCTTCATCTTTGATTCGAGGTAACTCTCTTGAAACATTCCTTGATGTATTTTGAGAATCCTTAAGATTCGAGTTGTTCTTCATGAATTGTGTTGTTGTATATCATCAATCAGTTGTATTGATTCTATCCCTATGATTTGATTCGTATTTCTTACCACATTCGGGTTCCGGTGATGTTCTTGACGTTCTTGGGGAAATATTGAACCCAAAGTGAACCCCAAGTGTTTGATCCTTTGTTTCTACAAATTCTTGTTGAGGATTTTGTGTGTTTTACATCTTCCTTGCGATCGACCTTGTAGTGATTATGTTATTCTTGTGTTTTCGACCTAGTTTGAGGTTTCGAGGGTTTCCGATCGAGCTACCCCATTGCTTCGCGTGCTTTGGACTTGAGGTGAGTATCTCGTCTATATTCTTTATACTTCGAGAATGTGATTTGTCGTAGATTTAACGTGGACTTGTTATTGATTGAATATCAAACTGTGACTTACTTTAAAATGAATATGGATTTCTATGAAAGTAAATATGAAATAAGCTCAAGTTTAGTAGAGAATGATAACGACCATTTCATGTTATATTGTGCTTAAAATGGATACTAGCAATGAGTAGTTATCCGAGGAATTGTAAAATCATGTAATAGTTGTATTATTCGCTCATTAGCCTTTTTCCTGAATGATGGTATGCTGTGAATGTTATGCCTCTGTGGAAGTTATGATGTGATAACTTATGTTTTACGTGTTTGCGATTGTGATGAATATCGTACCTGTGTTGTTGTGTTTCTTGGTGATTTGAGATGTTATTCGGGTAGGGTCCCGTCGAGGCCTCCGGCGGCGCGTTACTTGCGAGTACGGCCAGACGTTATGTTGTGACCATAAGGTTATCAATTTGGGTAGGTCTGGGGAGGGCTCCGAGAATCGTCATTTGCGAGTGCGATGTCATGATAACTTATGGGCGTGTTTGAATGATGTTATCCGGGCAGGGTTCCGTCGAGGCCTCCGGAGGCGCGTTACTTGTGAGTATGGCCAGACGTTACGAGTTGACCATAAAGTTATCTAATCGGGTAGGTCTGGAGAGGGCTCCGAGAATCGTTACTTGCGAGTACGATGTCAAGATAACTTATGGGTGTGTTTGAGTTGTTTTTGATGAGTTAATCTGGGTGGGACTATCGGGGCCACGGAGACGGCTTGGCTATTGATTTGATATCTCTGAAATGTGAATGTTTGAATCTTGGATCCCATTTATCTTGGTGGATATGGTTTTGGTCTTTGAGGTTTGGGTTGAGAATAAAGTCATTTATATGATTTTGAAAGAAAACCTTTTTGGAAAGGAAAAATATTCTTATTTCATGATTTTATACTGAGACCCCTAGAGTCTCTAAATAATCTCTTAATGTGATTTCCGGAGGGATTCACATGATCCGTTTTAAAGCAAATGATTTTAAAAATACTAGACTCGGAGATCGTGTTACTACCTTGTCGAAAGGTTATTTTCTTGATGTATAATTGTATAGCTTGGTTACTTGCTAGCGATTTCCATTGCTAACCCCTCATTGGGAGATTATGTTATGTTTTTCAGGTATTCCGATTTGAGAGAGATCAACCCCTCTTCCATCAATAGGTACTCCCATGGCGTCGCCACAGGATCGGCATGGAGGATGATGCAAAGCAGCGATACTAGTCACAGTTGTAGTCAGTTATCCGTCAGTGGTCTGTCGGTACGAGTATTTATTTCTAGTTCTTTGTCATCCGTAAGAGGATGGAGATGTGGTGAAAATTGTGATCGAGTTGTATTTTGGTTTATCAGTTGTACTGCTATGTTGTATTTTGAGAGACGTAATCGGTCTACAGTTTTATATTTTGGTCGAATTGACCACGTGTGGGTTTGTTTTTGTAGTTTCTTGCCTGGTATATCCTTGCGGAAAGGATCTACGGCGTGTAATGTCCCTAAACGGATTGGGGGTGTTACATACAATACAGATGTTTGTATATGAGTTCATTGTGTTATGACAGTAAGATCCCATTGGTAGCATTCTTACTGGGTAATTTCATTGGTATGTAATGTGATGTGATTGTTATCATTGTTGAGTGCTATGGATAACCCCGTCGTGGGATTTATTTTTAGGTACTCAGAGAATGAGTTTATAGCATTTGTGAAGAGATGAGCTTCCCGGATCATACTGACTATGGCGTGTATTTGGGAATCGAGTTTTTTGACTAGTTGTTATTTTCCGCTGCAAAAGTATTTTAACTGTTTGTTTTATCCGGTGTGAGTATATTCTAAAATATCTTTCTGGTATTTTATGAAATTGGAATTATTTAACCGATTTCCTAAACTATTTTGTCGGTACGTGTAAGCGGTGGCTTAACGTATACTTTTGAAACTGTTGAGTTTTGGCATTTTGGCCTTGTACTTGCAAATGAGTTTTTACGACGGTATTTGGTAAATGGATTTTGTAGTCTTTGAGTATTTTGAAAGATATTACCATCGTTAGCCTCTTTGGCGTATTTGTAATGATTGCGAAAATGTCTTTTAGCCTTGTGGGTTCTGGTGAGGGCCCCACAACACTGTAATATTCCCAGATGACTCTGGAGGTACTACTGATAGAGCTCATGGTGTGGAAACCTAGGCTATCACGTCGAGTCGTGTTTTTATCACGTTATTCGATTTGTCGGTTGACAAGTATTAGAGCGCTCGATTTTTGTTGTTCACTCGGGATTGTGTGTTATGTAGTTTACCAGTATGATATTGTGGTTGTTTTTAATTTATCTAAATGGTATTAATGTGATTCTTTGGAAAAAGATCTGTTGTATTTTAAGTCAAACTGATTTTGGAGAACGTATGTTTTGGAAAAATACCTGTATCGAGTATATTTCTAAAGTTGAGACATCTGCCAGTATCACGGAGAATCGTCTGCTTCACGATCTGTAAGTATTTAAACTTTTGGATTGCATTGAGGTTATTTACGGTTATAAGTTGATGTACTGTGAGAAACCTTCTGAAAAATATTATATGTTACATTATCAGGTAGCAGAATATAATAGTTGGGACAGAACCGATGATCGTGAGAAACTATGATTATGGAAAATCAATGGGTAAGGTAAACTTGGGAAATAGAGTTGTGGATTGTTGAGAGGAACATGTAGTCATTGCTAGTTCACTTTAGGATGCATGATACTATTTTTGAACATCTGGAAATGATACTTTTCAAAATGATATATTTCGAATATATTATTTTGCTCGCTAATGTGAAAATATATTTTTCTTAAAATTTATTTTGAGAAATAGTATTGTTACTATAATAAAAATGTGTCTTTAAAACATGTTTTACCGTGGCATAGTTGAGGTAATCCAAAATGGAATAATGGTCGATATAGTGAGTCATCTATAGAGAAGAACAATTTTATCGAAATATATACGATAAGATTGGATTCTATCATCTAATTTCCTGACCAAATGTCAATAGAATTGGTGAGGAGGTGAATTGGTACACAGGAGTATGGATGTAGTCAATCATTTGCATAATTTTATTTGCATTCGAAAAGAATTGTCATCGAGTACTTGACATAAACGAGTCCGGTTTAACTTTTCGGAAATTAATTTTTAGTTTTACGAATGTATATATATATATATATATATATATTGAGTTTTGAAATTCTTGAAAGAACTTTCGAAAATGGTTGACTAGTCTGCTCTTCATATGGTGTTTCATGAACATCTGTTCTCCAAGGGCTTCTTGACTTGGATCTTACCTCCAATCAATCTCTGGGTGATTTTAATTCTTCTGTATCGATGTTGTTTTGAGAGGAATCTACTTGAAACTTGATTTGTAACTTCTCTTGCAATTATTATGTATCTGGTAGTGCCACTTTGTTTCCCCACCATGAAGGTGCCTCATCGAATACAACATTTCGTGAGACATATATCTTGTTTGTATCAGGATCACAACATTTCCAATCTTTCTTATGTTCGTTGTATCTCACAAAAATACGGCGGATATCTTTCTTGTCAAACTTACTACGGTCTTCATCTACAATATACACATAACATACACAATACTAAAAAATAAGTGACTGTGGGTTTTACATTATATAACTTGTCAAATGGTGAAACAAATCCAGCCTTGGTTGTGGTAGCCTATTGATGATATAGACTACCGTCTTCATGCATTCTTCCTATAAACTTGTATCAATATTCTTGGCATGTAGAAGACTTCTACACATCTCTGCTAGGTGGTAGTTCTTCCTCTCCGCCACTCTTCTGTTGTGGAGTTTTTGCACAAATGAGTTGTCCCCGGACGTTAGGTAGTCGTTGAACTCATTTGAAGTGTATTCTCCTTCATAATCCGTGTGAATGCACTTAATTTTTCTCCCGAGCTCACGTTCTACCTTGTCCTTGAATTCTTTGAACTTCTCAAAAGCTTCATCTTTATGCTTTGAGAAACATACCTATACATACTTTGAGAAGTCATCAATAAAGATTATCAAATGTTGATAACCAAGAGTTGATGGTTGTTTTATTCTCCCAAGCACATCCGAGTGCACCAACTGCAACGACTCCTGAGCTCTAAACTTTGACTCCTTGTAAGGCAATTGATGTGCCTTATCATATTGACATTCAGCACATACAATGTCATGGTGGATCTCAAGTTGCGGGAGTCCCTCCAGCATGACTTCTGTATCATAATTTTTAATTTGCTGTAATTAACATGTCCAAGTCGTGCATGCCACAAGTCGTCGGTGTCACTCCTTCTGGCCTTGTCAACATAGGCCTCTTCAGCTGATATCACATAGACAATTTTTATTTTGGTCCTTATATGAATGGTGTGACTATAATATTTAAGTCTCGATACACCTTCACATCATCTGGGCCGAATAGTAGTAGTTACCTGAAGTCGTTAGTTGGGGGTACTAACAACAGGTTCTTCATTCGAGAGACATGAAAGACATTTTCTAGTTGTACTTCCTCATGCCCGTACCTTCATGGAAGCTGCGTCTTACCAATATACGCAATTGACAATGTGTGTTACCTGATGTAACAATAACATGATCTCCATTGTACTTTGTCATGTTCAACAATTTTGACTCGTCTCCTATCATATGATTGGAATAGCCTGAATCAACAATACAATCATTTTTGTAGTTAGTTGACTGCTCACATACAGTAGTAAGTGCAAGTTCCTTTATTGGGTCTTTCTCTCGTGCATCAACAGTGTCTCCCTCCTTCATGAAGAAGGAAGTGTCGAAGTTCCAGTCTTCTTCTCCAGCATCTTCGTTCTTAGAGAATGTCGCGGCATTCCCTTCAAATTTCTTGGACCAATAATTTATTGCATAATATCCCCTCTTACCACAATTAAAGCATTCGTCATTTTGATGGTCCTCTTGTTGCCATTGTTTTTTACTACCCCGATTACTTTGTGCTCCTTGAGCTCCCCCTGACTGGAAACCTGTATCCTGGATTCCTCGACCATCTCTTTCTTGACTATTGAATCTCCCGGCACCATATCCTCGTCCTCGACCATAACCACGATCGCATCCTTGACCGTCTCTCCTAATGGTGAACAGAACTATCTCTTCACCGTGGTTGGTCGACTAGACACGAGTTTGTCTAGATCCTCTTTGTTAATTATAAAATTCTCCAGATCCGCTAAAGTTAGCTCGGTGGCGCGGTCCCGAGTCGCCGTGATAATATTCTTATACTTCGGCTTCAGTCTATGTATGATAATTCTTTTCATCTTGGTTGGCGTAATACCATTTTCAGGATCTAACTTAAAAATCTCGTCACAAAGAGATTTCACCTTTGAGAAATATTGATTTATGGACATATTTCTCTGGGAGATCGACAAAAGCTCATTTTCGAGCCTTTGTAATTTTTCATCATTCTTCTTGGCGAAAATTGCCGCCCATCTGTCCCATGCTTCTTTAGGCGTTCGGGCATCTTTGATTCGCTGTAGAAATTCATCCTCCACAGCTATAGTTAAAGCGTACATGGCTTTACCTGCTTTAATCTTCTATTTCTTTAAAATATCAGGGTCAACTACTGGCAGCATCTGGTCTTACTGATGTTTGAGGTTGAGGTGTCGGAAGTTGTGTCCGTGCTTTTGGCGTCCCTTGGTGGTACTGTATCGCTGCCATTTACAACATCCCATAAATCCTGTCCAAGTAGGTAAAACTTCATGCTGGTAATTCTTGAGCAGTAATTATTATTATTGAGCTTTCCAATTGAGTTTATAAAATCTCCCATGATTTTAACAAAGCCTTTGGGGCCAGACGTATACTTTTGGAAATTTTTAGGGTCGAAATAAAAATTTCAAAAATATAAGGACTGAATTAAAAATCTTCAGAAAGTTCAAGGACCAATATCTAATTTATGAAAAATTTATTTGTGGAAAATACTGTTCATCATCTTCAACCTTGAGATAATTCTTTCGCCAGCACATACGACTTCGTCTGAAGTCGGTTTTGTATTCTGAAAATATCTCCGAACTCGTTTCGACACGAGGAATCTAAGGTATCCTCGAGTTTCGACAACCTTTGTAAAACTCAAAATTTCAGCTCCTCTACAACTTCCGACAAGCACCCCAAATGGCTCCGATACCACTTGTTGGGATATCAAAGGATCATTATAGTATTTACTGGTGATTTGAGAGAAAAATATTTATTCTATTACCACTCAAGAAATGAATTACAAACTACAAAGTAGAAAAACTCTCAACCTCACTTAATCACTTCTTGGATTGTTATTTTCTCTACTTAGGATTTTTACTCTTAAAGATTGGGATACAACTCAACCAAATTCCTTGATATTTATAGGAGTATCTGATGCAGATTTTTCCAAACAATTGAGGTCATTGCTTAACTCGTAAGTTTCTTGTCAAATTTGCCAACTAAATATTCAAGGTTGGATGACTTCTATATGTTAATTTCTTAGTTGATAGCTTTCTATATATTGTTCGCACTAACTTTCAACAGGATTGCCAAAAGGTCATTTCTCCAACCAATTTGTTTGGCATAAAATGTGTATGTGTATTTGTATGTGAAATTGGTTTCTTCTGCATGTTTTATATGTGGCAATATCTTTGTATATGCTTCACGGGTGTGTTGTTCTTGAGGTTGATTCGTTGGTTCCTTTTTTCTTTTCTTCTTCTATTTCAAGTTTTATTTTCTTATTTGGTAATTGACGGAGTAGAATCCAGTGCATGAAATGTGGTAATGTTAATTGATTCTCTAATTTTATAAAATTAAAGAGTTTCATGCCTTTGATGCAACTGAAATTACCTTTTCCGGTCATGTGCCAATGGTTGAAGAATTTTTTCTTGTTCTTTGTTTGCCAATGGTCATGTGCCAATGGTTGAAGAACTGCTGTAAAGTATAACTCTATATATTTTTAATTAAAGCTTATCACAAGGATCTATCAGGCTAAACACCTTACATATCAACAACATAATTGACCTCTGGGGTCAAAAGGTACAATAATAGATGATAAGTGCACTTAACAACATCAAATGATCATCATGGTCAACTATAATATCCACGCCTTTCTTTTTCATTCATTTCAATTATTGTGATTTAATTGTACTCGATTCAACTTTTTGTGTGTTTCATATCATTCTTCGTACTCATTCTAATGCAGCTATAGTTAAATTAATTATTGTTGTCCATTTTCGAATGTATCATATTGTATGGATAATAGTATGTCTCGTCTTACCGCTAATGGTTGGAATAGCATTGCTGGGTTCCGCGTATAACTTACGTTATGCTTTGTACGTAGCGTACGTTATTTCACTTATGTAAGATGGTGAGTAACATTTGGGGTTACCTTTATGTATGCTACTCCCATTCCTTATCGTACGTAATATCATCTGAGCAACAGGGCAGCGAGCCCTGGTTATCCTTTTACGTACAATAGTATCAGAATATAGCGTACGCTAATTCTTCCTTACGTACGTTATATCTGTCATGCAACGTACGTAATATTCCCTATCCATCGAGTCAGCGGGGTTGGTGAGAGTTCAATACGTACGTAAGGTAGATGCCTTAGCATACGTTATAAAGATTACATACGTAATGGATGAGTCGTTATGTACGTAATATTGTTCAGTATATAATCGGGATGTAGTCCCGATTTTGTCATTTCAATTCATCTCTTCCCCTCTTCCTCTGGCGATTGTGATGATCCAGACTGAGTACTACATATTTTTGATGATTATCACCCTCCTTCGATAATTTCAAAGTTCCAGCACGGATTTAACATCATCTACGTCATTTCCCGTCGCTCTAATCAAGGTACTTTCGTTAGAACCCTGAATTTTGGGGGCTTTGGGGGTTTTGTGTTGATTCTATCTTTCTATTCCATTTTGGCCGCGATTGTTGTTAGACAGAGGTATGTTTATCCAAGACCCTTGTTATTCTTATGGTTTTGTGGAAAAAAACCCATAGATTCTTTTATTGTTCGATTATGTAGAATTTATGCCTCGTAGTGTTTGACGAATCGTGTCTTCGTGTAGAAATTAAGATGGGTTCTGTGTTTCCGTAGTGTTGTGATCAATTATATGTCATTGTGTTTTAGGATCGAATCTTTGAAGGGAATCGGACCGAAAACATTTTCTTCACCGTTTCCTTCACGTCGTATTATTCAAGGCAAGTACATATATTACATTCCGTTATGTGTGTTACAGTTTCGATACAAATGATGAATTGTGATATCGTGTGTGTGTGTTGTTGTTCTTTCACCCAAGGGCGGTTCGAAGGGACCTCTGGGGGCTGATACTAATGGTACGGCTCAGAAGTGGTTTCCCATCCGAGGACGGTCCAACGGGACATCTGGGGGTCGATACTAATGGGTACGACCACAGGTTACCAAGTGTGGATAATTGTGATGTTGAAATTTGTTGATATAAGGGTTTGCTGCAAATGTGATATTCCAGAATATTGATTTCAAACGTTTTTCGAATGAATTGATTGTGTTGAGTCTTATCTGTATATAATGTGGTGTAGTTATGTACTTGCACTAGCTATTCGAATACTAACCCCTTAAATGAGGGAAATACATTTCATGCATTTCAGGTATCGGGCGAGCTGAGGAGCCGACATGGGACACGCATGAAATGGATGGCCCAGCATGATGATGAGGCTCGAGTCTTTTGTGTTATTCATTTTATTATACTTATTCAGTTTGTTTGCTGAAGTAGTCGGGTGAACGTATTATTGGTTTATTGATGTCATGGAAGTCCCCTGCGTGGGCAATGAACTTATTTTTACCTTCTGTTTTACTTAAGTTGAACCAAAATATTTTGGACGAGGCCACGACACTACTTGTTAATACTAATGCGTCCTATGAAATTTCTTTTGTGAATTATGTGTCATGTGCTAGCCTGGCAGACCTTGTTGAAGGTTCTACGACGTGTAATATCCCTTATGAGATTTGGGGTGTTACATTTATGGTATCAGAGCCTTAAGTTGTGAATACCTAAGCTGTCGGTTAATTGGGTCTGTCAGTTGTGTCGTAAGAGTCAGCTATTGAGCCTAATATCATCTTTCTACCATCTCTTCATGCGATCCGCGGCTGTAAGTATCCTCAAACTATACGTTTTTGTACTATTTCTTCTATGTAAATTGAAATCGTGAGTTGGGGTACCAAATTTATAATTGTGGATTTTGCTGATCTTGTTCCTTTCAATTCTTATTCTTCAGTATGTTGAGAGGTCGTGGTAGATCATCTAGGGGATGCGGCCGAGGCCGTGGTCGTGGTGCTAATAATGAGGAAGTTCTGCTTTCTCAATCATCTACAAATTCGGCCTTTCATTCAGGGCCGAATACTCTACCCTTGAGTTCTAACGGGCAACAGAACTTATCAGTTAGTCAGGACCAACCATCGGGTAATAATGTAGACACTGGAGCTATTACTATACTTCAGCAGTTGGTAGCTCAGCTCGCTCAGATAGCTCAGGGTGGATGTCAGAATCTGCCCCCGACTCCAGAGGACGAAGCTAGTAAATGGCTTCAGAAAGTGACTAAGATGCACCCCCTCGCTTTGCCGGTTCTATTGACTCCCTAGGTTGGGATAATTGACTTTTTCACTTGGGTAGGACGTTCGATACTGTAGCTTGTCCTGATGACAGGAGGGTACCTATTGCTCAATACCTCCTGGATAAGAAAGCTGCAGAGTGGTGGGAGGCCGTGATGTCCAGGGATTGTGTGGCCACCTGGGAGGAGTTTAAGACTGCTATAGAAGTGGAATACTGTCCACCTCCAGTTCGGGAGCGTAGGATCGTGGAGTTCATTACTGCTATGCCTCAATAAGTGCCGATCTCTCAGGCCATCATCACTTATAACCAGCAGTTGGGATACATGAAAGAACAAGTGAGAACTGAGCTGATAAAATCCGCTACTTCAATATGCACATGAAGCCGGATATTAGACAGAGCATAGCATCGCTTATGTGTGCCACATTGAAGTATTACCAGGATCGCGCTCTAACGATTGAGATGGTAGTTTTGGAGTCAGAGTCTGGTTCCGAGGCGAAGAAACAGAAGACTACTGGTAGTTTCTCAGCCGGTAAGGGTGGTCAGTTTTCGAGATCGCAATCTGCTCCAGTATTTGGGAAGAAGCCATTACATCAGGCTGGAGGGTCTTAGAGTAACCGCACCGTTCAGCCCACTACACCTGGCGGCATAGTTTGTTTTAAGTGCAATCAATACGAGCATGTGGCGAAGGACTATCCATTTTCGTTAGTTAATTGCTTTACTTGCGGGCAGACCAGACATCGGGCAGTTAATTGTGAGAGGGATACCAGGTCAGCCAGAGCTCCGACTTCCACTTCAGTACAGAAGGAGCATAGTGTTGATCAGAGGACTCCGGTCACTCAGGTCCCTCAAAGTTCGGGATGTGGTAGGGGTCGGGGTCAGCCGGACTACCGTGCAGTATCGAGTTCGGATTCAGTACAACCTCGTTTGTATCAGATGATATATACGGAGGAGCCAGATGCTCCAGTGGCATCATGTACCCCTCAGATCCTTTCTCATCCAGTTTCAGTACTTTTTTTTATTCGGGTGCTACTCATTCATTCATTGCATGGGATTGTGTGTGTCATATTGACATCGACTGCTTCTTTGAGTGTGAACTGTTTATAGTGGGTATGCCTAGTGGGGATTGTATGGTTGGTAATTGGGAAGTTAGAGATTGCCCAGTGAGGATTGGGACTGAGATTGACCCTCGAACCTTATTGCTATAGATTTAAAAAGGGGGGGGGGGATTTAATCCTCGAAGATGATTGGCTAGGCCATCATGGTGCTATCATGGACTATCAGACACGTACTATCTCTATGGTGGCCAAGGATGGCACATAGCATACTCTTATAGGTTGTAAGCCGGGTAGATCAGGGAATGTAATCAGCGCCTTTAAGGCGATGAAACTTCTGAACCAGGGTTGCGTCGATTATTGGTGTTATGCTTTGAAGGCGAATGATGGTGGAGTTGACATATCGTCGATTCCAGTTGTTAATGAATATCCTGACGTATTTTCGGATGACTTGCGGGATTACCACCATAGCAGGAAGTTGTGTTTCCTATTAATTTAGAGCCAAATGCGGCTCCTATTTCTCGGGCACCATATTGTATGGTACCATCGGAGATGTTAGAGTTGGAGTAATAGTTGGGGAAATTACTAGATAAAGGGTATATCCGACCGAGCGCATCGCCTTGCCTGTGCTTTTTGTTAAGAAGAAGGATGGATCGCTTCGTTTATGCATCGACTACCGAGAAGTAAACAAGTTGACCATAAAAAACAAATACCCTTTGCCCCGGATTGATGACTTGTTTGATCAGCTTCAGGAAGCGACAGTCTTCTCGAAGATTGATTTACGATCGGGTTACTATCAGTTGAGGATTCGAGATTGCAACATACCAAAAACTGCCTTTTGTATGAGATGGCCATTACGAGTTTGTGGTTATGCCTTTCGGGCTAACCAATGCCCCAGCAGTGTTCATGCAGTTGATGAACAAGGTTTTTATCGAGTATCTAGACAAATTCGTAGTCGTCTTTATCGATGACATTCTTATCTATTCCCAAAGCTAGAAGGAGCACTTTACACACCTTCGTATTGTGTTAGACATCTTGAGATCTGAGCAGCTATATGCAAAGTTTTCTAAATGTGAGTTTTTGGCTCAAGGAAGTAACATTCCTTGGGCATGTGATATCAGTGGAGGGAGTTCGGGTTGATCTGCATAAGATAGAGGCGGTACTGGCATGGGAACCACCTAAGAATATGAAGGAAGTGAGGAGTTTCCTAGGACTTGCGGGTTATTACCATAGGTTCGTCGAAGGATTTTCCAAGATCACTCGATCACTCACGCAACTACTTCAGAAAACTCAGAAGTTCAAGTGGAACGCAGAAAGACAAGATAGCTTTGATGAGTTAAATAGATGGTTGATTACCACATTAGTTCTAGCTTTGCCTCAGGGGAACGAGGATTTTTTGGTTTATAGTGATGCTTCGGGCCTCAGACTCGGAGGTGTGTTGATGCAGAGAGATAGGGTTATTGCTTATGCGTCTCGTCAGTTGAAACCATATGAGGCAAATTACCCTACACATGATTTAGAGTTAGGTGCGGTGGTTTTTGCTTTGAAAATTTGGAGGCATTACCTTTATGGGTCGTCGTGTAAGATTTACACAGATCACAAGAGTCTAAAGTATATCTTCAGTCAGAAGGAGTTGAACATGAGGCAGCGTAGGTGGTTAGAGTTAATTAAAGATTACGACCTTGAGATTCATTATCATCCGCGCAAGGCCAACGTAGTGGCAGATGCGTTGAGTCGTAAGCCGATGGCTCTACGGATGTTAGATGTACTTACACCTTAGGGCAGGATCCAGTGAGATTTAAATTGTTAGAATATCGAAGTTTGGGTTCAGAGAGTTCAAGATCAGTTATGTGTATTAGAAATCACTTCATCTTTGATTGATGATATCAAGGTGAGATAGTATGATGACCTATTTTTAGTTCAATTGAGGGAGGACGCGAAGAAAGTGAAAGCTCCTGGGTTTGTTGTCCAGGATGACGGAATCTTGAGATTTCAAGGCAGATTATATGTACCGTGTGATACCGAGTTGAAACAAAAAATCTTGAGAGAAGCTCATACTACGCCTTATTCCATACATCCTGGAACAGGCAAAATGTACAAGGATGTAAGGAGTAACTTTTGGTGGAGCAACTTGAAGACAGACGTTAGCGAGTTTGTGTCGAAGTGTTTGACCTGTCAACATGATAAGATTGAGCATCAGCGACCCGCGGGGTTATTACAGCCACTTCCCATTCCGAGTGGATGTGAGAGGATATTTCTATTGATTTCATTACCAGTATGCCTAGGACTCGGACTGGAATGAACATGACTTGGGTCATTATCGATCGACTAACCAAATCTGCTCATTTTATGGGTATTAAGGATACTTGGGGACTGGAGAGACTAGCCCGGGTGTTTATTGCAAAAGTCATGAGGTTACATGGGACTTCTAGGAGTATTATTTCTGATCGAGACGGCCGATTCATATCATATTTTTGGCAGGCTGTTTATCGGGGCCTGGGGACCGAATTGAGACTCAGTACTTCCTACCATCCCCAGATAGACGGACAGTCAGAACGGACGATTCAGACACTTGAGGACATGTTGAGAACATGTGCCTTAGACTGGAAAGATGATTGGGAGTCGCACCTTCCGTTGATCGAGTTTACGTACAATAATAGTTGGCACGCCTCGATTAAGATGGCACCATTTGAGGATTTATACGGGAGGAGGCACAGATCGCCATTGTGTTGGGATGATGCATCCGAATTGATAGGTACTGAGCTAGATATAGTAGTTGTGACGAGAGAGAAGCTTGCCTTGGTTATAGATAGATTGTTAATGGCTCAGAGTCGACAGAAGTCCTACGCCGACACGCATGGCCGACCGCTAAAGTTTGAGGTTGGAGACCATGTATTACTGAAAGTGTCACCGACTCGGGGAGTTTACTACTTCGATCGGAAAGATAAACTTAGTCTGAGGTATATTAGACCCTTCGAGATCTTGGAGAGAGTTGGAGACCTTGCATACCGGTTGGGTTTGCCGCCGTCATTGAGTTATGTGTATAACGTGTTCCAAGTCTCCTAGCTAAGAAAGTACGTGCCAGATCCTAGTCATGTTATCAATTTTGGAGAGATTGAACTGGGAACCGACATTACATTTGAGGAGAAACCGGTTCATATTTTGGAGCGTCAGATTGAGCAACTTAGGGACAAAACCATTCCTTTGGTTAAAGTGCAATGGTCGAGACACGGAAGAAAGGAGGCTACTTGGGAATTGGAGGATAGTTTGAATACGATATACCCCGAATTATTCACTTTGTAAGTTTCGGGACGAAACTTCTTTCTAGAGGGAGATAATGTAATATCCACACCTTTTTTTTCCATTCATTTCAACTATTGTGATTTAATTGTACTCAATTCAACTTTTCTATGTTTCGTATCATTCTTCGTACTCATTCTAATGTAGCGATAGTTAAATTAACTATTGTTGTTCATTTACGATTGTATCATATTGTATGGATAATAATATGTCTCGTCTTACTGCTAACGGTTGGAATAGCATTGCTGGATTCCGCGTATAACGTATGCTTTGTACATAGCGTACATTATTTCACTTATGTAAGTTGGTCAGTAACATCTGGGGTTACCTTTACGTACGCTACTCCCGTTCCTTAACGTACGTAATATCATTTGAGCAATAGGGTAGCGAGCCCTGGTTATCCTTTTACGTACGCTAGTATCAGAATATAGCGTACGCTAAGTCTTCCTTACGTACGTTATATCTGTCATGCAATGTAAGTAATATTCCCTATCCATCGAGTCAGCGGGGTTGGTGAGAGTTCAATACATACGTAAGGCAGATGCCTTAGCGTACGTTATAAGAATTATGCACGTAATGGATGAGTTGTTACATACGTAAGATTGTTCAGTATATAATTGGGATCTAGTCCAGATTTTGTCATTTCTTTTCATCTCTTCCCTTCTTCCTCTGGCGATTGCAACGATCCGGACTGAGTACTACATATTTTTGATGATTATCATACTCCTTCGATAATTTCGAAGTTCCAGCACGGACTTAACATCATCTACATCATCTCCCGCCGCTCTAATCAAGGTACTTTCATTAGAACCTTGAATTTTGGGGGCTTTGGGGGTTTTGTGTTGATTCTATCTTTCTATTCCATTTTGGCCGCGATTGTTGTTAGACTAAGGTTTGTTTATCCGAGCCCCTTGTTATTCTTATGGTTTTGTTGGAAAAAAACCATAGATTCCTTTGTTGTTCGATTATGTTGAATTATGCCTCGTAGTGTTCGACAAATCGTATATTCGGGTAGAACTTAGGATGGGTTTTGTGTTTCCGTAGTGTTGTGATCTATTATATGTCATTGTGTTTTAGGATCGAATCTTTGAAGGGAATCGGACCGAAAACCTTTTCTTCACCATTTCCTTCACGTCATACTATTCAAAGCAAGTACATGTATTACATTTCGTTATGTGTGTTACAGTTTCGATACAAATGATGCATTGTGATATCGTGTGTGTGTGTGTGTTTTGTTGTTCTTCCACCCGGGAATGGTTCGACGGGACCTCTGGGGGTCGATACTAATGGGTACGGCCGCAGAAGTAGTTTCCCATCCGGGGATGGTTCGACGGGACCTCTGGGGGTCTATACTAATGGGTACGGCCGTGGGTTACCAAATGTGGATAATTGTGATGTTGAAACGTGTTGATATACGGGTTTGATGCAAATGTGATATTCTGGAATATTGATTTCAAATGTTTTCCAAATGAATTGATTGTGTTGAATTGTATGTGTATATAATGTGGTATAATTGTGTGCTTGCACTAATTCGAATGCAAACCCCTTAAATGGGGAAAATGCGTTTCATGCATTTCAGGTATCGGGCGAGCTGAGGAGCCGGCATGGGACACGCATGAAATGGATGTCCCAACATGATGATGAGGCTCGAGTCTATGTTATTCATTTTATTATGTTTATTCAGTTTGTTTGCTGAAGTAGTCAGGTGAACGTATTATTAGTTTAACGATGTCGTGGAAGTCCTCTCGTGGGCAATGAACTTATTTTTACTTTCTATTTTACTTAACTTGAACCAAAATATTTTGGCCGAGGCTACGACCCTACTTATTAATATTAATGCGTCCTATGGGATTTCTTTTGCGAATTATGTGTTATGTGCTAGCCTGGTAGACCTTGTTGAAGGTTCTACGGCGTGTAATATCCCTTTTGAGATTTGGGGTGTTACATCAACAACTCCATAACAAGACTAAATTTTCATGTGGAAGAAAAACAACAACTCAATTCCACAATGCAACCCACACCCATGCGAAGCTGATCAATCGACAAAAGAAAGCAACTAACTACAATAAAGACAAAAGAAAAGACCTTGATTCCTGTGTGATTAGCATCTTGCCCTTTATCATATGTCAATCCGGTCTAGTGACCGCTCCCGAGCTATAAATACCTGAATGCATAAAAGGCACCCACCACCTGAAACTCGGGATTAGCAAACTGTAATTTTGCTAGTACAAGTACGAAATGTACGAGCTAAACGAGAAATATCCACACAAAATCAAACGAGTCGCAAATACAACACAAGTCACAACATCCCACACATCACTAAAGGATATTCATATACGCAAGGATATGACTCATTCATAAAGTCACTGCTTCACAAAAGAAAAGTAAAAATGTAAAGTTTCTAGGAATGCCCCATTGAGTTAAGAGAGTTGGTTCAAAACTTTTCGAAATACTTTTGAAAAGTACTTTGGTCAAATAGTTTGGAACGCCATTATTGACTCGGGTCGATACAAGCGGTCTAAGAAGATTTGAGGATCGAATAGAAATACTTTAAAAATTAGTTTTAAAAATCTTTTGGGGTCCTTGACCTAAAACGCACTTTCTCGTGAAATCCTGCTCAAGACCATCAATAACTAACTAACCCTCTAAGATGCCATTAGAAATCCTTGGTCATTTAATCCTTGATTTTTTTACTGATACTATTATTTCAAAAAGTGTTCAAAAAATATTCAAAAATACGAGTTCGTTCAGTATCAGGATCCTAGCTATCACAAAATATCATGTTGGAAGTAAAACACAGCGGAAGTGAGGTCTGAATGATTTGAATAAAGCATTTTACGCATCCACGAGCACAAAATCTATTTAGGCATGCTAATTAATTAATTATTAAGATTAATAAGCAATTTAAATATAATTTATTATTTATTAAATAATATTATTGGTGAAATTCAATATCCTAATCTAGAGCAAGAGATCATATTATGTTACCTTTTGAAGTGAAGTGGTTGTTACTTTTGATCCTTAAAACCTTCTAGAGTATGTCCCCGCCTTAATCCGGACGTTGTGTGGGCAACGAGCTACAAGATCTTACTTGACTTGAATATAAATCGGCCAAAACTAACTTTCTCACAACTCTCGATTTTTTCTTTTTCTTCAAGTAATTCCGATTGATAACAAGAATTAAAGTGTTATCTCAATCGTGGAATCAAAGACACAAGTCAAGATCTACAATAAAACACTTACAAAAAATTCGAAATCCTTGTGTTGGGATATATGAGTTCGGCCTATACTTTCTGTATAATATCATATTAATAGGCTTTGTGCTACTATAGGGATCTTAAGGAGGATTAGGGTTAGGACTCCTAGCATAACCCAACCTTCCATATTGAGCATTTCTTAATATGGTTTCGTTTACTAATATCAATTCAATCCACCAAATAATTAATATTGCACTTCCGATCCAAATCTCAATTTACGAAATCCGGCTCCTTATTTAAATATATAATTTTCCGTGTTTAAGATATCAAATGTCCATTGATTAATTTAATCAACTGAAAACTTTAATTAATTACTTGCTTATCCAAGAGTAATACCACTCGAACCTTATTATTAAATCGGAAATAAATCCACCTGCAGGGTTTAATATAATAATCATTATCGAGCTCCTCAAGAGACATCATAAACTGGATGAGTCAGAACACAATTTCTAGTTATAGGAATAATTGTCATATAAATAATATTATTGCCCAAGATACAAAGAATATTGAGTCAATCACTGTGACTCTCACCCATGGTAAATCAAAGCAATAATTATTATAAATACACAATTAAATATTATATACTAGAATTAAAATATATAA
Organism: Orobanche coerulescens; assembly: GCA_033398695.1. Classification (NCBI taxonomy): domain Eukaryota; kingdom Viridiplantae; phylum Streptophyta; class Magnoliopsida; order Lamiales; family Orobanchaceae; genus Orobanche; species Orobanche coerulescens. Next base: position 29,200,795 of record CM065808.1, on the reverse strand, counting down.
TTTGAGATTTATGTTCTTCATACAGTTAGTACATAAGACAATATATCACTACGATCCACTTCAACGTTTGGAAATAAGCTAATGCATGCTAATAGTCAAGACCAACTAATCTCAAGCATACAATACAACCTTTCATATAATTGGTCTAGTAATTATATAGGTTGTGAACTAATATATTATCTTATAAGGCATCAATAATGTGATCTTCGGTGTGACACCGACACACGACATTATCTACAATATAAAATAAATAGATAATACATTTGCATAACCATAACATGAATAAATATGAAAAAACATGTGATAAAATGTAGTGAATATTCTCATAGGTAGCTATAGGGAAATAAGGTAATACAAGCATAAAGTATGCTTTGTAATATACAACCCTAATATATCCTCCACTCAGAAGCCTATTAGGAGTCTCCACTGAAACACCCGTGCACCGGTTCACTATATTGTGGAGGCCGCCCCTTGAAACATGTCATGACGCTGGCGTCACTCCCACAAGAGACGCCACTTAAATTCACGCATTGAGAAACACTGTCATTCACAAAACATAGGAGCTGCTCATTACAGTGTACACAGACCGGAGTCCAAACGCCGCCTTCCGCAGCTTTGTATGCGAAACATCACATAAACACAAATTCATGTCGGCAAACCACATAAGTTTCAATCAACATATCATACAACCTCAACCACATATGTTCAAGGCAAATCACGTAATAGTTATCATCTATAGAATTCACGAGACAATAAATATCACAGCCATTGGGGTCTAATGCCCTAATTCCAATACATCATCATTACGAAAAGTCACAAGGTCGAACAACCCCAAAACAAACCCATCACAAGAATCAAACAAAATATCACACAATTCCCGCAATCACGATAAATGAATGATTTTATAAACATGATTATATACACACAAATGAACATAATTATATGCTCACAAGAAAATGATACACACTTGAACACGTAAAAAATTGCATGGAATATGATTCGTATGACAAGGTACTTGCCTCGATAAGCACTCGCGAATACTCCGAAGAACACGGTTGGACTGGAAGATCCCAAAACCTACAACATCTGCGATAAAATAACAACGACGTGATTACTATGAGAATAATGACTAAAAATGACAGAAAACACATCTAACACCCGAGGGAAAACCCATTGAATCATTTAATCGAGCATTAAATGTTTAAGTTTTTTAGAACACCAAAGTCACCATTCGGGTTGAATGAATTCAAGATATGGATATACGATCCATCGAATATGATTAATAACATCATATAATACTAATCGATTCACCAAGAGTGGATTAAGAATTAAAACTAAGGAAATCCCCCAAAAGTCAACTCTGAGAGGTTCAAGAAAAGTACATCAATCCGATGAAAAATGAAAGATTATATGTTGATAGATCTTAGTTATCAACCCAATAATGATGATAGGTTATGAAGGATTGCACCAGATCGCCTCCAAGTTGCCTTTCTCTTGCTCTCCCATCTGCTAGGGTTGTAAGAAATGAGAAAAATGTGGAAAGAACTGTTCTCCGCATGTATATATATATATATATATATGTGTGTGTGTGTGTGTGTGTGTATATACATGCGCACTTACTGTTCGCTGCTGCCATTCGTTAGTGTGTGCTAGCGTGCCTATAATTATGAGGTTTCTGTCTCGGTCCAAACGTATACATTAGCATGTGCTAGTGCTGCCGAGTATCGTGCACTAACCCACTGCTTAGCATGCGGTATGCATTATGTACAGGCAGTAGGGCTGCTCCTAGAACTCGAGGCAACGACGAAACTCATAGACATCAATAAGGATTATGCAACAAGTAATGAAGCGCTAATGATCCGAGGGGACAATAATCACACGATGAATCATGATAGTAGCAAACAATACATAATCTCAAAACTGTTCCAATTACTCATCATCAGGAAAATACCCGACGTAAAATGACAAATAATTCAGGACAACTGGAACAAAAATTTTTGGGTTTCACAGACATGGACTCTGTTACCTTGTGTACATTTGGTTATTTATGTTTTATAAATACCTACTCAAAGAAAAGCTATAATTATGTGTCTATTGGAGCCAATATATAAATTACCCAACCTTAAAACTTACTGCACGTCGGAGAGGAGAGAGGGAGGAGGAACTTGGCGTTCATCTTCTTTATTTATGTTCTAGGCTAACACATGAAGGCAATTCAAGACATGCTGTGTGGATACCGCTAGAGGGACGACATTGGGAGTCCTAAAGTATAATCTACAAGTTCGATAGAAAGATCAATCAGACGCATCGAAGATATATTCCTTATACTAATATTAGACTAATCAGTTTCATCTACAACATCGCATCAAATATATATTCCTTATATTAATATTAGACTAATCAGATTCACCTACAACATGTGTAATGGGATCTTGATTAATTTGATGCTTCAGCCAAATTATATTTGATAAACCCCCTACAAGTTTGAGTATTTAGACGTGTTACGGCCATAATGCACCTGACTTATGGTTGTAACTCTAGTGACATACGACCATAACTCCTAAAAGATATGGACGTATCTAAGCTACTGAAATTCAACGCTGGTACACATCACAATGTACGACCATACACATCAAGGATTACGACCGTAACGTGACCTTGATTATGGAAGTATCACCTTGCAACTTACGACCATTAGTTCTCCGAACAGCAGAACGACCTGCGCACCAGGAAATCCGCTTTGAACAGAGAACAATGCACTAGCTCGAAGACATGCGGTGAAGCACTTAAGTAAACCACCAACATGCAAATCAAAGCGGCTATCATGAAAATCAAAAACGATAACCCGAATGATACGTAAACAACTACGAACGACACCACTCCATGAAGGTAAAAAATGACAAGAAATTTGGAAATACTCCAAAATTCATCTTAAAAATATTCAAATGGATAAGATAAATACGATAAAATATTACAATGATAAAGTCAAGTACAAGTGAGCCGTTAAATTTGAAAAATATGTAAAAGTAAAAAATACTGATATTACAGCAACAATAATTTTCAAACGGGATTTTGATTTTTTTTCTCTTTGCCTCTTCAGTTTTGAGCGAGTTTGCATAGATTCTCGAAGGTTCGACTTTCTGGTACTTTAGAGCATTGGATTTAGGACATAAACACCAATTAATCATCAATCTCCCTTCGCATTCCTTCAAAAATCAAGCTATAAAAAATTTCTACAATCATAGGTTTTTAAATTGTGGACTGGGTAGATTTTGTCCGTTTAGATCGATTTGAAGCCCGTAGTTGTATTATTTGTATAACTTATGGATGATGAACACCATGTTTAGTTGATCGTTTGTGATTTTAGTTGAATCATTGGACCCTAAGTGTTTGATAGAATGCCGAGGTGCGGTTTAGTGGGTTTTCAGTGTTTTTCATGATAATCGACTATTTTAGTGATGATCGAGTGTTGCATAATTTAAGACTGAAGAATTGGTGATACATAGGACAAGCTTTCCTTCCATTGTTTATTTGTGTATTTTCAAACAAGGCAAGTACTTAGTTGCCTTTTATTACATTTAATTTTCTTTCATTTGCGAATTATAAACTGTGGGTATGTGACGAGTATTATGAGTTGGTTTTCCACTCGTCCACTCGGAGACTGTTCGACGGAACCTTCGGGGACCTGTCTAAGGAGCCTGGTCCCGACATGATTTTTCCACCTGGGGAAGGCTCGACGGGACCTCCGGGGACATTGCTAAGGGCTTGGTCATGGGATTACTTGTAGTGTTATATTGTGGTATGCTTCTGTTGAACAGGGCCGACCCAACCATTAATGTGGCCCAAAGCGACTTCAAAAATGAGGCCTTTTAATCTTTTAATAATAATATTTTATAAAAATATTATATTTTATTTTAAATTTTTTCGATCTTCTTGTAATAAAAATTCACTAATCAAATTACATTAAAAATTGAATGTTGTGGGGAAATTTAAATAATATATTATTTTTCGAGCTTTTTGCGATGCACAAAATATCAACGTCGTGAGTAAATTTTAATAATAAACTATTTTTATAAGTAGAATTTGAAAAGAACTTTTTTACTAGAAAAAGAATTTCAATTGCATTTATATGAATAAAATCATCTTAATATAATTATTTAAAATAAAAAATATTTATTTGGGTACTCAAAGAGAAGAAAGTTTAGAAACTAAACTAGCATATATTGCCATTATTTACGGGCCAATATAAATAATAAATGATATATTTTTTTTGACAAAATAATCAATGACATATATTGGGTCAATAAATAATCAAATAATTCAAAAAGAATTTCAAAACGTTGCTTTTAGAGATGAAACCCTGACATTATGGGAAATGAGGCTCTTGCCTATGAACAAACCTTCTTTGGTGGCTTGGGCCTTGGGCCGGCCAGGCGGTTGAAAAGTAATTTACGAAATATTAAAAAGTTTATAATTTCGTTCATTATGTTTACTTATTTAAGTAGTTATAAGAGTCATTACATCGAAATAGCAGGTAAACGGGCAACAAGCTGCGCCGCTACCCCTTTTTGAATTGCAAAGCTAATCCTCTTAAATACTACATCCATGGATCTTGGGGTCATAACATTACTGTGCATGATGCGTTGAACTCTTTTAAGGAGCTCGACAGCCTCCGGGGCAAGAAAGCCAAACGTGTCAAACGCGAAAGGTACAAAGATATGCTGATTTTCCATGCAAGCCTTTTCGTGTTTGGTAACTTTGCAAGCAGCGGCCTTTAAAGCCGCTTGCCCCATTCCGAAAACTCTATTCCCCAATCCCACAAGAGGAAAAACCCCGGTGAGATCCACGCAAACATGTTTCCCTCCAATCCATCCAAAAACCAAAATATCCGCCGGTCTGAGAGTGGATCTTCCTTCCGACGGGTCAGTCAAGAAATTGACTGGGGCTTCCTTCTTGGCAGAAATCCCAGCCCGCCTCAAAACATCAAAAAGTACATCCCGCACCATGTCATGCCAATACTTGAACCCCGGGAGATCTCTAAAATGAACAGCATGCTCCCCAAAGGAGTCCAAGCATGCCTTGCGACAGATAGGGCATCTCTCGTCGACCGGAAAAAGTGGAATCATTAGGCGATATTTAAGGATAGACCGGTATTCCACAGGAGACATGTCCTGGCCTAGACCATCAATGGGGATAGCGAGAAGAAAATCCTGGGCATGCGGTGCTCGTAGACACTCAAAGACAGCTTTTTGTCTTACCGTCATGTCAAAACGACCATCTATTTCGGCGACAATTTTACTGAAAAGGGCACTCGCCAAAGCATGTTGGGCTTTAGGGGGGGCGGTATCCTTATTAGCAAAACTGCTGAAATTGAAGGTCGGAATCGTATCACGAAGACAAGCCAAAGCCCTACCGTAATCCGAATCCATGCCACATACACCACTACCTCGTAAAATGTGATCCAGTAACGGCCAGGATTGTGCCCTTGAGGCCACAAATGCATATGAAGAAGCCTCTATAGCCGAGTATAACCCCAAGCCGCCAAATCTGATAGGTAAAGAGGCGAGCCTCCACTGAAAGTCACCAAAGAAAGGACCTCCGGAGACCACAATGTCCTCAATCGCCCCACGTAAACCCATGTCGAAGAACAAGGCCGCCTCTTCCATGTGCTCTGGTTGGCATGTCCTTAGCCCGAAGAAAAGTTTAGCGATACCCATACACGACCGAAGCAGAAGAAGCTCACTCTGCGGATCACAAAGTTGGGGAAGGAGACGCATCATACCGACATCGTTAGCAGCTCTCTTCATGGCCAACCCTCTAATAAAGCCTGGGTCTCTACTCACAGCTCCTCCAAGGAGCTTCACTCCTGATGCCGGCCTCCCAATCTCTATTGGGAAAAGTCCATCCCTGAGCTTCCGCCCATCACATGAAGGCCAAAAGATTTCGGTTTTCTTAATATTAAGCTCAAGGCCCAAGCCGGGACCTACCATCCTGATAATCTCTAACACCTTGGCCACCTCCCCCGAATCCCCGATGACAGTCCCATCATCAAGATACCAAGCATGTAGGAGAAGATCGCAGCTGTCCCGAATCTTAAGCGCCAGCAGGTGCAAAACAAGGGCAAAAAGAAGCGGCCCTAATGGGTCGCCTTGTTGCACCCCAGTGGCGGACCAAATATGTCTGTCTCCAAAATACAGCCTGGCAGGTTGCCCATATAAGAAGGCAACCCACGAATAAATAGAAGGACATTTTAACATGACCTCCTGAAGTAAGGCTGATCTATACACCAGGTTAAATGCGTTCGAGAAATCTACCGTTAGCATAGCAAGAGATCCGTCTGTGTGGCGTTCATTCAAAATTCTATTAGTGCTATGTAAAATTGCCTCGGCACCACCCGATACCCCAACTCCGAACTGAAAATCATTGAGGTAGTTGGTCATTTCCTTACCAACCCCTTTCATTGCCACCTTAGACACCAGGCGCCTCCATATAGTTCCCACTGCAATGGGGCGAATGCCATTGTCTGGTTTAAGGAGGGGCGTGAGAGGAGCCGAAGCAATGAACTCCGCCAATCTATGGGGACATCTCCCCCTAACCACAAATTAACACATGTAATGGCACGTAGGAGGTCTGTAGCTATGGTAGACCCCTCTCCACAGAGAGCATCCAAGATATGTTGAGCCCTCAAACCATCTCTCCCACACGAGGTTCCCTTAGGGAATGATTTAATGCATCCAAGGACACACTCCATTTCCGCGACATGCGGTGGCTCAGAGGGGATGGTGTTCGGCAGGGAAGGGGGTGGCTTGTAAGGATGCTTAGCCTCCAAGGCCTTCACGGTATCACCACCGTACGGAGCAACTGTAATATGCGCAATTTCGATTTTTCGGTAATTTTCTTTTTTCGACGGAAGTCTGTTTTGACGACTCTTTCATGACCGTTTCGTCATTCCGAGAATATTTAATTCTGCTCTTTTTGTCATCCGAGTTCGTTTCGGTATCGTTTTGTTGAGTTCCGTGTTCTTAAACGGCTTTTCCGCACTCGAGTTCGATTCTTGCGAATCTCGTCCAGCTGTTGTTTGAGTTTCTCACAAGTTCATTTAATGTTATTATTCATGTTGCGAGCTTTGGTTCGGTGTTTCGATCACGTATCGTGATTTTCGGACGTTTTGGGCCATTTTTGTAATTTCCCAAAGTCTGGGGTAATTATTTCCGTTGTCGAATTCCGACACTTCGGATGGTCGGAATCGTGTGTTCTCTTAGTGCTTGGATTCGTCTTTGCGAGTACTTCGTAACCGTATCTTCGATTTTTACTCAGGTTCGGGTTTCGGGGTCGTCCGGCCGTCGGAGTAGCTACGGCCGAGTCACGCCGGGCAGGCTCGCTTTGGCGAGTTCTGGCCGTAAGGTGCGATTCTGGCCGTAAGGTGTCGAGTTACGGCCGTAAGCGTGATCGGGTACGGCCGTCTGGCCGGGCGGATTTTGTGAAGGCCGATTACGGCCGTAAGGTGTGCGAGTTCTGTAGTAAGTGTCCATTTGGTCTTTGGCGATTTTGCAGCGAATGCGATTACGGCCGTAAGGCTGCCGAGTACGGCCGTAAGGTGTCCGAGTTACGGCCGTAAGGCTGCCGATTCTGGCCGTAACCTGCCGGCTATATAGCTTTGGCTCGGCGATTTCATTTCAACGCGATTTTTCTTCCTTTTTCGACGTCGCGGCGGGAGGCTCGGGAAATCGAGTTCTTGGCGATTCTAATCATTTCCACGGCTTTTGGAAGATCCTTGTTGATTATATCATCATCTAATCCGAGTATTTCGTCGAATCAAGGTATATTTCTTGATTTTCTTTCAAGTTGACTTTTTGGAGAATTGTTCTTGATTTCGTTTCTAATCCGATTTTGATGAATCGGTTGATGTTAGTAAACATTATTAATCATGTTCTATGGATTGTATATCCATATTTTCGATTCGTTCAACCCGATTGATGATTTTTAGGGTCTTGAGGAACTTTGAACATTTAGTGTTCGATTAAATGCCTCAAAGAGTTTCTTTCGGTCGTTATGTTGATTTCGATTGATATTGTGTTATTGAATGAATTGTATTTCATTCAAGGTGGTTCGAGTACTTGTGTTTACCGGAGGACGCCGTTCGTTGTTCGTGGAGGATTCCATCGCTTCGGTTGAGGCAAGTTTTATACTTGTACTAGTCAATGAGATTAATGTTATCATATATGTGTATGAATGTGTTGTATCATTCCGAGACTTAGTCTCTTCATGAATTCATTGATATCAAGAGATCGTTCGATACGATACCTTTCGGCAATTTTGCCAAATGTTTATTGTTGTTCGTTAACGGCCGGTTCAAGGCATTGTGATACTCATTATTAATGTCATTGTCGATAGCCGGTTCGCGGTATCGCTGTATCGATTGTTGTTAATATATATGTCAATTAAAGACATCGTTGAGATCATTGTTATTCTGTTTGGATTGTCATTAAAGCATGCAGCCGATTAAAGGCATTGGCTTATTCATCTCTCGCCTTCGTCGTCGGTAACCGATTAAAGGTGCCGAGGCATCCTTCATATCATTGTTATCGAATTGCCGTTCTCAGGCAAATCGAAATGTTCAATCATTCACTGCATCATTGTTATCGATTGACCTTTCTAAGGCAATCGAGGTATTCACTCATTCATCGTGTCATTGTTATCGATTGGCCGTTCTCAGGCAAATCGAAGTGTTCAATCATTTATGGTATCATTGTTGTCGATTGACCGTTTTAGGCAATCGAGGTATTGAATCATCCGCTGCATCATTATTGTCGGTTGGCCGTTTTAAGGCAATCGAGGTGTTAATTTGGGACTGTCAAGGACGGTGTCTATCCGTGTGTTACTATCATCGTGTTGGCCGACTCAAGGCAGCACACTATCATTCATTGTGATACGGCTGGATGCCGTGGCTTCGGCCCTAATTGTGATACGGTTGGATGCCGTGGCTTCGGCCCTAATTGTGATACAGCTGGATGCCGTGGCTTCGGCCCTAATTGTGATACGGCTGGATGCCGTGGCTTCGGCCCTAATTGTGATACGGTTTTCATGCCGTGGCTTCGGCCCTAATTGTGATACGGTTTTCATGCCGTGGCTTCGGCCCTAATCAATAACTTGACTTGGTGTTTCGACTTCATGTGATTGTGATATTTGTGACTTCGGCCGAGTGTCTTTAAGGCCTTTGTGATTGTCTTGGTAATTTCATTGGAGCCTTCGGGCATTGTGATTCATAATTAATTCAGTTCTAGTTTGGTTCATGTCGTGTAATTCATTGTGGTACTCTGTGATTATGATTCGCCGTTGGGCACTTATGTTCTAACCTGTTGAACAGGTATTAATAGTATGCCGTGGGCATAGTATTTCACGAATGCTCGGTTCTTACATTGGGTTGTGAGCATCTCGTATTATTATCATTGTACAGTTTCATTCTGCCTTTGGATGCATATCATGTTATACATGTATTTGATATTCATTATCTGGATGACTGACCCCGTGGGGCGGAACATGTTTTCATGTTTTAGGTGCGTGCGAGGAGAGAGTTGAGACACGGGGGCATGATGATGGCGACGAGGCATTCGAGCGATACTAGTCCGAGTTGTTCATTGTTGGTCGATCGGTTGGAGTGTACTCCAGTCTTGTCGATTGTTGTCGTGTTGTATTACCAGACAGATGTTCGTGGATCTTTGTGTATTTCATTTTGGCCATGTAGGCCACTTTTGTCGTTGAAATTCCCTATCGGAATATTGTGTTGGATATCATGGTAGGGACTATGATTTTCCCTTGTTGTTTAATTTAACGTATTTTAGTCATGTTACTTTGGTGGATCTCTGGAGTGGGGTCCACGGCCTTGTAATAACTTGATAGGATTTGGGGGTGTTACGAAATGGTATCGAGAGAGTTGGGTTGTGAAATACCACGAGATGTGAGTTATGTGGTCCTACCGACGCGGTAGTAGTGGGATTGTCGAGTTATGACAATCTAGTCGATCGAGTTTTGTGAGTCGTAATATTAGTGCGCGCACGAGTCATTCATTCATCGAGTCGTCATCAGTGAAGGCTAGTATCGCGAGACCTCGAAGCTTCGTATGACCTGTGTAAGGACTCGATTCTCTTTGTGTTCATACATCCATCATGTCATTAATCGTTCATGCTTTGCTGAAACCTATATGTGATATTAGTGCTATGATTGATTCATGATTAATTGTTTTGGAGCACGTGTGACTTGTGTAAGCATTAAGGATCAACTCATTTAGCAGTTAATAATTTTCAATCATCATTTTGATCTCATCACTCAGTTAATTCATTCATCACTCAGTCAATATCATCACTCAGATAATTCATCTATCACTCAGTTAATTCATTCCTCACTCAGTCAATATCATCACTCAGATAATTCATCTATCACTCAGTTAATTCATTCCTCACTCAGTCAATATCATCACTCAGATAATTCATCTATCACTCAGTTAATTCATTCCTCACTCAGTCAATATCATCACTCAGATAATTCATTCATCAGTCAGTTAATTTCTTCATCACTCAGTCAATATCATTCATCACTCGATTAATTCATTTATCACTCAGTTAATTCATTCATCACTCAGTCAATATCATCACTCAGATAATTCATCTATCACTCAGTTAATTCATTCCTCACTCAGTCAATATCATCACTCAGATAATTCATTCATCAGTCAGTTAATTCCTTCATCACTCAGTCAATATCATTCATCACTCGGTTAATTCATTCATCACTCGATTAATTCATTCATCACTCAGTTAATTCCTTCATCACTTAGTCAATCTCATTGTTCCGTCAATTCATTCATTACTCAGTCAATCTCATTATTCAGTTAATTAATTCATCACTCAGATAATTCATTCATCACTCAGCCAATATCATTAGTCAGTTAATTCATCACTTAGTTAACTCATTCATCACTCAGTTAATTCATTCATCACTCAGCCAATATCATTAGTCAGTTAATTCATCACTTAGTTAACTCATTCATCACTCAGTTAATTCATTCATCACTCAGCCAATATCATTAGTCAGTTAATTCATCACTTAGTTAACCCATTCATCACTCAGTTAATTCATTCATCACTCAGTCAATATCATTCATCACTCAGTTAATTCGTTCATCACTCGATCAATATCATTCATCACTCGGTTAATTCGTCCATCACTCAGTCACTATCACTACTCGGTTAATTCATTCATCACTCGATCAATATCATTCAACACTCACTTAATTCGTCCATCACTCAGTCACTATAATAACTCAGATAATACATTCATCACTCAGTTAATTCGTTCATCACTACGTCAATATCATTACTCAGATAATTCATTCATCACTCGGTTAATTCATTCATCACTCGACCAATATCATTGCTCGGTTAATTCATTCATCACTCGATCAATTCCTTCATCACTTAGTCAATCTCATTGTTAAGATTAATTCATTAATCACTCGATCAATCTCATTGATCACCAATTTATTCATCACTCGATCAATCTCATTGTTGATCAATTCATTCATCACTCAGTCAATCTCATTGCTCAGTTAATTCATTCATCACTCAGTTAATCTCGTCGCTCAGTTAATTAATTATCACTCAGTCAATCTCATTGTTCAATTAATTCATTAATCATCCAGTCCATCTCACGGTTTAGTTGTTGATCTTACGGATCGAATTTTCAACCTTGTTAACTTGTGCAAGGTAATCATTTCAGAATTTCATCAGATAATCATGTTACCTCACTTGATCTTTCATGCGATCTTATCATATCCCGACATCATGTCGACGATCATTTCATTGAATTATTAATGCATTCATTGTGTTAGAGCGTGTATGCCCATTGTTATCGTTCTGTCTCGTAATCATAATGCGATCTTCATATGAGATCTGAAATTATCACATGACTTTCCTGCCTCGATATGGGAAGAGGCATCGGAGGGACATCGGACTCAGCGTCCAGAGATCGTTTTCTAGTCGTCTTCGTCTTTGGGAGAGCATCTTCATCTCGGACGACCAATTATTTATTGTTGCTTTAAGCGTGATCTGATAGGACATTACATTGTTGCCCAAAATATTTATCCGAAGATCAATACTGCTGGAAGACGGACAACAAACAACAATTGCGGGAGCACTTCCGAGAGTAGATAAATAATACAAGATTTGCCGGGTTTGTTAGGCCCGGGCTTGAATGCTCTCGCGAGATGTTATTAATACGAATATTCGTGGATACAAGTATTAATGAGAGAAATCTAAATACAATGAGTGTAAAAGACTCTGTTAATCCGGCTCTTGAGCGAACCTCGATGTTCTTCGTCCCGCCGATAATCTTTGGATGAGATAGGTAGGAGAAGTAAGACCGAAAGATAGCTGTTGCCAAGAGTTGGATGTTAGCCAAGTGTAAGTATTTTGCTTCGTATGGTGTGAAATGCGGGAATGCGAGTGAGTCGAATCAGTGCAGTGCCCTCTTTATATAGGGGTTGAGGTGCCTTGTCCCTAGTGGGCGATCGCCTTTCGGCCATTAATGTAATGGGGCGATCGTCCTAAAGGTCACATGGGTACTTTGCCAAAAGTCGAGAGATCCAGTGGCGGCCAGTGAGTGGCCCAATGAGGAGCCGGCATGCGTCGAAATCTTGTCACGGGAGGTCCCACTTTGTTACTTTCGGCGGACTTTGTCGATAGGCAAGGTAGGTGACAGTGTGGTCACCGTCTTGTCCGTCGGCTCCTTTCGCAGGCACAGGCCTGTTGGTAGGTGAGGTAGGTGACGGGTTTGTCGGCGCCTTTTGTGGATCTGCACGTGGGTCTTTGTCACCTTGCTCGGCCTTGGCCGACTGGATGGCCATCGGCCCAGATCGTCATGATGCGGTCGTCTCTAGCTGGACATCGAGGATCGTTCTCGGCCAGTCACTGAAGGTCGGCAATGGTCGGTCACCAAGGGTCGGTCGGCAAAGCGCTGAGAGATGATTGTCCATAAGTCGGTCGCCAGAAGTCGGTCGCCGAGTACCGAGAGGCGATCGTATCTGAGGTCGATCGCTCGGCCCGGACTTGTCACGGGACCTTGGTGGCGATTCATGCTTGTCTGCCGGGCTAAGGCTAGGTCGCCTGGTCGCTGGTCGGCGGTTCTTCCTCGGATGCTCGGCAGCGATTTGGTCGCCCGACCTCCTAGGCGATCGCCAGTCGGAAGGTGTTAATTCTTTGACACAACAATTGCCCCCCAGCTTGCTCCTATGTTGAAGACAAGGGGCGAGGTGGTTCTTGCTGGCGATCGTGTAAGGATGAGGACGGGCGATCTTGCTGAGCTGACTTATGATTTCGGACTTGGGCTATTATGGTCGATTGGCTTAGCTATCTTTCGGTCTTGTACCTGCAAAAACAACATTAGCCGATCCCCCACGGAAACTTGGTGGTTTCGCTTGTTTGAGGAATCGTGCACAGTCGCGTAAATCGATGGACCGACTCCATGACCGTGTCTTGGTGCGCGAAGACAATGAGTGTCTCGTGACTCACTTTATTATGAGGGTCCTCTGTTAGGCTGCGCCTCGCCTCGTATTTAAACGAAGGGCGTGCGGTCTCGGTCTAGAGGAGTCCTTGCGCGGGGCAGCGTCGGATGAATCAACTCCACGCCCGCGGCTTGTTAGCTCTGCTTCCACCTCGGCCAGCCATGGAGATGGCCGACCTCGACGGTGTACGTTGAGACGGGGGTTGTGGCATGTGTCCACTGATTAATGTTGGAGAGCCCTCAGACTATGCCGGCCTCGTATTTAAACGAAGGGCGGGCGATCTTGGCCGAAAGGGACCTTGCAAGGCCGAGACAGCCGGTTCCATCGACTGCCAGGACCATGGCTTTATGATGCGCGGTGGAGGCGATCTTATGCCTTAGTCCGTCATGTTATATGCTGGACTATAGATGGCGATCGCGTCCTCCGGGTTGCGGATGATGTAGCGTGATGATCGGCGATCGGGCCGGAAGACTGGCGATCGTCGCTCGGCTGCCGATCGCTTTATTCGTAGGTCGATATTGGCGATCGGGCGGGAGATCGTCGTCCGGGTGCCGATCGCGCTGCTCACAGGCTAAGAAGAAACCTTTGCCTGGCCAGAAAATCTGCGGCTCTAGCCGGAAGGCTGCGTAGGTCGTAGGTTGGGTCTTCGTGAGATGCTGAACATAGGCGAAAAACCACGAAATCCTCCTAGGACCGCGTAGGCGGTCTCATCGCTTATGGGCTCGCCATTGAGGATGATTACGTCTACCCGGTCGATGTAGTCCGAGTCGGACTCTTCTTCTCCCCGCTTGATTTGCATCATGCGGAGGGGACCTTCGGGCCGGACGACCACGGTGGCGAAGTACTCCGTGAAGACGTGCGCCACTCGTTAAAGGAGCCAATGGACCGAGGTGGCAATGAAGTGTACCACCGGTGGGCGAGGTCGTCCCGTCGGAGGAACATTCGGCATCGAGTCGCGTCGGATGCCCCACACCCGGTCATGTAGATGTTGAACTTCCTCAGTGCACTTGGGGTCGATCGCCCCTCGTACACGGGTGTTTGCGGAGGAGCGATCTTGTGCCGCACGGGGCGAGCTCGATGTCGATCGCGGCGGCTCGCTTGGCTCGGCGATCGTCTTCTTGGCACTCGCCACGGATTCGAGAGCGCCTTCATGTCGTTGAGTTGACGTTGCATCGCGGCCATTGCCGTGGCTTGGTCGCTTGCAGATCGGCTTTGGGAGCGAGGCCGAGGCGATCGTGTACCGATCTCCGGCTCACGCCGCCCGGCCTCGGCAATTCGGCGAGGGGGAGCCAGACGGCTAGGGCGCCTTGGGAATCGGGTAGGCCGAGCTCTGGTGACGGACTCAAACTCCGTCGTCTCGTAGGCCGGGGCCGGGCGCCCGCAGCTGTCGGAGTCACCGCCCGGGCGATCGAAGAGAGGTGCCGGGCGCGAGCGCCTCTTCTGCGGACGGGAGCCTCACAGCGTCGCTCGGCGATGGCGCCTTGAGCTTCGCTTGGACTTCGGCGGGCCGAGGGGGCGATAGCGAGGCGCGTTGAGAGCACTCCGTCGCTCTGTAGGGCGGCCGAGGCCCCTTCGATCATTCCTTGGTTGAACCGTCGAGCGAGAGGCAGGCCGCCGTCCGAGGCGAGATCGAGCGTCTCGATCGCGGCGGCTACCCTCCACCATCGGGCGTGGCTCGGGTGGGACGGAGCAGGGTGCGCCGGTGGTCGGCGGCTTTCTTCGGAGCGGAAGACATGATTTCTGAAGGATTTCTTTGAAGTGCAGTAAGTGTCACTTCAAGTATCTGCCCCGAGAACAATGAGTGTTCTTCGCGACGGCAGGTATAAAAAATCGAGGGTTGGATGCCCTCCTTCTAGCGCCAATTGTTGTTGCCCAAAATATTTATCCGAAGATCAATACTGCTGGAAGACGGACAACAAACAACAATTGCGGGAGCACTTCCGAGAGTAGATAAATAATACAAGATTTGCCGGGTTTGTTAGGCCCGGGCTTGAATGCTCTCGCGAGATGTTATTAATACGAATATTCGTGGATACAAGTATTAATGAGAGAAATCTAAATACAATGAGTGTAAAAAGACTCTGTTAATCCGGCTCTTGAGCGAACCTCGATGTTCTTCGTCCCCGCCGATAATCTGCTGGATGAGATAGGCCGGGAGAAGTAAGACCGAAAGATAACTGTTGCCAAGAGTTGGATGTTAGCCAAGTGTAAGTATTTTGCTTCTGTATGGTGTGAAATGCGGGAATGCCAGAGTGAGTCAGAATCCAAGTGCAGGCTGCCCTCTTTATATAGGGGTTGAGGTGCCTTGTCCCCTAGTGGGCGATCGCCTTTCGGCCATTAATGTAATGGGGCGATCGTCCTAAAGGTCACATGGGCTGCCTGCCAAAAGTCCAGAGATCCAGCCGGCAGGGATCTGAGTGGCCCAATGAGGAGCCGCACGCGTCCGGAAATCTTCACAGGAGGTCCCACTTTGTTACTTTCGGCGGACTTTGTCGAGAGGCAAGGTAGGTGACAGTGTGGTCACCGGTCTTGTCCGTCGGCTCCTTTCGCAGCACAGGCCTGTTGGTAGGTGAGGTAGGTGACAGGTTTGTCAGCGCCTTTTGTGGATCTGCACGTGGGTGCTGTCCTGCTTGCTCGGCCTTGGCCGACTGGATGGCCATCGGCCCAGATCGTCATGATGCGGTCGTCTCTAGCTGGACATCGAGGATCGTTCTCGGCCAGTCACTGAAGGTCGGCAATGGTCGGTCACCAAGGGTCGGTCGGCAAAGCGCTGAGAGATGATCGTCCATAAGTCGGTCGCCAGAAGTCGGTCGCCGAGTACCGAGAGGCGATCGTATCTGAGGTCGATCGCTCGGCACCGGGACTTGTCCTGGGACCTTCGGCTGGGCGATTCATGCTTGTCTGCCGGGCTAAGGCTAGGTCGCCTGGTCGCTGGTCGGCGGTTCTTCCTCGGATGCTCGGCAGCGATTTGGTCGCCCGACCTCCTAGGCGATCGCCAGTCGGAAGGTGTTAATTCTTTGACACAACACATTCATCACCGGTTTTGAGCAAGTTAATTCTTGTTCGGTAATAGTATAATCATTCATTTCATTTGTCGTTCATTCATTCAAATAATTCATTCATCATATATCAATCACATTGAGATTTATAATTATCAAACTAATCATTCACTTCGCAGGAAACTATGTTTCCAATCATTTCATTTGAGCTATCACTCATTACGTTATCATTTCACCCCGGTGAGTCATTCTTGATCCTTGTTAGATTTCGATTCATTATCATTCATTGTGATCATTCTTGTTCGTGTGTATCACGTCGATTTTTCCTGGCGGGATATTGCTTCTCCCTACTTGTTTTAAGTTTCAGGACGAAACTTCTTTTAAGGGGGGTATTATGTAATATCCGCAATTTCGATTTTTCGGTAATTTTCTTTTTTCGACGGAAGTCTGTTTTGACGACTCGCTCATGACCGTTTCGTCATTCCGAGAATATTTAATTCTGCTCTTTTTGTCATCCGAGTTCGTTTCGGTATCGTTTTGTTGAGTTCCGTGTTCTTAAACGGCTTTTCCGCACTCGAGTTCGATTCTTGCGAATCTCGTCCGAAACTATTGTTTCGAGTTTCTCACAAGTTCATTTAATGTTATTATTCATGTTGCGAGCTTTGGTTCGGTGTTTCGATCACGTATCGTGATTTTCGGACGTTTTGGGCCATTTTTGTAATTTCCCAAAGTCTGGGGTAATTATTTCCGTTGTCGAATTCCGACACTTCGGATGGTCGGAATCGTGTGTTCTCTTAGTGCTTGGATTCGTCTTTGCGAGTACTTCGTAACCGTATCTTCTATTTTTACTCAGGTTCGGGTTTCGGGGTCGTCAGCCGTCGAGTAGCCTGGCCAGTCACGGCCGGGCGAGGCTTTGGCGAGTTACGGCCGTAAGGTGCGATTCTGGCCGTAAGGTGTCCGATTCTGGCCGTAAGCGTGATCGAATGCACGGCCGTCTGGCGGCGGATTTTGGCCGATTCTGGCCGTAAGGTGTGCGATTACGGCCGTAAGTGTCCATTTAGTCTTTGGCCGATTTTTGACGAATGCGATTCGGCCGTAAGGCTGCGAGTACGGCCGTAAGGTGTCCGAGTTACGGCCGTAAGGCTGCCGATTCTGGCCGTAACCTCGGCTATATATAGCTGGCTCGGCGATTTCATTTCAACGCGATTTTTCTTCCTTTTTCGACGTCAGCGACGGAGGCTCGGGAAATCGAGTTCTTGGCGATTCTAATCATTTCCACGGCTTTTTGGGAGATCCTTGTTGATTATATCATCATCTAATCCGAGTATTTCGTCGAATCAAGGTATATTTCTTGATTTTCTTTCAAGTTGACTTTTTGGAGAATTGTTCTTGATTTCGTTTCTAATCCGATTTTGATGAATCGGTTGATGTTAGTAAACATTATTAATCATGTTCTATGGATTGTATATCCATATTTTCGATTCGTTCAACCCGATTGATGATTTTTAGGGTCTTGAGGAACTTTGAACATTTAGTGTTCGATTAAATGCCTCAAAGAGTTTCTTTCGGTCGTTATGTTGATTTCGATTGATATTGTGTTATTGAATGAATTGTATTTCATTCAAGGTGGTTCGAGTACTTGTGTTTCTGAGGACACCGTTCGTTGTTCGTGGAGGGATTCCATCGCCTTCGGTTGAGGCAAGTTTTATACTTGTACTAGTCAATGAGATTAATGTTATCATATATGTGTATGAATGTGTTGTATCATTCCGAGACTTAGTCTCTTCATGAATTCGTTGATATCAAGAGATCGTTCGATACGATACCTTTCGGCAATTTTGCCAAATGTTTATTGTTGTTCGTTAACGGCCGGTTCAAGGCATTGTGATACTCATTATTAATGTCATTGTCGATAGCCGGTTCGCGGTATCGATGTATCGATTGTTGTTAATATAGATGTCAATTAAAGACATCGTTGAGATCATTGTTATTCCTGTTTGGATTGTCATTAAAAGCATGCAGGCCGATTAAAGGCATTGGCTTATTCATCTCTCGCCTTCGTAAATCGATGCAGATTAAAGGTGCCGAGGCATCCTTCATATCATTGTTATCGAATTGCCGTTCTCAGGCAAATCGAAATGTTCAATCATTCACTGCATCATTGTTATCGATTGACCTTTCTAAGGCAATCGAGGTATTCACTCATTCATCGTGTCATTGTTATCGATTGGCCGTCCTCTTGCAAATCGAAGTGTTCAATCATTTTTTGTATCATTGTTGTCGATTGAACGTTTTAGTCAATCGAGGTATTGAATCATCCATTGCATCATTGTTGTCGGTTGGCGTTTAAGGCAATCGAGGTGTTAATTTGGGATGTCAGGGCGGTGTCTATCCGTGTGTTACTATCATCGTGTTGGCCGACTCAAGGCGACACTATCATTCATTGTGATACGGCCGATGGATCGTGGCCCTAATTGTGATACGGTGGATCGTGGCCGGCCCTAATTGTGATACGGTGGATGCGTGGCTTGGCCCTAATTGTGATACGGTGGATGTCGTGGCAGCCCTAATTGTGATACGGTTTTCATGCCGTGGCTTACTAATTGTGATACGGTTTTCATGCCGTGGCTTCGCCTAATCAATAACGGCTGACTTTGTTTCGACTTCATGTGATTGTGATATTTGACAGCTTCGGCCGAGTGTCTTTAAGGCCTTTGTGATTGTCTTGGTAATTTCATTGGAGCCTTCGGGCATTGTGATTCATAATTAATTCAGTTCTAGTTTGGTTCATGTCGTGTAATTCATTGTGGTACTCTGTAATTATGATTCGCCGTTGGGCACTTATGTTCTAACCTGTTGAACAGGTATTAATAGTATGCCGTGGGCATAGTATTTCACAAATGCTCGGTTCTTACATTGGGTTGTGAGCATCTCGTATTATTATCATTGTACCGTTTCATTCTGCCTTTGGATGCATATCATGTTATACATGTATTTGATATTCATTATCTGGATGACTGACCCCGTGGGGGCGGAACATGTTTTCATGTTTTAGGTGCGTGCGAGGAGAGAGTTGAGACACAGGGGCATGATGATGGCGACGAGGCATTCGAGCGATACTAGTCCGAGTTGTTCATTGTTGGTCAGTCAGTTGGAGTGTACTCCAGTCTTGTCAGTTGTTGTCGTGTTGTATTACGACAGGATGTTCGTGGATCTTTGTGTATTTCATTTTGGCCATGTAGGCCACTTTTGTCGTTGAAATTCCCTATCGGAATATTGTGTTGGATATCATGGTAGGGACTATGATTTTCCCTTGTTGTTTAATTTAACGTATTTTAGTCATGTTCGCCTGGTGGATCTCCTGGCGTGGGTACCCAATAGGATTTGGGGGTGTTACAGCAACACCGGAGGAACATAAAACTTTGACTGCTGCGGTAAAATGTCCATCTGCAACCTTACGGAGACACTGTTTAATGTTGGTGCTGTCCTTGCGCTCCACCTTAATGTCGGTTGATGTTCCCCGTTTAAGGCCGTCCAACATGTTTCCCACTAATGTAGCGATGCCATCATCTTTCTCCCAAGTAGCCAAAGAATTCAGGATAGACCTTTGCTGCAAGGACCTCCTATTTCCAGACCTACTTTCTAGACTATTAGTAGGCCTAAATACTTGCAACGAGCAACGCGGAAGGAGTAACAACCTAACCCATGGATCCACATGCCCAGGGTTGGCAGCCACCTTGAGAAGTGCCGTTAGTAAGGCTCGAGAAAAAGCTAAGCGACAGCTGTGAGGGATGCTTTTGACTGTGGTGATGGGCTATTTGAAGATACGATCAATGAGCTCAACATCCAAAACTAAACCCCCATTCCCAATGATGTCAACCTCCTTGGGAGCCGGCCTTAGAATTCCATAAATATAAACACCGGTGCCGTCATCTCCCTCAGAGAACCATACTACCTCCTCGAGATGGTGGCAAGCCCGACGCTCATGCATTGACCACACATCCATTGATCCAACTTCTTCATTGTTTCTTCAACCGCCCTAAACAAATCATAATCGGTGGAAATAGCATCCCTCAATACCCCTTTACGTTCATCATTCTTAAAGTGAATACTCTTAAAGTGGGATATCAAGCGTTTCGTCCCCTTATTTTCCCCTTCGCCATCCGGACAACAATGAAACATCCTGAACGGGCACAACCACCTTTCGTCCAAGGAGGTCGAAGACGATGCCATGAAAACAAACAAAAAGGAAAAACCTCGAGATGAGGCTGAAAATGTGAGTCCCTTAAACTAGGTGACACTCCAATAAGGCGTTGGAGCGCACGCAATGTACTCCCCCTCTTGATAACGCTACATCTCCACGCCCGCGTAAGTAAGACACGGGCACCCAATTCCTATGCCAAAAGCCAGGGAACAATAGAGAACTTAGCAAAATACCTAAACAGGTTGCAGAATTGCGGGTAAAACAGGCTGCAGAAGTGCCAGAAGTGCCTGAAGTGCCAATAAAGGCTGTAGGAACTGAAAAACTCTTTATGACATTTTACCGAACACCTGACGGACAAAGCCAACGAACTGAAGGATTTTTTGATATGGAAATCCCGCCTGGGAATTTGATGAGGCACCCCCTGGGAATCCCGCGGGCGGCGAGAAGATGTTCAAGATGAAGTGCGCTCAATGAGGACTATATTGATATTATAGAAAGATTAACTCAGAGCAGGGACGAGATTAGAGGGGTCAAATTCCAAAAGGGGTTTCAATATCATAGATTAAAGGCCACTTTGACATTGGTGTAGCCAACGAAACTTGCCGTGACAAAAAGTGTTCCGGACAAAAAGTTTTGAAAGAGAAAATGTATTTTAGTTGAGAAGTACTTTTCCAGAATATTTCAGGTAACCTTCTGTTAGTGCGGCAAGCACGAGACATGCACAGAAATGACGAGCAGCAATGATGATAAATACTTCGTCGATTCATGTCCTCTTTTATTTTTTGGGTTCGTTTCCTTCTTTTAAGTGGTTAATTACTCATTTGTCTTCTTTGTTGTCGTTTTTCGCTCCTGCATGGGTATTTGTCAGATTCTGATTTGATTTTTGGTACTTATTGGATTTGTGATACGTCTATCCCAGACGTGGCCTATTTAGTCGAGTATTATGTAGTAGGGGATATTGTGTGAGTCACTATGATTATTATTGTCGACTTGTGTGTTAGTCTTGTAGGACTTGGTAAAAGATCCTACTGCGTGGGAAACTCCGAATGTATTGCGTTGTTACGAAACAAAGTGATGACATATTAAAGAAATACACAAGATAATAGAAAAGACGTGCTCATATCTGTTATAAATCGAAATATTATAGAGGGGGAATAGAGAGAGAAATTAGAAAATGATTCTCAGATATATTTTTCATTAATAACTGAAGTCCTATTTATAGGAAAACTTCAGATGGCACAATCGTAATTACATAATTACATCAGGGGCATAATATGTAACACCCCAAACTAGGCGGATATTACAGTGTCGTAGATCCCCAACTGGGACCCACCAGACAAATGAAAATGAATGAATTACACAAGATAAATGTAGTACCGAACTACATTACAACAATAATTACTCCGATGAGGAGTTTAGTTACAACACACCAGGACAACACTGAATACTAGTGTATTTTATATGAAGATAAAATACACAACACTGAATGAAACGGAGTATTCAAATGAAAGTCTGCAGCGGAAAATAAAGGACAATAACATGAATAACTGAAAGATCGGGGCCCCCTACTAGTATCACTAGGACTCCACGCCGTCAACGTGCTCTCCCCGTGCGTTTGCCTGGCCATGACCTGAAAAACAAAATCCCCAAACGGGGTCGATTACAAAGAACAACAATCCTCAAGGGTTGAAAATACACAATCATGATTATATACGAAATTATGAAATATCCAGCCGAAACATACGCAATCAAACATGCTATATGAATCAACTAACGATGCGGCTCAAAGGGTGGCGCCACACTACGCCCGGGATGGAAATGTGTCCGTGCACAAGCCACCAACGATCAATACACGCGTGGTCTTGTACCTAATCAGTCTCACGAAACAATCAATCTCGTGTGCACAGTCCAATGTGAGGCCATCAACCAACACACGACTATAATGTGCCCGACATGAAAATCCTACACATACCAACCGACGCCAAGATGACCGGAATGCCACGATATAACAAAAGTGACATCGAAAATGAATAATGACTCACCGAGGTGGAATGGTAACGAAATAAATGACAGCTCAATGAAAAGATTGGAACCGTCGTTCCTTATGACTGAAACGATTAATTGATAACAACAAGTTTTGATATGATTAATATAATGATGAATGAGTTATGATTATGAATGAACAACAACAAAAGGGATGAATATCCTTTTAACCGAGTAAGAATTAACTTACACAACAACGATGAAGAATGTCCGTCCACGAACAACGTCTAATTGAGATATCGGTCGCTCGAACAACCTTGAATAAATATAATTACCAACAATCCGTTCAATATACGAATCAAACACGAATATAACGAACTCAAAACGTCGATACGATTAAACTAAGTCCATAGAGGCATTAAATCAAACACGTTGCGACCAAACTCCGATTGTTTACAATCAAACCTCAATATACCAATATCAAATCCCCTAAGAAGTGTTTCAAACCAACAAAACATCTCCAATACGATCAATAATCCGTTATGAATATCCAAAACGTGATTATAACAACAATTAGTCGAAAATCCCCAATTCCAACTCGATTTTCAAGGTGTTCTCGAATAATTCCTCAATAATCCAATGAATCCTTATACAAACTCATAATCATATACATATCCCTTCATATAACATGATTATAACGTCAAAACATCATATCTCAACACAAAATCGAAGTCCAAGTGTTGAAGGAATTACCTCTTGATGATCCAAGTACTTTAATCAGAAGAACACGCGTTAGATTGATTATCGGGCTTCACGATCGAAAGGAGATGAAGAAAATCAAACACCCAAATGATTTGTGAAGGAAAAACCCTCCCTCAAGCTTACTCTCTCGGTTGAAGGTGAAGAAAAGGAAAAATGGTGAAATCTTTGAAAAAACGAATTTAAGGAGTTGGCTGCCGGACACGGCCGTGCCGTCGGCACGGTCGTGTCACTGCAGTGGCCGACGATTGGCGGCGAGGACTCGACCGTGTCTGCCCGCTTGACACGATCGCGCGCGGAGGGCCTCCGGCGATGACCCGTCCGGCTGACTAGGCATGACTCGGCCGTGCTGGGCGACACGGTCGGGCGTGTCAGCGATCGCTCGGCTTATCCGGAAGGTTCGACTCGGCCGTGCGAGCGACACGGTCGGGTCTGGCGAACACTTCGGCACTTTCCGGACGAAATGCAGCACGGGCGTGTCGGACGACACGGCCGAGTTCGTTCGGCGATGATCGCCAAACCGAAAAATGAGCGGTTGAGCTAAAGCGACCATAACTCTCTCGTCAGGACTCGATTGACTCACCGTTTGAACCATTGGAAAGCTAACTCGATGCTCTATAATATTGAAAAGATTTAGAATTTTTGGAGTTACCAAAAATTAATGGTGATCTAACAAAGTCGAACTCATATGAGGAAAGTTGAAACAATGAACAATAACGATACACAACTCGAAGTTTTTCCGAACGGTGAACACGGTGAAAGAACATGATTAATGAATGATTATAATTGAGTGAAAATCCACAGAGTGACAATCACCGAATGAAATTACTGAATGATAATGACTGAATTACAACCGGGTATTACATACACCCCCCCTTAAAAGAGTTTCGTCCCCGAAACTAGGGGTCAAACAACTCGGGATAACACTCCCGCATATTCTCCTCGGTTTCCCAAGTGGCCTCTTCGACTCCGTGACTAGACCACTGAATCTTGACCAAAGGGATCGTCTTGTTCCTCAACTGTTTGATTCGCCGCTCTAACACTCGTACGGGACGCTCCTCGTACGCGATCTCGATTTCGTCGAACTGAAGTATGTGACTCGGGTCGGCAACAGACTTCCGCAACTGAGAGACGTGAAACACATTATGAATCCTGCTCAAAGCCGGAGGTAAAGCCAATCGATAAGCTAACTCGCCTACTCGATCCAAAATTTCAAACGGTCCAATGAATCTCGGACTCAACTTCCCCCGTTTTCCGAAATGGAAAATACCTCGACTCTGGGATACCTTGACCAAAACATGGTCACCCTTCTCGAACTCTAGTGGTCGACGACGATTTACTGCATATGATTTATGTCGACTCTGAGCTGTCAACATACGACTCTTGATCAAAGCTACCTTCTCCCGGGCGGCTATAAGCATGTCGGGTTCGGTGCCGATTGATTCTGACAAGTCATCCCAACACAAAGGAGATCGACAACGACGACCGTACAAGTCCTCGTAAGGTGCCATCTTAATGGAGGCATGCCAACTATACTGTACGTGAACTCGATCAGTGGTAGTTGGGCTTCCCAATCGTCCTTCCAATCGAGGACGCATGCCCTCAACATGTCCTCTAATGTCTGAATAGTTCTCTCGATTGTCCGTCGACCGAGGATGAAAGGCGATCGAGATTAAGCCGATTTCCCATAGACGATGAACGATTTCCAAAATGTGACACAAACCGTCCGTCACGATCGGAAGCGATACTTTTAGGAGTACCGTGAAGTCTCACTATCTCTTTGATGAACAACTGGGCGATCTCTTGGGACTCCACATATCCTTGATTTCAAGGAAATGAGCTAAATTAGTAAAGCGATCCGCGATCACTCGGATCGTATTTATGCCCCGACGACTCGTCGGCAATTCGTGATGAATTCCATAGAAATGTCTTCCCACTTCCATTACGGAATAGGGAGCGGTATCGACATACTCGCGGTCGCTAAGGTTCCATCTTGACTTGTTGTGAGTTAAGCATCTCGAAACAAATTCTGCGACTTCTCGCTTCATATTACTCCATCGGTAATTTTGTTTCAAGTCTTTGTACATCTTGTTGGACCCGGATGAACAGAATAAGGGGTAGCATGAGCTTCTCTCAAAATAGAGTTTTTCAACTCGTCATTCGCAGTACACACATCCGATTCTTAAATCTCAAAAGTCCATCCTCGTGTATCACGAATCCAGGGGCTTTCCCCGAGCCACATCCTCAAGAATGCGCAACAATGCCGGGTCCGAACCCCGATTCTCCCGATTGCATCCTCAAGAGATGATGAAATCTCTAACATACAAAGCTGTCCCTGAATTCGCTGAAGCCAGACCTCGATCTCGGGTCTAAGGAATTCCTGTTGGAGCTCCTTCTGAATTGTTAAACGAGCAAGCATCTGCTCCTGAACGGACTTACGACTCAAGGCGTCGGCGACAATGCTCGCCTTGCCCGGGTGGTAAAGGATATCGATATCAAAATCTTTGATTAATTCCAACCACCGTCTCTGTCGCATATTTAACTCCTTCTGAGTAAATATATACATCAACTCTTGTGATTGGTGAAGATCTGACAGGTGATGCCATAAAGGTAACGACGCCAAATTTTCAACACGAAAACCACGGTTGCTAGCTCCGTCCGTGGGTTGGATAATTAACCAGCTAATCCGAGGAAACATCGGATTTCCTTAACATCTTTCGGAGGTTGCAAATCTCGGATAGCCTCCGTCTTCTGAGGGTCGACACGAACTCTGGCAGATGAAATTACATGCCCGAGAAAGTCACTTCGGACCTCCAGTACTCATATTTGGAAAACCTTCCATAAAGTTGCTCTCGTCTCAACACGTCGAGAACCTGATGAAGATGAACCTCGTATTCCTCTCGGCTACGTGAATAAATCAAAATGTCGTCGATGAAGAAAACAACAAACCGATCCAAAAGTCGATGAAAACCCGATTCATTAACCCCCATGAATACCACAGTGCAATAGTTAGCCCGAACGGCATAACTACGAACTCATAATGACCATAGCGTGTATGAAACGCTGTCTCGCGATATCCGACTCTCGAATCCGCAATCGGTGATATCCAGATCTTAAGTCGATCTTGGAAAATCAAGCTCCTGAAGTTGATCTAAAAGATCATCAATACGAGGTAAAGGATACTACTCTTGATCATTACCCTTTTCAACTCCTGGTAATTAATACACACACGAGACGAGCCATCCTTCTCCTTGACAGATCACACTGGTGCTCCTCACGGGGACGCAATCGGTTGGAGATAACCTTTCTCGAACTATTCCTCAAGTTGAATCTTCAACTCCTGCATTCTGGTCGGGGCCATCCGATACGGTGCCTTCGATAAAGGGGACGTACCGACTCCAACTCACTCCTGAATTCCCTTACTCTATGTGAAGGCAACCAGATAACTCGTCGGGAAATACATCGTCAATCGATGACAATGATACCATGAATGATTGAACATTTCGATTGCCCTAGAATGGTCAATCGATAAAAAGAGATACCAATAATGATTGAACAACTCGATTGCCTTAGAAAGGTCAATCGATGAAGATGATACAATGAATGATTGAATAACTCGATTGCCCTAGAAAGGCCAATCGATGAAAATGATACAATGAATGATTGAATGACTCGATTGTCTTAGAAAAGCCAATCGATGGAAATAATACAAGGAATGATTGAATAACTCGATTGTCCTAGAAAGGCCAATCGATGAGAATGATACAATGAATGATTGAATAGTTCGATTGCGGAATTTCTCTGCTTTCGTCATAATAATACTTCTTCTGGAACAACGGGGATTACTTCCCTGAAGCACACATTCAACAACCAACGACGGAAAATAGCGACCAAACGCTAACAAACACTGAGGATAGTATTAAGACGGTTAAACCAACTAATACCGAAATTACATCGTCCTAAGATAAATTCACCACGATTAGGTCCACCAACCAATCGCGGTTACTAAGCTTACTTAGGTATGATTCCGAAAATTCTTCCATCGTCAGGTAGACCGATGGTATGAGATCCACAAGCAATAGGACTATCCCGAAATAAGTCTATTCAAGCATGATTCGAAAATGAATGAATGCGGTGTACCAGCATCAAAAGGTACACACAAGTTGAAATAAAATTACGAGTATACCTGAAATCGTTCGGGCCACCAGATCGTCGATCCTCCTCATCATATGAATCTGGGACTTGCCGGTCCCCGAACCGGACGCTCCCGTCTGATAAATACGAGCTCCAACTCTATTTGCTTCCATTGCCTTAAGCAGCGATGACAAAGCGATCGATTACAAAGCGGTTGCTTCGGGGCCTGAGATGCCACCGGAGCCGACTTGGAGTCCTTTCGGCAAAAACGGGCCTTATGCCCAAAATTCCCACAATTATAGCACGTGATAGACGGTTTCAGACACTCAGTGCTGAAATGACCCGGCGTTCCACAATTGAAACAGGTGATGGCCGAACTGGCCGCTCGGGAATGAGATCCCGCACGATTATGCGCCGTAGAAGGTCGCTCAGAAACGATAGGGCTCACGAGGCTTCTTGAAGGTTGGTGACCGCCTTTGGGTTGATTACGCTT
Organism: Orobanche coerulescens; assembly: GCA_033398695.1. Classification (NCBI taxonomy): domain Eukaryota; kingdom Viridiplantae; phylum Streptophyta; class Magnoliopsida; order Lamiales; family Orobanchaceae; genus Orobanche; species Orobanche coerulescens. Next base: position 29,172,665 of record CM065808.1, on the reverse strand, counting down.
CGTTGATTTCTTCTTTGAAAGATGAAGGTTGTTGTTCAACACTTTCCTTAGCGGCCGTCTCATACGGAGAGTTCTCTCGATTAATCCGGTCAGTGGCGCAATGATGATTGAGCAACCGCACATGGGTCATCATGGCTGCATAAAAGTGAGTGGATCAACCCGAACATCTTACGGTCGAGCCGAGTCTGGGCACGATTTCCCGGCGGAGTGATTATTTCTCGGGTTTCGGTCCGCACTGCGCCTCTCCCGTGCATCCCCGACGACTCTCTCCATCCGAAGTAGGAAGGTCGCATAATGATTATATTTCCCGCATGATTAGCACGTTATGATTATGTCATGAGATGATGAAAATGAGTATACATGCTCTAACTTAGTGATTATATGAATGATTTATGAAGTTAAATGATTATCGATGAAATTCTTGAAATGATTATCTTGAATAACTTAACAAGATTGATAATATGATCATCAGTTGACAATGAGTAATGAAATGAATTGAGTAATTAATGAGTTAACATGATCGCATACGATTATTAATCGAGTAATGAAATGAATAAAGTGATTGATGATTTAATATGATCGTACCGATAATAATGAATGATGATGTTTTAGTATAGTTAAATGATAAATGATGAATGAATGACTATTTACAGAAATTATACCATGGCGTTAGAAGTCTTACAGTTCTTTCGGTCTGATTGGCTCGGCATCTTCACAGGTCACACGTGACGCGAAAGTCCAATGATACTAGTCCGATGACGATGATTTCAAATGAGACATGACTTGGAGGGTAGTATTCAAAACCACGCTCCGATACCAACTCTGTAACACCCCAAACTAGGCGGATATTACAGTGCCGTAGATCCCCAACTGGGACCCACCAGGAAAATGAAAATGAATGAATTACACAAGATAAATGTAGTACCGAACTACATTACAACAATAATTACTCCGATGAGGAGTTTAGTTACAACACACCAGGACAAGATCAATACTAGTGTATTTTTTATGTAGATAAATTACAAAACACTGAATGAAACGTTGTATTCATATGATATTCTTCAGCTGAAAATAAAGGACAATAACATGAATAATGAAAGATCGGGGCCCCCTACTAGTATCACTAGGACTCCTCGCCGTCAACGTGCTCTCACAGTGCGTTTGCCTGGCCATGACATGAAAAACAAAATCACCAAAAGTGGTCAGTTACAAAGAACAACAATCCTCAAGGGTTGAAAATACACAATCATGATTATATCTGAAATTATGAAATATCCTGCCGAAACATACGCAATCAAACATGCTATATGAATCAACTAACAGTACGGCTCAAAGGGTGGCGCCACACTACGCCCGGGATGGAAATGTGTCCGTGCACAAGCCACCAACGATCAATACACGCGTGGTCTTGTACCTAATCAGTCTCACGAAACAATCAATCTCGTGTGCACAGTCCAATGTGAGGCCATCAACCAACACACGACTATAATGTGCCCGACATGAAAATCCTACACATACCAACTGGCACGCCAAGATGACCGGAATGCCACGATATAACAAAAGTGACATCGAAAATGAATAATGACTCACCGAGGTGGAATGGTAACGAAATAAATGACACTCAATGAAAAGATTGGAACCGCGTTCCTTATGGTAAACGATTAATTGATAACAACAAGTTTTGATATGATTAATATAATGATGAATGAGTTATGATTATGAATGAACAACAACAAAAGGGATGAATATCCTTTTAACCGAGTAAGAATTAACTTACACAACAACGATGAAGAATGTCCGTCCACGAACAACGTCCTAATTGAGATATCAGTCGCTCGAACAACCTTGAATAAATATAATTACCAACAATCCGTTCAATATACGAATCAAACACGAATATAACGAACTCAAAACGTCGATACGATTAAACTAAGTCCATAGAGGCATTAAATCAAACACGTTGCGACCAAACTCCGATTGTTTACAATCAAACCTCAATATACCAATATCAAATCCCCTAAGAAGTGTTTCAAACCAACAAAACATCTCCAATACGATCAATAATCCGTTATGAATATCCAAAAACGTGATTATAACAACAATTAGTCGAAAATCCCCAATTCCAACTCGATTTTCAAGGTGTTCTCGAATAATTCCTCAATAATCCAATGAATCCTTATACAAACTCATAATCATATACATATCCCTTCATATAACATGATTATAACGTCCAAAACATCATATCTCAACACAAAATCGAAGTCCAAAGTGTTGAAGGAATTACCTCTTGATGATCCAAGTACTTTAATCTGAAGAACACGCGTTAGATTGATTATCCGGGCTTCACGATCGAAAGGAGATGAAGAAAATCAAACACCCAAATGATTTGTGAAGGAAAAACCCTCCCTCAAGCTTACTCTCTCGGTTGAAGGTGATGAAAAGGGGAAAAATGGTGAAATCTCAAAAAAACGAATTTAAGGGAGTTGATGCTGCGGACACGGCCGTGCCGATCGGCACGGTCGTGCATACTGGCCGGCGGTTGGCCGACAGGAGTCGACCGTGTCTCGCTTGACACGGTCGCGGCGCGGAGGGCCTCCCGACAATGACCCGTCCGGCAATGACTTCGGCATGACTCGGCCGTGCGGGCGACACGGCCGGGCGTGTCAGCGACGCTTCGCTTATCCGGAAGGGTTCGACTCGGCCGTGCTGCACGACACGGTCGGGTCCTGAGGCAGACAATTCGGCACTTTCCGGACGAGTACGGCACGGGCCGTGTCGGACGACACGGCCGAGTTCGTTCGGCAGTGATCGGCCAAAACTGAAAAATGAGCGGTTGAGCTAAAACGACCATAACTCTCTCGTCCGGACTCCGATTGACTCACCGTTTGAACCATTGGAAAGCTAACTCGATGCTCTATAATATTGAAAAGATTTAGAATTTTTGGAGTTACCAAAAATTAATGGTGATCTAACAAAGTCGAACTCATATGAGGAAAGTTGAAACAATGAACAATAACGATACACAACTCGAAGTTTTTCCGAACGGTGAACACGGTGAAAGAACATGATTAATGAATGATTATAATTGAGTGAAAATCCACAGAGTGACAATCACCGAATGAAATTACTGAATGATAATGACTGAATTACAACCGGGTATTACATAATAGTCATTCACACTATATAAAAACAAAGGGGTAATTGGAATGTCATTTTCAAGGTATATTATAACACTCCCCCTTGAATGACTGTTTACATAAATAGCTGCTCAACTAGTTTGAAGAAAAACCCAATGGGAGAAAAAACTTTCAAACTGTTTGTATTGGAGCTTGTGGCAATCATATCATGTTGCATCATAATGTTGGTAGAAAATCTCCGTGGGATAAAACTTTAGCAATCGGTGATCTCGTAAATTTGCTCCCTCTTATCTCAATAGTTCTTGTATGAATATTCTTGTGCCGTCTCAGTAAAACCTCGTGGGATAAAAACTGAGTGAATCTGTCATGTATATCATTCGTTGGAGTATCCATGTGTTGTCTCATTAAAACCTTGTCAAGAAAACCCAGTGGGAAAAACTTGATTGAAGGAAAAAGAGTACAACAACTCCTTCTATTTTCAAGCTTTGAGGAATAATCTTGATCTTTGTAGTGTTCCTCATTATGCCATGAATATGCCTCGTTAAAACCTTATTAGGAAAAACCCAATGGGAAAAATCCTAATGAAGGAAAAAGAGTACATTATTCATACTAATACGTCATTCCAGTTGCCTCGTTAAAAACCTTGCTAGGAAAACCCAATGGGACAAAACCTCAGTCAAGGGAAAAAGAGTGCAACGCGTATTTTATATAAATATGCCCCAGGCATTTCAATAATCCTCTAGGGATTAGTACGAGTATCATTTTCAGTGCAGTTTGTAATATCGGACTCATATTCATTGCAATATATTCCAAATTTCTTTTGGAGATTCCATATTTGTTGTGATTAGACTGCCTCGTTAAAAACCTTGCTGGGAAAACCCAGTGGGATAAAACCTCAGTCAAGGAAAAGAGTACAACATATAATTTTCGTTCACAACGTTTTATTTTGAGTGACTGCACGCACCGATAATATGTTCAAAATCTCCTTACGAGTCACTTTCAGTAAGCCCATATATTTCATTTTATTATAAGTGCATATATTTAAATTTTGATGGATTTCAATATCCTCATTTTCACAAATCATGGATTTTAATATCCTTATTTCCAATATCCATATTTCACAGTCATGGATATCCTCATATCATTTATCGACATCCTCTTTCCAATCATTGATATCCTCATTTCATTCATAGCGCTATATTGTGTCGACACTTTTATTTCCCCATGGCAACATAACTTGCCGAGATATCTCATTATCAATCACCCATTGGGATTACACATTGTGGTTATGTCTATATACTTCTCAAAAGTATATGCCTCCTTTTATCATTTGCTTTGATTCATATTCGGGGAATTATTATGTATTTATCAAAGCAGTTGTAGTTGGTATCAAAGATTAATAATCTGTCGTGCATCTTTGAACTTCAAGTTCATATAATTGTGAGGATATAGTGTGATGCATTTCACATATTTCCAACTATCAATTCTCCCCCTCATGCTAAGAGATTTCTTGAGCACCAAACTCATATGCCAGTGTCTCAGTATTCATCTTCAATCATGAGAGTTTATATATTATGTTCTCGATATTGGCTGGAGGACTTCGAGTAGTATGCCAATTGATATCCCACTTGTATGCGCATATCTTGATCCATTCTGGGATCTAATCAAATTTATTTGGGATATATTACTAGCTTTATCTGATATGGAATATATGCTCAAACCGTGAGCAAATCATCTCGTAAATTTTTGATTACGAGTCATATACACATGTGACTATCTAGTGGATCCATAATATCTAGTAGTTCACATGTAGAGGAAGTGGGCCCATACTCCCCCTTAATATATTCCAAATTTATTAGGGATTCATTCCCAATATTGGCTAGTAGTGATATTAATCGAGAACAAATATTTGAAGACGATGTGTCTATATCACCATATAGATATTTTTGCCGGCATATCACATCATCTTTCGGTGCCATTATTTCACATCATTATCAACATGGAGTCGTTTCTCCCATATGTCATATTATGTCCATTATTCAAATATAGAGCCGTAGTTCATACGCTTCAGGACGCGGAGTCAAATCTCATACGCGTAATTCCAATCTATAAATAGATTATCAATGTATTCACAATCACCCATACCGAGGGTTTGAATGTCATAATGGATTCAATGCTTTCGAATCTTCGTAAATATTATCCATCTCTTCCAGTGAATATCATAAAAAGAATTTATCGAGCTCGACTCGAAAGATTAAGGGTGCTAATGAGAAATGGCATCCCAGAAGATATTCGATGGTTGATCGAAGCACAAGTTCGACTATCTGGCGAATTTTCAAATTCATTTAAGTACATGTCAGGTACAGGTAAAAGTAGTTTTGCAAAGAAACGGAGAGCAAAAAGATTAGGTGGGTGCTATAAATGTGCTCGGTGGACATGTGACACACGATGCAAATCTGTGGGGTTTGTATCCAAAAATCAAGAAGATAAAATAGCATTTATCAAGGATGGATTGAGTAAGGAATCTATGGATCATGATATCCAACAGATTCTTGATACACATCCCAGTGGATACGTTCATCGTGAACTAATGGCTTTGTGGATACAATTTAAGGATGAACGAGAACGTTATAGTCATGAAAAATTAATCTCAAAAGATTCAGTTTGTAAGTCCGTTCTATCAAAGTTGGTATAAGGTAATAAAAAATAATGCAAGTTGATGAATATTATTTTTTAATATTTAAACTTCTCATGCTGCCAATCGATAACGTTATTTTCATTGAAAAATATAATAACATATCTTTCGTTTTCTTTTGCTATTTTGTCAAAAGTAATGTCTTATATGCCGCTCCTTTTTCAATGAAAATAGTGAAGTCATTTATCGTTTAGAAAGAAGTTTGTTCTTTAAATTTGGGATCCACAAATCAGAAAATGTATCTCTCATAAAAGTATTTTGAAAGTCTAGTGTAGAAAGATGGAGTTCTCAGAATCCTCATATAGATCTCATCCATTTAAAACTATATGTATTTTAGGTGGATCCAAACTGATAGGTCATATCCAGCATATAGATATGGCATATCAATTCGTAAAAGAATTAGGAAAACACAAAATCGATATATTGTATGGTGGGAGTAATTATAAATTTTTGGGTTATCTTTTAGAGGTTGCACAAAATGAGAGAATAAGAGTAACAAGTACCTTAAACTATCCCACAGTTAGAACCAGTAGTATAGGGGGTTCAACTGGGTTGATGCTTCAAACACAGTCTGTGCATGATAGTTTGATGTTTGTGGTGAATAATAGTGATGCCTTTATTGTTCTTCCAGGTGGCTATGGCACACTCAATGAGATATTCAACATCACATCATGGGCTGAGCGAGACTTCCATACCAAACCTATAGGTTTGTTGAATATTAATAATTTCTTCAGCGATTTGCTTGCCTTTCTGGATCAAGGAGTAGATCACAAGTTTATATCTCAGCCATCATGAGATATAATAATATGTGCTGACACTGTTGCTGATCTACTTATAAAGTTTCAGGCATATATTTCAGTTAAGAATTTGGAAGTCATGGCTCATCATCCACAGAGTATTGGCGCCAAACGAAAAAGAAGTTTAGATCCTTTAGATCTTTCATTATAAACCCTGATGACAGGGGGTGGCAGAGTTACAGAGTTTTATACTCTCGAGATGCACTCCTTCTCTATTTATGGGTTTCATATGTATTTTCTTTTTCGCGTTTTATATTGTCGAGTGTTTACTGCCTTTCAGCTAGTTTCGATATTTTCACTTCGCCTGTTGTGTGCTTCTTCAGCAATAATAAAATCATCTTTTGCTTTTATGCAAATACAATATTTTTACAAATATGTGATATATGTTTCTCCATAAATATTGTCAATTAGTATGATTTCAATGATCCCACCATGTGATATAATCAACATGGGATTTATTGAGCAATTATTTTCCAGTGATACACTTGTCAAATGATCCCACCATGCGGTTTGCATGAGATTTTCTTTAATTAATCGGTGATAGCTTATGGTATCACTTGCTCAATTTTCTCCGTACGTTTTAATAATTATAGAGATCGGATATTATTTCCATCAATTGCTTCTTCTTCGAGAGCATGATTTGAATCATTTATCAACTACTTCTTCAGAGTAAGATTTATTTTCATCAACTGCTTCTTCGAGAGCAGGATTTAGATAATCGATCAACTACTTCTCCAGAGTAGGATTTATTTTTTATCAACTGCTTCTTTGAGAGCAGGATTTAGATAATCGATCAACTACTTCTCCAGAGTAGGATTTATATTTATCAACTGCTTCTTCTTCGAGAGCAGGATTTATGAACCATTCATATGGTATAACCAACCACGATGGTGATATATAATATATAAATTGCGTACATGTAAAACCATCTGTCTTGTGATAATTGAACTCATCACATGGAAGGTATTATAATTGTATAAAATAAACGCAATAAATATGTGGTTTTAAACCACCACTTTGAGATAAGTAAGAGACATAATTTAAACTGCAAAATAATTAACTGCTTCTACCAGAGCAGGATCGTCCAATCAATTCCTCAAAATAGTCATCATCAAGGTATAGGTCGAAATATCGACTGTCGTTAATAGCAAGTGTAATGGTATGTATAAATCTTTGCGATTTTTGGAGTTGGATATTTATTCGCACATTTTAATAAATTTAATAATAACATATATGAAAAGAGTTAACACCCATATCAATATTAGTGTCAAATTAAAGCTATCGTTAAACTGAACACGTTGGTGTTAGGGAAAAATAATATATATTTTATATGTGAGAAGAACTAAATTCATATTTCAATAAATCATAAGATTATATTTTAATTTATATTATATTTTAAATTATCTCCCACTTTTCAATTTTTTTCTTTGCCGACACACTACAAGGCAAACTATCTTTTTTTATTATTATTGTTCCTTTTACCTTTTGTTCTTACCTTTTGGTTTTCCTATTCTTGTGGTATCTTTTCATATTTCTTTTACAATTCAACAAAACCTCCAACCTTCAACGTTGCTGAGAATTAAAGACGACTGAAATAGCAAATAAACAAATGTTATGGGGTCCATTCAATAATACTAGATATTTTACTCACCTTTCTTTCTTCTTCCCACATTTGATGGAGGAGCAGAAATAATTCATCCAGCGGAGGCTCCAACCTTCTTGCAGTGGAGGAGATCCACCCAGCGGCCGCCATGAGGTGGCTGAGTGGCACCACCATGATTTAGGCAGAGAGCGGAAACTGTGAAGGGCTCGGCCGCGTATAGATCACTCACGATCAACACATGTTTGTTGAGTGGATGATATATTCTCCTCTGTAACCGACTTTAGGCTTCTTGAAGAATGGACTATAACAATAGTGAGAGGAAAAGATAAGAAAATAAACAACAACATAAACAGAAAAATAATATCCATGTCCTTCTTCTTCTTCATGTTTCTTTCTGATGGATATATCTGTAGGGAGATTTATTTGTTACTATGTGGTTTTTTTTCAAGAGTAGCGTGTGATTTCAAGAGAGTGATTTGGGAGCCGCCCCATGTGCTGAGAAAAGAAATCTCTCCCTTTTTTTTCAATATATTGCAGCAGTCCGCTTATTTGTGGTGGAGAGAAGAAAACAAGTGCTTGGATCTAGATCTAAAATTCTTGGTTCGATTTCTGATACAGAGGATCATCTATAAGATGCAACTATAGAGCATACTTTCGTCATATTACTCAAACGGTTAGAGTCGTGCTGATAATGTGTTATGAATCGAAATATTATAGAGAGAGAATAAAGAGAGAAATTAGAGAATGATTCTCAGGTATATTTTTCATTAATAACTGAAGTCCTATTTATAGGAAAACTTCAGATGGCACAATCGTAATTATATAATTACATAAGGGGCATAATAGCCATTCACACTATATAAAAATAAAGGGGTAATTGAAATGTCATTTTCAAGGTATATTATAACAATATTGACTTTTTTTAATTTTTGTATTATTAAAAAATTAGAAATTGAACTCGAATCATTTAAAATGAATGATTTAGTTTTTTTCAGAAGTTAGTAACTTTTTACATGAATCGAATAGAATAGCTTTCACGTGTAATACCCGAGGTTTTTATTTCTGATTATCGTAAATTGATTGCCATTTTATGCCGAATATTTTTCTATTTCGAGTGGTTATAATTTTTTTCTCATCGACTGACATGTGTTGATATCATGCTATCATCTTTGTAAAGCGATAGTATGCTGGAAATGCCAAGAGTATTGCGGATAGACATTATTGAGAAAACATTATTCATTTGGGTTGACTTTGTAAGATCACCACATCACTTATAAAGTCTAAATTTTTTGATAATGCATAGTGTCATAAAGAGTTGGGTTAGTTTTCCAATAGTTCAAATGGTGAGTCAATCGGAGTCCGGAGGAATGAGTTATGATCGAAATAGCAAAGATTATATTGTTAGCATATACTGTATGATTAGCACACGCTATTGCAGCTGTTAGCGCGCACTAACTGATAGGGACAGAGCATTTTATCCTTCACTTGACTACCTCATTTGCGCATGCTAATGCGCTGATTAGCGCGCGCTAACGGGTTGAGGCAGAATGGCCAGTTCTTTTTCAGGCTCGTTAGCGCACACTAAGGAGAGGGCTAGCGCGCGCTAAGTGTAATATTCACATTTTTTTATTCTTAGTAATTTTTATTTTGGTGTGGTTTTTCATTTTCAGCGACTCTCTTGTAACCGTTTTGACAGTTTGAGAATGTATAATTCTGCGTGTTTTGGCATCTGAGTATGTGTCAGAGTTGTTTTACTCCAGTCCGTGGTTTTTAGCGACTTTTCCACTTGTTGGCTCGTTTTGTGCGATTGTTGTGTGAAATCGTCGTTTTGGGTTTTGTGCGAGTTCGTTTAACGTTGTTAGACGTGTTGTGGGCTTCCGCTTGGTTGTTCGTTTTCGTATCGTGGTTTTCGGTCATTTCGGGTCATTTTGTAATTTCCTAAATATTTAGGGTAATTACTTTCGTTGTCGTATTCCGAACCTTCGGGTAGACGAAATCGTGTTTTCTTTTAGCATTTAAGTTCGTCATCTCGAACTCTTCATAATCATGTCATTGTTTCGTGTATTCGTCGTCTCACTATTTCGTGGCACTCTTACTCGATGAGCTGCCCTTAGCAGTTGTAAACTGCTGGAGTGCCTTACGCATGCTATATGAAGAGCATTATGTACGTTAAGGCCACTGGAGGTTGCGTACGTTAGGCCCTTTTCATAACGTACGTAAGGGTCTTCGTATATGTAGGCACGGAGTTATGCCAATCCCTTACGTACGTAAGCATGGATGCATTACGTACGTTAAGGAGCTAACGTACGTTAGCATTTCATGGGTTACGTACGGTAGCCAGGCGCGGGTTTAAATACCTAGGAGTTAACCGAGATCATCCATTTTTTCTTCATTCTTCCTCTCCTCCGTGATCTGGGCGATTTTTCGTGATTTTGGGCGACTTGTGGCTCTTCAACATTCAAGCTATCATCTTCCTTGGAGCTTTGGTGTAGATTAACAACACCAATCCGTGTTCTTCGTCTTTGATTCGAGGTAAATCACTAGAACCCTATTGTTTGTAAGTTTGGGGGTTTCTCGTGTTTGGTATTCATAGATTCGATTTGTTGATTAATTCATGATAGATATTATTAATCTTCATCGTGTTCTTAGTTGCCCTACGAATTCATGGTAAATTTCCGTGTGTTTACGAAATCGGGAGGGTTTGGTTGCAATCCGCCCTCGTTGAATATGTTGTTGGATTACACGTATCATAGGCGTGATTTTTGGGTGTATTTCAATCTCCATTATAGTCGTATTGTTGTTTATAGTCGTTTTACGAATCGTCTAGGTTCGAAATCTCCGAGTTCCTTCAACGGTGGTTGTTTACAGTCTCAAAACATCCCTACATGTCTCAAAGGCAAGTAATTCTTACGAAATTACATTCTTAAATGTGCAAAGTGATGTGTATGAGTGTTAGGGCGTATACGTTCACTCCAGGAGGGTCCGACGAGGCCTCGGAGGTTCGGTTGGGTCCACGAATATTTGGGTTAACCACTCCGAAAGGGTTTAACGGGGCCTCGGAGGGATCCGCGTATGGTTTGGTCCATGATTAATCGGAAGGATTTATATTTATGTGGTACATTTATAGATATTGCATTTCCGGAAATCATTATCTTAATTGCTTTTGAAAATTATTGATGCATGTACTTTGATATTGTAAGGTGTAAGAGTTCGTTTGTATTACTTGTACTAGCCATTCCATGGCTAACCTCTTTTGTGGGAAATATGTTTCATGTATTTCAGGTACGAAGAATGCGACTAGACGGGTACCGGGGCAGTACGACGATGACGGTCAGGCGTGATACTGTGAAGTGTCATTGTGATTTTTCTTTGAGTCTGGTTGTTGAGATTTTCATTTGTCATAAATTGTTAGTTGGTACTCGAGTACTATAGGGGTTGGTTTCTTCTTGTTGGTTATGTCGGACTTGTTGTCTTTTGTGGATTTGAGTATGGTCTTTGGAGTTTCATCGGTTGATCCAATAAATGTTGGGCGATTTTTGATATTGTTGGAAACTTCATTGAAGTTCTTTTGTTAAGGAATTTATGTGAATTTAGCCTTGTGAGTTCCAGATGGGATTCACGGCGCTGTGACATACCCTGAATATCTCGGAGGTGTTAGAGAATATGGTATCAGAGCCTAGGTTTATGGATACTTAGGTTGTTGGTCTTTTGGGTCTAGTCACGTTGTTTGTAAACATAGTATCATCGCGCTGCCATCATCTTAGTACGACCGGTACTTGCAAGTTCTCTTATCTTTCTGATCATCTTTAATATCTTGTCTTTCGACTTCGTAACGTGGGGAACCGGTCACGATGATGGTTATATTCTGAACTGTACATATGTCTTTTCCTCTTTTTCTATTCTTTAGAATGTCAGCTGATAGAGGACGCGGGCGCGGTCGCGGATGCAAAGGGGGATGTGGCGCAGCCGGTGGGGCGGCCATGTCTCTTGGTTCGGATGTGGGTTTGACTACTCATACCTTGTCGAATTCAGTTCATCCTAGTACCGACGGTCAGCAGGACCAGTCGGCAAGTCAGGGGAATTTTGTAGAGAATAATGCGGGTATAGGTGTGGCCATTATATGACAGCGCCAAATGGCTCTCTTGACCCAAGCAGTTCAACTCAACAACCCACCTCCTGTGGCGGATATTGGGGCAGAGACATGGCTACAAGATCTGATTCGTATGCGCCCTACCCAATTTATTGGTGCCATGGATTCGGTCGGCTGGGAAGATTGGATGATAAGATGAACAAAGGTTTTGTGGCTGTGAATTGTCCATAGGCACACAAAGTGTGGATTGCACAGTACTTCCTGACGAGGGACGCCGCTAGCTGGTGGCAGGTAGTTGCGCCTCAAGACCATGCGGTTTCGTGGGACGAGTTTAAAGAGTTAATGGAGGCTGAGTATTACATGTGGCCTACTCGGGAGGCCAGAATCCGAGCCTTTTATGAGGCTAAATCTCAGGACATTCCTGTATTGCAAGCGATCATCGAATACAATCAGCAACTCAACAATGTGAAGGGTCAAGTGAGAGAAGAAAGGGATAAGATCCAACACTTTGATATGTGGATGAAGCCAAAAATTCGACACTACATGGCAGGATTCACTTTTACTACACTGAAGGAGTATCAGGGCAAAGCACTAGCCTATGATATGTCACAGCTACGGAGATGGCTAGTGAGGGTAAGAAGCAGAAGACCTCCAGAATTTTTTTGGGCAGTAAGAGTAACAACCAACAGAAATCTCAGTCGGCGAACTACCCATATGGAAAGTCTTACCGTACGTCTGGAGGCAATCAGAATTTCAGAACCGTCCTTAGTGTTACCAACTGGGTCGTGACATGTTTTAACTGTGGACAGCAGTGCCATATCAGTCGTGATTGCAACCTGCCTCCTCTGAAATGTTATAGTTGCGGCCAGGTGGTCCACAAAGTTGCATTTTATACCGAGGGAGAAAAGACACTTGGGGTTCAAGCATTCATTCCAATGCCTGAATAACCAAGTGTTAATTAGAAGTCATCGGCTGGCCAGCCGCCTCAGAGTTTTAGGTTAGGGAAGAGGACAGGCTCAGTCCGTTAGAGGTGGAGCTTCCAGTGCTGGTTTAGCACAGCCGCGTGTTTACGAGATGAGGAGAGCGGATGATCCAGAGGCTACCATGGCTATAGGTACCGTTTATGTTCTCTATCATCCAGTTAGAGTGCGTTTCGATTCCGGTGCTTCTCATTCGTTCATCTCCTTGGTTTGTGTGCGTCAATTTAATATTGAATGTTTGTCTGTTTGTGAACCTTTTGTGGTTAAATTGCCCAGTGCATATAGAATTATGGGGGATAGGGAGGTTAGAGACTGTCTAGTGATAATTGCAGATCGAGTGTGGCCTTCAAATTTGATCGTCGTTGATATAATTGATGAGGATTTGATCCACGATGATGACTGGTTGGATAGACACGGAGCGGTAATGAATTATCACACGAGGGTTACATTGATGTTGGCCAAGGATGGTATCGAGCATTAATTTACGGCACACAGGAGGAGGTTTAGAAACTTATAATCAGATGGTGCCGAGCATTCATTGACGGTACACAGGAGGAGGGGTCAGAAACTTATAATCAACACTATGAAGGCGGCGAAACTCAGTAGGGATGGTTGTATGGGGTACTGGTGTTATGCTGTGAGAGCAGAAGGTGGGAAAGTTGAACTTTCCTCGATTCTAGTGGTGAACGAGTCTTCGGATGTTTTTCCAGATGATTTGCCAGGACTACCACCGGAGCATAAGATCGAGTTCACAGTTGATTTAGAACCGAGTGCAGCCCCAATTTCGAAAGCACCGTACGCATGGCACATTCAGAAATGCATGAGCTGAAGAGTCAGTTCGGAAAATTGTTAGAGAAGGGTTATATCAGGCCTAGCTCTTCACTTTGGGGTGCGCCAGTCTTTTTTGTGAGGAAGAAAGATGGTCCACTATGTTTATGTATCGATTATCGAGAACTGAACAAAGTGACCATTAAGAATAAATATCCCTTGCTTCGCATAGATGATTTGTTTGACCAGTTGCTGGTAGCTACGGTGTTCTCGAAGATCGACTTGAGATCTGGGTACTACTAGCTCCGTGTGAGGGAGTCCGATATTCCTAAGACCGCTTTTCATATGAGGTACGAGCATTATGAGTTTGTGGTTATGCCGTTCGGGCTAACCAACGCGCCGACAGTATTTATGCAGCTGATGAATAAAATACTCATCGAGCATCTTGATAAGTGTGTAGTCATTTTTATCGACGATATCCTAGTCTATTCTCGTGATGACGAGGAACACGCTCAACATTTGTGATTAATGTTGGAGATTTTGAGACCTCAGCGTCTTTATGCAAAGTTCTCGAAATGTGAGTTTTGGCTGAAGGAAGTTATGTTTCTCGGACAAGTGATTTCAGCTGAAGGGGTCCATATAGATCCCCAGAAGATCGAGGCATCTACATTGGGCACCACCTAAGAACTTAAAGGAGGTTCGTAGCTTTTTGGGTATTGCTGGGTACTATAGATGGTTTGTCAAGGGGTTCTCTAAACTTGCTCGACCACTTACTCAGTTACTCCAGAAGTCCAAAACGTCCGAATAGAACGACGAGAGGCAATAGAGTTTCGAAGAACTGAAAAGGGGTTTGACTACGGCACCGGTTCTAGCCTTGCCTCAAGGGAACAATGGGTTTTCGGTTTATAGTGATGCTTTAGGACATGGACTCGGGTGCGTCCTCATGCAACACGAAAGGACTATAACTTTACCGTCACTGGAGTTGAAACCGTATGAAATGAATTACCCTACTCATGACTTGGAGCTCGCTGCAGTGGTATTTGAACTGAAGATTTAGCGCCACTATCTATACGGTTCTCCATGCCGGATTTATACCAACCATAAAAATTTAAAAGAAATTTTCATCCAGAAGGAACTGAATATGATGCATCGTTGTTGGTTAGAATTAATAAAGGATTACGACATGGAAATCCTTTTATCATCCGGGGAAAGCCAATGTTGTGGTGGACGCGTAGAGTCAGAAGCCGGTATCACTTCAGATGCTTGATGTTCTCACACCACAAGTGAAGATGCGGCAGGAGTTTATTGAGAAGGGAATCGAGGTATGGATTCAGCATGTGCAGGGTCAGTTGTGTGCCCTCGAGATTACTTCGTTTTTAGTTGATGACAGCAAATGGGAGTAGATGAATGACCCGATTATCAGTCAAATGAAGGTGGATGCAGGAAAAGGGAAAGCCCCCGACTTTATGGTTCATGAGGACAACATTTTGGGATTTTAGGGAAGACTCTGCATCCCGAACGATTTAGAATTAAGGTAGAGAATACTTCGATAAGGCCATGCTACTCCTTACTCCATCCATCCCGGAATGAGTAATATGTATAAAGACCTTAAGAGAAATTTTTGGTGGAATAATATGAAGAAGGAAGTCACTAAGTTCGTTGTATAGTGTTTGACATGCCAACAAGTCAAGATTGAGCATCAGCGACCAGCTGGACTGCTGAAACTGCTTCCTATTTCTGAGTGGAAGTTGGAAGATATTTCCATGGATTTTATCACTGTGATGCCGAGAACGAAAACTGGAATGAATATGATTTGGGTGATTGTCTATCGACTAACTAAGTCAGCACATTTCCTTGGTATTAAGGATACTTGGAGACCAGAGAGGTTGGGTCAAACATTTGTAGGGGATATAGTACGATTACACGGTACGCCTAAGACTATTGTCTCAGATCAGGATGGCCATTTTGTATCGGATTTTTGGCAATCGGTCCATCAGGCTTTGGGTACCGAGTTTAGGTTGAGTACATCTTTTCATCTACAGTCAGACGGTCAAACTGAGCGAACGATTCAGACATTAGAGGATATGTTGCGAGTTTACTTATAATAATAGTTGGCACAGTTTAGATGGTAGACTGTATATATCCCTACTTTGTTGGGATGAGTCCTCAGAGTTAGTTCGGACAGAGCCAGATATGTTGATGGAAACCATAGAGAAAATTTCTACCATTCGAGACAGACTGTTGACTGCTCAGAGTCGACAAAAATCCTATGTTGATATTCCTCGTCGACCCTTGGAGTTTGAGGTGGGAGATCATGTTCTAGTTAAGATATCGCCGACGAAAGGGGTTTACCATTTTGGAAGGAAGGGAAAGCTTAGACCGAGGTATTGGGCCATTTGAGATTCTATACAGAATCGGTGAGTTGGCTTATCGGTTGGCGTTACCCCCAGTCCTTAGTCACGTTCACAATGTGTTTCACGTTTCTCAGCTGAGAAGTACGTTCCTGACCCGAGTCATATCATTGATTATGGGATATTTAAGTAGAAGATGATATCACGTTTGAAGAAAGGCTAGTGAAAATCCTTGAACATCGTGTAAAAGAACTTAGGCACAAAACCATTCCGTTGGTTAAAGTGCAATGGTCGAGGTATGGAGTCAAAGAAGCGACCTGGTAAACTGAAGATAGCATGCGTGCTAAATACCCAGAATTATTTTTCTCTTAACTTTCGGGACGAAACTTGTTTTTAGAGGGGGAGAATGTAATATTCGCATTTTTTTATTCTTAGTAATTTCCATTTTGGTGTATTTTTCCGTCTTCAGCGACTCCCTTGTAACCGTTTTGACATTTTAAGAATGTCTAATTCTGCGTGTTTTGGCATCCGAGTATGTTTCAGAGTTGTTTTATTCCATTCCGTGTTTTTTAGCGACTTTTCCACTTGTTGGCTCATTTTGTGCGAAACTATCTTTTTAGATTTTTTGCGAGTTTGTTTAATGTTGTTAGACGTGTTGTGAGCTTCATCTTGGTTGTTCATTTACGTATCGTGGTTTTCGGTCATTTCGGGTCGTTTTGTAATTTCTTAAAAGTTTAGGGTAATTACTTTCGTTGTCGTATTCCGAATCTTAGGGTAGATGGAATCGTGTATTCATCGTCTCGCGGTTTCGTAGCACTCTTACTCGACAAGCTGCCCTTAGCAGTTGTGAACTGCTGGAGTGCCTTACGTAGGCTATATGAGGAGCATTACGTGCGTTAAGGCCACTGGGTGCTTGCGTACGTTAGGCCCTTTTCATAACGTACGTAAGGGTCTTCGTACTTGCGGGTAGGGAGTTCTGCCAATCCCTTACATACGTAAGCTTACGTACGTTAAGGGGCTAACGTATGTTAGCACTTCATGGCTTACGTACGTTATCCAGGCGCGGGTTTAAATACCCAGGAGTTGACCGAGATCGTCCATTTTTTCTTCATTCTTCCTCTCCTCCGCGGTCTGGGCGATTTATGGCGATTTTGGGCAATTTTTGTCTCTTCAACATTCAAACGATCATCTTCCTTGGAGTTTTGTATATTAACAACACCAATCCGTGTTCTTTATCTTTTATTCGAGGCAAATCGCTAGAACCCTATTTTTTAAAAATTTTGGGGTTTCTCGTGTTTGGTATTCGTAGCTTCGATTTGTTGATTAATTCGTGATAGATATGATTAATCTTAACCGTGTTCTTGTCTGCCCTACGAATTCATGGTAAATTTCGGTGTGTTTACGAAATCGAGAGGGTTTGGTTGCGATCCGCCCTCGTTGAATATGTTTTTGGATTACATGTATTGTAGGCGAGGTTTTCGGGTGTATTTCAATTTCCATTATTTACATATTGAACAGATGTCCTTCCAAATCCGTTCCTAAAACTCCACATGAGATGTGGGAGGGCAGGAAACCAAGTCTTAATCATATTAGGATTTGGGGATGTCCCACCTATGTCAAGAAGACTAAGGTGGAGAAGTTGGAAGCTTGGTCCGCGTAGGGACGTTTCATTAGATTCCCATCTGGGACGATGGGGTATCTATTCTACATGCCCGAAGATTGAAAGATCGTTGTTGCTTTACAAGCACACTTCCTGGGAGATGAGTTCATTCAGGAAGGCGGAGCATGTAGAAATATTTCTTTAGAAGAATATAATGAAACTCCTCGGGAGACACCTGTGCAAGAAACTGGAACCAAACCTTCTGAAACACAAGTACAACCACCTCGTAGGTCTAGTAAGGTGTCTCATTTACATGAGAGGTATGGGCTTGTGCACTTGGAGGAGCTGGGTCTCCATGAGGTTCCAAGTGATAGCCAAGAGATCGACCCAACGACCTATGACCAAGCGATGGTGGATGTAGACTCCGCGAAATGGCCTGAAGCTATAGAAGCTGAGATAGACTCGATGCATGTCAATCAGGTCTGGACTCTAGTAGACCGCCCCAAGGGCATAGTGCCTATTGGGAATAAGTGGATCTACAAGAGAAAGACTGATGGTGATGGCAAGGTTGACGCCTATAAGGCCAGGCTTGTGGCAAAGGGTTATACCCAGAAAGAAGGGATCGATTACCACGATACCTTCTCGCCCGTAGCCATGATCAAGTCTATTCGCATGATTCTTGCTATAGCTGCCTACCACAATTATGAGATATGGCAAATGGACGTAAAGACGGCTTTCCTTAATGGATTCCTCGAGGAGAAAATCTATATGGAGCAGCCTAAAGGCTTTGTGTCCAAAGTCGATATTCAGAAAGTGTGCAAGCTTCAGCGTTCCATTTATGGACTGAAGCAAGCATCGCATAGTTGGAACCTTCGTTTTGACGAGGCGGTCAAAGAGTTTGACTTCGTGCAAAATGAAGAGGAACCTTGTGTATACAAGAGGGTTAGTGGGATCAAGATCGCATTCTTAGTACTGTATGTAGATGACATTCTACTAATAGGAAATGATGTGGGAATGCTCAGTTCTGTGAAAGCTTGGCTTTCGAGTAATTTCTCCATGAAAGACTTGGTAGAAGCAACCTATATTCTTAGTATTCGGCTCTACCGGGATAGAGCGAAGAGAACAATAGGTCTTTCCCAAGCCCTGTATATAGACAAGATCTTAAAGCGATTTAAGATGGATGATTCTAAAACAGGGTTCCTACCGATGCTACATGGAATAAAACTCTCCTTGAAGATGTGTCCTCAAAGTGAGGAACAACGAAAGGAAATGAGTAATATACCATTTGCTTCGGCTGTGGGTAGCCTTATGTATGATATGTTGTGTACAAGACCTGACATCGCGCATGCTGTAAGCGTGGTGAGTAGGTTTCAGGCAAACCCAGGCCGTAAAGAACGTTCTCAAGTACTTAAGAAGGACTAGTCTGATGTATGGCGGTGGAGAATTGGATGTGGTGGGATTTACTGATTCGGACTTCCAAGGACTGAAGGACGACTCGATGTCTACTTCTGGCTACATATTTACTCTTAATGGAGGAGCAGTATCTTGGCGTAGCGCCAAGCAAAGCGCGATCACGATTCCACTGTCAGCCGAGTATCAAGCGGCCTCGGAGGCTTCCAAGGAAGGGTTCTGGATTAACAAGTTTCGGGAGAACTTCAAGTGATACCATGTGCTAAGTACTGTTCATGTCTTTGCGACAACGACGGAGCTGTAGCGCAGGCCAAGGAGCCGAGGTTTCACAACAACACCAAACATATTGAGAGGAAGTATCATCTCGTAAGAGAATTTGTTCGCAAGGGATATATTGTGCTGCACAGAGTAGACTCGACCGACAACGTCGCCGATCCACTGACCAAGCCACTTTCTCAGACTATCTTGGAGCGTCATCTAGAGAACATGTGTATTAGATACCATAGTGTGTGGCATTGAGTGCAAGTGGGAGATTGTGAGGAGTAAGCCCTCGAATGCCACTCAGAGGATGTTGAGTGAGGGCATTGTACTTGTAATTATGTAAATCATTAATATAAGGCAATGGATGTTTCTTTATTTACTGGAAGTTACTGGCATTCCTAACTCGTAAATATACATATAGAAACTAGTCCGTGTATTTGAGAGCAAAACGTTCCACTCCTTATTTGATAAGGGGGTCGGCACTGGTAGGGCTGTTATCGGGTCGGTCCGGTCCGGATTTTGACTTACCCGATCCCGACTCGATAAGCTTACCGGATAAACCCGAACGAACCGATAAGTCTATCGGTCCAAATTTTAAACCCGGGACCGAACTGGTAGTTACCGGGTCCGGTCTAGCCCGATAAGAAAAATCAGTTTGGAATCGGACCGGACTCCCGAACCCGAAACCCGAAACCTGGACAGAATTAAACATGAAAATAAATTTGCAATAAAATAAAACAAGACCTAAATTAATACACTAAGTCAACAACATATCTTTAGTGACAATGTGACATAATATCATAATTTATAATAGGCGCTCAAAATACCTTCAAATTTAAAGACAACAAACTATCTTAGAATATGCCCATAAAGAGACTTTTAAAAATAACAGTCTGAAAATTAATCGAACAAAATTCAACAAATCGAACAAAACACGTTCTATCATGTTTCAGATGAATATATAAAAAATAAAAGACATGCAAGCAAGTATTAGGTATTGATTATGAATATAAGATGAAAATTAAGAACCATACAAGGGATATTCTGATTTGGAAGCTGAAACTGGAGGATGATTCCAGAGCCGAACTGGAGGCTGCCAAAGATTCCGAGAAAGAATGAAGGCAGGGAGTTTTTTCTCTAGGCAGGGAGTTTGGTGACAGAGAATGAGAGACAGGAAGGGAGCTTTCGACGGATAGAAGTAAATGAAGAGATTAGGGTTTTCAATCCTATCTCTTCATATATATATATATATATATATACACCATGAGCCTAAGGGGCTGTTTGGTGATATGCATAATTAAAAAGAAAAATTACCGGGTATTTTTTCGGGTTAGCGGTCCGGTTTCTTATCGGTTTCGGTTTCAATTTCATTTTCCGTATCCGTCCCGTTAACTTCTGGGTGAGTCCCGATTTCGGGTATTTCGGTCCGGTTATCGGGTGGGTCTCGGATTTATCCGGCCCAATAACAGCCCTAGGCACTGGAAAGGTTTATAGCTCAAATACTTAATCATTCGCAAGTCGATGAAACTTGACTGGGCGTTAAGTTTATGTGAAGACTTGTATGACGTGTTCTTTGACATGGAGAGTGTCTGTCGAACACTAATGGTTAGTGGGGGCACACATTATAGGTATGCTAATTGGATTAGTATACTCAAACCGACTCACCCTCGATTCGTCACACGGATTTCACTCTGGGACAGTCAATGATGGAATCGAAAGGTTGTGATAGGTATTCATGAACCTTCGACTTGAGGATTTAGTAGGAATGTGCTTGTGATGTTAAGATTTTCATTAGAGTAGTTCGACCCTATAAACCGGGAGGTGGGGGTCAACCTCGACGTGCATCTTAACGGGCAAGTAGCAGGTCCTACTGAATACCAAGATAGAATTCTTTCTCCCGTTTGTGAGCGGGTTATATGTCCTATGCGATTATTGGCAGATGAGATCATAAGTCTTTGGCCAAAGCATTGGAACTAGTTGTATTGGATACACGGGAGCTCAATGATCTCGATTTGCATTAACGCATGCATAGCGTCAAGTACAGATAGGGTTTGACTGACCGTGACCCTATAACTTGATCGGGACATTTGAAAGAAGGGTTTATACGTATACTGGTATTCACGACAGAATGGTTCTTGAATGATCCCATCATTCGTTCTCAGTTGGGGTACAGTATAGGCCGCCAGGCTGGCTAGGTAGTGCTACTACTCTTTGGTTCCTCCCATTGCTGACTGAGACGGACCTACCGAGTCGCGCAATAGGATTGACGACGGAATGAATCAAGCTTATTATCCCATTATGAATTTTAGATATTGAATATCTAATTTGGGACATTGGATGTCTAAATCGATTTATTGGGAAAATTGATTTACGGCCTAATGACTTAAATAAATTACTGGGTGATTAATTTAATTCATGAATATAATTATTTCTTGGAGAAATTAATTATGTTATTATGTATTTGATATGATTAATTAATTGGATTAATTAATCGATATAAATACATCGGACGGAATCGGAGTATATCTGTTTGGACTCACGGGAGTCCGAAATGAACTGAACTCGTCCGGCACCTTCTAGATGGCCGCCCCAATCACCTACCCCTCAATTGATCTTGGTCTTCACTTGGTGGGGTTCAAGCCTTGTGACCAATCAAGGGGGCAAAATATCATTCTTGGTGATTTTGTCAAAGGGAGGTGATTTTTTGGGAGATATGATGAGAATAAATATGAAGACTAAATCTCTTTTGCATATACTTGCATAACTCACAGTTTTGGGCAAGAAAAAGGAGAGAGAGAAAATCTTTCCAAGACTTCATTGCATTCTTCATCATCTTCATCTTCATTAATAAGTTTTCTTGGAGAAAATATTTGTGAGATAGAGAGAGATATATTATACACTTAGAGTGTAATAATAAAAGCTTCATAACTTGATTCTAGCCGTAACCTTAGAGGTTAATCAAGTGTTGTTATTCCGGTTATTTTTCCGGCGCGTGGCAAGTAGAGACGCGGTGCTTTCGGCATTGGATCGTTCAAGGGCTTGAAGCGGATTGAATTCGTAGAGATCAAGCAAAGCTTGGGGAATAGCTCAAGAGAAGGTTACCATTTAATCAACGGAATTCGAGGGTTAGTTTCTTACAACTCTTTCTTTTCGTTTATATATTCGTATACACATAGCTCGATCGATCCTCGTAGGGATTCGGATCGAATTAATTTTTATTTTACCGCTTTCGCTGGGCTTTCGTTTTAGGCACCGAATCCCAACATCTCCGTAGGTTCAACAAACCACACGGACTTATCCAAAACAAAACATCAATCGCCAGTCATCAGTCCCGACTCTGTGATCTACTATCACGAGACACTATAGGCCCCATCGAACCCACACGGTTGGACGTATTGCGCCCTGACCCCATGATCTTCTGTCGGGTGTCATCGTAGCCCTCGTTGTACCCACACGATTGGATCTCAGCACCACATACTAAGTTCCGATCCCATGGTCCATTGCAATGAATCCTCATAGGTCCCGTCGAACCCGCACAAGTGAGCTTAGCAACACATCACATAATCTTCACATTCACACTTCACCAATCATCTACACGGCCAATCAATCACATTGATCATCACGAACTTTACACATCCAACACACATGACGCAATATCAACATTTCAACCATCATCATCAATAATATACAATCAACGTATCTCACGATCAACACACAACTTGATACATATACATGTGTACAATCAAACCAATACGATTATCGTAATCCAACATAATTCCAAAACGTTGAATATTAAAGAATAACAAGAACACCATCAAACATTCCTAACAAGTAATTTCCTAACTAATTCATACGAACCATGTTTACGAAGGTAAACCAATCATCACAAACCCAACAAGTAATTGTCGTTCACAAGGCACAAATCGTATAAGCAAGATACTTGCCTCAATTATCATCACGCAAATCCTCTGGAGAACAAGGCTCAACAGAAAGGTCTCAAAACATATAACCTCCACGAGAAAACAATGACAACATAATTACTACATGAATAAGGGTCAATGACGTCGGAAAACACGTCCAACACCCGAAGAGAAACTCATTGAAACATCTAATTAAACATTAAATATTCATGGTTCCTCAAAAACACTAAAATCATCAACCGGGTTGAATGAATCGAAGATATGGATATGCAATCCATAACATGATCAAAAAGATCATTTAACACTAATCAATTCATCAAAACTGGATTGAAAATGAAATCAGGAACAAAGCCCCAAAAAGTCAACTCTAGAGAAACCAAGAAAAATACCTTGATCTGACGAAGAACAATGGATTAGATGATGTTATAATCAATTAAGACCCTCTAAATCACTTTTTCATGGAGAAAAGTCAGCCAAGTATATGAACCCTGTCTCACCCATCCGTCCAATGCGAGAAGGAGAGAAAGAAAATAAAATATGTAAAAAGAACTGTTGTCCAATATATATACTGGACAGCTTAGTGTAACACCCCTGAGATATTCAGGGTATGTCAATGCCTGTGAATCCCATCTGGAACTCACAAGGCTATATTTACATAAAATCCATAACAACAGAACTTCAATAAAGTTTCCAACAATATCAAAAATCGCCCAACATTTATTGGATCAACCGATGAAACTCCAAAGACCATACTCAAATTCACAATAGACAACAATTCCGACATAACCAACAAGAAGAAACCAACCCCTATAGTACTCGAGTACCAACTAACAATTTGTGACAAATGCAAATCTCAACAACCAGACTCAAAGAAAAATCACAATGACACTTTATAGTATCACGTCTGACCGTCATCGTCGTACTGCCCCGGTACCCATCTAGTCGGATTCTTCGTACCTGAAATACATGAAACGAATTTTCCCCAAAAGGGATTAGCCATGGAATAGCTAGTACAAGTAATACAAATGAACTCTTACACCTTACAATATCAAAGAACATGAATCAATAATTTTCAAAAGCAATTAAGATAATGATTTTCGGAAATGCAATATCTATAAATTTACCACAGAAATATAAATCCTCCCAATTAATCGTGGACCCAACCCAAATGTTCGTAGACCCAACCAAACATGGATCCCTTCGAGGCCCCGTCGGACCCTACCGGAGTGAACTTATACGCCCAAACACTCATACACATCACTTTGCACATTTAAGAATGTAAGTTCGTAAGAATTACTTGCCTTTGAGACATGCATGGATGTTTTGTGACGGTAAACAACCACCTTTGAAGGAACTCGGAGATTTCGAACCTAGACGATTCGTAAAATGACTATCGACAATAATATGACTGGCAGTCAGGAGTGCATACCCCCACAAGTAAATTGGTAAGTCAGTATAGCCCAGCATGGAACGGACCATGTTCAACAAGGTCCGGTTCCTTATTTCTGACACACCATTTAACTGAGGAGTACCTGGAGGTGTTAGTTGTGAAACTATTTCATGTTCCTTAAGGAACTCGTCAAACTCTGTACTCATATACTCGCCACCTCGGTCTGACCGAAGTGCTTTGATATGATTACCAGTTTGTTTCTTGACTAGGGCCTTGAATTCTTGGAATTTCTCAAAGGCCTCGGATTTATGTTTCATTAAGTACACATAACCATACGTAGTATGATCATCCGTAAACGTAATGAAGTACTGATATCCGTCACGTGCTGCTTCCAAAGCACCATATACGTTGGTATGGATTAATGCTAGTTTATCAGCGGCTCTTTCAAAGTACATGTGAAGGGGGACTTAGTCATTTTGCCTTTAAGGCAAGATTCACAAGTAGGAAAGGGATCCGATCCCAATGGACCCATAAGTCCATCCTTTTCCATCTTGTAAACCTTGGTCTAACCAACATGACCAAGTCTAAGATGCCATTTCAAAACTTGATTGGTTTCATCCCTACCACGTTTTCTAGTCATAGTATTCACAACTACTTTGTTGCTGAGATTTAGATGATACAATACATTTAACAATGTAGCAGTACCCACTAGTTTATTTCTGAAATAAATTTTGCAGGAACCATCACCAATGAAAAATGAAAAGCCTTTTCGGTCCATGACCGGAATGGATACAATGTTTTTGTGCCCCTTGGGCAAAACAAGTACATCTTCTAAAGTCAAAACAAAGCCGGATTCTAAACCCCAAAGAAGTGATCCTTGTCGGTCGCCTCGACACTATGCCCACTTCCGACTGTGATCACAACTTCTCCAGCTCCAAGCTTCCTACTTTTTTCCAGATCTTGATTCACGGTACAAATATGAGAACTAGCACCAGAATCTAGTATCCAGGAAGTAGAAAATATAGTGGCAGAACAATTTGTTTCCAAAACTAAAAGTTCTGTACCTGAAGTGCCATGAAGAATCGGACATTCTCTAGCCTAGTGGCCCAGTTCACTGCACTTGAGACAAGTATCTTTCTTCTTCTTGCCTTTTGGAACCATCGGGGCCTTGCCCTTTCCTTTAAGATCCTTAACTTGTTGTCCAGTCTTCTTCTTGGTCTTTTTCTTCTTATTCTTAGACTTCCGAAGTCCAGAAGAAATCACAAGGGCAGACTCCTTCTTCCGAGAAGTCTTCATCTGAGACTGAGCGGTCACCAGTTTGTTCATTAGCCTAGCTAAGTTGTATGCAATCTCATTGAAGTTGAAGTTCATAACAAACTGTGAGAAGGAATCAGGGAGAGACTGAAGGATAAGGTCGGTTTGGAGAGAAGTATCCATTTTAAAATCAAGAGCCTCCAATCTCTCGATCATGGATATCATTTTGAGGACGTTTTCCCCAACCTTCTCACCTTCCTTCATCCTTGCACCGAACAGTTGCTTGGATATCTAATATCTAGCAGTTCTGCTGTGCTCACCATAAAATTCGGTTAAGTGAGATAGAATCTGCCTAGCAGAAGTCATTTTCTCATGAGCTCTCTGAAGCTCATTAGACATAGAAGCCATCATGTAAGCATGGACTTTTATGCCATCCTTAACCCACTTTTCGTGGTTTTTGATCTCTTCCTGATTGGCTCTGGTCCGCACAGGAGGCGCCGGAATGTCCATCTCCAAGACGTATCCCAGTGCCTCTATACTGAGGACAATCATCAGATTGCAGAGCCAGTCCACAAATTTAGGTCCAATCAGGGTGTTCTTCTCGAGTAGAATTGCGAGTGGATTCATTGTCATATTGAGAGTTATGTCTGCATTAAGTATAATAGATTAATTAGTGACTCGTTTAATTATGTTCTGAGTATAGAATTAAGGTCTTTTCTATTCTTGTTACCCAGATCACACTATTTTTATCGGAACAACACACTCCCATGTGAAATCCGGAAGTATCGTCGCACTACTTCATAGTGGTGATCGAGTTCTTTATAAATATTAATAGAGGGCAACCGAACAGGTTTCTAGTCTATTAAATTTCATAAAGTGGTGTCCAATAACAACCCATCTAATGGATGATTCGATCTTCTTTTTCCCCTTGTTCACTCCCCTCAACCTATACGGTTTCTGTGGTTTGTGAACAAGTTAAGTGTATACCATCGACACAAATCAATTTCACAATTGAATCTTATCCGGCAACCTATTAGGTTTTTAGGGATAAAATTTGCTCCAACCGAAGGCATCCAATGCGCTTTCGGTAATTTATCCGTCCTCCCCGAACAACTACCCCTATAACTCGGAAGCATAATACATCCGGTTTGGATTTCAATTTCCCAAAAACTCGATGGAGGGAAGGAAAACCTTGAAACCTTATAAAATTAATAATTTATCGTGGGAGAATTTTCGCGATTAACGTTACACTTTGCACATTAATCATTTTAGCGCGTTTGTGGCATTCATACAATATGAAAAAACCATTCACAACCTAGTTGCTACCAACATGTGATTCATGGACCGTTCCTAGAAAACAAAAACTCCGTAATCTAATTACAAGTCTTCGTCTTCTCGAAACGGATCTTCCTCCGGTCTTCGTCATTACATATAAATTTTACATTGAAAATTGCATCCTAGATACA
Source organism: Orobanche coerulescens (assembly GCA_033398695.1). Taxonomy (NCBI): domain Eukaryota; kingdom Viridiplantae; phylum Streptophyta; class Magnoliopsida; order Lamiales; family Orobanchaceae; genus Orobanche; species Orobanche coerulescens. The sequence goes on along the minus strand of CM065808.1, from coordinate 29,144,943 downwards.
AATTTTTCTAGTAAAATAAATAGGCTCAAAATGGCCTTTACAACCCAATCGAATAAAACGAACGATTCAAAAAACTAAGTCCACGAACCACATCCCCATTCAAAAGCATTCATCCAATAAATACTAAATAAATGGAAAGCGTAGAGATACATTGATCCAATCAACAATACGAACCGATCAAATTGATTCACACAATCGGTGATATGAAATCGTTCAAAATAATTCGGTCGATCACAAGTATTCCAATTAATCAATTTTCCCTTATAAAATGAAATACCATAAATCATTTTAATCATATTAAATCCAATTTAAAATGAGGGAAATCATTTTTAGGAATACACGAAGCAAACAAGCCCGAAACAAGTCCGAAATGGGCTGAACCGCGCCCGAAAACGCCACCAGGCAGCATGCAAGGCTACCCGGCCTGGCGCGCGGCCTGGCCGCGGCCCCCGATCTGGCCTTGCCAGGCAGTGCAGCGGCTCTGGCGCGGCCCCCTACTTCCGGACCCCTCCCGGACCATCCAACGGCATTTCAGGGCTAGTTTTTCGACCGGATATCCAATATCTATATTATCCAACATTCATATCTTCAATATAAATCATATTTCCAAGAAATTAAGATTTATATTTAGACATAAACTTACGAAAAATATAACTACAACGAACGTAAAACATATACCACGATTATGACTAAAATGATTCCAAATCATTCACCATCTACTCAAGCATTCCAAATGCTAATATCATATATACGATCGCAAGACCTACTCTCTGATACCACTGTTAGGATTCGGTGCCTAAAACGAAAGCCCAGCGGAAGTGGTAAAACGAAAATTAATTCGATCCGAATCCCTACGAGGATCGATCGAGCTACGTATATACGAATATATAAACGAAAAGCAAGAGTTGTAAGAAACTAACCCTCGAAGTCCGTTGATTAAATGGTAACCTTCTCTTGAGCTATTCCCCAAGCTTTGCTTGATCTCTACGAATCCAATCCGCTTCAAGCCCTTGAACGATCCAACACCGAAAACACCGCGTCTCTACTTGCCACGCGCCGGAAAAATGACCGGAATAACAACACTTGATTAACCTCTAAGGTTATGGCTAGAATCAAGTGATGAAGCTTTTATTATTACACTCTAAGTGTGTAATATATATCTCTCTATCTCACAAATATTTTCTCCAAGAAAACTTATGAATGAAGATGAAGATGATGAAAAATGCAATGAAGTCTTGGAAAGATTTTCCCTCTATCCTTTTTCTTGCCCAAAACCGTGAGTTATGCAAGTATATGTAAAAGAGATTTAGTCTTCATATTTAATCTCATCATATCTCCCAAGAAATCACCTCCTTTGACAAAATCACCAAGAATGATATTTTGTCCCCTTGATTGGTCACAAGGCTTGAACCCCACCAAGTGAAGACCAAGACCAATTGAGGGGTAGGTGATTGGGGCGGCCATCTAGAAGGTGCCGGACGAGTTCAGCCCGTTTCGGACTCCCGTGAGTCCAAACAGATAAACTCCGATTCCGTCCGATGTATTTATATCGATTAATTAATACAATTAATTAATCATATCAAATACATAATAGAATAATTAATTTCTCCAAGAAATAATTATATTCATGAATTAAATTAATCACCCAGTAATTTATTTAAGTCATTTGACCGTAAATCAATTTATCCAATAAATCGATTTAGACATCCAATGTCCCAAATTAGATATCCAATATCTAAAATTCATAATGAGATAATAAGCTTGATTCATTACATCGTCAGTCCTATTGCGCGAATCGGTAGGTCCGTCTCAGTCAGCAATGGGAGGAACCAAAGATAGTAGCACCACCTAGCCAGCCTGGCAGCCTACACTGTACCCAAACTGAGAACGAATGATGGGATCATTCAAGAACCATTCTGTCGTGAATACCAGTATACGTATAAACACTTCTTTCAAATGTCCCGATCAAGTTATAGGGTCACGGTCAGTCAAACCCTATCTGTACTTGACGCTATGCATGTGTTAATGCAAATCGAGATCACTGAACTCTCGTGTATCCAATACAACTAGCTCCAATGCTTTGGCCAAAGACTTATGATCTCATCTGCCAATAACCGCATAAGACATATACCCCGCTCATAAACGGGAGAAAGAATTCTATCTTGGTATTCAGTAGGACCTGCTACTTGCCCGTTAAGATGCACGTCGAGGTTCACCCCCACCTCCCGGTTTATAGGTTCGAACTACTCTAATGAAAATCTTAACATCACAAGCACATCCCTACTAAATCCTCAAGTCGAAGGTTCACGAATACCTATCACAACCTTTCGATTCCATCATTGACTGTCCCGAAGTGAAATCCGTGTGACGAATCGAGGGTGAGTCGGTTCGAGTATACTAATCCAATTAGCATACCTATAACATGTGCCCCCACTAACCATTAGTGTTCGACAGGCACTCTCCATGTCAAAGAACACGTCATACAAGTCTTCACATAAACTTAACGCCCAGTCAAGTTTCATCGACTTGCGAATGATTAAGTATTTGAGCTATAAAACATTTCCAGTGCTGACCCCCTTATCAAATAAGGAGTGGAACGTTTTGCTCTCAAATACACAGACTAGTTTCTATATGTATATTTACGAGTTAGGAATGCCAGTAACTTCTAGTGAATAAAGAAACATCCATTGCCTTATATTAATGATTTACATAATTACAAGTACAATGCCCTCACTCAACATCCTCTGAGTAGCATTCGAGGGTATACTCCTAACAGGAGACACGTGATAGTAGATCACTGGGTCACGAGTATACTTGATATTTGATGTTTAATGTTTGTTGATTGTTGATTGATGTTTGTTTATGATAAATCTGTGTGGGTTGTTGAACCTACGAAGACATGTGACAGTAGATCACGGGTCCTGAACATATTTCGATGATTAAGGTTTTCGAAATGGAAGTCCTATGAAATGGAATGACTGGGCTGAGATTCAAGCGGTTTGTGAAAATGTATTCGCATTGTAAAACTATTGAGACTTGAAATAAGATCTGAGCTGAGACCCTAACGTTTTGAAGAAGTTCGTATGTTTCTAAAACTCCCAAGATGATAGTTATTTTTCAAAGGCTTCAATTGTATTGTTTTCTAAATCTTTGAAACCTCTAAGGAATATATGTTAGTCGTTTGTGATTGTCTGATTCGTGATTGATGTTTGCTTGTTGAATTTTGTATGGCTATGATACTTGTACTAGCAATTTTGATTTGCTAACCCCTTAAATGGGGGAAATACGTTTTATGCATTTCAGGTATCTTGGTTCGAGGGAGCAGTCACAGGATCAGCATGGAAGATGATGGGCTGCGATACTAATAAAGAATTTAAGAGTTCAGTCTGATGTCGTTGTACTGTTGAATTATATTCAGTCTTCCGCTGTATTGCATTTTGACCCTTGCATGGGTATGTGTTGTAAGAGATTTATTTCCATGTTGTGACGGGGCTTGCGTGGTTTGTTGTCAGCAAGGAAACCATCATCAAAGCGAGAGTGGGATCCTGCAGAGATAGGAGATTCAACCTATTCGGAAGCAGGAGCTTCTGTAGGTTGAGCCGCAGGGTTTGTCTGGGAGACATAAGGGACTGATTCCTCCTGCCTCTATTGGGATTCAGGTCGGAACTACATGAGGGACTGATTCTTCCTGACAACTCTCAGCTTTCGCCTATTTTGGAAGAGGGACTGATTCCTCTTAGCGGAAGACGCGGGTGGCTTCTGTTAGAATATGCCCTCGAATGCCACTCAGAGGAAGAGAGAGTGAGAGCATTGTATTGTAATTATGAATCTTTAATAAGGCATTTAATGTTTCTATATTACTGTATATCACAGGTATTGTGATTTGGTATACAAAATAATAGTCCTTGCAATTGAGAGCAAACATTCCACTCCTTATAGAGATAGTGATATAGGCATTGGAAGTGTTTAGGCTCGAATGCTTAATTGATTCGTAAGTCGATAAAACTTAATTGGGCAGTAAGTTTAGACAAGAATTGTATAAGGTGTAGTTTGACATGTAAAGTGTCTGTCTTCACTAAAGGTTAGTGGGATCACACATTATTGGTATGCTAATAGGACTAGTATAGTCGTGTAACACCCCCAGGTAAAATCGGGAATATTACAAGCCGCAGACCCTCTCCGTGAAGATTCACTAGGCTAGACATCAAAACAACACATTACATTACATACCGACGTGACAAAATCACGAATCATTAGACCGATTAGGTCTTTAGTCACTGACATACAAATCAAAATACATAAACTCATCCAGACTCATACCCACGCAAGGGTAAAATACTTGCGTACAACAATCAATAAGACAGCGGAAAAGACAATACAATGGACTTCGACTAACTGAATCCAAAACTGGCCTTCGTGTGATTAGTTTCATTTGTCTTTCATCATCCCTCGTACCGATCATGTGGCTTGCTCCCGAAAACCTGCATGTACCTGGACACAATACAGATATCCACCCCCCGATTACTCGGGGGTTAGAAAAACTCCACTGTTTCACTAGTGTTGCCATATATGTACTGCTGACGAACACGGCACAGCAAATGTCCCACATCAGCGCCGTGTCTTCTGCCGGGTTGCGGGTCAGTGCGCGACCTGACCGACACGGCGCAACACCCGGCGCAAATCTTGCGCGGGTTCTCGGCCGTGTCTCGGCAGACTTGTTGGCCCTGGCCGATCCGGCGCAAGACACGGCGCTCGGCAGTGCCGTTTTCAGCGCTGTTTCGCACAGGTCCGGCCAGCAACCTCCAAATGCAATCCGACACGAACCGAAAATTACGACAGAACCACAACGACGATCCGAACGACCCCAAAACCCGAACCTGAATACGAATCGGAGATTCGGTTACGAAGTACTCACAAAGACGAATTCGATCACTAAGAGAACACACGATTCCGACCACCCGAAGGCTCGAAATTCGACAACGGAAGGTAATTACCCCAAACTTTGGGAAATTACGAAAACGGCCCAAAACGTCCGAAATACACGATACACGATCGAAACACCAAACCAAAGCTCGCAACATGAATAATAACATTAAATGAACTTACGAGAAACTCGAAACAACAGTTTCGGACAAGATTCGCAAGAATCGAACTCAAGTGCGGAAAAGCCGCTAAGAAACACGGAACTCAACAAAACAATACCGAAATGAACTCGGATGACGAAAAGTGCAGAATTAATCATTCTCATAATGATGAAACGGTCATGAGAGAGTCGTCAAAACGGACTTCCGCCGAAAAAAGAAATTACCGGAAATCGAAATTGTGGATATTACAAGTCGAACACGACTCATCTCGATTCAGTCACATGGATATCACTCAGGGATTGTCAATGACTGAATCGAAAAGTTGTGATAGGTATACTTAGACCTTTGACTTGCGGTATTAGTAGGAGATGTGCTTGTGACATTAAGTTAGTCATTAGAGTAGTTCGATCCAATCACCGGTTGGTGGGGTCAACCTCGAAATGCAACTTAGTGGGAAAGTAGCAGTCGTTACTGAATACTAAGTAATGATTCTTTCTCCTGTAAGTGAGCAGATAAATGTCTTATACGGTTAATAGCAAATGAGATCATAAGTCTTTGGCCAAAGCAGTTAGAGATAGTTGTATTTGATACCCAAGATCTCAGTGATCTCGATTTGCATTAACAAAACGCATAGAGTCAATTTACAATAAGGCTTGACTTTACCGTGACCCTAATACTTGACCGGGATATCTTATTGAAGGGTTTATACGTATACAGTATTCACGACATAATGGTTTTGGAATGAGTTGATATATAATTTTTCCGATCAAAATCTGACGCGTGATAACATAGAGACACTCGGCATATTTGGTGTTTGATCATTCATCAAGCTAGAACGAATCGGATTCGTGTCAGTGTTGGTGACCAGAAATGATCAAAGCTTGGCTCGAGAATTTTTTCTTCAAGCAGATATTATCAAAGGTCTACGAGGGTATGATCTCTTAATTTTATCTTTGCCATCTTATATTCGTTTATACGATGCTTGATCGATCCGTTTTAGGGGTTTCATTTTTATTTAGTTGGATCGATTTATTTTCCCCTGCATAACTCATTTTTAATTATCGAATCCCAACAATAGTATCGGAGTGAGGTCTATGCGATCGTATATTCGATATTTGCATTAGGAATGCTTGGTTATTTTTTTATAATTTAGAATCATTATTATTTTGATTTTTAATGTTTAATTATTCATCTAAAAATTAATTTTCATGATTTTATGTTACAATATAAATTTATTTTTCTTTTCAAAAACTGATTTAAATGTGTAATATAAAAATTAAAAAAATATTATTTTGGATTCGGGATCAAAAGACGAGCCGGAAAAGTGGCCGGACCCGGCAGCTCGGGGTTGCCGGGGGTCTGCTGGGGGTCTGTCCTGCGGTCCAGGACTGTCAGACCGTGGTCCAAAAGCTTTTTCGATGCCGTTTTTTATATTTTCTATAAATAAATTTTCCGCAAATTAAATTGGATTTAATTTGACTAAGATATAATTATGGTAATTTTATGCTTAAGGAATTAATTGAATGAAATACTTTTTGGTCCGGAACAAATTAAAATTAACGGTTGTGTGAATTAATTGGATTATTTCGTATGGATTGATTAAATTTGTATTGATTGGATCAATATTTAGATTAATTATTTTGGCCATTTATTTTAATATAATGGTTGCATTATTATTTGAATGGTGATGTAGTTCATGGACTTAGTTTATTGAATCTTTGTTCGATGGGATTGTAATGGCCGTTTCGAGCCAATTTATTTTTGTAAATTTGTATTAGATGCAAATTTTATTTATGTAATAAATTAGCTATGAAGAAGAGCCGAGGACGGACCACCATGAAGACGAAGATTCAAGACTTGTAATTAGACTTGTATTTTTATCAAGTCGATGATAACTCCGTACTTAGGAACGGTCCATGAACCGGATGTTGTTAGATTTAGGTTGTGTATGTTTTCATATTGTATGACAAACAAACAAACCGACTAACCGCGCTTATAAACGAATTAATGTGCAAAGTGTAATATATAATCGCGTTAAACTCCCACTTACAAACACTAAGTTATAAAGGTTACGAGATTTCCTACCCTCCGTCAAACTCATAGAAAATTGAAATCTTTACTGAAATATTATTCTTCCGAGTATGCCGGGGTAATATTTTTGGAGAAGGTTGATAAATTCCTAGAGTGCATTAGATGCCTTTGGTTATGACAAATCAAACCCCTAGAAACCTTATAGGTTGCCGGGTAAGATTGAATTGTCAGACTAATAGGAGTAGAAGGTTTAAACTTAGATAGTTCAGCGAGCCATAGAAACTATATGGGTTGAGGGCAAGTGAACTAGGGGTAAAAGAAAATCGAATCATCCATTAGATGGATTGGTGTTAGACACCACTTTATAAAGAATGATAGAATAGAAACCGAATGGGTTGCCCTCTATTAAACTTTGTAAAGAACTCGATCACCAGTATGAAGTCAACCGTAACTTTCGAATTTCACATGGGAGTGTGTAAATGCCGATAAAATAGTGGGAGCCGAGTTATGAATAAAGAAAGTCCTTAAATTCTTTACTCGGATTCATATATTTCTTTATATCATATTATCTATCTTTTTCGATTATTTCAATTATAATTACAATTCATTCTATACCCTTTTTAATTGATGAACTTGTAATACTATATAATTCTTAAATTATTCTCTTCAGTTAACAAATATCTCTCAAAATGACAATTAACCCACTCACAATTCTACTTGAAAAGAAGACTCCAACTAGACCCAACTTTATGGACTGGCTCCGGAATCCGAGAATAGTCCTCAGTATGGAGACGTTGGGATATGTCTTAGAGGCGGACATCCCTCTGGCTCCTGCAAGGACCAGGGAAAATCAGGAAGAAGTTGATGCCCATGAGAAATGGGTTAAAGATGATGTCAGGGTCTGTGGATTCATGATGGCCTCTCTGAGCAATGAGCTTCAAAGGGCCCATGAAAAAATGCCCTCTTCAAGGGCAATTCTGGCACATCTGACTAAATTTATGGGGAGCACAGTCAAACTGCTCGGTATGAGATATCGAAACAGTTGTTTAGTGCTCGAATGAAGGAAGGATAAAAAGTTGGGGACCACGTCCTCAAAATGATATCTATGATCGATAGATTGAAGGTTCTTGATTTTAGTATGCACGTTTGTCTCCAGATTGACCTCATTTTTCAATCACTTTATGACTCCTTCACTCAATTTGTCAGGAACTTTATCTGCAATGAGATTGCATGTAATTTAGCTGGGCTAATGAACAAACTGAGCACAACACAGTCTCAGATGAAGAATAGGCCGAATAAGGTGGGGTACAGAAATATAAGGCAAGGCCCCAATGGTTCCAAAGATCAAGAAGCCCAAGAAAATGTACGTATGCCTCAAGTGCGGTGATCTAGGCCGCTGGAGGAGGTACTATCCAAAACTTGATCGAAATGCGCCTTTAGGTATGGAATTACTAGTTTTGGAAATGAATTGTTCTATAAATGTTTATTCTGCTTCTTAGATACTTGATTCTGGTGCGAGTTCTCACATATGTACAATGAATAAGGATCTGGAATAAAGTAGAAAGCTTGGAGCTGGAAAAGTGATGGTGACAGTCGGCAGCGGGTATAGTGTCGAGGCTACTGACATCGAATCACTTATGTTGGATTTCGAATCTAGTTTAATAATTACTTTGGTGATGTACTTGTTTTGCCCAAGGGGCATAAAAATATTGTATCAATTCTGGTCATGGACCGAAAGATATTTCATTTCTTTATTGGAGATGGGTGTCAAATTTATTTTAGAAATAAATTGGTTGGTATTGCTACATTATTTAATGGTTTATACCATTTGAATCTAAAGAATAAAACAACTCTGAACACTATATCTAGGAAATGGGGTGGGGATGAAACAAACCAAGCACTTAAGTGGCATTTTAGACTTGGTCATGTTGGTTAGACCAAGGTTCATAAAATGGAGAAAGATGGGCTTACGGGTCTATTGGGATCGGATCCCTATCCAACTTGTAAATCTTGCCTTCAAGGAAAAATGACTAAGTTACCCTTCATAGGAACTTTTGAAAGAGCTACTCAAAAACTTGGATTGATCCATACCGATGTCTGTGGGCCTTTTGAAGTGGCACAAGATGCCTTTCAGTATTCCATTACATTCACTGATGACCATACTAGGTATGGGTTCGTGTACTTAATGCAACATAAATATGAAGCTTTTGATAAATTTAATAGTTGAAAACCAAACAGGTAACCGTGTTAAGACTCTTCGGTCAGAACGAGATGGTGAGTACATGAGTACCGAATTTGATGAGTTCTTAAAGGAACTAGGAATAGTATCACAATTCACTCATCCAGCTACTCCACAATTAAATGGTGTATCAGAAAGAAGGAACTGAACCTTATTGGACATAGTTCGCTCCATGCTTAACTATACTGATATCCGATTTATCTGTAGGGTCATGCGCTCCTTACTGCTGCACATATCTTGAACATATGTCCTTCCAAATCCATTCCTAAAACTCCACATGAGATATGGAGAGGTAGGAAACCAAGTCTTAATCATATTAGGATTATGGGATGTTCTGCTTATGTAAATAAGACTAAAGTAGAGAAATTGGAAGATAGGTCTGTAAAAGGTCGTTTCATAGGATATCCAGGGGATTCCATGGGATATCTATTCTGCATGCATGAAGATCATAGGATGATCGTTGCTTTACAAGCACAATTCCTGGAAGATGAGTTCATTCAGGAAGGAGGCGCAGGTAGAAATATTTCTTTGGAAGAAATAAAGGAAACACCAAATAAGACACCTATGCAACATATTAGAACCGAACCTTCTGAAATACAAACACAACCTTAAAATTATAGTAGAATTTCTCTATTACCTGAGAGGTATGGCTATCCGCATCAAGAGGAATTGGGGGTTCATAAGATGACAGAAAGTACTCAAGAGAATGATCCTTCTACATACGACCAAGCGATGGTAGATGTTGACTCCACAAAGTGGCAAGAAGCTATGGAAGCTGAGATAGACTCAATGCATGCTAATTAGGTCTGTATTTTAGTAAATCATCCTAAAGGCATCGTGTCTATTGGAAATAAATGGATCTATAAAAGAAAGGCCGATGGAGATGGCAATGTTGATACTATAAGGCCAGGCTTGTGGCAAATGGTTATTCCCAAAAAGAGGGAAGTGATTACTTCAAGACCTTCTCGCCTGTATCCATGACTAAGTCTATTCGAATGATGCTTGCCATAGTAGCCCACTTAGATTATGAAATATGGCAAATGGATGTGAAAACGACATTTCTAAATGCATTTCTTGAGGAGGAGATTTACATGGAACAACCTAAGGGATTCATATCTGAAACCAATATTCATAAAGTATGCAACTTCAGCGTGCAATTTTTGGACTGAAGCAAGCTTCGCGAATTTGGAATCTTCATTTTAACGAGACAGTCAAAGAGTTTGATTTTGTCCAAAATGAAGAAGATCCATATATCTACAAGAAGGTTAGTGGGAGCAAAATTGCGTTCTTAATACTATATATGGATGACATTCTACTTATAGGAAATGACATAGCAATGCTCAGTTCTGTGAAAGCTTGGCTTTCTAAAGAGTTCTCAATGAAAGACTTGGGAAAAGCCACCTATATTCTGGATATTCGACTCTACCAGGATAGAGCGAAAAGAATGTTAGGTCTTTCCCAAACACTCTATATAGAAAAGATCCTGAAGCGATTTAGGATGGAAGATTCCAAAAGAGGGTTCGTAGCAATGCGACATTTCATAAAACTTTCCTTAGAGACGTGTCCTCAAAGTGAGGAAGATGTTGACTCAAAAAGTATTTTGATGATAATTTCGTTCAAACCATTTAAATGGATCTCAGCACGTTGTTATATTGAAGAAGCAAAATGGACTTAGCGCACGCTACCTATACTAGAGTAGCGTACGCTATCGAGGATTTTATACAGCCAAGTCATCTCAGCTGCATCCCAGTGAAGTTACCTAATGGATAGCGCACGCAAGATCTTCAACATTTGCGCACGCTAATTCACTAATATTAGCGCACGCTATATCACATTATTAACGCATGCTATCGCATCACAAATCAGAGGACAGTAAGGTCTGGAAAGAAAAAGGAAAAGGACTTGCGCACGCTACGGACAATTATTTACGTACGCTACTATAAGGACTTAGCGCATGTTACTCTTCATGTCTTGCGCATGCTACCGGATAACATGGTTAGTAGTCCAGTAGCCACTGGACTCAAAATGAGAAGGCATTTACATACGCTACACAGGGTAACATACGTTACTGATGATAGCATATAGCGCACGCTACGATATATTATTAGCGCACGCTAAATCAGTCAACAGCTTACCGTTGGATTTCCTACCGTTGGAAACACAGGAGTCAAAGAAGATCCGTGAAATCTGGAAAAGGCTGGAATTAAATATTACTAGTGCACGCTATGCATATTTGCTAGCGCACGCTAAGTTCAAATTTAGCCATTGGATAAAGAGAAGTTGGGGAGACAAACCAACACTTTAAAAGTCAAGATTGAAGACCTGTTGACCAACCGATAGCGCACGCTACGAGTACATGACTAGCGCACGCTAGCCATTCAATTTTACCATTGGAACAGTTTTGTGACCGTTCAAAAAGGCCAAGTTAGAGTCGATTGCGCACGCTAGCAGGTATCATAAGCGCACGCTAGTAATACGAATTTCAGTATTTGAAGAATGGCTGACACCTATAAATACCCATAGGACTTGGGTATCAAACAAATAACTTCAAGCATACAAGCATACAAACAATCAAAGCATACTTGAGCTCAATTTCATATCTTTTATTGCATTTTAAGTTGTGAGAAGAAAGATACAAAGAGTGATATACCTTGTAATATTTATTATACTTTGTATTCTTTCATTTGGTTGTGAGTGTTGCATCACTCATACTTGAGCTTTAGAGAAACGAATCAAGAGTCACTAATCCGGTGTTGTTAGGATCTTTGATCCGGCATTGTTAGGATTATACTCCTATATTCGTAAGTGAGGATTATCTACTTCCTATAGAACACTAGATAAACAAAGTTTATTTTGAGAGTGGTTGAGCTTGGACCGATAGAAGAGAAGCGGTTGTAACGGTTGTGTACTCGGACGGATCGAAGACAAGTCAAGTTTGTGGTTGTTCTTGAGCCAATAGAAAAAGAAGTCGGAGAGAGGACGTAGGCAAGTTGCCGAACCTCTATAAATCTTTGAGTCTTTTATTTTCTGCATTATTCTCATCTATTCACAAGAAAGTTCGATATTCCGCATTACCACTATTCAACCCCCCCTTCTAGTGGTAAATTTATCTCTTCAGTTGGTATCGGGGTGGGTCTCTTTTTAAAGGTTTAACCACCTAAGGGAAAAAGATCCGCAAATGGCACTTCTTGGCCAAATCGAAGGAAATGCTCTCAACCGTCCTCCCTTCTTCGACGGTTCCAATTTCATGACATGGAAGAAGAAAATGACTATCTTCATTCAAGCCTACGATATTGAAATTTGGAAAGTTATTGCTCTTGGTCCGAAGTTTGCGAAGAAAGAGGATGGATCGTTGAAAAAGTTCGACGAATTCAATGACGAGGATTGGAGGAACACTCACATCAACTCCCATGATACTCAACTTCTCTATTGCGCCCTTAATCCCGAAGAACTCAATAGGATATCTTCCTACGAAAGCGCAAAGGAAACTTGGGAAATTCTCGAAGTCACTCATGAGGGAACCACCCAAGTCAAGGAGACTAAAATCAACATGTTACTTCATGACTACAAACTTTTCTCCATGAAAGACGAGGAAACGATCACAAATATGTTGGATCGATTTTCGGCTATAACCAATGGACTTGCATCTTTCGGAAAGCCTATATAAAGTAGCGACAAAGCAAAGAAAATTCTTCGCTCGTTGCCATGAGAATGGGATGCTACGGTTACCGCGATTATGGAATCCAAAGATCTCAACAAGCTCGAATTTAGCGCCCTCATCGGGTCACTCATCAACTATGAGATCGTTCTCAAGTCTAGAGGGACTAAACCAAAACCTCGAGAAAGAGTAGTCGCATTCAATGTTGATAGCGATGGTGAGGAAGATCTTCCCGAAGATGAAGATGACGAGGAACTTGCTCTCTACGCTAAGAACTTTAGAAGGTATAAAAACCTAATTCAAAAGAGGCGAAGTTTTCTTGGTCGGGATGGCAATCCGGAGCAAAATAAGAGTGGCTATGCTCCTATAAAGAAGTTAGACAATAATTGTCGGAAATGTGGTCAAGCCGGTCACTATGCCAAAGAATGCCGAGGATCCTCTTCAAAGCCTCAAATGGAAAGATTCAAAAAGAAGGAGGTTCTAATCGCTTCGTGGAGTGATGACGAGGTGAAAGATCTCTAGATGCGAATCTCGCATTCATGGCACTCGACACCGAAAGAAATATCGAGGTAAGTTCTAAACTCAATGATGACGAATATGATTCTTTTGATTTTTGCGATTCACAAGAAGTTCATCATGACGATGAGTTATTAAGTGCGTTTGAATCCTTGAACACGGAGTATGATGAGATGGTTAAACTAAATATATCTTTAAAGAGAAAAATAAAATCTCTAGAACTCGAAAATTCCTCCCTTCAAAACAAAGGCAAAACTATTGAGCTCGACCATACCTTATGCCTTGAAAAGGAAAATGTTTTAAAAATCGAGTTGACGAAAACTCAAAAGGAGCTAAAATATATTTTGAACAAATTTACTCTCGGAAACGAGAAATTCGAAAAGCTTCTATCTATTCAAAAATCCCCTTTGCTAAAACACGGTCTTGGTTTCGATCTGTTTAAACGGGAACAATCTCTTATCAACCTTGACAAAATAAAGAAAACCGAAACCGAGAACTCAAAAGATCCTTTCAAACAATGAGTTCATGATGTTAATGTTCGTTCAAAGTTGAGAACCATCAAGGTAAAACAAATATGGGTTCCTAAAGGGACAATTGTTCCAAATGCTATAAGCATAGTTAACTTTGGAGGACCCAAGCAGGCTTGGGTACCGAAACAACCGAGAAATTCTATTTTTGTAGGTACCGGCACCAAGGAAAAGCAAGTGGTACATTGATAGCGGATGCTCAAGGCACATATGCGGCTCCGAGGACTTATTTGAAGACCTCTAATATCAAGAACATGGACATGTGACCTTTGGGGACAATCAAAAGGGAAAAATCAAATGCATCGGTAAAGTCGGTAAGGAGCCTTCTCCCTCTATCAACAAAGTATTGTTTGTTGAAGGTTTGCATCATAATCTACTTAGCGTTTCACAACTTTGCGATGAAGGTTTTAAAATTCTCTTTGAGCAAACGCATTGCACGGCATTTAGAAATAATAAAATTGCATTCATCGGTGTAAGATGTGGAAACATTTATATTGTTGATCTTAATGATAAAAGTTCATTCAATGAAAAATGTCTTATTACTTTGGATGATAATGCATATTTATGGCATCAAAAATTGGGGCATACATCTTTACCTATTATTTCCATTTTATCTAGACACGACCTTGTTCGTGGATTGCCCAAACTCAAGTTTGATAGAAAGCATTTGTGTGAATCTTGCATAAAAGGGAAACATACTCGAGAATCTTGTAAACCAAAATTCGAGGTTTCCACTAGTCGCGTTCTTGAACTTGTGCATATGGATTTGATTGGACCATCTAGACATGTTAATTTAAATGGCAAGCTTTACATTTTGGTTATTGTTGATGATTTCTATCGATTTACTTGGGTTAGATTTTTAGCGCATAAGGATGATGCATTTTCCGAGTTTTCTAAATGGTGTCGTTTGGCATCAAATGAGAAAAATCTCTCCATCATTTATATTCGCACCGATCACGGAGGTGAATTTGATTGCACTCCGTTTGAACTCTTATGTGACAAATACTGGATTAACCATAATTTTTCGGCTCCTAGAACGCCTCAACAAAATGGGGTTGTTGAAAGGAAAAATCGATCTTTGGAAGAAATGTCGAGGACTATGCTTAATGAATACTCTCTTCCACGATACTTTTGGGCCGAAGCAATCTTTACGGCATGCTATGTGATCAATCGGGTTCATGTTCGTAGAACTCATCTTAAAACCCCGTATGAATTATGGAAGGACAAAAAGCCAAATATAGCTTATTTTCATCCTTTTGGTTGCAATGTATTTATCTCAAACAATGGTAAGGATAACTTGGGCAAGTTTGATGCTAAATCCGACTCCGGAATATTTCTTGGTTATTGTACAAATAGCAAAGCATACCGCGTTTATAACATTAGAACGAATAAAGTTGAAGAATCCATTCATGTTAAATTCAATGATATGATCTCACCCCCGAGAAAGGTAGAATACTTTGATGATGCAGGTACTTTTTCGGATCCCTCAACCGAAGTGAAGAAAATTTCGGAAATCGAAACGAACACAATCGTTGATTTACCGAAAGATTGGAGGCAGATCAAAAACCATCCAAAAGATCTCGTGATTGGAAATATTGAAGACGGTGTTCAAACCCGAAGGAGAACCACCGAATTTATGGCTCATTGTGCTTTCGTATCCGAAATAGTTCCCAAGAATATATCCGAGGCTCTTGATGATGAAAGTTGGGTGATGGCAATGCAAGAGGAGCTTGTGCAATTCATGCACAATAATGTATGGAATTTAGTTCCCGCTCCTAAAGATAAAACAATTATCGGAACTAAATGGGTGCACAAAATTAAGAGTGACGAAGACGGTTACCCAATTCGAAATAAATCTCTTTTGGTCGCTCAAGGGTATAATCAAGAGGAAGGTCTTGATTACGAAGAAAGTTTTGCTCCCGTGGCTCGACTCGAAGCCATCCATTTGTTATGTGCATTTGCCGCCCACAAAAAGATCAAACTATTTCAAATGGATGTGAAAAGTGAATTCTTGAATGGCTACATTCAATAAGAAGTCTATGTCAAGCGACCTCCCAGTTTTGAAGATCATTAATTTCCGGATCACGTCTACAAGCTCAACAAGGCACTCTACGGGTTGAAGCAAGCACCCCGAGCATGGTATGATCGTTAAAGTCAATTTTTAATTGCAAATGACTATAAAAGAGGCAAAGTTGATAATACCTTGTTTGTGAAAATATTGAATGATGATGAACTTGTTTGCCAAATCTACGTTGATGACATTGTATTTAGAGCTACTAACGAATCTTTGTGCCAAGATTTCTCTAATCTTATGAAAGGAGAGTTCAAGATGAGTATGATGGGAGAATTAACGTTCTTCCTCGGGCTTCAAATCAAGCAATGCGAAGATGGGATCTTTATCCATCAAACGAAGTACTCAAACGATCTCCTAAATAAATTCAAAATGGAAAGTAGCAAGGTGATTTCAACGCCAATGTCTTCATCATTAAAGCTTGAAAAAGATGAAAATGGCAAATCCGTAGATCAAAAACTATATCGAGGTATGATCGGATCTCTGTTATATTTGACTGCTTCTAGGCCAGGCATAATATTTGCTACATGTATATGTGCTCGATTCCAAGCTAATCCCAAGGAATCACATTTAATTGCTTGTAAACGCATTTTTCGTTACTTAAAAGGGACTATCGGACTAGGTCTATGGTATCCTTCTTGCTTGGATTTTAATTTAATTGCATATAGTGACGCCGATTTCGGCGGATGTAAAATTAATAAAAAGAGTACTAGTGGTACGTGTCATTTTATTGGATCATGTTTAATATCTTGGGGAAGTAAAAAGCAAACCAGTGTAGCATTGTCTACAGCTGAGGCCGAATATGTTGCTGCAGGGAGCGCCTGTGCTCAAGTGTTATGGATTAAAAATCAACTCCGCGACTACGGCATATATTTTGAAAATACCTCTATTCTATGTGATAATACTAGTGCGATTAATCTGAGTAAAAATCCGGTATTGCATAGTAGAACTAAGCATATAGACATTATACACCACTTTCTACACGATCATGTGCAGAAGAAAGATATCTGTTTAATTTTTGTCGGGACGAAGGACCAACTTGCTGATATTTTTACAAAACCTCTTCCCGAAGAATCGTTTAATTCTATTCGTTTACAACTTGGTATGGGGCATCTAGACAATTTTTGAAGTAAGTTTTCTACTCAAGAAATCAATATCCTTGAATCATTCCATTCGCTAGCGCGCGCTAGCTTCATTTTTCTTAACGCGCGCTAATTATCATTTTCGATAGCGTACGCTAACCGTCTATGCTTTGCGTGCGCTAATTAAAACCCTTCATATTCCAAATCAGCTACTGGACAGTCCAGTGAGCTTCCTATTTCCACCTGACATATGCTAACCTTTCATACCTAGCGTACGCTAATTAAAACAACTCAGACCACTATATAAACTCCGTACGGCTCAGAAAACATTTTCATTCTATCTTAACGTACGCAAACGCAGAAACCCCTTTTCACCAAAAACCCTAGCCGACGAACTCGAACCATCAACCTCCGATTTCTCCCTCAAATCTTCAATTTCTCCCAGATTCATGTCAAGCAAAGGCCGCAAACCATGGAAAAATCCTACAAAAACCTAAAACGCCCACGTAACGCCGAATACGACGCGACCCGATTTGTCTCTTACACCGCATCGAAGGTGTTCTTCGATATTCTTCCTCAGGAGCATCTTACCGACTGCTACTTTTTCAACTTCAGCAGTCTCGAACGAGCTAAGGTCAGTATTCGTGAGTTCTTTGAAGCTTTAGGGATAGCCCGGTTTATTGAATGCAAGGAAATCGTTTATCCTTCTTGTGTCAGCGAATTTTATGCCAATCTGCATTTGGGTGACGGTGATGGTGGATTTGTTCTCGGTAGTTTGGTGAAAGGAACAGTGGTGAAGATTTCGTCGGAAATACTTCACGAATTATTTGGTTTATCGAAGGATGGTTTTGATTGCTGTGGGAAGACATTTGACGAAGAATCACTTGTGTCTGAGAAAGATGTCTCCAATTTTCTGTGCTCGAAAACTGTCATCGAGGTTACGGATGACGTTTTCGAAAATAATGATTTTGGAATTTACATTCGCTTGTTGTTGGCTGCACTAACTAAGTGCTTGATGCCGAAGGTGAACACCCAACACAAGTTAGTGGGAGTGGACAAAAATGTGGTGTACCGAGTGTTGAAGGAAAACAAGGTGGATTTCACCGGAATTGTGTTGAATTGGATGAAGGCAAAAGGAGACTCATTTTGCTCAAAACACTACATGTCGAGGACGCAGAAGTCAGGGCTGCCTTTTGGTTCTATACTCACGGTGATCTTCCGTCACTTCCATGTCGACTTGTCTAGTGAGGCATCCATTCCCGTGTCTCGAGGACACGAGATTAGCGATCTCACTCCCAAAGCTATGCACTACGTTGAAACATTCAATAGAGGTTGGGTGCTATTTCTGTATCTTCGAGAAGACGATCAAGTGCCGAAAGGGACGCGAACGCCAACTCCGGCCGAACGTGTGACACATCGAGGACCCCATACACTTCGGGAGTTGCAAACCGGAAAATTTGTTCGCCACCCGAAGACAAAAGGCAAGCGACCGATGAGAGATGCCATCACGGAAGAAGAAGAGAGTGATCTTATTGCTCGGATGCGGAGCATTGAGACCTTTCAACTGGAAATTCGAGAGGATGTTCGGTCTCTTCGCTCGGAAGTCCGGGAAGTTCGCGGGCTGATCTCTGATTTCATCCGATACACACATCCGTCATTCCCATTCCCATCCTCCTCTTCCGATCCAGCCCCTTAGAGTCTAGGAATTTGATACTTGATTGTAGCAACTTATCTTTCGAATGGTTTTTATGTCTCATGCCTTGAACTTTTATGTATTGCTTGAACTTCATTTTAACGGAATTTGCATTTCGCTTCATTTGGTTGGTTGAAGTTTGGCATTTGCTGTTTACGTGATTTCGTTTTGGTTCGTGACATTTTGTTGGTATTATTTGTTAAAAATGCAACAATTCAGGGGGAGTTCCTTTTTGTTTATGTCAAAAAGGGGGAGAATACTTCAAAAAAAAAACCCGAATCATACTAATATATCGAACAAGTTACCTTGATTCGAATCTTTTAAAAATGTTTTTGCAGGTATTAATTAAATGTTTTGACATCATCAAAAAGGGGGAGATTGTTGACTCAAAAAGTATTTTGATGATAATTGCATTCAAAACATTTAAATAGATCTTAGCACGTTGTTATATTGAAGAAGCAAAATGGACTTGGCGCACGCTACCTATACTAGAGTAGTGTATGCTATCGAGGATTTTATACAGCCAAGTCATCTCAGCTGCAGCCCAGTGAAGTTACCTGATGGATAGCGCATGCAAGATCTTCAACATTTGCGCACGCTAATTCACTAATATTAGCGCACGCTATATCACATTATTAACGCACGCTATCGCATCACAAGTCAGAGGACAGTAAGGTCTGGAAATAAAAAGGAAAAGGACTTGCGCACGCGACGGACAATTATTTACGTACGCTACTATAAGGACTTAGCGCACGTTACTCTTCATGTCTTGCGCACACTACCGGATAACATGGTTAGTAGTCCAGTAGCCACTGGACTCAAAATGAGAAGGAATTTACGTACGCTACATAGGGTAACGTATGTTACTGATGATAGCATATAGCGCACGCTATGATATATTATTAGCGCACGCTAAATCAGTCAACAGCTTACCGTTGGATTTCCTACCATTGGAAACACAGGAGTCAAAGAAGATCCGTGAAATCTGGAAAAGGCTGGAATTAAATATTACTAGCGCACGCTATGCATAATTGCTAGCGCACGCTAAGTTCAAATTTAGCTGTTGGATAAAGAGACGTTGGGGAGACAAACCAACACTTTCAAAGTCAAGATTGAAGACCTGTTGACCAACCGATAGCGCACGCTACGAGTACATGACTAGCGCACACTAGCCATATAATTTTACCGTTGGAACAGTTTTGTGACCGTTCAGAAAGGCCAAGTTAGAGTCGATTGCGCATGCTAGCAGGTATCATTAGCGCACGCTAGTAATACGAATTTCAGTATTTGAAGAATGGCTGACACCTATAAATACCCATAGGACTTGGGTATCAAACACACAACTTCAAGCATACAAGCATACAAGCATACAAGCAATCAAAGCATACTTGAGCTCAGTTTCATATCTTTTATTGCATTTTAAGTTGTGAGAAGAAAGATACAAAGAGTGATATACCTTGTAATATTTATTATACTTTGTATTCTTTCATTTGGTTGTGAGTGTTGCATCACTCATACTTGAGCTTTAGAGAAACGAATCAAGAGTCACTAATCCGGTGTTATTAGGATCTTTGATCCGGCATTGTTAGGATTATACTCCTATATTCGTAAGTGAGGATTATCTAGTTCCTATAGAACACTAGATAAACAAAGTTTATTTTGAGAGTAGTTTTGCTTGGACCGATAGAAGACAAGCGGTTGTAACTGTTGTGTACTCGGACCAATCGAAGACAAGTCAAGTTTCTGGTTGTTCTTGAGCCAATAGAAAAATAAGTCGGAGAGAGGACTTAGGCAAGTTGCCGAACCTCTATAAATCTTTGAGTCTTTTATTCTCCGCATTATTCTCATCTATTCGCAAGAAAGTTCGATATTCCGCATTACCACTATTCAACCCCCCTTCTAGTGGTAAATTTATCTCTTCAGAAGACAGAAAGGAAGTGAGTAAGGTGCCCTATGCTTGGGCAGTGGGTAGCCTCATGTATGCTATGATTTGCACTATACCGGATATAGCCTATGCTGTGAGCATAGTAAGTTGGTTTCAGTCAAATACAGAGCAGGAACATTGGACTGCTGTGGAAAACATTCTTAAGTACTTGAAGAGGACTAAAGACTTGGTTCTTACATACGGCGATGGAGAACTAAAAGTGGAGGGTTATACAGATTCAAATTTTTTGAGGGACATGGATGCGAAGATGTCCACTTGAGGGTATATCTTTACTCTGAATGGTGGAGCATTATCTTGGAGAAGTGCCAAGCAAAGCAGGACTGCAATCTCTACATGTCAAGTCGAATATCAGGCAGCCACAGAGGCTGTTAAAGAAGGTTTTTGGAGTAAGAAGTTCACTGAGGAACTTCATGTAATATCCGACTGTAATTTTTTATTTTTACCTATTGTTATATTATTCGGATAATTTGATTATCATGAATCGTTGCATTTAGTATTATGTTGAGGTATTATAGTATTGAACTGCATATTGTTGTTGTTTCACTTCATACTTGATGATTCGATGTTAATTAGAGAGTTGCATTTTTGAACTTTTTCTGTTGATGTAGCGTACGCTACGTAGCACGATTAACGTACGTTAATATTATGCCATAATGTACGTAATGCCTTGTCTGTTGCGTACGCTAAGAAGGAATCTGATATCAGTTGACTTCAGCACGTGAACCTCTTATCCGTTGGCATGCATGTGTGTGATGTCTGAGCCGTCGTGTCGGCAAGGGTCAACTTTTATTAGCGTACGTAACACCTTTATTATTAGCGTGCATTAATCGCCTGCGGATTCAAGTCAGTAGCCACTGTAAGACGATTACGTACGTAACTGTTAGGCATATTTTTATACGCTTATTTATCATTATTTTGTTTTTTTTTGTGATTAAATCTGCGTAATTGAGCTTTTAATGCACTATTCTTATATGTTCTGCAGGAAATCGGAGTCCGGAAGCTCAAACAATGAAAACGGGCGAAAACGGCAAATTTTGGCCTGGGGCCGCGGCACAAACCAAGTGAGCCGCGGCACACGAAGACAACCAGCGAGCCCTGAGTGGACTGTACTGGGGGCCGCGGCACAAGTATGCTGAGCCGCGACCCAGGAGGAAAATGCAGTGCCCAGGCGTAGGCGCTGAAGGCTAGGGGCCGCGGCACAGATTAAGTGAGCCGTGGCCCACGGGGCGGTTTTGATAGAAATTGCCGCATTTCTGGGCCGTTTTGGAGCATGTTCCCAACCTAACTCACGGACGCGTTTTGGAGACTGATAAGAGTTATAAATAAGGGTTTAAGGACTGGAATAGGGGGTTGGCGGAATAGAGGATCGAAGGAAGAAGAAACAAAAGACATCCAGGAGCAGAGAGCGGAAGCCAGAAGAACGGAGGAATCCGAGCTCTTCACCTGCATTTGATATCAATGTTTTCTTTAATTATTTCTGTATTTTTATCATTTAGCATGTCAGGCTAAAACCCTGTTCTAGGATTTTGATGAAACCAAAGTTTTGACGAATTTGCTTTTGATTATCTATATAACTCCCTTTTCTGTTGAGTTTTCCCAATCGTTTTTAATGCTTTCAATTGTGTGGCCTATAATTGAATTGTTTTAATTACGTAACTCGAATCGGGAGAGGAGAGTTGGTGAGGAAATATTGGTGAGAACCATTTTATCTTGTGAGATAGGGATATACTCATAGGAACTATGTGGCTTTTTGAAGATTCCATGCCTTTTTCCTATTGTCGAATTAATTCACCTAGGGATAGAGTGTATTATTCGCCTTAGAAAAATCTATTGACCTCGGGAGAGGCGGTAGAGTACTTTAGAAACCTTCGCCTTCAATAAACTGGGAAATCATTAACTTCAGATAATCGAGAGTAAATTCGGATAAACCGAGGTGGATTCACAATCCTAGATTTATTTCTTATTTGATTTTCTTTCTTCAAGCGATCATTTTTCTGTTTATTATTTTATTGGTTTTCTTTAGTTATTACTTGCAACTCAACTTTCAACAGTTCAAATAAAATTAGAATACATATAAATCAGTAATTAGTAATTCAGTCCTCGTGGGAACGATATCTTACTCATCATTTTATTGCTTGTCTACGATAACGTGCACTTGCGTTAAACGAAATCTGCAACAAGTTTTTGGCGCCGTTGCCGGGGATTGATTATTCTACTAATATCGATTTCAGTATTTCTAGTCTTAGTTTGAACATTTTTTTTATTTTATTGTTTTTGTGTAATTTTATTTATTTGTTTTTCCTTTCAGGAGTTTCCGGTTAGTGCATGAGAAAATTCGGTAACGAAGGCCTACTACCTTTGGATACCGAACTCGAGCGCACTCTTCGGAGAAGCAAGAAGGAGAAACGAGAGCTACCAGCAAAAGTCACTATGGCCGATAACACGAGAAATCACGAAGCAGATAACCCCATTCAGCAAGCTCAACCGGCATTAGCACTCCGCGATTATGCTATGCCACAAATTAATGCGAACTTTTCGGGGATTCGGCGTCCAACCATCCAGGCGAACAATTTCGAAATCAAGCCGGCTATTATCCAGATGGTGCAAGCAAGCCAGTTTTGTGGATTGCCGAATGATGACCCCAACGCACACATTGCTTCATTTCTCGAGATTTGTGACACCTTCAAGAACAACGGTGTCACCGATGATGCTATCCGTCTGTGGATTTTTCCTTTTTTATTTGAGGGACAAAGCCAAATTTTGGTTAAATTCTTTACCGCCGGGCTCTATCATGACATGGGCGGAATTAGCGCAAGCCTTCCTGGCCAAGTTCTTCCCACCATCGAAGACAGCGAGATTAAGGAACGAGATCACTACTTTCGGGCAATTTGAGATGGAGTCGCTTCATGAAGCTTGGGAGCGATACAAAGATTTATTACGGAGATGCCCACACCACGGCCTACCGGACTGGCTACAAATTCAGACATTCTATAATGGATTAAGTGCTTCTACACGCACTCTTGTTGATGCAGCTGCTGGGGGCGCCTTAATGGGAAAACAATGGCCGAAGCACACTCTCTATTGGAAGCTATGTCTGCGAATGCTTATCAATGGCCGTCCGAACGAGTGATTCCGAAATGAGTAATGGAAATCTCCAATAATGATCCGATCTCTACTTTATCAGCTCAAGTCGCCGCATTAACTCAGCAACTTCAAGCCTTTTCACATGCTCCTTCCCCCGTTACCACTGAATCGTGCAATTGGTTCAACGGATCTCATCCTAGCACAGAATGCCAAGTCGGAAACCCTTTCAAGCAACCTCCGATGGAACAAGCTCAGTTCGTGGGGAACGGGAACCGGCAAAATAATCCGTACTCCAACACTTATAATCCGGGGTGGCGTAATCATCCTAACTTCTCATGGAGAAACGGGCAAAACTCGAACCAACCTCAGTTTGCTCAACACCAACAACAACCTCCTCCCGCTCCAAAAATTTCTCTAGAGGAAGCAATTGCGAAATTAGCAGCAAATACGAGTTAGTTCATGACCCGTACGGAAGCAACCTTGCAAAATCATTCCGCTTCTATTCGCAACTTGGAAGTCCAACTGGTCCAGATAGCAAATGTGTTAACAGCCCGCCCAGAGGGTACCTTGCCAAGTACAACTGAAACGAATCCTAGAGAGAGTATCAATGCCATCAGTTTGAGAAGCGGGAAAGAAGTGTGTGACCAGCCCGAGAGGAACGAAAAGAGAAGTGAGGATGAGGAAAAGAAAAACTCTGTGAGCGAGGAATCACAAAATTCGACACCCTCGATACTGTTTCCTGACAATCTGAAGGCATATGTACCACCCGTCCCGTTTCCGCAGCGATTACAACAGAAAAAGGTGGACAAGCAATTCTCTAAGTTCCTCGACGTCTTCAAGAAACTGCATATCAACATTCCATTTGCCAACGCCTTGGAACAAATGCCGAGTTACGTGAAATTTATGAAAGAAATCTTGTCAAATAAAAGAAAGCTCGAGGAGTATGAGACAGTCGCATTGACGGAGGAGTGCAACGCTATTCTTCAGAAAAAGCTTCCGCCAAAATTGAAGGATCCATGAAGCTTCAATATACCGTGCACCATAGGGAACCTCTCTTTTGATAGGGCGTTGTGCGATCTCGGCACTAGCATTAATCTGATGCCCCTTTCTATTTTCAAGAAGCTAGGAATTGGGGAAGCGAAACCTACTATGGTCTCTTTGCAATTAGTGGATCGATCTATCAAGTACCCGAGGGGGGTAATAGAACACGTTTTAGTCAAGGTAGACAAGTTCATCTTTCCAGCTGATTTCATTGTGCTCGATATGGAGGAGGATCAAGACATCCCAATTATTTTGGGAAGACCATTCTTAACTACCGGCCGAACTCTCATAGACGTGGAAAAAGGGAGACTCACTCTGCGGGTTCAAGATGAGCAAGTCACTTTCCAAGTATTTAAATCCTTTCCATGTCCAAGTAGTGTTGAGAAGAGTTCGCAAATTGAAAGTGTAGATACCTTTGCGAAAGACACACACCGGAAGAATTATCGGTCGAAAAAGTCAGAATCCGTTTCAGCTGCCCCGACGCCTAATAAGAATGAAGAGCAAGTCGCATATCTTAGGCATTTGAATATGTCGTCTTCAACATCCGTTCATCCACAATCGGAAAATTCTCCTTCTGTCCTAAGTTCGCCCGTGGAGTTGAAAATTAAGCCGGATGTCAAATGGGCACCAAGCCATGTGCAAAATGGGTGCTTCGGAAAGTTGTTTTTGTTAAAATCTTTTCGCAAAGAACATTGGGTGTCCAAACCGAAAATCGGATTGTTAAAGACCAATGGTCAAAATTTTAAAACACATATTAACGGTTCGATAGACGAGGCGGAGTTCAAATGGTGTTTGCGAAAAGCGAACTGATTTTCAAAAAGTCCGGCTGAAGACTATAAACTTAGCGCTTCTCGGGAGGCAACCCGAGTATTAGTTGTAGCTTTGTTTTGTTTCAGTATTTTCTTGCATTTTTGGATCTTTATTTTTCGTCATTTTAGCTTGGACATGCTTATCTCTCACGCTCTTGATGTTTTCTGTTGAAAATTCTGTGCAGAAATAACCCCAGGGGAGATTTGAGTAAAGGGCTGCGACACAAGGATAGTGAGCCGCGGCACACACAAGTCGAAAAAAGGAGGCTAAAATTCCTGTACTCGGTGCCGCAGCACGACCTTACTGAGCCGTGGCACACTTGATCTCGCGGTACGTTGCTGCTGAGCCGCGGCACGCCAATTGCCAAAAAACTGCGCAGGACACTGTACTCTGAGCCGCGGCACCCGTATGCGGAGCCGCTGCACATGGCGATGGAAGAAAGAAGCCCGGGCAGGCTGTACTCTGGGCCGCGGCTCACTTAAGCTATGTCGCGGCCCCTGCTGCGAATTTGAACAGGCCCAGGTACCTTTATAACACAGATTGGCCGGCACCCCAGGTAATTTTTTCCTTTCTTCGCACATCGATCAGCCGACCCTCTTCTCAACTTCCTCTTCTTCTCGCATACTACAATCCAAGTCAGGTAATCCTAAATTTCTTGATCCTTATTGACACATATTTTGAAAAGTAAGTTATTGTTCTTCATTCAATATTGATTATGTTGTTCTATCAAAGGTTGAGTTGGGAATATGAAGTGTTTTTTGATTGATTATTGATGTTATCTGCTGATCATGAATGATTTGTTTATGTTATATGTCGTTTGACATGACGATCGATTGTGCTGTTGTTTTTGGAGATTGAATGGAGCTATGGTCATGTTTGTTCCTCAATTAAAATTATGCACATAAGGTGTTTGATGAAATGCATAAATGAATTTTTTTTTAAAAGCCAACGTTTTGAAACTATGTGCAACGAATTCATTTCTGGATTTACAGCGAACCCCAACCCTTACGTCAATTTTAAACGTGAAATGCTCAATTTTAGTTTTCCTTCACGATGGTGCAAGCTCGTTCAATTCTTGATTCGCGTTTGGCATATCCTTAGCCAAGTAGTGTTGTTCTCCTTATTGCTTAAGTAAGTAAACTCCGGTGTTTATCTTTTCAGGACTCGCTATGGCTAGAAAGAGAAAGGTTAGCACAAGGGCCAGGACTCAATCGTCCCCCACACGAGGGGAAACTTCACAGAGCCGAGCCGAGTTGGAGGCACACCAATTCTCTGACCCGGAGATTCATAAAATCTTCAATGAAAAGATCCGTCCTCGACCTTTGATTCTGGAGCGGGGATTCACTCCAGCCCCCCAGGATGGGGAGCTTCTGACGATGATCGATGAGATGGGGTGGGCCCGTTTCGCTGCACCCCCCGAGCCGGCGGTGATCTCCATTGTACAGGAGTTTTATGCTAGCGCTCTGCTGAAGCATCTCCGAGCAGGGTAGATGATACCGCAGTCAGATACTCGGACGCAGGTCGTCGTCCGAGGCATTACCGTGGATTTCTCAGTGGCTGCCATCCGGAGATTATTAGAGCTGCCTGTGGTGGATGAGACGACATATACGCGAGCTATGAGTGGCCTCACGAGGGAGGCCCTGCTCGAGACACTCACACAGCCCGGCTCCGTCTGGGAGATGCGCGCCCCGGGTTCGTCGACCTTCTACTTTAAGAGCTCGCGCCTCAGTCGGCTCGGGCGAGCCTGGTTGTATTTCATCTGCGCTCGTGTAGATCCTACCTCGCAGATTCGCTCTGTTTTACTCTCTCGTGCCCGTACATTATATGCCATCACTTCCAGGCTAAGGTTTGATGTGGCTCCTCTTCTGGTCCGATCTATTCTTCTATGCATTCAGGGAGGGTCCAAGATGGGGCTGAAGCACCCCTCTCTCATCTGCGCTCTATGCCGGCAGTCGGGCATGACGTGGTCGGATGACGAGCCGATGCTATCCCCCCAGGGCCCTATTGATCATCGCATCATTTCGCATTTTGACCAGTGGTGAGGAGCGCCGGCACACGCTCGGGGGCGAGGATTTCTACTTGATGAGGCCCACGAGGGGTCCCCCGAGCCTTTTCTTCTGACGCATGGGCAGGCAGAGTCCAGCCCGCCTCCCGACAGAGAGCACTTGCAGGCGATGTTCGACGAACTGAGAGAGGAGAAGAGGAGAGAGAGAGAGAGAGTCACTTGGCTGCATGGAGAAATGAGATGAGGAGAGAGAGAGCCTTTTGGCTGCCCTGAGAGAGGAGAGGCGGACAGAGAGAGAGAGCATCCTAGCAGCCGTCCGATATGAGATGAGAGAGCAGGCCCTCCGGGCCAACCGACGTGAGACGAGGCGCCTGGCAGCGAGAAATGCTTACCACTAGGAGCACCTTGATGCATGGACGGCCCACATTATGCACCCGGACGGGCCATTCATTCCACCCGTTCGACCAGCCACGCCACCCTCCTCGCCGGACGACGCCGACACCAGTTCGTGAGCAGACTTTAGGGGAGTACTTGACCTTGTCTCTTATTGCATATTCTTCTTTTTGTCCATTGAGGTCAATGTACGTCCTAAGTTTGGGGGGGGGGGGGGGTTTACTTTCTGTTGCTATACTTATTGCTGTACTTATTCGTTTGCACTTTTATTATTTTTCGTTATCTTTTTGTTGCTAGCCTTGCTTGTCGTGATATTATTTGCATTCGTGAATTTTTCGTGCTGATTTTTGTGTAAAACTGATGTTACGATACTTATTTCTCTCTGAAGAATGAGTTTTAGTCGAGTTGTAGTCAGCGATATCTGTTTCTGTTGAGTATTCATTTAGGTCTGAATTTTTTTCGTTTTTGTAGAAATCTTAGCAGATAAGAAAGGAGACATACGTGTTTTCAAATCGCCGTCTATATGTTTGGTTACACTTTTTGCGTAGCTAGTTGTCCAGTAACATGAGTCGTGTTGGCACTTAAGTTGAGTTTAGAGTCGGACAGTTTTTCCCAAAAAGTCGAGATATTATTTGTTCTATGATGGGAAATCTAGTAACTGGGGGTATTCACGTGACCCGTTGTTTACTCTCGCGTAAAACGATAACCCAGATTAGACTAGTGGTTTTGAGATTTCGCATGTGCCAATGATGGGGAGCCTGGTAACCGGGGGTATTCGCGTGACCCGTTGTTTACTCTCGCGTAAAACAGCAACCTTGAATCGGACATGCGGGAATAGCTATTCGAGTTGTTTCTCCACTGTTGAGGGGAACTTAGTAACTAGAAGCATCCATGTGCCCCATGAGTGTCTTTTACATCAAACGGTTCCCCAATACATGAGAATGGAATTCCACCCTAGGATTATCCCGATGAAACATCCCGAGATCCGAACCTAGTGGTCAACTCGAATCATCTTATTGATCATATATAAAGGAATACTGTCCGAGGGTTATTTTTGTTGATGAAACTCTTGAAATTTTTTGCCACTAGACTGTGGGATTGGGCGAGTTGGCTTGTTTATTTTTTAACCCTTCATATTGACGGTCGGTTAAATTCACGCTTGTTAATCTTTGAGCTTGATTTTTTTTATGCACGATTGATTAGGACTGAAATTGATTACTTGGTGAAATCAGTGTCCTGGATGTAACTCACTATTACGATGCTTGTATTATTCTTTGAGATTTCAGGGTAGTATTGATTAAGTTGAGCACTATGGATTTGCACAATCATTCACGATATTCTTTTATTTGAAATTAATTCTTTTTGCTTGAGGACAAGCAAAGGTTCAAGTTTGGGGGTATTTGTTAGGCGTATTTTTATACGCTTATTTATCATTATTTTGTATTCTTTTTGTGATTAAATCTGCGTAATTGAGATTTTAATCCACTATTCTTATATGTTCTGCCGGAAATCGGAGTCCGAAAGCTCAAACGATGAAAACGGGCGAAAACGGCAAATTTTGGCCTGGGGCCGCGGCACAAACCAAGTGAGCCGCAGCACACGAAGACAACCAGCGAGCCCCGAGTGGACTGTACCGGGGGCCGCGGCACAAGTATGCTGAGCCGCGGCCCAGGAGGAAAATGCAGCGCCCAGGTGTAGGCGCTGAAGGCTAGGTGCCGCGGCACAGATTAAGTGAGCCGCAGCCCACAGGGCGGTTTTGATAGAAATTGCCGCGTTTCTGGGCCATTTTGGAGCCTATTCCAAACCTAACTCACGGACGCGTTTTGGAGGCTGATAAGAGTTATAAATAAGGGTTTAAGGACTGGAATAGGGGGATGGCGGAATAGAGGATCGAAGGAAGAAGAAACAGAAGACATCCAGGAGCAGAGAGCGGAAGCCAGAAGAACGGAGGAATCCGAGCTCTTTATCTGCGTTTGATATCAATGCTTTCTTCAATTATTTCTGTATTTTTATCCTTTAGCATGTCAGGCTAAAACCCTGTTCTAGGATTTTGATGAAACCAAAGTTTTGACGAATTTGCTTTTGATTATCTATATAATTCCCTTTTCTATTGAGTTTTCCCAATCGTTTTTAATGCTTTCAATTGTGTGGCCTATAATTGAATTGTTTTAATTACGCAACTCGAATCGGGAGAGGAGAGTTGGTGAGGAAATATTGGTGAGAACCGTTTTATCTTGTGAGATAGGGATATACTCATAGGAACTACGTGGTTTTTTGAAGATTCCGTGCCTTTTGCCTATTGTCGAATTAATTCACCTAGGGATAGAGTGTATTATTCTCCTTAGAAAAATCTATTGACCTCGGGAGAGGCGGTAGAGTACTTTAGCAACCTTCGCCTTCAATAAACTGGGAAATCATTAACTTCAGATAATCGAGAGTAAATTCGGATAAACCGAGGTGGATTCACAATCCTAGATTTATTTCTTATTTGATTTTCTTTCTTGAAGCGATCATTTTTCTGTTTATTCTTTTATTGATTTTCTTTAGTTATTACTTGCAACTCAACTTTCGACAGTTCAAATAAAATTAGAATACATATAAATCGGTAATTAGTAATTCAGTCCTCGTGGGAACGATATCTTACCCATTATTTTATTACTTGTCTACGATAACGCGCACTTGCGTTAAACGAAATCCGCAACAGTTACTCATCCTGATTAACTTACGTAATAGCGTTAACGCACGCTAAAATTGTTAGATAGCGTATGCTAAGGTTGTGCAGTCTATTTATAGACCCAACCTGTTTTTCATTTCTCTTCAGCCTTAACCCGATTTCCTCTTCGTTTATTCCCTTTCATACCTTCTAAGACCTATAGTTACCTTCTCCAACTTGGTTTCGAGTCTTGTAACTTGGTTTGGAGCTCATTGATTCGAAGTTAGAAGGCGTTCTTGAGCTTGAAGTGTGTTTCTTGTGGTGTTGAAGGTTGTTCTTCATTTCTGGAGGTAGGTGTACTTTCTTCTCTGTATTGTTTCATATGTTGATGTTAGTAATGAAGTATATTTCACCTAGAGTTAAATTAATCAAGTAAAACATAGTTTTAATCCAACCTTTTAAACACTTTTGATGAATATGGTAAATGAGGGTTTGAGATGGATGTATTCTTGATGATATAGTGATATTAACCATATCATACTCATCTTTCTGGACGAATTTAGCTCAGTAGAACATCTTTGAATCGGTTAATCTCACCATAGTTGGATTTAAACAATAAAATTGATATCATAAAGTGTTTAAACACCATGCTTGATATTCATTTACCTTGAGAAGAACTTGCCAATGTTTGAAGATAGTAAAATGTTTCCTTATTTCAGAAACCATAGAGATTTTATCATCATTATGGTTCAGATTCACAAATCCATGAAGATTGATAGGAACACCTTGTTGAATGTTAGGAGATTAGTGTGGTAATTCTTAAACCTAAGCTAGGTGATTTCATAAATGATATTAATGGATCTTCCAGATTTGTAAAGATGGTTTTGATGACTTCATATGGTGTAATCTCATAACTAATAACCTTCTTGTAAGCTTAATATTCAATTTAGATGAGAGGTATGGATGAACATAATTGTGCAGATTTTTCCTTTCAACATTTCAATGTTTCGGAAAGTTTAATCAACATAGGATGTTATTGACATCATAAGTGGTTATTCAACATGTTCTTGATAATATTCTTATTTATGAAGAATCATGTGAACATTCGGTATAAGTATTGTGAACCGATTTTATGGTTGTAATGAGGTAAAAAGAATTCTTGATATAAGACTTCGATATTTTGAGATAGCGAAACTATTCTAAAGGATTGTAGGGTGTCGTCTTACTAATCCTATATTGATAATTATACGAATATGTTATTGAGTAAAATGTATTTCGTTTAAGGTTGATTGTGCGAGTAAACAATATTAGTCGAGGACCGTTCATTCGTTTCGACAAGAAGAGGATTATTCTCGTCTCTGTATTGAGGCAAGTTATCTTGCATGGTTATAATGATGATTAGATTCTTGTGATGGTTATACATTTCATGTGTATGAAATGTTTATGAAATATTTGTCGTGATTTGACATTGTCTTTGACGTTATTCCGTTTTCGTCATGGAGTTGCATTCCCAAGTACGTCGCTTGAATCGTTGATTTCGTTGGTTCTTATTGTCACTTCGGTGAGTTTTCTTGATCCTTAATCGGATATGTATTTCGTTGAATTTTCGTTGTCATGTTGTATCGTGACATTTCTGGAATCATATCTGCGTGCCGATTGGATATTGTGTAGGATTTTTAGCCGGGCACTTATATAGTCATACGTGGATGTTTCCGTATTGGACTGTGCACACGAGCCGTAGTTCGTGAGGCTAATTAGGTATATTATCACACGTATATTCTGGATTCCGTATACGGGGTGGACATGTACACGGACACATTTCCGGATCGGGCGTACTGTGATGTCCATCTTTAGCCATAATATTGATCGTTCATAGTCCATGTATGATTGGATGTGTTCGACAGTTTGTGACTGATTGTTTCATACGCCCGAGGGGTATGATTAATAGTCGGGATGTTTCCTTGAGATCTATATATGTGAATTGTATAATGTCGGAAGAATTAATTATCATGTATATCTGACCCTATGTTTTGGGCAAAATACTTGTGTTGTATTTTAGGTCGAGGAAAAGGCAAGGCACGGGAAGAGCATGTTGACAGCGAAGGGTTCGAAGGGTACTAGTTCGGGGGCCCAAATCATTTGTTGTCCGGTTATATTAAACCGTGTAATGTTACCTTATTTTCATTTCATTTAAATTACTATCTAGTTGTATTGATATTTGAAGTATATTCCATCTCCATATGGTTTATACTTGTATTTCGGATCCTGTGTATCATAAGGCGGTTGGCCATAGTTTTAATAAACTCCTAATCGGAGTAATGACTATTTATTGTGGTTCGGTATCACAAGTAATACTTATTTAATATGTTTTTGGATATCGCCTGGTGGGTCCCAGTGTGGGTTCCACGGCACTGTAATAGCCGCCTTTTGGGATGTTACAGAAGATGGTAACAGAGAGTTGTTTTCTTTTTATGAGTCATTGTGAAATGAACTAGTATCAAGAGACCTTCGTGTCACGTGTGACCTGTGCAAGCGCCTGACCCTACGAGCCAAATATGATATGTACTTTATGAGCCATGATTTAATTACTGGCACGATATCGATATTTAGTTAGATCTCTTGGTTGATCTTGTTATTTCAAGGATTTGTGACAGGATTTATCTGATTAATAATTCGAGGTAAATTCTGGATTGATTATATGGTTGAAATTTTTGACTCGGCGTCGATATGATATTTTGTGTGACACTCGTAGTGTCGATAATTCATTATGAACTATTTTCTTAAGTATGTAATTCTTTGTTGCTATTAACTTAGCATGAACTTTGACTGGTATCATGAACGGTACTTATGGTTATCATTGCGGTTTGATTCTTTTAGTATGGAAAGAAATCTGAGAGGCTGTGGAAGAGGGGGACGAGGCTGCAGAAGGGGCCAAATCTCGATACCTCGAGCCAACATGCGCGCGAATGTGGAGCACAGTTCCGCAGCCAGTGGTTCGCCTTCTAGGGAACAATCACACCACACTGGACAAGAGGATGCGCGTGTCGATCCTTACATAGTGATGCAGGGCATGATGACTCAGATGACCCAGATGGGTCAATTGATGGAAGATATGCAGAGAGCCACTACTGGACAGCAACAGGGGCCTCATCCTCCTCCTGTGCTTGGCGGACCCGTTAGTCGGATCATTAGCGACATCTCTCACCAGCGACCTCCGACCTTTGAAGGCTTCTCTGAGCCTGCTGACATTATGCATTGGATCGAGCATTTTGAGAAACTTTTCGAGATGGTGGACTGCCCGGTAGAGAACCGCGTCTCTGTAGCCGCTTACTATCTTAAAAAAGGTGCTTATACCTGGTGGCTTTCAGTGGGGCCAGCTGATGGTGTTTATACTTGGGAGGAATTTAAAAACCTCATCCTAGATCACATTATCTGCATACTCCGTGAGGCCAAACTGCCGAATCACTGAACCTGCACTGCCTCAAGACGATGATGTATTATTTGTTGCCGAGAAATTCTGGGCACTCATTCCTTTCGGCACGACAATTATTCAAACAGAGGCTGGTAAGATCAAATACTTTCTCAAGAGGCTTAAACCCCGAATGAGAATGCAGCTGTTGAATCACCACTGTACTACCCTACCAGAGTTCATCGAGAAAGCTCTGGAGTATGAACTTACTGCGAAGGAGATTTCCAAGAAGCAACCACAGTCAAACAACAAAAGATCCAGGAACCAGAACCAGACTGAGAGTAATCGGGGGATATTCAGGAAGCCCCAGTCATTGCCAAACCCTTCTGATCGACCACCCATGGCGTCGAAGCCATCCGGATCGCATTCTCGAGCGGTTACCTCATCCGTGGTGTGCTATAAATGTGGAGACCAGGGGCATGTCAGATCCAAATGCCCAAAGCCTGCCGTCACATGCCATACTAGTGGCAAGATTGGTCACCATGCTCGTTTTTGCAGGAGTGGACCCGGACATGAACCAGTAGCATCTCATGCTCCAGTTCAGTCCTCTGTCCAGAACCGGGGGCCTCCGTCCGCTTCCTATCAGACCATCGGGGCGAATAGGGGAATGGGCTGTGGGAATCAAAGTGGCACACCTGGTGCCGGAGCTGCAAAACCTAGAATTTACGAGATGAAGAAAGCTGACGATCATGAAGCCAGCATGATTTCAGGTATACTCGAGATCCACTCCCATCCTGTGTGTGTTCTTTTTGATACCGGTGCTTCACACTCCTTTATATATTCTTCTTGTTTGAGTAATTTGCCTCTAGACCATATTATCAATTGTGAGCCTTACGTGATTGGTCTACCCGATGGTAGAAGAATTATTGGAAATCGTGAAGTCCAGGACTGTCCGATTCGTATGAACGACCGTGAGTGGTTGTCAAACCTAATTGTAGTCGATTTACCTAAGGACGATATAATCTTGGGTATCAATTGGATGGATCGTCATGATGCCATACTTAGTGTCCGCAAGCGGATGATAACCGTCACTTCTGATGATGGTTTCAAGTGTATTTTTCGAGGTGATAATCCCAGTCGTTACGGGAAAGTTATAAGCGCTATGAAAGCAGTGAAACTTCTTAATCAAGGGTGTATTGGTTATTGGTACTACATGACCAAAACAGCAGATCGACCAGTTAAATTGGACGACATTCCGGTAGTCCGAGACTACCCAGACGTATTTCCAGATGAGTTGCCAGGCTTACCTCCTCATCGTGACGTGGAGTTTATTATTGAGTTAGAGCCAGGTACATCCCCGCTTTCAAAAGCACCGTATCATATGGCTCCGACTGAAATGCAGGAATTGAAGAACCAGCTTGAGGAGTTGACCGAAAAGGGCTATATCCGACCTAGTGCGTCCCCTTGGGGAGCACCAGTGTTATTTGTACTGAAGAAAGACAGATCTCTGCGTTTATGTATTTATTACCGTGAGCTAGGGGTGGACTCGGTTCCATTCGGTTCGGTTTTTGACCGAAACCGAGAATCGAACCAAATATTCAGTTTCGGTTTGGTTCGGTTCTTTTTGAAGTTCGGTTCGGTTCGGTTTTATAAATATTCGGTTCGGTTTTATAAATATTCGGTTCGGTTTCGATTTGGTTTGATATTTTTTCGGTTCTTCACAATATAAATTCAAATATTATATGCAATAGAATAAGTTATATATAACAACAAGCCAACAAGAGTTATATATATGTTCAAGATAAAAGCTAGAGTTGCATAGCAATTTCCAAATATCTCAAAATATATAACAATCGTAAATCACAGTAGCTCATTCTCTCAACCTAAATTAATTGAATCACAAATTCATGAGCATATTATCGTTCCTTCTTGGACCCATGAGGGTCTTACAAAAGGAAAACGAATTATACTAAAATTCGAAACACACCAAGATCACAAAAACAAGGTCATTTTAGTATGTTGAAATTTGACTTCGGTCCATTTCGGTCCGGTTCGGTTCCGCCCGACCCCGAACCGAGAACCGAACCAAATTAGTTCGGTTCCATTCTGTTTTTTTGTTTTTCAGTTCGGTCTTCTTCGGTTCCGAAATGCCACCCCTACCGTGAGATGAACAGGGTAACCATTAAGAAAAAGTATCCTTTGCCTCGTATTGATGATTTATTGGATCAACTTCATGGAGCTGCCGTGTTTTCTAAGATCGACTTGAGATCTGGTTATCATCAGTTGAGGATTCGAGAGTCTGACATTCCAAAGACAGCCTTCCGTACTCACTATGGGCATTATGAGTTCGTGGTGATGCCATTTGGATTGACTAATGCACTGGAGGTATTCATGGAGTTGATGAATCGAGTTTTTATTAACTATATGGATCGCTTTGTAGTCGTTTTTATTGACGACATTCTGATTTACTCTCGTGACCACGAAGAGCATGAACATCATCTCCACCAAGTTCTCAATACGTTGAGGCGGGAACAACTTTATCGGAAATTTTCTAAATGTGAATTCTGGATGCCTGAGGTTATCTTTCTTGGGCATGTGATATCATCCGAAGGGGTGAGAGTGGACCCACAGAAGACGGAAGCCATTCGAGATTGGCTACCACCGAAGAACATGAAGGAAGTTCGTAGTTTCCTCGGCCTAGCAGGTTACTACCGGCGGTTCGTAGAAGGATTTTCTAAAATTGCGCTACCGATGACTAACTTACTGCGGAAGGATAAGAAGTATTTGTGGTCAGAAGCATGTCAGCAAAGTTTTGATGAACTCAAGAGTAGATTGATTTCGGCACCTGTTTTGGTCCTACCAAAAGGAACGGAAGGATTCGTGGTGTATAGTGACGCGTCGAGACAGGGCCTCGAATGTGTACTCATGCAGGAAGGGAAAGTGATTGCCTATGCATCGAGACAATTGAGACCCTATGAAGTTAACTATCCGACCCACGACTTGGAGCTAGCAGCCATGGTGTTTGCTTTGAAAATCTGGCGTCACTATCTGTATGGAGTTACCTGCCAGATCTTTATGAGGAGAAAAATTTACCACTAGAAGGGGGGTTGAATAGTGGTAATGCGGAATACCGAAATTTCTTGCGAATAAATGAAAGATAGTGCGGAATTTAAAGACTCAAAGATTTATAGAGGTTCGGCAACTTGCCTACGTCCTCTCTCCGACTTTCTTTTTCTATTGGCTCAAGAACAACCACAATCTTGACTCGTATTCTATCGGTCCGAGTTCACAACCGTTACAATCGCTTGTCTTCTATCGGTCCAAGCTCAACCTCTCTCTTAATATAAATGTTTGTTTATCTAGTGTTCTATAGGAACTAGATAATCCTCACTATATGAATATGGGAGTTTAATCCTAACAATGCCGGATCAAAGATCCTAATAACACCAGATTAGTGACTCTTGATTCGTTTCTTTTACGCTCAAGTGTAAGTGATGCAACACTTACAATCAAATGAAAGAATACAAAGAATAGTAGATATTACAATGAGAATCACTCTTGTATCTTTCTTTTCTCACAACTTGAAATGCAATAAAAGATATAAAATTGAGCTCAAGTATGCTTTGATTGCTTGTATGCTTGTATGCCTGTATGCTTGAAGTTGTGTGATTGATACCCAAGTCCTTTGGGTATTTATAGGTGAGAGCCATCCTTCAAATGCTGAAAAATGTATTATTAGCGTGCGCTAATAATGTCCTCTAGCGTGCGCTATCGATCTTTGACTTGGCTTCTTTGAACGGTCACAAAGACTGTTGCAACGGTAAAATAATATGGCTAGCGTGCGCTAGTCATGTATCGGTAGCGTGCGTTAACGTCTGGTCAACAAGTCTTCAATCTTGACTTTGAAAATGTCCGTTTGTCTCTCCAACGACTCTTTATCCAACGGCTAAATTTGAGATTAGCGTGCGCTAGTAAGTATGCATAGCGTGCGCTAGCATTAATTAAATCCAACTTTTCCAGATTTTCTGGATCTTCATTGACTCTTGCCTTCCAACGGTAGAAAATCAAACGGTAATATGCTGACTCCTTTTTAGCGTGCGCTAATGCCTATACCTTAGCGTGCGCTAAATTTTTCTTTCAGTAACGTACGTTACCCTGTGTAGCGTACGTAAAATCCTTGACATATTGAGTCCAGTAGCTATTGGACTACTGACCGTGATATCGGTAGCGTGCGCAAGAGCTGAGTAGTAACGTGCGCTATATCCTTGTTTTAGCATACGTAAGTTGATGTATGTAGCGTGCGCAAAATTCATTTCTGATTTCCTTCCAAACCTCACTGTCTTCTGGAATAATGCGATAGCGTGCGTTAATATGGATTGACTTGCGTGCGCTATCCATCAGGTGACTTCACTTGGCTGCAGCTGACTGTCTGGGCTGTACATGTATATCTCGATAGCGTGCGCTACTATAATATGAGTAGCGTGCGCTAACATTATTTAGCTCCTTCAAAATACTATCGATCTGAGATTGATCTAATTAAATGTTTTGAATGGAATAATCATCAAAATACATTTTGAGTCAACAATCTCCCCCTTTTTGATGATGTCAAAACATTTAATTAATACCTGCATAAACATTTTAAATAGTTCGAATCAAGGTAAACTTGTTCGATATATTAGTATATTTCGGTTTTTGGAGTATTCTCCCCCTTTTTGACATAAACAAAAAGGAACTCCCCCTGAATTGTTGCATTTTAACAAATATCAACAAAAAATGCCATTAACCAAAGCGAAATTACGTAAATAACAAAACACAACAAATACCAAATGAAGTGAAATGCGAATATCATTAAGATAGAATTCAAGTAATACATAGAGTTTTCATAACATGAGACATAAAAGATTATTCGAATAATAAGATTCTACAACCAAGCATCAAAATCCTCAAATCTAAGGAGCAGGGTCGGAAGAGGACGAGGGGAAAGGAAACGAAGGGTGTGTGAAACGGATGAAATCAGAGATCAACCCGCGCACTTCCCGGACTTCCGAACGTAGAGCCCGAACATCCTCTCGAATATCAGCCTGAGAGGTCTCGATGCTCCGCATCCGAGCACAAAGGTCGCTTTCCTCTTCCTCCGTGACAACATCTCTCATCGGGCGCTTTCCTTTCGTCCTCGGATGACGAACAAAAGACTTGGATTGCAGCTCCCTAAGCATGTGGGGTCCTCGGTGCGTCACTTGCTCGACCGGTGTAGGCATCCGTGTCCCCTTCGGCACTTGGTCATCATCTCGGAGATATGGAAACAATACCCAGCCTCGATTGAATGTCTCGACATAATGCATGGCCTTGAGGGTTATGTCACTTATCTCGTGTCCCCGAGACACCGGAACGTGTGCCTCATTAGACAAGTCGACGCGGAAATGCCGAAAAATCACCGTAAGAATTGAACCAAAAGGAAGTCCAGATTTCCTAGTTCTCGACATGTAATTTTTCGACCGAAAAGACTCCCCTTTTGCTTTCATCCAGCTTATCACAATCCCAGTGAAATCCACTCGATCATCCTTCAGTACCCTATACACGACATTCTTATCAACACCGACTAACTTATGTTGGGTGTTGACTGTTGGCATTAAACATTTTGTTAGAGCGGCCAACAACAGGCGAATGTGTATACCGAAATCATTTTTCTCGAAAACGTCATCCGTGACTTCGATGACCGTTTTCGAACACAAAAAATCACCAATCTCTCTCTCGGACACCGTAGATTCCTCGGCAATGGTTTTCCCACAACAATCATACCCGTCTTTCGATAACCCAAACAACTCGTGAAGAATTTCCGAAGAAATCTTCACCACAGTTCCGTTCACGAGGCTTTCGAGCACTAAACCTCCATTATCACCACTATCACCAAGGTGCAGATTCGCATAAAATTGACGTACACACTCAGGGTAAACAATCTCTTTGCACTCAACAAATCGTGCAATTCCTAATGCCTCAAAGAAATCGTGAATGCTTACCTTGACCCGTTCAAGGCTGCTAAAGTTGAAGAAGTAGCAATCGGTCAAACTCTCCTGTGGAAGGATATCGAAGAAAACCTTCGATG
This sequence comes from Orobanche coerulescens, assembly GCA_033398695.1. Classification (NCBI taxonomy): domain Eukaryota; kingdom Viridiplantae; phylum Streptophyta; class Magnoliopsida; order Lamiales; family Orobanchaceae; genus Orobanche; species Orobanche coerulescens. The sequence continues at coordinate 29,104,599 of CM065808.1, read as the reverse complement.
CAATGTAGGAGATGAATCGAGTGCTGTCAAAGTCGTTGTTGCGCGGGCGTTTATAGTTCTTCTCCAAGTCCTTTCTTCCCTTGCTTGACATTTTGAGGGAGAAACGAAGAGAATCGAAGTTTTGAGGGAGAAAACGGACGATTGTAGGTTTGGATTTAAGGGTAGGGTTTTTCACTGGAAGGGTGTTCTGGCGATTGCGTACGTTAGAAAGGGTGGATGTGTTTTGGGGTCGTACGGATATATATATATATATAGTCAGCGAATTTTTAATTAGCGTACGCTAGGATCATAGAATTAGCGTACGTTAAGTAAAAATGAAAAGCTTACTGGACTGTCCAGTAGCTAAAATGGAATTCGAAAAGTTTTTAATTAGCGTACGCAAGGAAGTGAGGTTAGCGTACGCTATCGAAAGCATGTTTTAGCGCGCGTTAAGAAAGTGAAGCTAGCGCGCGCTAGCGAGTGAACCGAATCAAGGATTTTGATATTTTGAGTAGTAAGCTTATTTCAAAAGTTGTCTACATGTCCCATACCAAGTTGTAAACGAATGGAATTAAATGATTCTTCGGGAAGAGGTTTTGTAAAAATATCAGCAAGTTGATCCTTCGTCCCGACAAAAATTAAACATATATCTTTTTTCTGAACATGATCACGTAAAAAATGATGTCTGATATCTATATGTTTAGTTCGACTATGCAACACAGGATTTTTACTCAAATTAATTGCACTAGTGTTATCACATAGGATAGGGGTATTTTCAAAATATATGCTGCAGTGGCAGAGTTGATTTTTAATCCATAACACTTGAGCACAGGCGCTCCCTGCAGCGACATATTCGGCCTCAGCTGTAGACAATGCTACACTGGTTTGCTTTTTACTTCCCCAAGATATTAAACATGATCCAACAAAATGACATGTACCACTAGTACTCTTTTTGTCAATTTTACATCCGCCGAAATTGGCGTCACTATATGCAATTAAATTAAAATCCAAGCAAGAAGGATACCATAGACCTAGTCCAATAGTTCCTTTCAGGTAGCGAAAAATGCGTTTACAAGCAATTAAATGTGATTCCTTGGGATTAGCTTGGAATCGAGCACATAAACATGTAGCAAATATTATATCTGGCCTAGATGCAGTCAAATATAACAGAGATCCGATCATACCTCGATATAATTTTTGATCTACGGATTTGCCATTTTCATCTTTCTCAAGCTTTAATGATGAAGACATTTGCGTAGATATCACCTTGCTACTTTCCATATTGAATTTCTTGAGAAGGTCGTTTGAGTACTTCGTTTGATGGATAAAAATTCCATCTTCGCATTGCTTGATTTGAAGCCCGAGGAAGAACGTTAATTCTCCCATCATACTCATTTTGAACTCTCATTTCATAAGATTAGAAAAATCTTGGCACAAGGATTCATTAGTAGCTCCAAATACAATGTCATCAACGTAGATTTGGCAAACAAGTATATCATCATTTAATATTTTAACAAACAAGGTATTATCGACTTTGCCTCTTTTATAATCATTTGCAATTAAAAATTGACTTAAACGATCATACCATGCTCGGGGTGCTTGGTTCAACCCGTAGAGTGCCTTGTTGAGCTTGTAGACATGATCCGGAAATTGATGGTCTTCAAAACCGGGAGGTTGCTTGACGTAGACTTCTTCTTGAATGAACCCATTCAAGAATGCACTTTTCACATCCATTTGAAATAGTTTGATCATTTTATGGGCGGCAAATGCACATAGCAAGCGGATGGCTTCGAGTCGAGCCACGGGAGCAAAACTTTCTTCGTAATCAAGACCTTCCTCTTGATTATATCCTTGAGCGACCAAACGAGATTTATTTCGAATTGGATAGCCGTCTTCGTCACTCTTGATTTTATGCACCCATTTAGTTCCAATAATTGTTTTATCTTTAGGAGCGGGAACTAAATTCCATACATTATTGTGCTTGAATTGCACAAGTTCCTCTTGCATTGCCATCACCCAACTTTCATCATCGAGAGCTTCGGATATATTCTTGGGAACTATTTCGGATACAAAAGCACAATGAGCCATAAATTCGGTGGTTCTCCTTCGGGTTTGAACACCGTCTTCAATGTTTCCAATCACGAGGTCCTTTGGATGGTCTTTGATGTGCCTCCAATCTTTCGGTAAATCAACGATTGTGTTCGTTTCGATTTCCGAAATTTTCTTCACTTCGGGTGAGGGATCCGGAAAAGTACCTGCATCATCAAAGTATTCTACCTTTCTCGGGGGTGAGATCATATCATTGAATTTAACATGTATGGACTCTTCAACTTTATTCGTTCTAATATTATAAACACGATATGCTTTACTATTAGTGCAATAGCCAAGAAATATTCCGGAGTCGGATTTAGCATCAAACTTACCTAAGTTATCCTTGCCATTGTTCAAAATAAATACATTGCAACCAAAAGGATGAAAATAAGCAATATTGGGCTTTTTGCCCTTCCATAATTGATATGGGGTTTTAAGATGAGTTCTACGAACATGAACCCGGTTAATCACATAGCATGCCGTAAAAATTGCTTCGGCCCAAAAGTATCGTGGAAGAGAGTATTCATTAAGCATTATCCTCGACATTTCTTCCAAAGATCGGTTTTTCCTTTCAACAACTCCATTTTGTTGAGGCGTTCTAGGAGCCGAAAAGTTATGATTAATACCATATTTATCACATAAAAGTTCAAACGGAGTGCAATCAAATTCACCTCCGTGATCGGTGCGAATAGAAATTATGGAGAGATTTTTCTCATTTGATACCTAACGACACCATTTAGAAAACTCGGAAAATGCATCATCCTTATGAGCTAAAAATCTAACCCAAGTAAATCGAGAGAAATCATCAACAATAACCAAAGTCTAGAGTTTGCCATTTAAACTAACATGTCTAGATGGTCCAATCAAATCCATATGTACGAGTTCAAGAATGCGACTAGTGGAAACCTCGAATTTTGGTTTGAAAGATTCTCGAGTGTGTTTCCCTTTTATGCATGATTCACACAAATGCTTTCTATCAAACTTGAGTTTGGGCAATCCACGGACAAGGTCGGGTCTAGATAAAATAGAAATGATAGATAACGAAGTATGCCCCAATTTTCGATGCCATAAATATGCATTGTCATCCAAGGTAATAAGACATTTTTCATTGAATGAACTTTTATCATTGAGATCAACAATATAGATGTTTCCACATCTCAAACCAATGAATGCAATTTTATTATTTCTAAATGCCGTGCAATGCGTTTGCTCAAATAGAATTTTAAAACCTTCATCACAAAGTTGCGAAACACTAAGAAGATTATGATGCAAACCTTCAACAAATAATACTTTGTTGATAGAAGGAGAAGGTTCCTTACCGACTTTGCCGATGCCTTTGATTTTTCCCTTTTGATTATCTCCAAAGGTCACATGTCCTTGTTCTTGGTATTCGAGGTCTTCAAATAAGTCCTCGGAGCCGCACATGTGCCTTGAGCATCCGCTATCAATGTACCACTTGTTTTTCCTTGGTGCCGGTACCTACAAACGTAGAATTTCTCGGTTGTTTCGGTACCCAAGCCCGTTTGGGTCCTCCAAAGTTAACTATGCTTATAGCATTCGGAACAATTGTCCCTTTAGGAACCCATATTTGCTTAACTTTGATGGTTCTTAACTTTGAATGAGCATTAACATTGTGAACTCGTTTGAAAGAATCTTTTGAGTTCTCGGTTTTGGTTTTCTTTATTTTGTCAAGGTTGATAAGGGATTGTTCCCGTTTGAAAGGATCGAAATCAAGACCGTGTTTGAGCAAGGGCGATTTTTGAATAGATAGGAGCCTTTTGAATTTCTCGTTTCCGAGAGTAAATTTGTTCAAAATATATTTTAGCTCCTTTTGAGTTTTTGTTAACTCAATTTTCAAAACATTTTCTTTTTCAAGGCATAATGTATGGTCAATCTCAATAGTTTTGCCCTTGTTTTGAAGAGAGTAATTTTCGAGTTCTAGAGATTTTATTTTTCTCTTTAAAGATATGTTTAATTTAACCATCTCGTCATACTCCGTATTCAAGGATTCAAATGCACTCAATAACTCATCATCATGATGAACTTCTCGTGTATCACAAAACTCAAAAGAGTCATATTCGTCATCATTGAGTTTAGAGCTTACCTCGATATTACTTTCGGAGCCGAGTGCCATGAATGCAAGATTTGCGTCTAGAGATCTTTCAATCTCCTCATCGTCATCACTCCAAGAAGCGATTAGAACCTCCTTCTTTTTGAATCTTTCCATTTGAGGTTTTGAAGAGGATCCTCGGCATTCTTTGGCATAGTGACCGGCTTGACCACATTTCCGACAATTATTGTCGAACTTCTTGATGGGAGTATAGCCACTCTTCTTTTGCTCCGGTTTGCCATCCCGACCAAGAAAACTTCGCCTCTTTTGAATTAGGTTTTTATACCTTCTAAAGTTTTTGGCATAGAGAGCGAGTTCCTCGTCGTCTTCATCTTCGGGAACATCTTCCTCAATGTCGCTATCAACATTGAATGCGACTACTCTTTCCCGAGGCTTTGGTTTTGTGCCTCTAGACTTGAGAACGATCTCATAATTGATGAGTGACCCGATGAGGGCACTAAATTCGAGCTTGTTGAGATCTTTGGACTCCATGATCGCGGTGACCGTGGCATCCCATTCTTGTGGCAACGATCGAAGAATTTTCTTAGCTTTGTCGCTGCTCGATATAGGCTTTCCGAAAGATGCAAGACCATTTGTTATAGACGTAAACCGATCCAACATATTTGTGATCGTTTCCTCGTCTTTCATGGAAAATAATTCGTAGTCATGGAGTAACATGTTGATTTTGGTCTCCTTGACTTGGGTGGTTCCCTCATGAGTGACTTCGAGAATTTTCCAAATTTCTTTTGCACTTTCATAGGACGATATCCTATTGAGTTCTTCGGGATTAAGAGCGCAATAAAGAAGTTGAGTAGCTCGTGAGTTGACGTGCGTGTTTCTCCAATCCTCGTCGTTGAATTCTTCGATCTTTTTCAACAATCCATCCTCTTTCTTAGCAAGTTTAGAACCAAGAGCAATAACTTTCCAATTTTCAATATCGTAGGCTTGAACGAAAATCGCCATCTTCTTTTTCCACGTCATGAAATTGGAACCGTCGAAGAAAGGAGGACGGTTGAGAGCATTTCCTTCAATTTGGCCAAGAAGTGTCATTTGCAGATCTTTTTCTCTTAGGTGGTTAAACCATTAAAAAGAGACCCGCTCCGATATCAACTGAAGAGATAAATTTACCACTAGAAGGGGGGTTGAATAGTGGTAATGCGGAATACCAAAATTTCTTGCGAATAAATGAAAGATAGTGCGGAATTTAAAGACTCAAAGATTTATAGAGGTTCGGCAACTTGCCTACGTCCTCTCTCCGACTTTCTTTTTCTATTGGCTCAAGAACAACCACAATCTTGACTCGTCTTCTATCGGTCCGAGTTCACAACCGTTACAATCGCTTGTCTTCTATCGGTTCAAGCTCAACCTCTCTCTTAATATAAATGTTTGTTTATCTAGTGTTCTATAGGAACTAGATAATCCTCACTATACGAATATGGGAGTTTAATCCTAACAATGCCGGATCAAAGATCCTAATAACACCGGATTAGTGACTCTTGATTCGTTTCTTTTACGCTCAAGTGTAAGTGATGCAACACTTAAAATCAAATGAAAGAATACAAAGAATAGTAGATATTACAATGAGAATCACTCTTGTATCTTTCTTTTCTCACAACTTGAAATGCAATAAAAGATATAAAACTGAGCTCAAGTATGCTTTGATTGCTTGTATGCTTGTATGCTTGAAGTTGTGTGATTGATACCCAAGTCCTTTGGGTATTTATAGGTGAGAGACATCCTTCAAATGCTGAAAAATGTATTATTAGCGTGCGCTAATAATGTCCTCTAGCGTGCGCTATCGATCTTTGACTTGGCTTTTCTGAACGGTCACAAAGACTGTTGCAACGGTAAAATAATATGGCTAGCGTGCGCTAGTCATGTATCGGTAGCGTGCGTTAACGTCTGGTCAACAAGTCTTCAATCTTGACTTTGAAAATGTCTGTTTGTCTCTCCAACGACTCTTTATCCAACGGCTAAATTTGAGATTAGCGTGTGCTAGTAAGTATGCATAGCGTGCGCTAGCATTAATTAAATCCAACTTTTCCAGATTTTCCGGATCTTCATTGACTCTTGCCTTCCAACGGTAGAAAATCAAACGGTAATATGCTGACTCCTTTTTAGCGTGCGCTAATGCCTATACCTTAGCATGCGCTAAATTTTTCTTTCAGTAACGTACGTTACCCTGTGTAGCGTACATAAAATCCTTGACATATTGAGTCCAGTAGCTACTGGACTACTGACCTTGATATCGGTAGCGTGCGCAAGAGCTGAGTAGTAACGTGCGCTATATCCTTGTTTTAGCATACGTAAGTTGATGTATGCAGCGTGCGCAAAATTCATTTCCGATTTCCTTCCAAACCTCACTATCTTCTGGAATAATGCGATAGCGTGCATTAATATGGATTGACTTGCGTGCGCTATCCATCAGGTGACTTCACTTGGCTGCAGCTGACTGTCTGGGCTGTACATGTATATCTCGATAGCGTGCGCTACTATAATATGAGTAGCGTGCGCTAACAATATTTAGCTCCTTCAAAATACTATCGATCTGAGATTGATCTAATTAAATGTTTTGAATGGAATAATCATCAAAATACATTTTGAGTCAACACTTTACTGACCACAAGAGCCTAAAGTACATTTTTACTCAGAAGGAGTTGAACATGAGGCAGAGAAGGTGGCTAGAATTAATCAAGGACTATGATATCGAGATCCTTTATCATCCGGGCAAAGCAAATGTGGTTGCCGACACTTTGAGCCATAAGACAGTACATGAGTAGATGCTGAGCCGCTTGACATCACAGAGAGAGTTGCAGTTAGATCTTATGAGGCCAGAAATTGAAGTTTGGTTACAGCATGTTCTTGGACAACTTTTCACACTTGAGATTTCTTCGTCTCTTGATGATATGATCAGATCGAAGCAAGTTACAGACCCATTCTTATCTCGAGTTCAGGATGAAGTAACTCAAGGGAAAGCCCCCAGATTCGTGATCCACGAGGATGGATTGTATGCTTTAGAAATCGAGTTTGTGTACCCGCAGACGAAGAGTTGAGGAACTCTATCATGAGAGAAGCCCATGCTACCCCGTACTCTATTCACCCGGGATCTAGCAAGATGTATAAGGATTTGAAGCAAAATTATTGGTGGGGGAATATGAAATGTGAGGTTACCGAATTCGTTTCGAGATGTTTAACCTGTCAGCAAGTTAAGATTGAACACCAGTGACCCGCAGGAATGCTGAAACCGCTCCCGATTCCTGAGTGGAAATGGGAGGATATATCGATGGATTTTATCACTAGCTTACCGATGAGTTGTCGAGGGATGAATACGATTTGGGTGATTGTGGACCGTCTGAACAAATCAGCCCACTTCTTGGAGATAAAGGACACGTGGGGTCCCGAGAGATTGGACCAGCTATTTATTAAGGAAATTGTGAGGTTACATGGTACCCCCAAGAGTACTATATCGGATCGTGACGGGCGATTCGTGTCGCACTTCTGGAAGGCAGTTCATCGTGCGATGGGCACGCAGTTGAATTTCATTATGGATTTTCATCCGTAGACCGATAGCCAGTCCGAGAGAACCATCCAAACTCTAGAAGACATGTTGAGGGCGTGTGCTCTTGATTGGAAAGACGATTGGGAAACCCAGCTACCTTTGGTGGAATTTACCTATAATAATAGTTAGCACGCTTCGATTCAGATGGCACCATATGAGGTATTGTATGGCCGTCGTTGTAGGTCCCCTTTGTGTTGGGACGAACTGTCAGAATCTTTGGGTACGGAGCCCGATATGTTGTTAGCAGCTCGTGAGAAGATTGTTCTGATTAGGAGTCGGTTGTTAACGGCTCAAAGTCGACAGAAGTCCTATGCTGACCACCATCGACGACCGCTTGAGTTCGAGGTTGGTGACCATGTGTTAATGAAGGTGTCTCCTACCCGAGGTGTTTTTCATTTCGGGAAGAGGGGCAAGCTGAGCCCAAGGTACATTGGGCCGTTTGAGGTTTTGGAGCCTGTAGGTGATCTGGCCTATCGACTGGCTTTGCCATCGGCTTTGAGTCGGATTCACAACGTATTTCATGTCTCCAAGTTGAGGAAATATGTTGCTGATCCGAGCCATGTACTTCAGTTCGAAGAGATTGAATTAGCGGAGGATCATTCGTACGAGGAGCGTTCTGTGCAGATACTCGAGAAGAGGATCAAACAATTGCGGAACAAGACGATCCCCCTACTAAAGGTTCAGTGGTCACGACACGGAGTCGAGGAGGCTACGTGGGAAACCGAGGATAGTATGCGAATGAGATATCCCGAGTTATTTACCCCTTAGTTTCGAGGACGAAACTCTTTTTAAGGGAGGGAGTATGTAATATCCGACAGTAATTTTTCATTTTTACCTATCGTTGTATTATTCGGATAATTTGATTATCATGAATCGTTGCATTTAGTATTATGTTGAGGTATTATAGTATTGAACTGCATATCGTTGTTATTTCACTACATACTTGATGATTCGATGTTAATTAGAGAGTTGCATTTTTTAACTTTTTCAGTTGATGTAGCGTACGCTACGTAGCACGATTAACGTATGTTAATCTTGTGCCTTAACGTACGTAATGCCTTGTCTGTTGCATACGCTAAGAAGGAATCTGGCATCAATTGAATTAAGCACATGAACCTCTTATCCGTTGGCATGTATGTGTGTGATGTCTGAGCTGTCGTGTCGGCCAGGGTCAACTTTTATTAGCGTACGTAACACCTTTGTTATTAGCGTGTGCTAATAGCCTGCAGATTCAAGTCAGTAGCCACTGTAAGCCAATTATGTACGTAACTCATCCTAATTAGCGTACGTAATAGCGTTAACGCACGCTAAAATTGTTATATAGCGTACGCTAAGTCTGTGCAGTCTATTTATAGACCCAACCCGTTTTTGATTTCTCTTCAGCCTTAACCCGATTTCCTCTTCGTTTATTCCGTCTACTACCTTCTAAGAACTATAGTTACCTTCTCCAACATGGTTTCGATTCTTGTAACTTGGTTTGGAGCTCATTGATTCGAAGTTAGAAGGCGTTCTTGAGCTTGAAGTGTTTCTTGTGGTGTTGAAGGTTGTTCTTCATTTCTGGAGGTAGGTGTACTTTCTTCTCTGTATTGTTTTCATATGTTGATGTTAGTAATGAAGTATATTTCACCTAGAGTTAAATTAATCAAGTAAAACATAGTTTTAATCCAACCTTTTAAACACTTTTGATGAATATGGTAAATGAGGGTTTGAGATGGATGTATTCTTGATGATATAGTGAGATTAACCATGTTGTAACTATCATACTCATCTTTCTGGACGAATTTAGCTCAGTAGAACATCTTTGAATCGGTTAATCTCACCATAGTTGGATTTTAACAATAAAATTGATATCATAAAGTGTTTAAACACCATGGTTGATATTCATTTACCTTGAGAAGAACTTGCCAATGTTTGAAGATAGTAAAATGTTTCCTTATTTCAGAAACTTAGAGATTTTATCATCATTATGGTTCAGATTCACAAATCCATGAAGATTGATAGGAACACCTTGTTGAATGTTAGGAGATTAGGGTTGTAATTCTTAAACCTAAGCTAGGTGATTTCATAAATGATATTAATGGATCTTCCAGCTTTGTAAAGATGGTTTTGATGACTTCATATGGTGTAATCTCATAACTAATAACCTTGTTGTAAGCTTAATATTCAATTTAGATGAGAGGTATGGATGAACATAATTGTGCAGATTTTTCCTTTCAACATTGCAATGTTTTGGAAAGTTTAATCAACATATGATGTTATTGACATCATAAGTGGTTATTCAACATGTTCTTGATAAAATTCTTATTTATGAAGAATCATGTGAACATTCGGTATAAGTATTGTGAACTAATTTTATGGTTGTAATGAGGTAAAAAGAATTCTTGATATAAGACTTCGATATTTTGAGATAGCGAAACTATTCTAAAGGATTGTAGGGTGTCGTCTTACTAATCCTATATTGATAATTATACGAATATGTTATTGAGTAAAATGTATTTCATTTAAGGTTGATTGTGCGAGTAAACGATATTAGTCAGGACCGTTCGTTCATTTCGACAAGAAGAGGATTATTCTCGTCTCCGTATTGAGGCAAGTTATCTTGCTTGGTTATAATGATGATTAAATTCTTGTGATGGTTATACATTTCATGTGTATGAAATGTTTATGAAATATTTGTCGTGATTTGATATTGTCTTTGACGTTATTCCGTTTTCATCATGGGGTTGCATTCCCAAGTACGTCGCTTGAATTGTTGATTTCGTTGGTTCTTATTGTCACTTCGGTGAGTTTTCTTGATCCTTAATCGGATATGTATTTCGTTGAATTTTCGTTGTCATGTTGTATCGTGACATTTCTGGAATCATATCTGCGTGCCGATTGGATATTGTGTAGGATTTTTAGCCGGGCACTTATATAGTCATATGTGGATGTTTTCGTATTGGTCTGTGCACACGAGACGTAGTTCGTGAGGCTAATTAGGTACATTGTCACATGTATATTCTGGATTTCGTATACGGGGTGGACATGTACACGGACATATTTCCGGATCGGGCGTACTGTGATGTCCATCTTGAGCCATAGTATTGATCGTTCATAGTCCATGTATGATTGGATGTGTTCGACGGTTTGTGACTGATTGTTTCATACGCCCGAGGGGTATGATTAATAGTCGGGCTGTTTCCTTGAGATCTATATATGTGAATTGTATAATGTCGGAAGAATTAATTATCATGTATATCTGACCCTGTGTTTTGGGTGAAATACTTGTGTTGTATTTTAGATTGAGGCAAAGGCAAGGCACGAGAAGAGCATGTTGACGGATAAGGGGTCGAAGGGTACTAGTTCGGGAGCCCCAAATCATTTGTTGTCCGGTTATGTTAAACTATGTAATGTTACCTTATTTTCATTTCATTTAAATTACTATCTGGTTGTATTGATATTTGAAATATATTCCATCTCCATATGGTTTATACTTGTATTTCGGATCCTGTGTATCATAAGGCCATTGGCCATATTTTTACTAAACTCCTAATCGGAGTAATGACTATTTATTATGGTTTGGTATCATAAGTAATACTTATTTAATCTGTTTTTGGATATCGCCTGGTGGGTCCCAGTGTGGGGTCCACGGCACTGTAATAGCCGCCTCTTGGGGTGTTACACTTCAAGTGGTTCCTAATGCAGAGAAGCCCGTAACGCTATTTTGCGACAACGACAGAGCTATTGCACAGGCTAAGGATCCTAGGGCTCACCACAACACCAAACATATTGAGAGAAAATATCATTTTGTTATAGAAATGGTTCATAAAGGGAATCTTATACTGCAGAGAGTAGACACAACAAATAACGTTGTTGATCCACTCACCAAGCCACTATCTCAGATGGTCTTAGAGCGACATCTAGAGATGGGTATTAGATACCATAGTTTGTGGCATTGAGTGCAAGTGGGAGATTATTAGGAATATGCCCCCGAATGCCACTCAGAGGATGAGAGAGTGAGAGCATTGTATTGTAATTATTAATATTTAATAATACATTTATTATTTCTATATTATTGTATATCACAGGTATTGCGATTTGGTATATAAAATAATAGTCCTTGCATTTGAGAGCAAACATTCCACTCCTTATAGAGATAAGGAGATAGACATTGGAAGTGTTTAGGCTCTAATGCTTAATTAGTTCACAAGTCGATAAAACTTAACTGGGCAGTAAGTTTAGACAAGACTTGTATAACGTGTACTTTGACATGTAAAGTGCCTCTCTTCACTAAGGTTAGTGGGAGCACATATTATTGGTATGCTAATAGGATTAGTATACTCGAACACGACTCACCTCAATTCGGTTACATGGATATCACGCAGGGATTGTCAATGACTAAATCGAAAAGTTGTGATAGGTATACATGAACCTTTGACTTGAGGTTTTAGTAGGAGATGTGCTTGTGACATTAAGTTAGTCATTAGAGTAGTTCGATCCAATCACCGGTTGGTGGGGTCAACCTCGAAATGCAACTTAGTGTGGGCAAGTCTCTACTAAATACCAGGAAAGGATTCTTTCTCCTGTAATTGAGAAGATAAATGTCCTATCGGTAAATGGCAAATATGATCATGAGTCTTTGGCCAAATTAGTTAGATCTAGTTGTATTTGATACACAAGAGCTCGATAATCTCGATTTGCATTAACAAAATGCTTAGAGTCAAGTTACAATAGGGCTTGACTTTACCGTGACCCTAATACTTGAACGGGACATATGATTGAAGTGTTTGTACGTATATTGTATTCATAGCATAATAGTTTTGGAATGATCCGATCATTCGTTCTTGGTTAGGTTACGGTATGGAGGACTAGACTGCCTAAGTATTACCCGTACTCCTTGGATCCTCCATTTGTCGACTAATACGGACCTATGGAGTCACGCACAAGGATATTTAATGGATAAAATAAGTATTTATTATCTCTTAATTAATATTGAATATTAGATATATAATTTGATTTACTTGATAAATCATGCAGTCTAGTGAATTGAATTAATTATCGGGTGATTAGTTCAATTCATAAATAATTATTTCTTGAAAATATATTATTATAATTTTGTATTTGATAAAATTAATTTAATTGAATCAATTAATTAAGTATAATACATTGAGATAAAAAGAAGTGTACTTAATGGATTAGACACACGAACGTCCGGTACATGAACCGAGTGGCTCAGCTCATTTTCTTACCAAACCCAAGTGGGCTGCTCCTTTCATGCTTGGAAGGCATCGTGTGGTGTGTGGGGTGTGTTAGACATATAATATAAGGTTGAGGACAAATGGATGAGATTTGGAATCTCATCATTTAATCTCACTTTGTATTATAAATGTGTAAGTCTTACACACCTCATGTGTAGAGAAAACACACACACACACACACACACACACACACACACACACACACACACACACACACACACATAATCACTCATTTTCAGCCGTGAGGTTTTTTAAAGAGGAGAGAAATAATTTTTCTTCAATCTTATTCATCTTTGAGAGAAAGAAAAGAAAGAAAAGAAGAGAAGAAAAATACTATATCAATTCCTAGCCGTGTTCTTTAAGAATGAATTGATATATAATTTTTACGATCAATATCCGACGCGTGATAACATAGAGACACTCGGCATATTCGGTGTTTGATCATTCATCTAGCTAGAATGAATCGGATTCGTGTTTGTGTTGGTGACCGAAAATGATCAAAGCTTGGCTCTGGAATTTTTCCTTCAAGAAGATTTTATCAAAGGTCTACGAGGGTATGATCTCTTAATTTTATCTTCTTCATTTTATACTCGTTTATATTATGCTTGATCAATCCATTTTAGGTGTTTGTTTTTTATCCGATTGGACCGGTGTATTTTCCACTGTGTAACCCATTTTTATTTACCGAATCCCAACAGCTTCATCTTCTTCCTTTATCGGTCCGACATATTCTTCTTGTACAGGATGAGCTTCCTGTAGGGGAGAAGTAGCGGGTTTTTCACTGGTGACAGGAGGGACTGATTCCTTCTGTTTCTTGTCTTCATGGGCTACTTCTTCCTGTTGCAGGGGCGGGGACTGATGTTGTTCATTGGACGTCCCCTGGCCCTGTTGGGCTTAGATGTTGGCATGTTTTCCTTTACGAGCCTCTTTTCGGCTGATCCAGAGACCTACCTGTAAGGCATCATCATCGCCGTTGGAGTCCGGGTCGGAGTGGTGACTTGGTGATGGTGCTTTGTCACTAGACTGTGACTTCCCTTCAAGTCAGGCCTTCTCTTTTGCCATGAAATCATTTGTGATAAGCTCAAGGCAAAAGTGATCTTCCCATCAGATCAAGACCTCAACGTTCTGGGTATCCGTGACCTCGAGAGTAAATAGTTCCTCATCTTTCCATTCTTCCTAGTTATACAGGGTGTCGTAGGGAGCGACCCTGTATGACTTCAAGATTTTGAAGTGCTCGTAAGATTCATCAATTTGTACCTAGAGGACTGTTTGATTGATAATTTGTGTTGGGGGGGGCTCCGAAGAATAGATGGCTCTATTATCCAGTTGGGATCCTCAGTAGGTGTGGGAGCTTGTTGGGGAGAGGGACCCCTGACAAGGGTGGGTGCGGGTGCCCTGTTGGGAGTGGGACTCCGTATAGGGGTGGGTGCCCTATTTGGAATTGTGGATTTTGGCTCCGAAGAGGCAGCCGATTCGCCATATCCTTCTAACTTGGCAAACAGTTGTTCATAACCGCCATTGGTTCGGGAACTGCTGTAGGAGCAACAACTTTTTCTTCCATAGGGGATGCGCCCTATGGGATAGATTCAGTTATTGTAGTGGTCGATGGGACTTCTACAGTGACCGCTGTAGTCACCGTAGGGTCACCCTTAGAAGATTTCTTCGTCTTCTTTGTTTTCCTCTCGACAGCTTTGGGGGAGCTGCTATCGGGAAAACTTATTTTTCTATTCTTCCCATCACTATAGCTCTTCGGAGTGACATCCCTCGGGTCACTCGAGGTTGGCATGCTGTAGGGGTTGGTCCTATCAGCAAGAATGGGCGTTTTGTTGTATATTGTGGGTCTGATTCCACCGATAAACTATCCGGTCATTATTTTCTTCACGTCTACGGATTGCTTTACTCCGGAGTGAGTAAGGATGTGGTTGAAAATTAGGAAAAATGCTTTCTTGGTAGACTCCTATTAGATGCCTCTTCTTGAATGCATTTCAGAATGATTTGGCACCAGTTTACTTTCTCACCAGACGTGATGACGACCATCATTCTGTATCTCAAGTTAGTGCACAATTGAAAGCACCAGTGGGTTTTCAACTACTCGGCAACAAAAATCATGAAGATAGACGTATGAGAGGGTGAAGTTCTTCTTGTGACAAGAAGGATAAACATTGGTGGCCATGGAAGTGCCAGTAAACATCTTCCAGTAGGCAGAAAGTAGGCTTTCAGACCCAAAAGTCTCTAGTTCTTTCATCTTCAGCCCATCAAAGGGGAGCTTGTATCTCTTCTTTCGGAGATCCTTGTTCGCAGGTTTCTCAATCTCTTGCACAATCCCAATTATGTATGTGATTTCAGAGCCTTTTTTCTGCGAAGAGTATTTAAACATAGCATCTAGATAGAATTCCTACACTATCTGCTCGTCGTAGTTGGCAGCGTGATGACATCCCAGACAGTACAGACCTTGTTGCTTCACTCGAGCAACAACCAAGTCCATTCCGATTTCATATTCACTTTCCAAAGTAATCCTCCCCGTTAAAACAGATTTAGCAAAGATGTGATAGTCGATGATGGTTTCCTTCTTCTTCAAAGATTGAAGAGGTCTGTGAAGTAGACATTTTCTAGAAAAATGGGTGAAGAAACAGGGAATTAAGCAAAGGAATGCAGAGAATATGTAGCCAGATTGCTGTAGACTCGTTAATTTTGCAGAAAGCGTAAAGAGTTTGTATGAACAATTTATTGTCCTTTTACAGGGTGCGGGGAAGACTAGGTTAACAGTGGACGGTCAGGTTTAAGGGATGGGAACCGTCTTTTGAAAGAATGTACAGGATAGATTCAGATGTAACTTGTACGTTTAATCCATCGATTTTAAAATTAATGGTTGGTCCCACTTCTGACACAGTTCGTCTTCCACTATAGCACGAAACGGCGGTTTGCATTTTGAAATTGAGATATTTGAGCCAGTAAAGTCTAGGTGTCTTTAAAACTATTATAGGATAAAGCGTTTTAAATTCCGACAGAGCACGTGGACTTAAAATAGTTTGCTGTGTAAAAATGTATGAATTAGATATTATTGTAAAATTAATTGATATCCTGCAGTGTATGTGTTGTATCCGCGAAAATACCACGTTCCACCTTAAAAAATACAAACATGATTCAATTCATACATCAATATTAGATTAATAATGTATTTATGGGTCGTACTGTATTCCCCCTTAATTAATGCACGCGTCATTTGTAGGAAGGGTATATGCATTCTTCCTATAGTAAGATCAGACTTGCTCTCAGTGTACATTTAATTAAAGTGGATACTGTATTCTTGGTCTTACAGCATTCCCCATCAATGATGAATAAAATACAAAAACTTACAGGGAGTCTGGCTGTAACATCCCCAATTCCTAGAGAAGCATGCAGAATCTGGTTGTGCTGAGAGGTATTGTAAAGATGTCGGCTAACTGTAAGTGTGTATGAATATTCTCGATACGAACATGTTTATTCTCAACAGGATTCCTGATGAAATGATGCTTCATATAAATATGCTTAGTTCGCGAGTGCAATACAGGGTCGTGACATAACTATAGAGAACTGTTTGTTACAGAACTGGCTAATAGTAAGTAGATTATATTGTAAGCCTTCAACATAGGCTACGTCAGTGAATTTAAACTTTCCTACAAGCAGGGTTCCCTTCCCTCTTGTTCTTCTTTTGAATTTGTCACCGAATCGTGCCTTTGGACCACGACCTTCTACATAATCTGACAGCTTGCCAATATCTCATGTCATATGTCGAGAACATCCACTGTCGAAGTACCAAATGTCCTTGTCCTAGATATGCTGTAAGCAGAGAGTTTAGGTAGATTTAGGTCCCCTTTGATTATTGGGTCCATGAATGTTTGTGCCTTTTGGTACCTAAATTTGCCTGACAGTAATTGGTTTGTTGTAGGTTTCTTGTGGTCTAGTTTTGCGATATTTACGTGGGGCAGTCACGTATTCGCTGTAACCTTGATTATTATGCATGAAAAATCTAAATTTTTTATTCCAGTACGATTTTTGTCTTGGATGGGGAACCATTTTCTTCGGCCTTACAACTTGCCTTCTTGGTTTACAGTTGGATTTCCAGAGCTATTAGTGGTACTGCACGGCGGCCTGTTTCCTGGAGGGATAACAGGGCTCCTGTATCCAATATCTAGGCACACTATACTATTGGTAGTACTACGGTGTGTGCCTCTGATACTTAGATACAACCTTCTTTCTGGATGGCTGTTGGCATCATTGGTATGCTCGGGGAGCATACTGTTGATTACGTCTCAGAGGCCTGGGGGGCTAAGGTTTCCACTATTTATGATAGGAATTGGGGGCGGATTGCAACCTTTGCTGTATGAGAAGGGGCAGCTGTAACCTTTGCGGGACTCGGGGCCTCTTCGGGTTTGGGAATGGGTTCCACTCCCCTGAAGAACACCGTACTAGATTTCCCCTTACGAGAGAACGAGTCATATCCTAAGCCACATTTATCATGGGTGTGTTTCCAGTGCTTAGAATTTCTTCCATCCTTCTAGAAGATTCTTCAAATAACTTCAGAATGTTCTCGAGTTCTCCTTCTCGTTTCTCTAGAGTTTTTACTTTCGAGTAAAGCATACTCATTTGTCTTGCACTCACTATGAGACTTTGCCTCATTTAGATCTTTTGCAAGTTGATGATTGCTTCCCATGAGTTTTTCATAAGTGACTTTGCTGTTTTCGCAATCCAAAGACATATTTTCATATTTGTTTTTGAGCAAGTCACTTTCGTCATTCAGCTCCATGTTTAAAATAGCGAGCTGTATATTATCTTGTTTGAGTGTCTCATGTGCTCTTTGAATATTTTTAAATTCATTCATCATGTTTTCAAAAGTATGTGATGCATTGATAGGAATAGTTGAGTTTGAGCTTACCTCATCATCTCTGTTATCATCATCTTCTATTTCTTTGGCCATAAAGCACACGTATGCTTTATCCTCAATATCGCCGTCGGATGAGTCACTGTCGGTGATTGCCTGTAGGAACTCCTCAGTCTTGCTTGATGCGGACGAGGCTTTTGATTCACCAATCAGGGCCTTAAGCTTGTTTCTACAGACCCGTCTCTTCTCATCCTTTTCCTATTGCGCAGCTTCGGGCAACTTTTGCACTTTGGGATGAGGATACTTATTTGCATAATGTCCCGGATTCCTACAAATATAGCATAGGTTAGAATTACCAAATGAAGGGAATTCAGAGCTTACCCTATTAAATAGCTTGGGCCTGTATGGGGCCTTTCCAGACCGTTTGATGAACTTCTTGAATTTATGCATGAGCAAGGCCATTTCATCTTGTGACTGGATGTCATCGTCGCTGTCTGCTGCCTTGTATGCTGACTTGGATGTGCTGGGTGCTGAACTAGATACAGCAGCCAGTGTTGTAGTCTTGGTAGGTGACTCTTCAGATTTCTCTCTCCTATCTATATCATATTCGAATGCTTTTAGGTCAGAAAAGAGATCAAAAGTGGAAATATCATTCAAGTTATAGGACACACGCATAGCTGTGGTTTTTATATCCCATCGCGCAGAGAGTGATCTAAATATTTTCAAATTTTTCTCCTTTTGGGTCTACATATTACCCAATAATTCAAGTTCACCGACAATACCGGTAAATTTGAGGTCAAGCTCCTCAAGCGTTTCTATAGGTTTCATTTCAAAAGACTCAAATTGCTGAGTTTATTTAGAAATTTTATTTTATTTTGAGAACTCAGTTCTCTCGCAAATGAGCTTGATTTTTTCCTAGATCTATTTGGCTGTCTGACAACTTTTTACCTTAGAGAATTTGCCTTTTTCGAGAGTGACAGATTGCGCATTCTTGGCGACGTTGTCCAGGTTTGCATGCTTGTGCTCATCGATCATCCATTGATCACGCTCCTTCTTGAGCATCTCCACATAGGGTTGCCCTTCCATTCTTGCGGCTGTATTGACCTTAATAATCTTGAGAGGTACTTCCTCGATGACAAAGATCATCTCTTCGTGCATTGCTGAAAGATGGGCTTCCATTCTAGTTCTCCAGTCATCAAATTCATTAATAAAAAACATAGGAATTTTATTTATCATGGAGGTGTCCATCTTAGAAATAGGATAAATAATGAAAATATAACACAAAGTTTTCAACAGTGGTATCAAGGTGGTTAGACTGTTTATTTTTCCACTGCGTAACTCGTTTTTAATAGCCAAATCTCAATAGTGGTATCAAAGCGTAGGGTCTATGCGTTCGTATATTCGATATTTGCATTTGAATGCTCTGTTGCATGATTTTATGATTTAGAATTATAATTGTTGTAGTAGTTAATATTTGACTATTCATCTAAATTATTTTTAATAATTTTATGTTACAATATTAATATATATTTTTTTAAAAAACAGATTTAAATGTGTAATATAAAAATTAGAAAAAAATATTTTTGGATTTGGGATGACAAGACGAGTCAAAAAATGGCAAGACCCGACAGCTCGGGGCTGCTGGGATGCTTCCGGCCGAGAGCAGCAGGCAGCGGCCGAACAACATGCTGGGCTGCTCGGTCAGGGCTGGACAACCCCTGTCGGGCCGCGGGCTTGACCCGGGCCTTGTGTTTTCCGACTCCGTTTTTATATTTCATTCGGTAAGTAAATTCCCGCAAATAAAATTGAATTTAATTTGACTCAATATAATTATGCTAATTTTATTTTTAAGGGAATTAATTTAATAAAATATTTATTTTCATCCGGAAAAAATTAATATTAATGGTTGTATGGATTAATTGGATTAATTCTAATAAATGAATTAATTTCATATTGATTGGATCAATATTTAAATTATTTATTTTGCCATTAATTTTAATGTAATTGTTGCATTATTATTTGAATTGTGATACAGTTCGTGGACTTAGTTTATTGAATCTGTATTCGATGAGATTGTAGTGGCCGTTTTGAGCCATTTTTTTGGTAAATTTGTATGGGATGCAAATTTTATTAATATAATAAATTAGCTAGGACGAAGAGCCGATGACGAACAGCCATGAAGACGAAGATTCAATACTTATAATTAGATTACTTGTAATTTTATCGAGTCGATGATTACTCAGTACTTAGGAACGGTCCATGAACTGCATGTTGTTAGATTTAGGTTGTGTATGTTTTCATATTGTATGACAAATAAACAAACAGCCAAATCGCACTTATAAACTGTAATACCCGAGATTCTTATGTGTATTTTGAACCTTGTGACATTGTATATGTTGTATTTGATCTGAGTATTATCCTTCGTATTTCATGATCCTGTGTTGTTGAGCATATGATTTCATGAATGTTGTTCATACTTGTATTTGTGCACTTGTAGCGCACGCTAATTGAGTTAGCTAGCGCACGCTACGTATGAGCCTTAGCGCGCGCTATACGTAGTAAACTTGATTGAGACAGGGTGGTAGGTGAGATCAGACCGCGGATCTTTGTCGGGATATGTCGGAATGAATTTGGACGGCTTTTGGAAAAGTCGAGTCAACGGTGCTTAGCGCACGCTAATAGTCTGCGGCTAGCGCACGCTAAAGTTGAGTACAGTGAGGTCAGTAAAGCTTCGTATGGTCGTTAGCGCACGCTATATTGAGTGGTAGCGTACGCTAATTGCTGTACTTAGCGCACGTAAGGGATGTTTAGAGTATGCTAAGCCGAGACCAAACAGAAACAGTAGACTGCAAGTCCGTTAGCGCACGCTAAGATATAGCCATAGCGCGCGCTAATAACCATTTTCTATATATATGACAACACCCTCTTTCATTTTTCAGACTGCCATTTCAACCCACACTCAATTTCCGCGACTTTGAGAGTTACCCTCTCCATCTTAAACCTTCATAACAACCTCTTAACATC
Organism: Orobanche coerulescens; assembly: GCA_033398695.1. Classification (NCBI taxonomy): domain Eukaryota; kingdom Viridiplantae; phylum Streptophyta; class Magnoliopsida; order Lamiales; family Orobanchaceae; genus Orobanche; species Orobanche coerulescens. Next base: position 29,083,738 of record CM065808.1, on the reverse strand, counting down.
TCATTGAAGGCGAGGAGCTTTGAGGATTGGTGTTCAAGCGTCCAATGTTGAGCTCATCAAGTATTTTCGTCTTTTGTTTCCGTATAAGGTATGTGTCACTGCCCGAGCTTAGAATTCGTGTTCTTATTCGGATTATGACCTTTCTCGTGGAACTATTAAGGTTGTGGATAACTCATTATGTTGAGCACCATACCTTATAAACTTAAAGTAATCATATTAGAACTCCTTTGAGTAAGAAGATCACAACCGAACCTTATTGAGTCGAATCTAAGAATTGATTTATGAGGTTGTTGTATATTTTAGGTTGTCTTTTCCGAATCACTTGTATGCTGGTGTATTGTTATTATCATTACCTAGAATGAGATTTTTTTGTAAGGAGATGAATTCTTAGAGTGGTCACTAAGAAATAATCCTCGGATAGTATGAGGTGACCTTAAACGTAATTCACAACTCGTAATGATTTCTGGGTATGTTTATCTTCATGTTGATGATTCGAACGAAGGGTGTTGATGGGTGACAATTACTTTGAACGTAAAACTTTGGCAAAGAAGATAACTTGTAGAAAAATGAAGTGTAGAGATGAATTAACCTTAAACTCGTATTGAAGGTGTTATATAACCGAACCTGGTAATGAAATCGATAATCAGGAATCGAAGTACGAATTTATGGTGATTTGGGTGTCTCTAGCTCGACCGAACGTTCTTCGGGGGAGTTGAGCTGTGAGCCGGATAGCTTAGAGTGTTAACTCGGCCGTAGTAGACGTTAGATGTTCGTACGTTTATTTTGTTTTGAGTTGTCGTTATTTTACTATTTGTTTAAAGGGCCGAGCATTTGAAAACGATTGATCGAAGGAGACGGCCTTCGAGTGTGTCGAGATCATTGGAGTAATTAGTTCTTGCCATCTTTGAGGCAAGTATCATATTGAAAATTTGTTAATATTGGAATTTTGATCATGCATACAGTTTATTTATGTTGTTGAACATGAGTTTAGTCCCTTGAAATATCATGGTATTCATTATTGATTTCTTGAATGTTTATGTTGATGGACATATCGTTTGGCATATGTATATGCATGGTTTGTGTTTGTGTATGTTGTGATGATCCGAAGGGATCGAGTGATCTATGCTGAGGGCGCTGGATCGGATATCCACCATGCCTTGGTCCGATGGGATCATCATGGGGATCTATGCTGAGGGTGCTGGATCATTGGATGGGTTCTACACCATGCGTTGGTCCGACGGGATCATCATGGGGATCTATACTGAGGGCACTGGATCGTTAGATTACCCTGCGTTATGTTGATAGAATCACGTGGATTCACATCGTTGGATTCCGGTAGCGAAAATCCGTCTCATGTAATTTATGATGCATTGTTGTCGCATATCCGATTTATATATTATGATACTTGTACTAACATCGTTTTGCTAACCCCTTAGGGGGTGGACATTTGTTTTGATGTTCAGGTAGTCGAGGAGCGAGGAAGCAGCCACAGTACCGACATGACGATGAAAGGGCTCAGTGATGTTAATTTTTGTTGTCTTGTCTTTCTGGTTTATTTTCAGTGCTCAAGTACGCGTGTCTTGTGATGTCTTCGAGGTGTTTGTAATAATGGACTCATTTGAACTGTTTGAACTGGTTTTGTAATCTTAACGTTAATGGTACTTCTGTATTATTTCTACATTTTTTCAAAATGAGCCTTGTAAATTCTTATATAAAGGATTTACGGCGCTGTAATTATTCCGAATATCTCGGGGTGTTACATAAACAGATTAATGTGCAAAGTGTAACATATAATCGCGTTAAACTCCCACTTACAAACACCAAGTTATAAAGGTTACGAGGTTTCCTACCCTTCGTCAAACTCATGGAAATTGAAATCTAAACTAAAATATTATTCTTTCAAGTATGTCGGGATAATATTTTGGGGAAGGTTGAAAAATTCCTAGAGTACATTAGATGCCTTTGGTTGTGACAAGTCAAACCCTAGAAACCGTATGGGTTGCCGGGTGAGATTCAATTATTAGACTAATAGGAGTTGACAGTGTAAACTTAGATAGATTAACGAGCCATAGAAACTATATGGGTTGAGGGCAAGTGAACTAGGGGTAAAAGAAGATCGAATCATTCATTAGATGGGTTGATGTTAAACATCACTTCATAGAGAATGATAAAATATAAACCGAATGGGTTACCCTATATTAAACTTTGTGAAGAAATCGATCACCACTATGAAGTCAACCATGACTTCTGGATTTCACATGAGAGTGTGTAAATACCGATAAAATAGTGGGAGACGAGTTATGAATAAAGACAATCCTTAAATTCTTTACTTGGATCATAATTAACCAATAACTGATGAATCTTAAATTATTCTCTGCAGTTGACAACATCTCTCAATATTACAATGAACCCACTCGCAATATTAATAGAAAAGAACATCTTGACTGGTCCATACTATGTAGACTGGCTTTGGAACTTGAGGATTGTCCTCGTGATGGAAATGCTACGATATATCTTGGAGGCGGACATCCCAGCGGCTCCTGCAAGAACCCGAGCCAATCAGGAAGAAGTCGATGCCCATGAGAAATGGTAAAAAACGACGTAAGAGTGCCCAGGTACATGTTCGTCTCAATGACCAATGAACTTTGTTGGGATAAATATGGCGTGTTTTGATTATCGCCACCATATAGCATGAAGTCTTCAAAGTCAGCATTTCGCTAGGTATGGAAGTTGTTAGGAAACTCCATACAGCCAGTCCATACAGCAAAAGATCTTCATGCAGAGTCCAATCCTACGGTGCCTACATCATTATACAGAAGAAATGAAGAGAGTTGGATACAACAATCTTGCTATAGGAGTTTTACTTGGAAAAAATAAAACACATCCAATAGGACTAGAGAATAGCTTTAAACCGTTGTGAAATAAACTTTGTGTATTCATAAAGTATTCACGGTTAAAGCATTATTTAATTCTGATAGGACATCAGCTAATGTAGCCGAAAGAGAAAACATTCTGAATGCGCTGAACATCATTTAATACAAAGTCTAAGAGAATGTCTGAAGCATTAAATGCGAATCACCTTTAATTCAAACATTCTACAGCCGCCAAATCAGAGCTGTATAAATCTCACCAACTGGCCAATGACTACATTTATAACTGATCGATTTCCAAGGTTATAAATAGCCCCAAGCAAGAGGACATTGCTCACCAATTATCTCGCGCATTACATCTGATAATCAGCTCTGACAATCAGAATATCAAGTTAAAAAAGAGCAGTATATTTCCTGAGCATACAACATCAACGAAGAAATATACGGTCCTCAATGCAAACAGCATAACATATATAACAATCGCTCGTCAAAGCATACAACTGCTATTTGAACTTGTTCTACCCTTGTTTATCGTTGGGATCAACCTTAGCCTCGTGTAGACTAAGTCCTTGCTAGTTCCGACACATGTGGAAAGAATATCAATTAAATATGAAGCTTCGATTTGTGTGAGAATAAGCAAGTCGAAAGAGCTAAATCTAATCCATGTGAATGACCCAAGTTGTGGTTACTGTATCAATCTGCGTGAATGATACATATACATGTTTAGTTAAAGTCACGTATTTGTGTACTTCGTGATTTTAATAAACATTTTACCCTTGTGTGCAGGACCAGTCGACGTAGAGGGGTTTACCTCGAACCACTTATATCTGTGTGTATTTTACATTCTACCCTTACTGTTTCATATCTACATGTGATTTGAAGTATACATATTGTAAAAACTCTATACGCATCAAGCAAACATGAGAGTACATAGTTGATGTATTTACATCAACTCAATATTAGTCTTCCGCTACGCAAATAACTTCGAAAAACATACAGTTTATTACTATGTTATTACGCGATGGATATTGATCGGAAAAATCATATATCAATTCGTTTTCGAAGAACACGGCTAGGAATTGATATAATATCATTCTTCTCTTCTCTTCTTCCTTTTCTTTCTCTCTAAGATGAACAAGAAATGAAGAAAAAATTACCCCATCTTCACTCATTTCAGGTGTAATGTGTGTGTGTGTGTTTTCAACTCTAGCCTCAAATGAAAGACTAACACACTTCATAATACAAAATGAGGTGAAATGATGAGATATGATATCTCATACATTTGTCCTCATATCATTATATAATACTAACATACCTCACATAACAAATGACAAAGGAAGTAACATGGAGAGTGAGGGAAGGGGGTGGCCTGCATGGTTGGTGAGAAAACAAGCCGAGCCACACAATTCGTGTACCGGACGTTTGCGTGACTAGTCCGTTAAGTACACTTCGTTTTATCTCAAATGTAATTATACTTAATTAATTAATCTAATTAATTAATTTTATCAAATACAATATTATAATAATATATTTCCAAGAAATAATTATGTATAAATTAAATTAATCACCTAGTAATGAATTTCAATTCACAAGACCGCTATGATTTATCAAATAAATCAAATTAGATATCCTATATCCAATATTAATGAAGAGATAATAAATACATATTTTATCCATCAAATATTCCTGTGCGCGACTCCATATGTCCGTCTTAGTCAGCAACGAGAGGAACCAAGTAGTACGCGTAACACTTAGGGGTTTTTTACTTTCGACTTAATGGGACTTAATGGGCTGGACGACTTATTCGCGCAGACATGTGTGAGTGTTTACTTACGACTTAATGAAAAATGAGGAGTCTGAATTGCTAAGTCACCTCCCCCCCTCTTGTCCCCATACTGACACAAAAATGACACCCGCTACCCCTCTCCCCTTTCACGACCTATTAATTAGGAAAGAATCTAAAAAAAATAATACAAAATTAAAATAATAAAACTTAAAATAATCAGACTTTTTATTATTTTCTTTTTATGTTCATAAAAAATCTGAAAAATAATACAAACTTAAAATAACAATATAAATAATAATAAAAAACTATTGTTTATTTTCGTAAAAATAAGAAAAAATATTAAAAGAATATAAAAAATCTAGAAAATCTGCAAAATTAAAAAACATTTGAAATTTAGGTAATTTTATTTTTAATTCTGGAATATTAGTATTAAAAATCAAAAAAAAATATTTTAAATTTGGAAATTAGAAAATCTAAAAAATTCTGAACTATTTAAAAAATTCGGAAATTAGTAAATTTATTCTTGCCATTTTTGGATTCTATCATTTATATGGCTTAAAAAATAAACAATAATTTATAAAAACAACTTATACATGGGTAAATCGGTCATTTCTATTATTCAGACAGTTTATTCAGATGAAAAAGTAAACAACATCATCAATTTACCCAGACAGACATATTTACCTAGACAAACAAATTTATCCATACACGACTTAATGGAGAATTTGGTAAACAACTCCTTAGCCAGTCTAGTGCTCCGCACCATAACCCAACTAAGGATGAATGATCAGATCATTCCAAAACCATTATGTTGTGAATATTGTATATGTTTAAACCCTTTAATGATATATCCCGGTCAGGTATTAGGGTCACCGTAAAGGCAAACCCTATTGTAACTTGACTCTATATATTTGTTAATGCAAACCGAGATCACGGAGATTTCATGTATCAAATACAACTAGCTCTAACTGGTTTGGCCAAAGACTTATGATCTCATTTGCCATTAACCGTATAGGACATTTACCTACTCACTTACACGGCAAAGAATCTTGTCTTGGTTTTCAATAGAAAATGCCACTTGCCCACTAAGTTGCATTTAGAGATTGACCCCACCTACCGGTGATTGTATTGAACTACTCTAATGACTAACTTAATGTCACAAGCACATCTCCTACTGAAACATCAAGTCAAAGGTCCACGCATATCTATCACAACCTTTCGATTCAGTCATTGACAATCCCGGAGTGATATCCATATGACCGAATCAAGGTAAGCTGTGTTCTAGTATACTAATCCCATTAGCATACCTATAACATGTGCTCCTACTAACCCTTAGTGAAGATAGGCACTCTACATGTAAAAGTACATATTGTACAAGCCTTGTCTAAAGTTACTTCCCAGTTAAGTTTTATCGACTTGCGAACCAATTAAGCATTCGATTCTTACACACTTTCAGTGTCTATCTTCTTATCTCCTTAAGGAGTGGAATGTTTGGTCTCAAATGCAAAGAATATTATTCTATATAGCAAATCAAAATGCCCGTGATATACAATAATATAGAAATAATAAATGCTTTATTTAATTAATATTCATAATTACAATACAATGCTCTCACTCTCTCATCTTCTGGGTGACATTCGAGGACATATTCCTAACAGATAGCGCGCGTTAAGTTACAGTGTGTATGATGTGGATTTATCGATTATGACAATAGACTAGATTTGAATCGTGTAGTGCAAGCTGTTGTGACGTATTTGTCATATTAGCGTTTTTGTTGAGAAATTTTGGTTGAGTATCCAAATGTTGTGTTGCTTGGGTTGGATTCGCTCGGTAGATAGTATGATGTTATTCCGATATGATTATTGATTGGTGGAAATAATTAGTGCGAGTATGAAGGGTTTCCCTCCCGGGGACGGTTCGGCGGAACCTCTGAGGGTTGATGCTAAGGGGCATGGGCGTGGGTAACCTTGTGTGTTGTTTTTTATGATGATATTGCGTGATAACATGTTATCTTGATGATGTTACTTTTGGTGTGACATACTTTTTTGGATTATTATTTTGCAAGTGATTTCAAACAAGATGTTTTAATGATCCTGAATGGATATTTGGTTCGTATTATTATGGATTGCCATAAATTATTATATTGTGCTGTGAAAGTATTGTGGTATAATGGTTATGTGATGCTATTTCATTATATTGAATGATTATCTTTTGAGTATGCTGAGAGATCGAGGTCGAGGCCGTGGTCGTGGAGCATGATAGGTGACTCGTTTGTTTTCGAGCCCCAATCGGTCCAGTACAGATGGTCTGGAAGACCAGTCGTGTGATCAGGGGAAACCAGCTGGGGGTAATGTTGATGTTGGTGCCGCCACCATCCTTCAGCAGGTGGCAACCCAGTTGGCACAGATGAATCAAGCCGTATACCGGAATGAGCTCCCAGATGGGGATAATGGAGCTAGTAAGTGGTTGCGAGACGTGAAGAGAATATATCCATCTCGATTTGCAGTTTTATCTGATTTGTTAGGTTGGGAGAACCGACTCTTCTTGTTGCGAAGAACATTTGATGCTGTAGCTTGTCCGGATGAGTGGATGGTACCCATTGCTCAGTACCTCCTCGATAAGAAAGCTGCAGACTAGTGGGAGGCGTAGCGCCTAGTGATTGTACGACTACTTGGGCCGAGTTCAAGACTGACATAGAGGTAGAGTATTGTCCATTGCCTATTCGAGAGCGCAAGATTGTTGAGTTGTTTTCAGATATGCCCTAGTATGTGTCGATATCCCAAGTGATAGTCGATTATAATCAGCATTTGAGTTATGTTCGTGAGCAATTGAAAAGTTAAGCGGACAAGATTCGTTACTTTGGCATGCAGATGAAATCCCGTATATGACAAAGAATGACTCCTCTCATATGTACTATTTTAAGAGAGTATCAAGATCGAGCTTTAGCCATTGAGATGGCCATTTGTTTGACAGAGGCGGGTCCAGAAAGTAAGAAATAGAAGATTTTGGGTAGCTTCTCAAGGGGTCAGAAAAGTGAGTTCCATGAGCCTGTTGTTTCGTATCGTTCTTCTCGGAGGACTCCTCATTCATTTGATCTTTCCAACAATCTTACACCTGTAGTGAGCAGTGTGAAAATATGTTTCAACAGTAGTTGTGTGGGCCATGTACGGTAGAATTTTCGCTCGCCACAGGTGAACTGTTTCAAGTGTGGTTAAGCGGGAAACCAAGCGGTGCATTGCAAGACCGTTGCTAAGATGTTTGGGGACCGGAGTTTCGCTCCTACTCCTGAAGGGCCAGTGGTGCCCAATAATGATAGTTTTATGTTATATTATGGATCTCGTATGGAGATTTGATATTTGTTGCTTGAATGCTTATGTTTCATTAAGTAGCGCCTTTATGTTTCTTGTTTTACGTTTCAGGATGAAATTTATTTTAGTGGGGTAAAATATAATACCCATTTTATTTCTGATTATCGTAAATTGATTGCCATTTTATGCCGAATATTTTTCTATTGCCAAGTGGTTATAATTATTTTCTCTTCGACCTATATGTGTTGATATCATACAATCGCGTTTTTAAAGCGATAGTATACTGGAAATGCCAATAGTATTGCATATAGACATTATTGAGAAAACATTGTGCAATTGGGTTGACTTTGTAAGATCACCACCAGCATTTATAAAGTCTAAAAATTTTGATAATGTACAATGTCATAAAGAGTTAAGTTAGTTTTACAATGGTTCAAACGGAGAGTCAATCGGAGTCTGGATGAAGGAGTTATTGTCAAAATAGCAAAGACTATATTGTAAACATATACTGTATGATTAGCGCACGCTATTGCAGCAGTTATCGCGCTAACTGATAGGAACAGATCATTCTGTCCTTCACTGGACTGCCTCATTTGCGCATGTTGATGTGGTGATTAGCGCGCGCTAACGGGTTGAGGCAGAATGTCCAGTTTTTTCAGGCTCGTTAGCGCATGCTAAGGAGAGGGCTAGCGCGTGCTAAGCTGTCCAGTATATATACTGGACAACAGTTCTTTTTCCATATTTATTTTCCTTCTTCTTGCAGTGGACGGACGAGTGAGACTAGGGTTCGGATTCTTGGCAAACTTTGTTCTATCCAACTATGTTTTGGAGGGTCTTAGGTGATTATAACATCATCTAATCCATTGTTCTTCGTCGGATCGAGATATTTTTCTTGATTTCTCTAGAGTGACTTTTTGGGGCTTTCTTCTTGATTTAATTTTCAATCCAGTTTTGATGAATTGATTAGTGTTTAACGATGTTATTGATCATGTTCTGTGGATTGCATATCCTTATCTTCGATTCATTATACTCGGTTGATTATTTTATGGTTTTTGAGGAATCGTGAACATTTAATGTTCGATTAAATGTTTCAATGATTTTCCCTTCAGGCGTTGGACGTGTTTTCTGTCGTTATTAGACCTTATTCTTGTAGTAATTATGTTGTCGTTGTTTACTCGTGGAGGTTGTAGGTTTTTGAGACCTTTCAGTTGAGTCGTGTTCTCTGGAGGATTCACGTGACGACTATTGAAGCAAGTATCTTGCTTATACGATTTGTACCTTGTGAATGATAATTACGTATTGGGTTTGTGATGATTGGTTTACGTTTGTATACATGGTTCGTATGAATTAGTTAGGAATTACTTGTTATGGATGTTTGATGGTGTTTGTGTTATTCTTGAATATTCAACGTTGTGGAATTGTGTTGGGTTATGATAATCGTATTTGTTTGATTCTACACATATATATGTATCAAGTTGTGTGTTGATCGTGAGATATGTTGGTTGTGTATTATTGATGATGATGGTTGAAATGTTGATATTGCGTCATGTGTGTTGGATGTGTAAAGTTCGTGATGATCAATGTGATTGATTGGCTGTGTACATGATTGGTGAAGTGTGAATGTGAATATTATGTGTTGTGTTGTTAATGTAACACCCCAAACTAGGCGGATATTACAGTGCCGTGGACCCCCGACTGGGACCCACCAGGCTAATGAAAATGAGTAAATTACGCAGGGTAAATGTGGTACCGAACCACATTACAACATCAATTACTCCGATGAGGAGTTTCATACAACACACCCAGGATGATACTGAATACAAGTATATTTTATATGGAGATAAAATATACAGCACTGAGTGAAATGAATATCCAAACGGAATGTCTGCAGCGGAATAAAAGAAGGAAACATAAATGACTGAAAAGACTGGGGCCCCCTACTAGTATCACTGGGACTCCTCGCCGTCACCGTGCTCTCCCCGTGCTTTAGCCTTGCCATGACTAAAAAGTATCCCCAACGGGCCGGCCATACGTAACAACAATCCTCAAGAGTTGAAAATACACAATCATGAGTTATCCACAGTTATACAATATCCTGTCGAAACATACGCAATCAAACATGCTATATGAATCAACAAATGATACGGCTCAAAGGAATGGCGCCACACTACGTCCGGGATGGAAATGTGTTCGTGCACAAGCCACCAACGAGTATCGATCCAATACACGTGTGGTCTTTGTTAAATTGATACCGCCACTAGAAGGGGGGTTGAATAGTGCGGTTAAGAGTATTGTACTCTTTTTCGTGCGGAAGCAAAAATAGTGGAGAATAAAAGTGCGGAAAAGAAAGAACACAAGGAATTGTTCGAGAGGTTCGGCTATTAACGAAGCCTACGTCCCCTACCTAGTTTTATCGACTAGGACTTTTCTTAGAACTTGGAATTTGCACTTTCTAGTTTAGTGCCAACTTCTTACAACTTCTTGATTTCCGGGCTCAAGAACAACCTCACAAAAACACTCTTGTTTTTCTAGGTACAAGATAACCAATACACAAAATAAGTGCGAGTAGAAACTCGGCTTACACGATATATCGCTCTAAGATACAAGAATGAAGATTGAAATTATAGAACAAATCTTCTCGTATCACAATCTAGAATAAGAATATCTCTCAGAATGTTTGCTTGATATTGCTTGAGTATGCTAGTAAGCCTGGAATTCTTGTGTGTCTTCAATCTCCATGAAGGTGGCTATTTATAGCCTTCTTGAGCTCAATTTCCCGTTGGAACAGTATAAAGGGTTACGTACGTTATATGATGCTGATTACGTACGTTACGTACGTTACGTACGTTATATGATCCCAATAACGTCCGTAATAAAGGTGCCGAAACTGTCCAGTGAAGTCTGATGAAATGCGTTACGTACGTTACGAGCCTTAGGGTTACGTACGTAATATCCTGGTCAAAGATCCGTTGATTGAGAAGACTTGTTGCAACGGCTAGTGGCTTTTCCAACGGTCAGAATAATTCAAGCCTTACGTACGTTATATAATCGCGGTTACGACGCTACTGCACGTAAAAACTTACGAAAATAGTGAATGTTACGACGTTATAAGAGATGCGTTACGACGTTAACTATAGAATGTTACGACGTTAATGTGATATATATTACGACGTTAATCAAGAGAAAGTATGTTTTAAGTAAATTTTGGTTTTAATAACACATCATCAAAACGATCTAAAAATATTGTTCCAACAATCTCCCCTTTTTGATGATGACAAAATTTACTTTATGTGAGTTTTTGAAAACATGATTTTAATAAAAATTAGAAACTCCCCCTGAACACGAGCACTGCAAAAAATAATATGCTCCCCCTGAAAACGTGCACGGGTTATTTCAAAAGTTGATTTCAAAAACGAATACATATTATTCTCCCCCTTTTTGTCATTAACAAAAAGTTTGAGAAAACCTGCAAGAGACATCAATGATACGCATAATAATCAACATAAAACAAGTCAATGATTAAACAAAACGATAATCAAAATGATGTATGAAAAGATAGTCATTACAGGCAAAGCATAAACATGAAATGTTTGGTCTTTGAATAAAACAGGAAACATCATCATTAGAAAGGATAGCCCGACTAGTCAAGGTCCGCATCCGGCGGTGTCGGCGGTATCCCAAAATGCGTGCAAATGTTCTTCACCATGATCTTGACCTCGCTCATGTCCTTCTCAAGCCTATCCATTCGAGAAGCCATCTGGGAAGAGGAGGATTCGGACGAGGACGGAGGAACCAAGCCGTGATGACGGACGAGGTCTAGTATGTTCGAGCCCCTCGATGTGATCCTCTCCTCCGGTCTCGGAAGAGTGCCTCCATCAATGAGCCGATCATCATCCTTAATATAAGCAAAGTATATCCATCCACGATTTCTCGTGCGAAGATACCTCATCGTCCGCAATGTCCCTTCGGTGACGAGGCTCCCCAGGAATCGGAACCCCGTGGACCCTGCATGCATCAACTCCAGCTTTCTCAAAAATTTCGGTTAAGATAGAACCAAAAGGCATTCCTGATTTTCTCTGACGATCAACTTTTGCGTAGCTCTTTTTGTGGAAAATTTGCCCCTTTTCCACGAACCATTTCAGCACAATAGACGCGAAGTTGACTTGGTGATCCTTCCACACATGATAAATAATCTCCATATCGATATTCACAAGGCGAAGTTGAGCATTCACTTTAGGCATAAGACAACGAGTGATAGCATCATGAAGCAAACGAATGTTTATCCCAAAGTCATTGTTTTCAAACCGCCCGGAATGAACATTTAAAACGGCTTTGTCCGATAAGAAATTACAGACTTTCGACTCGTGAACACCATAGCTTTCATCATCGGACCAGTCGTTAAAGACTTCGTCCGGAGGAGCGAACTCTCCCTTGCAACGAAAACCCTCATTAGGGAGTCCAAAAATCTCCGAAAGCTTTGCTTCATCAAAAGATATTGATTTACCACGCACAAGCGAGTTAACAACGGCAAGTCCGTCGGCATCATAAGTGACAAAAAAATTCGCATAAAACTCTTTCACACATTCCTCATAAATTGGTCGAGCAAGACTAACGAACCTATTGATCCCAAGCATATCGAAGAATTCTTCGATAGCAACACCAAGACTGCTCGTAGATTCAAAATCAAAGTGATGACTCGAGTTACCTCTTCACAATAAGGATTTCGTTGAAAACTTTCATGGCTTGAGCATTCGAAATGATAGATTGCCTAAGCCGTGGAGGATGTTTGAGAGGTTTCTCCTCTTCTCTTTTTGCCGGTTCTCGAAGCCATGAGGATTGAATCGGTCGAAGAAGTGAAGTTTTGATGAAGTTTTGATAGGGTTTGCGGAGCAGCTTCTTCGTTAGTCGCTAGGGATTTTGTAGAAATGAACAGGAACTAACGATGGGTTTATATATGAGATGGTCAACGATCGCCACGACGTTATATTCCTTTAATAACGCATTTAACGTAAAATCCTAAACTTTCTCGAGCAAAACTCGCTTCGCTACGTACGTAACGAATTCACCTGTAACGTACGTAAGGTCCTATTACGTACGTAATGGACCGCGTATACCGTACGTAAGCAAGACCAAATGAATAGTCTTTTCCTTTCGATGATGTCCCATTTTAAATGACCATTTAATGTGACTATGATGAGTATGCAATATTTAAAAATGATCGGCATGTCCCATTCCTAAATTTATGCGAATAAAGTTGAAAGCTTCTTCGGGTAATGGTTTTGTAAAAATATCCGCCAATTGTTCATTAGTACCAACAAATCGAGACGGACATTCCGTTTTGGACATGGTCACGAATAAAATGGTGACGAATTTCGATGTGCTTTGTCCTACTATGCAAAATGGGGTTTTTACTTAAATTAATGGCACTTGTATTGTCACAAAAATAGGAGTATTTTTAAGTTCGATGCCATAATCAAGTAATTGATTTTTGATCCAAAGAACTGTGCACATGCACTTCCCGCAGCCACATATTCGCTTCACTGTGGAAGTAGCGACACTAGTCTGTTTCTTACTTCCCCATGAAATTAAACATGAACTCATAAAGTGACAAGTTCCGGTGGTGCTTTTTCTATCAATTTTACAACCACCGAAATCGGCATCACTATATGCAAAGAGTTGAAAATCAATGCTGGAAGGATACCATAGGCCTAAACCAGCAGTATATTTTAAATATCGAAAAATTCGTTTACATGCTATGAGATGGGATTCTTTAGGATTAGCGTGAAAACGAGCACATAGACAAGTAGCAAACATAATATCAGGTCTAGATGCAGTTAAGTAAAGTAAGGATCCGATCATACCTCGATACTGTTGTTGGTCAACAGATTTACCTTTTTCATCTTTATCGAGTTTAAGAGTGGAAGACATAGGAGTGGATATTTCTTTGCAATCTTCCATCTTAAATTTCTTTAGAAGCTCATTGACGTACTTGGATTGGTGAATGAATATTCCGTCATTGAGTTGCTTAATTTGGAGTCCGAGAAAGTTTTTCAACTCTCCCATCATACTCATTTCGAACTCTCCCTTCATAAGATTTGAAAATTCACTGGACAGAGTTTCGTTAGTTGCACCAAAAACAATATCGTCCACATAGATTTGACAAATTAACATATCATCATTTAAGACCTTAATAAACAGAGTGTTATCAACATTACCTCTTTTATAACCATTTGAGATAAGAAAAGAGCTTAGACGATCATACCATGCTCTCGGAGCTTGCTTTAATCCATAGAGAGCTTTATGGAGCTTGTACACATGATCCGGATGATCATAGTCTTCAAAACCCGAAGGTTACTTGACATAAACTTCCTCCTGGATGATTCCATTTAGGAACGCACTTTTTACATCCATTTGATGGAGTTTGATCTTCTTGTATGCGGCAAAGGCACAGAGAAGACGAATAGCTTCAAGACGAGCAACAGGAGCGAACGTCTCTTCATAGTCCAAGCCTTCTTCTTGATTATAACCTTGGGCGACCAACCTCGATTTATTTTTAATAGGGAGACCATCATCATCGGTTTTGATTTTATGAACCCATTTGGTACAAATGATTGATTTGCCTACCGGAGCCGGAACTAATTCCCAAACTTTATTTCTTTCGAATTGGTTTAGCTCTTCTTGCATAGCAATAGCCCAATTCTCATCATTTATGGCCTCATCGATGTTCTTTGGTTCTGTAAGAGAAATAAATGCAATATTGTTAATACAATCATTTATATTTCTCCTAGTTCGTACACCTTCATCGATTTTTCCGAGAATTTGTTCCATCGGATGGTCTTTCACATTTGCCCAATCTTTAGGAAGGTTGTAAGTATTTTCCTCCTGTTTGTCCGAGCTTACGTCGAGCTTCTCCAATTCCTTTGATACTTGGATACTTCTTTAGCCGAACCATACCCGCATCATCATCAAAAACAACCTTTCTGGGGTAAAATCGTATCATCGAATTTTACATGAATGGACTCTTCTACCGAGCCTCTTCTACAATTAAATACACGATAAGCTTTACTATTAGTAGAATAACCAAGAAATATTCCAATATCTGATTTAGAATCGAATTTACCCAAATTGTCTTTTCCATTATTATGAATGAACACTTTACACCCAAATGGATGAAAATAAGATAAATTGGGCTTTTTACCTTTAAAAATCTCATAGGGAGTCATCATTTTATTTCTCCTGAGGTGGACACGATTTATAACATAACAAGCAGTGTTAACGGCTTCGGCCCAAAAGTATTTAGGAAGACCATACTCGTTGAGCATTGTTCGGCTCATTTCTTCTAGAGAGCGATTCTTCCTCTCGACAACTCCATTTTGTTGAGGTGTCCGAGGTGCCGAAAAGTTGTGCCCAATACCATATTTATCGCACCAATCTTCAAAGAGATTAGAATCAAATTCTCCACCATGATCGGTTCGAATGGCGATAATCGGTAATCCTTTTTCCTTCTGGGTAACCTTACACCACTTAACAAACTCGTTAAAAGCATCATCTTTATTGGCTAAGAATTTTACCCAAGTAAATCTAGAAAAATCATCGACAATAACTAAGGTATAAAGTTTACCTGTTAGACTGGCATGTCGAGACGGACCAATTAAATCCATATGAATTAATTCAAGAATGCGACTAGTGGAAATTTCCATTTTTGGTTTAAACGAGCCTCTTGCATGTTTTCCTTTAATATAGGCCTCACAAATGTGGTCTTTTCTAAAATTCAATTTTGGTAGACCACGAACAATATCATTTTTGGCCAATTTTGAAAGAAGTGGTAAAGAGGCATGTCCCAATTTTCGGTGCCAAACAACGGCATTTTCATTGTACGAAAGTAGACATTTTTCGTTAAAAGAAGATTCATCTTGGAGATCAACAATGTAAATATTTCCGTAGCGCAATCCAATAAAAACGATTTGGTCTTTTCTCATTGCCGTGCAATGCGTAATTTCAAAAATTAATTTAAGACCGGTGTCACATAGTTGAGAAACACTTAGGAGATTATGGCAAAGTCCATCAACAAATAGAACATTTTCAATAGTGGGTAAAGGTTTCTTACCAATTTTACCTGTCCCTTTTATTTGGCCCTTTTTATTATCGCCAAAGGTAACACAGCCACGATCTTCCTTTTTCAGCTCCGTGAAGAGATGTTCATTTCCACTCATGTGGTTTGAACATCCACTATCAACATACCATTTATTTGATAATGTTGTCTTCCTTGCTTGTACCTACAAAAACCATTTTCTTCCGTTTTATCGGTACCCAGGCTAATTTGGGTCCTGAGGAGTTAGATATAAAAACTTGGTTTTTAATAACGGTCCCTTTTGGTACCCAAATTTGCTTAACCCTTATAGTACGTCTAGAGTCTCGACAGTAGGTTTCGGTATGTCCAGGTTTTAAACATTTTGGACATGATGGGATACCCGTTTTTAAAGTGTCCGAATCTTTTGTGGTAATTTCTAAGGACTTTTTCATTGGAAATGAATTATATCCAAGTCCTTGTTTTGAAAGAGAAAATTTTTGACCAAATAATAATTGCTCGAATTTGTCATTACCACATGAAAATTTTCTGAGATAAAGTTTAAATTCTTTTTGAGTTTTATGCAATTCATCTTTCAGAATTTTCTCAGTTTCCAAGCAATTTGTATGATCAATAGAAACTTCCTTGTTTTTCAATAATTTAGCATTTTAAATTTCAAGAAGTTTTATTTTCTTTTTCAAATCTTTATTGCTATTGCAAGCCTTTTCGTATTCATTATTTAGAGATTCAAAAGCATCAAGTAGTTCTTCATGAGAATCACTAACCTCGACTTCTTCGTCACTTTCTTTGGATGCGCGGGCCATTAGAGCAAGATTGGTTTGGACTTGTGGTTCATCATCCTCATCATCGTCACTCCATGTGGCGACATAAACCTCCTTCTTTTTGAACTTTTCATGAGGAGGTTTTGATGAACTTATTGAGCAAAGAAGACGACAATCTTTTGCAAAATGGCACGAACGCCGCACCTTCGACAAGTGTTGTCGAACTTTTTGTTTTGAGGGAAGTGAGTCTTTTTGGATTCATCCCTTGATTCTTGCTTTATATCTCTCCGGCGCCTTTGAAGAAGATTTTTAAATTTCTTTATGTTTTTGGCATAGAAGGCGGTTTCTTCGTCCTCTTCTTCGATAGGTTCATCCTCTAGGTCGCTTTCTTCTTTGGCTTTGAAAGCGATAGTCCTTTCTCTCTCCTTAGGTTTTGGTTTCGAGCTGCGAGATTTGATTACGATCTCATAATTGATGAGAGATCCGATGAGAGCGCTGAACTCTATTGTATTGAGGTCTTTCGACTCCATAATAGCCGTAACGGTAGCATCCCATTCTCTTGGTAGAGACCGAAGGATTTTCTTGGTTTTATCACTACTTGATATCGGTTTCCCGAATGAAGCTAGCCCATTTGTGATTGCCGAGAAACGGTCAAGCATAGTGGTGATGCTTTCTTCTTCTTTCATGGTGAAGAGTTCATAATCGTGAAGAAGCATATTGATTTTGGTTTCCTTCACTTGACTCGTACCTTCATGGGTGATCTCTAGCATTTTCGATTTCTTTGCCGTCTCGCAGAAGAGATTCTATTGTGATCTTCTGGATTGAGAGCACAATAAAGCAATTGAGTAGCTTTACTGTTGAAGTGATCGTTCTTCCAGTCGGCATCGTCGTACTCTTCGAAACTTTTGAGAGAGCCATCCGATTTCTTAGGAATGGTAGGTCCAAGGGCAATGACCTTCCATATTTCAATATCGTGAGCTCGGATGAAGATGGACATCTTCTTCTTCCATGTCATAAAGTTTGAGCCATCGAAGAAAGGAGGGCGATTGAGAGCGTTGCCTTCAACGGAGGAGTGGATAAAGGCCATTTGGATCTTTTCTCTAGCGGGTGTTAATCCGGTGATAAAGAGACCGCTCCGATACCAATTATTAAATTGATACCGCCACTAGAAGGGGGGTTGAATAGTGCGGTTAAGAGTATTGTACTCTTTTTCGTGCGGAAGCAAAAATAGCGGAGAATAAAAGTGCGGAAAAGAAAGAACACAAGGAATTGTTCGAGAGGTTCGGCTATTAACGAAGCCTACGTCCCCTACCTAGTTTTATCGACTAGGACTTTTCTTAGAACTTGGAATTTGCACTTTCTAGTTTAGTGCCAACTTCTTACAACTTCTTGATTTCCGGGCTCAAGAACAACCTCACAAAAACACTCTTGTTTTTCTAGGTACAAGATAACCAATACACAAAATAAGTGCGAGTAGAAACTCGGCTTACACGATATATCGCTCTAAGATACAAGAATGAAGATTGAAATTATAGAACAAATCTTCTCGTATCACAATCTAGAATAAGAATATCTCTCAGAATGTTTGCTTGATATTGCTTGAGTATGCTAGTAAGCTCAGAATTCTTGTGTGTCTTCAATCTCCATGAAGGTGGCTATTTATAGCCTTCTTGAGCTCAATTTCCCGTTGGAACAGTATAAAGGGTTACGTACGTTATATGATGCTGATTACGTACGTTACGTACGTTACGTACGTTATATGATCCCAATAACGTCCGTAATAAAGGTGCCGAAACTGTCCAGTGAAGTATGATGAAATGCGTTACGTACGTTACGAGCCTTAGGGTTACGTACGTAATATCCTGGTCAAAGATCCGTTGATTGAGACGACTTATTGCAACGGCTAGTGGCTTTTCCAACGGTCAGAATAATTCAAGCCTTACGTACGTTATATAATCCCGGTTACGTACGTTACCTGTACAGAAAAACTTACGAAAATAGTGAATGTTACGTACGTTATAAGAGATGCGTTACGTACGTTAACTATAGAATGTTACGTACGTTAATGTGATATATATTACGTACGTTAACTGAAGAGAAAGTATGTTTTAAGTAAATTTTGGTTTTAATAACACATCATCAAAACGATCTAAAAAATATTGTTCCAACAGTCTTGTACCTAATCAGTCTCACGAAGCCATCAAATCGTGTGCACAGTCCAATGTGAGGCCACCAACCAACACACGACTATAATGTGCCCGACATGAAAATCCTACACATACCAACCGGCACGCCAGTATGACCCGGAATGCCACAATATGACAAAAGTGAACGAAAATGAATCATGACTCACCAAGATTAAATGATGGTGAAATGAATGACAGCTTAATGAAATGATTGGAACCGTCGTTCCTTATGACTGAGGTGATTAATTGACAATGACAAGTTTGATACGGTTAAAACAATGATGAATGAATTACGATTATGAATGAACAACCTCAAAAGGAATGAATATCCTTTTAACCGAGTAAGAATTAACTTACTCAATACCGATGAAGAATGTCCGTCCACGAACAACGTCCTAAGTGAAATATCGGTCGCTCGAACAGCCTTGAATAACAATAATCACCAACAACTGTTCAATACACGTATCAAGCAACTAAACACGACTAACCCAAAGGTCGAAAACAACGATAATCAAACTCATAGGGGCATTCCAACGAATACGTAACCAACCAAACGACTTCGAAAATATCCAATCCCGAATATATCGAAACCAACACCAAAATGAGTATATCGAACTAACAAAACACTTCAATGATATCAATAATCCATTAGGAATCCACAATTTGAGATTACAACTACGTTAATCGGAAAATCCCCAACAATCAAGTCAACCCCAAGGGTTCTTGAAATAATTCCGAAAATAACCATTAAATCCGTAAGAATATACTTATCCAAGGTAGATAATCCATATCTAACATATTCCAATGATAATCCAAGCTTACACGAAGAAATCGGAAGGAAAACCCCACAAATACGAAATTCTAGATCCAAGAGATTAATACCTTTGATTCGATGTTAAGGAGATGATGAAGTGATGATAATCCAACTCCAAGACTTGAAGATGATGATGGATGATAGAAGCTCGAAGAGAACTCTCCAAAATGCCCAAAGTCGCCCGAAACCGATGAGGGAATGAGAAAGGGTGATAAAATGACGAACTCAGGCTAACTGTCCGATATATAGCCATTCGAGGTTAGCGTGCGCTAGCCCTTGTGCGTAGCGTGCGCTAACGAGTAATTTGGGTAGTCCAGTACCCACTGCCCGAACACGGTAGCGCGCGCTACGTACCCTTTTGTAGCGTGCGCTACGGTCATGCCATTAGCGTGCGTTAAAATCCATTGTTAGCGTGCGCTAACGAATTATGTGATGCCCAGTACTGGAATCCAGAAACCTTCTGTACTCTGATCTGATCTCGATAGCGCGCGCTACAACCAACGATTAGCGTGCGCTATAATATCGATTGCGTACGCTAAATATCACTCATCGCGTGCGCTATGAATTAATCCAGTGCAGTCCAGTAGCCACTGGACTCAACCTGATCCGTCCCTAGCGCGCGCTACTCCACATATTTAGCGTGCGCTACTACAACCCACTAGCGCGCGCTACTTACCACTCGTAGCGTGCGCTACATATAACTCACCTGCAGTCCAGTACCTTCTGGACTGCAACCAGGGTAACATTAGCGTGCGCTAATGCTGAGTGGTAGCGTGCGCTACCTGTACTCAATTAGCGTACGCTAAAAAGAGTACGTAGCGTGCGCTACTCCTCACGCACAGCCCACAACGAATATGACAACGATGATAAACACGGCACGAGACTCCAATTAGATTAATGACGAATGACGATTGATACACGATACAATTACTCTGAATGATGAATACCATGATTGAATATGAGTGACAATTGATCATTAATGAGTGAAATTACCGAGTATCAAATACTGAATGATAATTACTGAATTACAACCAGGTATTACATACACCCCCCCTTAAAAGAGTTTTGTCCCCGAAACAAAGGGTCAAACAACTCGGGATAACTCTCCCGCATACTATCTTCGGTTTCCCACGTAGCCTCTTCGACTCCGTGTCTAGACCACTGAATTTTAACCAAAGGAATCATCTTATTCCTCAACTGCTTGATTCGCCGCTCTAAAACTCGTATAGGACGTTCCTCATATGAATGATCATCGGCAATCTCGATTTCATCGAACTGAAGTATGTGACTAGGGTCGGCAACATACTTCCGCAACTGAGATACGTGAAACATATTATGAATTCGGCTCAACGCCGGAGGTAAAGCCAATCGGTAAGCTATCTCGCCTACTCGATCCAGAATCTCAAACGGTCCAATGAATCTCGGGCTCAACTTACCCCTCTTCCCAAAACGAAAGATACCACGACTCGGGGATACCTTGACCAACACATGGTCACCAGCCTCGAATTCTAACGGTCGACGACGATTATCTGCATATGATTTCTGTCGACTCTGAGCGGTCAACAAACGACTTCTGATCAAAGCTACCTACTCACGGGCGGCTATAAGCATATCGGGCTCGGTGCCGATTGATTCTGATAGGTCATCCCAACACAAAGGAGATCGACAACGACGACCGTACAAGGCCTCGTAAGGTGCCATCTTAATCGAAGCATGCCAACTATTATTATACGTGAACTCGATCAATGGTAGTTGGGCTTCCCAATCGTCCTTCCAATCGAGGACGCATGCCCTCAACATGTCATCTAAGGTCTGAATAGTCCTCTCTGATTGTCCGTCGGACTGAGGATGAAAAGCGGTACTGAGATTAAGCTGAGTTCCCATAGCACGATGAACTGATTTCCAAAAATGAGACACAAATCGTCCGTCACGATCGGAAACAATACTTTTAGGAGTACCGTGCAATCTCACTATCTCCTTGATGAACAACTGGGCCAGTCTCTCGGGACCCCACGTATCCTTGATCTCAAGGAAATGAGCTGATTTGGTTAAGCGGTCCACCATCACCCAGATCGTATTCATGCCACGACGACTCGTCGGCAAACTCGTGATGAAATCCATAGAAATGTCTTCCCACTTCCATTCGGGAATAGGAAGAGGTTTCAGCATACCCACGGCCGCCGATGTTCAATCTTAACTTGTTGACAGTTAAGCATCTCGAAACAAATTCTCGCGACTTCTCGCTTCATATTACTCCACCAAGTAATTTTGTTTCAAGTCCTTATACATCTTACTAGACCCCGGATGAACAGTAATAAGCGGTAGCATGAGCTTCTTTCAAAATCGAGTTTTTCAACTCGTCATTCGCGATACGCATAACCGATTCTTAAAATGCGTAAGTCCATCCTCGTGAACCACAAATCCGGGCTTTCCCGAGTCACATCCTCTCGAATGCGTAACAAAAATGGGTCCACACCACGATTCTCCCCGATCGCCTCCTCAAGTGACGATGAAATTTCCAACGCACAAAGTTGCCCTTGTACACGTTGTAACTGCACCTCGATCTCGGTCTCGAAACTCCCGCCGAAGTTCCTTCGAATCGTTAATCGAGCAAGCATCTGCTCCTGAACGGACTTACGACTCAAGGCGTCGGCGACAACGTTCGCCTTGCCCGGGTGGTAAAGGATCTCGATATCATAATCTTTGATTAGTTCCAACCACCGTCTCTGTCGCATATTTAACTCCTTCTGAGTAATATATACTTTAAACTCTTATGATCGGTGAATATCTGACAAGTAACGCCATAAAGATAATGATGCCAAATCTTAAATGCGAACACCACGGCTGCTAGCTCCAGGTCGTGGGTCGGATAATTAATCTCGTAAGGTCTCAATTGCCGTGAAGCATAAGCGATAACTTTCCCATTCTGCATGAGTACACATCCGAGACCCTGTCCGGACGCATCACTATAGACCACAAATCCCTCCGTCCCTAGCGGTAAAGAAAGGACAGGTGCTGAAGTTAACCGGCTCTTGAGTTCCTCAAAACTCCGTTGGCACGCGTCGGACCACGTGTATTTCTTATCCTTCCGTAAAAGGTTCGTCATGGGGTGAGCGATTTTAGAAAATCCTTCCACAAATCGCCGATAATAACCCGCTAATCCGAGAAAACTTCGGATTTCCTTAACATTCTTCGGAGGTAGCCAATCTCGAATAGCCTCCGTCTTCTGAGGATCGACACCAATTCCGACGGATGAAATTACGTGTTCGAGAAACGTCACTTCAGACATCCAGAATTCACATTTGGAAAACTTCCCATAAAGTTGCTCTCGTCTCAACACGTCGAGGACCTGATGAAGGTGAAACTCGTGTTCCTCCCGGTCACGAGAATAAATCAAAATGTCATCAATGAAGACAACCACAAATTGATCCAAAAAGTCTATGAAAACCTGATTCATTAATTCCATGAATACCGCAGGTGCATTAGTCAACCCAAACGGCATAACCACAAACTCATAATGACCATAGTGTGTTCGAAACGCCGTCCTTGCGATATCCGACTCTCGAATCCGCAACTGATGATATCCAGATCTTAAGTCGATCTTGGAAAATACTGAAGCTCCCTGAAGTTGATCTAAGAGATCATCAATACGGGGTAAAGGATACTTATTCTTAATCGTCACCCGGTTCAATTCCCGGTAGTCAATACACAAGCGGAACGAACCATCCTTCTTCTTGACAAATAACACTGGTGCTCCCCACGGGGACGCACTCGGTCGAATATAACCCTTCTCGAACAATTCCTCAAGTTGGTTCTTTAATTCCTGCATTTCGGTCGGGGCCATCCAGACGGTGCCTTCGATATCGGGACGTACTGTGCTCCAACTCAATCGTGAATTCCACATCCCCGTGGAGGCAAACCAGTAACTCGTGCGGAAAACATCGGCATATTCCTTCACTACTGGAATGTCCGTCAACATTACTGATGATTTCTCGGTTTTGGTCATATAGCACCAATAACCGACACATCCCTGATTGAGTAATCTTACTGCTTTCATCAAATTAATGACCTTACCTGAACAGCCGGGATTACCTCCCTGAAACACATATTCAACCCCATCGTCTGAAATGATAGTGATCATACGCTTACGGACACTAATGATGGCATCATGACGATCCATCCAGTCAATACCCGAGATGACGTCGTCCCTCGGCAGATCTACTACGATTAGGTCCGCTGGCCATACACGACCATGAAGCTGAGTCGGACAATTCTGAATCTCACGATTTCCGATAATTCGTCTACCATCAGGTAGACCAATGACATAAGGCTCACAACTAGTAGCACTACCCACACGTAGTCTACTCAAACATGACTCGGAAATGAATGAATGCGATGCACCAGTATCAAAAAGGGTACACACAGGTTGAGATAGAATATCAAGTGTACCTGAGATCATCCGGGCCTCCGGATCGTCGGTCTTCTTCATCTCATAAATTCGGGGCTTGCCGGCCCCCGAACCGGACGCTCCCGTCTGATAGCTCTTGGCTCCGCCTTTAGCTCCTGTCGTTTTGAACGACGCTGACTGAGTGGCCTGATTCTGCACCGCCGAATGACCTGGGGCCTTAGATGACGCCGGAGTAGGTTTAGAGTCCCTACGGCAAAAACGGGCCCTATGCCCAGCAACCCCATAGTTGTGGCACGTGACAGTCTGCTTCGGACATTTGGTGCTGAAATGACCCTGTTCTTCACAGTTGAAACAGGTGATGGCCGAATCGCCGCCGCGATCGAGATTCCATGGGTTTAGGCGTCACCGAGGACGCCGTAAAAGGTAGAGCCCGCACGTGGTTTCTTGAAAGTGGCACGACTCCGCCGACCGACACGGTTCTTAGACTTCTTGCCAGCTGATGAGGGTTGTTGCTTAGCAATTTCCTTAGCAGTAAGCTCGTAAGTGAGAGCTTTCTCAATGAACTCGGCCAGAGTGGCACAATTATGATTAAGCAACTGTAGCCGCATACGAGGTTTCAGCCTCTTGCTGAAATACTTGATCTTGTCCGCCTCAGAGTGAATGATAGATGAGGCGAACGGAAGAAGTTCCTGAAATTTTTCGGCGATGGCGAGAAGATCATCATCCGTCGAAAGGTCGGGAGTGAGTAGTTCCGACAACTTGGCCTCCCTGAGTGGGGCCGGATAGTACCTCTCCATCATGAGGGTCTTGAAATGATCCCAAGTACATGATCCGTCTGTGGGCTTCAACGATAGCCACCATGAATGAGCGATCTTACCAAGATAGTAAGCCGCAACTGCAACTTTATGCCCTTCAGGGCAATCCACCATAGCAAATAACTTCTCAAAATGCTCAAGCCAATGGACAATATCCGCCGGCTCAGATGAGCCCTCAAAGGTAGGTGGTCGCTGGCGAGAGATATCGCTAATGATATTGCTTACACCCCTCTCTTGCCTCTGGGGTGGCGGCGGAGGAGCCTGTTGATTTTGAGTTGTGGAGTTATGCATCGCCTCCATTAGTTGCGCCATCTGAGTCATTTGGGCCATCATGCCCTGCATAAAGGCTGCTGGTCAACTCGAACACCCTCCGACCGAGCCGTGTCCCGGTTCGACTCCCGATAGCGAATGATCACGTCTAGGTGAATGAGTGGCAGCGTCACCGCTCGATGAGTTAGCATTATTCTGGCATTCGCACGTGTATTCACACGAATTCCTGGATTCGCCCGCTCCACGGCCTCGTCCTCCACGTCCTCTGCACTCTTTCCATATCAAGTGGAAAGTCATATGATGATTATATATCTCGCATGAGTATCACATTATGATTATATTATGAAATGATGAAAATGAGCATACGCGCTCAAATACAGCGATTACATGAATGATTAATTGACGTGACATGATTATCTGATGAAATTACTGAAATGATTATCTTGAACACTTTAACAAGATTGATGATATGATCATCAAGATCAACAACTGAGTAATGAAATGAATTGAGTGATTAATGAGTTAACATTATCGACTGAATCACAATTGAAAACGATGAATGAGGATTGTTAACTGATGAATTATGAATGAATGATTATTGCCAGAAATTACCATGGCATTGGAAATCTTACAGTTCTTGGTCTGATTGGCTCGGCATTCGCACAGGTCACACGTGACGCGAAATTCCAATGATACTAGTCCGATGACGATGATTTCAAATGAGATATGACTCGGAAGGTAGTATTCAAAACCATGCTCCGATACCAACTCTGTAACACCCCAAACTAGGCGGATATTACAGTGCCGTGGACCCCCGACTGGAACCCACCAGGATAATGAAAATGAGTAAATTACGCAGGGTAAATGTGGTACCGAACCACATTACAACATCAATTGCTCCGATGAGGAGTTTCATACAACACACCCAGGATGATACTGAATACAAGTATATTTTATATGGAGATAAAATATACAGCACTGAGTGAAATGAATATCCAAACGGAATGTCTGCAGCAAAATAAAAGAAGGAAACATAAATGACTGAAAAGACTGGGGCCCCCTACTAGTATCACTGGGACTCCTCGCCGTCACCGTGCTCTCCCCGTGCTTTAGCATTGCCATGACTAAAAACAAGATCCCCAACGGGCCGGGCCATACGTAACAACAATCCTCAAGAGTTGAAAATACACAATCATGAGTTATCCACAATTATACAATATCCTGTCGAAACATACGCAATTAAACATGCTATATGAATCAACAAATGATACGGCTCAAAGGAATGGCGCCACACTACGTCCGGGATGGAAATGTGTCCGTGCACAAGCCACCAACGAGTATCGATCGAATACACGTGTGGTCTTGTACCTAATCAGTCTCACGAAGCCATCAACTCGTGTGCACAGTCCAATGTGAGGCCACCAACCAACACACGACTATAATGTGCCCGACATGAAAATCCTACACATACCAACCGGCACGCCAGTATGACCCGGAATGCCACAATATGACAAAAGTGACAACGAAAATGAATCATGACTCACCAAGATTAAATGATGGTGAAATGAATGACAGCTTAATAAAATGATTGGAACCGTCGTTCCTTATGACTGAGGTGATTAATTGACAATGACAAGTTTGATACGGTTAAAACAATGATGAATGAATTACGATTATGAATAAACAACCTCAAAAGGAATGAATATCCTTTTAACCGAGTAAGAATTAACTTACTCAATACCGATGAAGAATGTCCGTCCACGAACAACGTCCTAAGTGAAATACCGGTCGCTCGAACAACCTTGAATAACAATAATCACCAACAACCGTTCAATACACGTATCAAGCAACTAAACACGACTAACCCAAAGGTCAAAAACAACGATAATCAAACTCATAGGGGCATTCCAACGAATACGTAACCAATCACACGACTTCGAAAATATCCAATCCCGAATATATCGAAACCAACACCAAAATGAGTATATCGAACTAACAAAACACTTCAATGATATCAATAATCCATTAGGAATCCACAATTCGAGATTACAACTACGTTAATCGGAAAATCCCCAAATAACCGAAGTCAATCCCAAGGGTTCTTGAAATAATTCCGAAAATAACCATTAAATCCGTAAGAATATACTTATCCAAGGTAGATTATCCATATCTAACATATTCCAATGATAATCCAAGCTTACACGAAGAAATCGGAAGGAAAACCCCAAAAATCCGAAATTCTAGATCTAAGAGATTAATACCTTTGATTCGATGTTAAGGATATGATGAAGTGATGATAATCCAACTCCAAGACTTGAAGATGATGATGGATGATAGAAGCTCGAAGAGAACTCTCCAAAATGCCCAAAATCGCCCGAAACCGATGAGGGAATGAGAAAGGGTGATAAAATGACGAACTCAGGCTAATTGTCCAATATATAGCCATTCCAGGTTAGCGTGCGCTAGCCCTTGTGCGTAGCGTGCGCTAACGGGTAATTTGGGTAGTCCAGTACCCAATGTCCGAACACGGTAGCGCGCCACGCACTTTTTGTAGCGTGCGCTACGGTCATGCCATTAGCGTGCGTTAAAATCCATTGTTAGCGTGCGCTAACGAATTATGTGATGCCCAGTACTGGAATCTAGAAACCTTCTGTACTCTGATCTGATCTCGATAGCGTGCGCTACAACCAACGATTAGCGTGCGCTATAATATCGATTGCGTACGCTAAATATCACTCATCGCGTGCGCTATGAATTAATCCAGTGCAGTCCAGTAGCCACTGGACTCAACCTGATCCGTCCCTAGCGCGCGCTACTCCACATATTTAGCGTGCGCTACTACAACCCACTAGCGCGCGCTACTTACCACGCGTAGCGTGCGCTACATATAACTCACCGCACCCGGTACCTTCCGGATCGCAACTGTGGTAACATTAGCGTGCGCTAATGCTGAGTGGTAGCGTGCGCTACCTGTACTCAATTAGCGTACGCTAAAAAGAGTACGTAGCGTGCGCTACTCCTCACGCACAGCCCACAACGAAAATGACAATGATGATAAACACGGCACGAGACTCCAATTAGATTAATGACGAATGACGATTGATACACGATACAATTACTCTGAATGATGAATACCATGATTGAATATGAGTGACAATTGATCATTAATGAGTGAAATTACCGAGTATCAAATACTGAATGATAAATACTGAATGATAATTACTGAATTACAACCGGGTATTACAGTTAAGTTCACTCGTGTGGGTTCGACGGGACCTACGAGGATACATGGCTGTGGAAAATGGGATCGGAACTTAGTATGTGGTGCTGAGGTCCAATCGTGCGGGTCTGACAAGGCCTACGATGATACCTGACAGAGAATCATGGGGTCAGGGCACAGTACGGCCAACTGTGTGGGTCGATGGGGCCTACGGTGACTCGTGATAGTAGATCACGGAGTTGGGATTGATGATTGATGATTGATGATTGATGATTGATGTTCTGATTTTGGATAAGTCCTTGTGGGTTGTTGAACCTACGGAGATGTAATGCCCGGATAATAATGGTGTATTATCTTGTATTTCGAACTGGTATTATTCAACTTCGTGATGTAATTAATCGAAGATTGGTTTCCCGTATTTGTACCCTTACGTTTTTATATCTCCAACATTTTGCATGCATGGTTCTGCACGTGTTTACGTACGCTACGTATTACGCATAACGTATGTTACGGCTGTTGTATAACGTACGTTATATGTTGCGGTTAACGTACGTAAGCTCAGTCAACTCGAGATCAGATACGGGTCGGCGTGTGGGGGCCATGGAAGATTCGTGAGATGCTCCGCGTGAACCTGGACATGGATTTTACGTACGTTATGGTGTATGCTTAACGTATGCTAAGGACCTGGAGATTACGTACGTAAAACCCTTATGCTAACGTACGTAAGACAATGCCAGAAACAGGTCAGTGAGCTCTGGCCAGACGATTACATACGATAATGTCTGAGTATAGCGTAAGTAATGTTTGTTACATACGTAAGGTGTTTTGCATAACGTACGTAATGGTCAGATGTCTATTTATAGACTTCAACCCCATTTCATTTCTCACTCTCACCTTGGCCAAAATTCCGTGTTCTTGAGATTATCCCTCACTTCATATCCCTCATATCATCATCTACATCCGATTTTGGGGAGTTTAGACCGTGTGGATTGGTGATCAAGCTTCTGGTGAAGAGTTTATTCAAGATTTCCATTGTTCTTCTCCTCTTTAAGGTATGTTAACTCTACACCAAGATGAGGATTTTGTTCTTAGTTTTATTTTGAGCTTTTCCCAGAAATTAGTGAGCTTGTTTCGTCGTTATAAATCCAACACCATGTTGGGGAGGAGTATAATTAAGGTTTCCATTGTTAATAATTGAGCCATAATCTTTACCAACCTTAAGGATAGAATTTTCTGAGATGAACACACCTTATTGATGCTTTCGTAACGCTCTTTTAATGAACAAAGTGTGTTCAATTATAATTCTTGCCTTAGATGAACTTGTTGGTAATCTTCTTGAATGATTAGAACCATGAAAGGATATTTGGAACAATTATTTTGAATAAAGAATTTGATAAGGAGAATTACCCGCGGAAGAACAAGAACCATAGAGTCGAATCAACCTAGAACTAGATTGATCATGATTATCTCGTTATGCATCGTTGTAGCAACCAAACCAAGCATTTGAGTTAATAATCGGAATTAGAATATGGAACATGGGATATAATGATATGATGAATGTCTTTGGAATTGTAGACACCGACTTGTGTTTCGTTACGATCAATTGAATTCGCATGCCTTTTTCCAAACTTAGTACTCGTCGGAAAATAGGACCGAGAACCAATTGTCCGTTATTGATAACTCGATTTTAAGTTAAGGTATTCGGTATGCGTGCGTTAGTTTCGGGAGGTTTATTGAATTCCTTGTTATTCCCTTGTACAAGGTGATCGATCGAGGGACGGCGACCTTCGGATGTGTGACATTCGTGGGAGTATTTTATTATTGTCATCTTTGAGGCAAGTATCATATTTTGAAATTGGTTAATATTGGAATTTTGATCATGCATATGGTTTATTCATGTTGTTGAACATGAGATTAATTCCTTTGAATTGGCATGGTATTCGTTATTGATTTCTTGATTATTCATGTCGATGAACATATCGATTTGCATATGAGTATGCATAATTGCATTGTTTATGTTGTAAATGATCCGATGGGGTCATGAAGATCTATGCTGAGGGTGCTGGATCGGATGCCAACCATGCGTTGGTCCGACAGGATCATCATGGGTTTTTGCTGAGGGCGCTGGATCGTTGGGCGGGTTTTCCACCATGCGTTGGTCCGACGGGATCATCATGGGATCTATACTGAGGGCGCTAGATCATTGGATTACCCTGTATTGTGTTGATGGAATCATGAGGATTCGCATCATTGGATTCCGGTGACGGAAGTCCGTTTTGTATGTTTTATGATGCATTGTTGATTTATGTATTATGATACTTGTACTAGCATCGTTTTGCTAACCCCTTCGGGATGGACATTTGTTTTGATGTTCAGGTAGCCGAGGAGCAGGGAAGCAACCACAGTACCGCCATGACGATGAAGTGGCTCAATGTGAATTATGTTGTTTTGTTTTCTGGTTATTCTCCAGTACTCAAGTACGCATATGTTGTTGATGTTTTGGGGATGTTTTTTAATAATGGACTCATTTGAATTATTGAACTGGTTTTGAATTTTAACCTTAATGACACTTTAGTATTATCTTCCGTATTTCTCAAATTAGCCTTGTAAATTCTTATATAAAGGATTTACGGCGCTGTAATTATTCCGAATATATCGGGGTGTTACAGGAGACACGTGACAATAGACCACAGGGTCACGAGTATATTTGATATCTGATGTTTAATGTTTGTTGATTGATGACTGATGTTTTTTTTTGGATAAATCCATGCGGGTTGTTGAACCTACTTAGACATGTGATAGTAGATCATGGGCCATGAACATGTTTTGACGATTAAGCTTTTCGAAATGAAAGTTCTATGAAATGGAATGACTGGGCCGAGACCCAAGCGATTTGTGAAAATATTTTCGTATTTTGAAACTAGTTAGACTTGAAATGAGATTTGGGCTGAGACCCTAATGTTTTGAAAAAGGTCTTATATTTCTAAAACTCCCGAGATGATAGTTATTTTTCAAAGGATTAAGTTGTATTATTTCCTAAATCACTAAAACCTCTTAGGAATATATGCCAGTCGTTTGTGATTCTCTGATTCGTGAGTGATATTTGCTTGTTACATTTTGTTGGCCACTAAGTATATAATAAATAGCTTAGAAAGTGAGAGCACAATAAGCTGTACGATTTTCGAAGTTAATTGCGTAGCGGAAGCCTATTGGGTAAGTTGCTATAAATACAGCAACTAGGTGTTCTCCTGTTTGCTTGATGCGTACAGGGTTTTACAATTTATACTAATACATCACAATAGAATGAAAACAGTAAAGACAGAAAGTAATTAACACACAGTTTAAAGTGATTCGAGGTAAACCCCTCTACTTCCAATGGTCCTCCACACAGGAGTAAAGAGTTTATTAAAATCACTACGTATACAACTACATGACTTTAACTAAACCTGTCTATGTATCGTTCACACAGATTGATACATGGACTATAGCTTTGGGCCATCTACACAGATTGGCTTGAGCTCTTTCAAGTAGCTTCTTCTCACACACACCGAAGCTTCGTCTTTAATTCTATTTTTACCACACAGGTCGGAATATGCAAGGATCTTTAGTCCACATTGGGCTAGTGATAATCTCAATGGTAAGTGTGGAACAAATTTCAAATAGCAGTTAGATCTTTGATGAACATTTGTTGTATACTGTGCCCTTTGCGTTGAGGACTTGTATATTTATTCACTTGATTAATGTTGTATGCTAACGAAATATACTTCTTTGTAATTGCTAGAATGTCAGAGTAATCTGTCAGAGTATATGCGATAATGAATGATTTCTTCTATGTTTAAGTCCTCTGGCTTGGGGCTATTTATAACCTTGGAAATATATCCGTTATAAATATAGCTGTTGTTGGTTGGTGAGATGTTGACGTCTGTCTCTTGATTGGCATCTGTTGAATGTTTGAATTAAAGCAGATATCATTTAATGCTTCAGATATCCTTTATGTCTTTCTATTAAATGATCTTTAGAGCGTTCAAACTTGTTTCTCTCCGGCTGCATTAAATATTGTCTTATCAGCAATAAATGTTGCTTTAACCGTGAATACTTTATGAATAAACAATGTTTATCTCACAACGGTTTAAAGCTTTTTATGTTCAGTCCTGTTGGATGTGTTTTACTTTTTCAAAGTAAAACACCTTCAGACTGTATGTTGTATCCAACACATTAAGTTTCTTTGATGTATGAAGTAGGCTCTGTAGGAGGACTGTAGAAGATCTCTTTGCTGTATGGACGGGCTATATAGAGACTCCTAACAGCTTCCATACTTAATAACATTCCGAATCCTTTAAGACTTCTTGCTGTATGTTGGCAATTTATCAAAACAGAAATGTTTATCCCAACGATTTCCCCCCTTTTTGATAATACCAAAAATCTTTTTGGATGTCTTCATCTGGATACAAAGAGGTTTTCTTCGAGTCTTCTATCTGATTGATATGATCTTCAATACTTAGTCTAGAAATATGAACTGCTCGCAGGTAAGTTAAAAAAATAAAAATCCTACATGACTGTGTATTACAACTGAACTTACGATTGGCGTGTAGGCACAATCTTACAGTTTGGTCTAGGTTGAATACAACTTAATCTATGAACTGTTCGTAGACAATTTCTTACAGCTTTAATACTTAAACAAGTTTTATACTTGTTCAAATATGGCAAAACTTCGTAAACAAACAGCAAAACAGTAAGCTTAGATTACGAGCTGTAATATTTCAAGAAAACAAGTATTATTGATATGGATGGGAAAATTACAAGTTCTTGAAAAGATAAAAAAACACAAAACAAATACTACCTACTGTATTGGTAAGCTAACAGAAGAAACAAGTACAACGTAAAGGCTAATAGGCTAACTCCTATACTGAGAATGTCTTCAGGGCCTTTTGTCAGGATCATTAGTAGTTCCTTCCACCAGTTGACTAGGGAGTCCTTGCCTCGATCCCTATAGGTAATCCTTCCTTCAAGGATTTGATCGTACGCAAGGATCCAGTCTTCCGGATGAGTGATCCGTTCTCTTTTCTGGTGTTTGGATTTTATCAGCATTTACAGGGGAGCCTTCCTTCTGTTAACAGCCTCGAGAATTCATTTGCGGCATCCTGCAGTGTCTTGAATCGGTTTAAGAGGGCAGACTCCCTAATGAGCGTATAGAAGTATCTCATCAGTTACTTTTTATTCCAATTCTTCATATCACCTACTGAAGGCTGTCGGTCAGTGGGCAGCAAAATCTCAGCGGGCTTTCGCACATTGTTCTTCCAAGAAAAGTTGGGATCCTGGAACTCAGATCGAGAGCCGGATACCCTGTATCCTCTTAAAGCTTGACTTGACTCGGGAGAGGCCAGTCTACCAATAGCAGCAACAACATTTTCTTCCAGCACTGCTTCCATCTCTCTCTTTCTCTCTCTCTCTCTCTCTCTCTCTCTCTCTCTCTCTCTCACTCACCAATCTCCATCTTTGGCCAGCCTCTGGATTCTTCCCTTTTTGGCATCATTAATATCTGATACCTTGGTTTGAATCTCCTGTAGGAGCTTCATGGACTCGTCCTATTTGGTCATCAGATTATTGACTTTCTCAACCAGAGTTCCGAGCACCAAAGACATATCGTCTATCTTGTGATCGTGGTCGGTGAGCCTGGTACTGGTATGGTGAAGGGCGGCAACAATTTTGGCCTCGGCAATTCTGAGCTTTTCATGTTCTTGCCTTAATATTTTCTCGTGATGCTGCTGGAGTTGATTGAGTGCTTGCCACAATGATGTAGGCATCAGGCGGAACGTGTCCTCAACATCGTTGATTACAGATTTTAATTTGTGGAGCTCATCCTGGGCAGTCTCTATCATCCAATCGAGTTCTTTCCCAACATCATATAGTGCTTTTACGGCATCTTGTAGGAACACTGTCTGTTGACCAATGGCTTGGAGTTGCTCGATGCGGGCTTTGATGCGCGGGGAACCAGGGTGCGCAATTTTGGAATCCTCAGGCTCTTCAAGTTGATGGAGAACCACATGATGATGAGGACGTCGTGGTCTGTCTTCTGGTAAAAAACCATCATCGTAATCTATATTGGAGTTAACATAGGTGGGAGATGCAGGGGCATATGGAGTAGGAGCTTCAGAAGCAGGGGCTTCGAAAGCGGGAGCTTCAGAAGTGAGATCTTCAGAAGTAGGTGCTTCAAATTCAGTCTCGGATATAGGAGGGACTGATTCCTCCTGTCTGGATTATTCGTCGGTTGTCGGAAGTACAGGAGGGACTAAATCCCCCTGCCGAATTTTAGCTTCCACCTAATCTAGAAGAGGGATTGGATCCTCTTGGCGAATGGCGCGGGTGGCTTCTTCAGGTTACAGGATAGGTTGGGCGTCTTGTTGGGGAGCAGCTTGTTTTTCAGTAGTGACAGGAGGGACTGATTCCTTATGTTGTTGGTCGTGAGCAGCTTCCTGTTGCGGGGGAGGGGACTGTTGTCTATCAGATGTCCCCTGACCCTATTGGTTTCAATGATTGGACATCTCACCTTCCCTGGCCTCTTCTCGGCTAATCCTTAGACCAGCCTATAGGGCATTGTCGTCGTTCCGAGTCAAGGTTGGATTGGTGGTTGGTAGATGGAGCTTTATCACCGTATTGTGAGTCTAGCATTTTCTTTTGTTGTGTAAAAGTCAGAAATGAGGTCGCGGCAAAAGTGATACTCCCAACGGATCAGGACTTCGACATTCTGGGTGTCCGTGACCTCCAGAACAAATACTTCCTCATCCTTCCAGTCAACCCAGTGATATAGGGTGTCGTACGGAGTGACCCTGTAGGACTCCCAAATTTTGAAGCGATCGAAAGCTTCCTCGATTTGAATATGGAGGAGGGTTGTATTTATCATTTCGAGTTGGGGAGGGACTTCGTACAATAGTTGGATCTACCGTTCGGATGGGATCTGCAACAGGTATGGGAGCCTGTTTCGGAGAGGGATCCCGAATAGGTGATGGTACCCTCTGGGAGAGGGACTCCGTACAGGGGTGGGTACCCCGTTAGGAGTAGCGGCTTTTGGCTCTGAAGGGGCAGCCGGGTCACCAGAACCCTCCAGCTTGGCAAACAGTTTATCATCCGTCATAGCCACCACAGGCTCGGGATCTGCTATTTTTGCATCAACTATTTCTTCCACAGGGGTTGCGCCCTTTGGGATTGATTCAGCTATTGGAGCAGAAGGAACATCTACAGTGACCACTGTAGTTACTATAGCCTCGGCCATAGGATACTTCATTGTCTTCTTCTTCTTCTCTACAGCATGAGATGACCAGCTGTCAGAGACACTCCTCTTCCTTTTCTTTTCCTCGGTCGAGATTCTCAGTAACGTCCCTCGGGTAACTTGAGATCGGCATGCTTTGAGGGTGCGGCCTCTTAGAAATCACAGAAGACTTGTTGAATACAGTGGATTTCATTCCACCAATAAATTTTCTGGGGGCCAATCTTCTTGGCATCGACAGATTGCTTTACTCTACAGTGGGTGAGGATGTAGTTCAAGATGAGGCCGAAAGATTTCTTTGCAGTTTCAGGTTTTGCAGCCTCTTCCTGAATCCTCTTCAGCAGTATTTGGCACCAGTTAACCTTTTCTCCGGACAAGATGGCTACCATCATTCTGAAGCGTATGTTAGTGCACATTTCGAAAGCTCCTATCCCGTTTTCAATTACCCGGCAACAAAAGTCATGAAGATAAACATAGGGCAGACAAAAAATTTTCTTGTGGCATGAGAGGTGAACGTTCTTGGCATTCTCATCACTCGTGAATAGTTTCTAGTGCCACATGGTTTTCCGACCTGAATGTCTCAAGTTCTTCCATTGTCAGGCCATCAGACGGCAGCCTGTATAGTTTCTCCAACATATCTCTGTTCACTGAGACCTCAATCCCTTGAACAGTTGCAGAGATTTCAAAAATTTCTCCTCCTCTTCTATGAGACAAGTATTTTAACGGGGCGTCCAAATAAAATTCTTCTACTATACGTTCATCGTACAATTCAGCGTGCTGGCTCGCAAGGCGGTACAGCCCTTGCTGTTTCACTGGTGAAACGACCACCTCCATTCCAACGAAGCCTTCTACTTCGAGATTGATTCTCTCCATCACCACGGACCTGGCGAAGATGCATCCGTCGATGACTGATTCTCTCTTCTTTATGGAAAGGGAATCAGTCTGGAAAGTCGACATTCTTGCAAAAAAAGAGTTTGAAGAAACTGGGAAATATCACAGAAAATTGCAGAAGATATGTAAATTATTTGCTGAAGACTCGTTTTATCTGCTGAAAGCGTAAAAAGTCTAAAGGAGCAAAATACAGTCCTTTTATAGGGTGCATGGAAGATTAGGGTTTCATACAGTGAACAATCAGATTTAAGGGATGGGAACCGTTCTATTAAAGAACGTCCAGGATGGATTCAGAGTAACTTGTACATCTTATCCATCTGTTTTTGAAATGATAATCGGTCCTAGTTCTGACAGTTCGTCTTCCCTTATTGCATAAACGGCAGTTTTGAAATTATTAAAATCGCGGTATTTGAGGTATTGAAGTCCACATGTCTTTAAAACATTAAAGGATAAAAGTTTTAAATGTAAATAGGGCACTTGGACTTAAAACATTTTCTATACAAATAGAGTTATAATATAATATTAATTGACATCCTACAGTGTATGTGCTGTATCCGTGAATCAATACAACATTCCCCCTTAAAAGGTACATACTATATTCAATTCTTACATCGATTTTTGGATTAATACTGGATTCATGGGTTGTACTGTATTCCCTCTTAATTAATGCACACGTCAGTTGTAGGAAGGTTTCATGCCTTCTTTGCCCTACAGTATTATCTGACTTGTTCTGAATGTACATCAATTAAAGTGGATATTGTATTCTTGGGTCTTACAGCATTCCCCCTCAATTTATGTGTAAAAGCATACAAACTTACAGGGAGTCAGCTGTAGCATTACCAATCCTTAACGAAGCATATGGAATCTAGTAGTGGTGAGAGGTTTTGTGTATATGTCGGCCAACTGAATGTCTGTATGAATCTTTTCGATCCGAACAACTTTATTCTCAATATGATTCCTGATGAAGTGATGCTTCATATCAATGTGCTTAGTTCGCGAGTGCAGTACGGGGTTGTGCGTTATTGCAATTGCACTCGTGATATCGCACATGATTGGCATCTCTGTGGCACTGATTCCATAATCTTGTAACTGCTGTTGCATCCAGAGAATCTACATATAGCAACTTCCAGTGGCATAGTATTCCGACTCAACTGTAGAAAACGAGTTGGCCAATTGCTTCTTACTGAACCATGGCCCAAGTCTAGATCCAAAAAAGTGACAAGTGCCGTTTGTGCTCTTCCTATCCAACTTATAGCCTCCGAGATCTGAGTTGCTGTATCCAACCAAACACAATCCTACATCAACTGTTCCTTTCACGTATTTAAGGATTCGTTTGGCTGTCGTGAAGTGTGAGTCCTTTGGTGTAACTTTATATGGAGCACAAACTCCTACAGCAAACTGGATATCGGGCCTGCTAGCTATTAGGTACAGGAGTGAGCCAATAAGCTTCCTGTAGAGTGATTTATCAACTGGCTTTCCAGCTTCGTTTGCACTAATTTGCGTGTAAGTGCTCATGGGGGTTGACGAGGATTTGGAGTTGATCATCCCAAACTTGTTGAGTAGCTTCTTCCTATACTTCTCCTGATTGATGAAAATTCCTGTAGGCAATTGCTTCACCTGCAATTCTAGAAAATAACTAAGTTCTCCCATAATACTCATTTCAAATTTACTTTGCATGAGATGAGAGAATCTTTGACATAAAGCAAGGTTAGTACAACTAAATATAATATCATCGACATATATTTATACCATTAATAGGTCATCTCCTTTCTGTATCTTAAATAGAGTTTTGTCCACAACACCTTTCTCAAATCCATTATTGGTAAGGTACAGGGACAGGGTTTCGCACCATGCTCTAGGTGCTTGCTTAAGTCCATACAGAGCTTTCCGTAGTCTGTATACTAGGTGTCCGCCTTCAGTTTTGACAAACCCTGGTTGTTTTTCAACATAGACTTCTTCCGCGAGATCTCCATTCAGGAATGCACTATTAACGTCCATTTGATACACTATAAAGCTCTTATGGGCGGCAAAATCTAGGAATATCCTTATGGCTTCTAGTCTAGCTACAGGGGCAAATGTCTCATCGTCATCTATGCCTTCTTCCTGTCTGTAGCCTTGTGTGATTAGACATGATTTGTTCCTGATAACCAGTCCATTCTCATCCTTCTTGTTCAAAATACCCATTTGGTTCCAATTACAGCTTGATGTTCTGGCCTAGGTACTAGATACCATACATTATTTCTTTCGAAACTATTAAGCTCTTCTTCCATAGAAGTTATCCAGTAAGAATTATTCAAAGCTTCATTGGTTGAAACATGTTCGTATTGAGCTAAGAATACGCTAGGGTGTGCATAGGTAATCTCCTAAGTTAAGCTTGAGATTTCCATCCAGGAAATGGAGATTTCTCAGAATCGGTCTCTTCTTGCGTACACAGTACAATTGCTTGTGTACTCTGTATTGTTCTTCGGGTAGATACACCAGCATCAATATCTCCTATAATTAACTCATGTGGGTGATCTCTCAACCATCTCCTGTTAGGTTCTAGTTCGGCATCCCGTACTGTATCTTGTGGTGTTGTAGTTATAGCTTTAGCTTGTACATCATTAGCTTCGACTACTTCTGATCTTACAGCTGTGGGATTTATTTCCAAGTCTACGACAGGCTCTATTGGAGTTAGAGGGTTATTGATGGAAAGTGTTTGGATATTCTGGGTTAAGTCTTCTACTCCTGTAGGATCAAAATGAGGTTCATCAAACACTATATGGACACATTTCTCTATTGTCAGCTTCCTTTTGTTAAAGATTCTGAAGGCTTTGCTAATAGAGGAGTATCCTACAAATATCCCCTCATCTGACTTTTCGTCGAATGTCTTGAGTTGGTCTTTCCTATTATTCAAAACATAACACCTGCATCCAAAGATGTGAAAGTATGTACCTAATGGAGTTTTGTAGTTCCATACCTCATATGCAATTTTGTTGTGATACTTGATGATACGGCGGTTTTGTGTATAGCACGCTGTATTTGTTTCTTCGACCCAGAACAGTTATGGAAACTTGCTTGCGGCAATCATGGTTCTTGTTGCTTCCTTGAGTGTTCTATTCTTTCGCTCGGCAACACCATTTTGTTGAGGAGTCCGAGATACTGAGTATTCGTGCTGTATTCCATTGTCCGAACAGTATTTCTCTATAAAGCCATTTGTGAATTCAGTACCTCTATCGGAACTAATGGACAGGATACTCAACCCTTTCTCATTCTGAAGCTTTCTCAGGTGCTCTTGTAACTTCGTTGTTGTTTATTTCTTCTTGCTTAGAATGATTGTTCAAGCATACCTGGAATAATCATCAACAATAACAAGACAGTATTTCTTACCTCCCATACTTACGGGGTCTACAGGGCCATAGAGGTCCATGTGTAGTATATCCAGAACCCTGTGGGTGGACAGGTATGATTTGCTTTTCAGGGTGGTTTTGACTAGTTTGCCTTTATGATAGGGTCTGCAGATGTTGTCTGTATGCAATGGCACATCGGGCAAGCCTCTAACCATTCTTTGTCTGGAGAGTTTGTTGATCATCTTGTGAGACATCCTCATGTGCCATAGGCAGCTTTGATCTGCAGTGCCTTTGGCAACAAAACAAGAAACAGTGGAGCTCGTAGGCTTCCAGTCAGCAATATACATATTACCTGACCTGCTTCATGTGAGGACGATTTCTTTGGTCTTGATGTCCTTTACTCTATAGTAGTATATATAGAATTACACCGAGAACTGTTTGTCACAAAACTGGCTAATACTAAGTATATTGTACTGTAGGCCTTCAACATAGGGTACGTCGGTGACTATGAACTTTCCTACAAGCAGGGTTCCCTTCCCTCTTGTTCTTCCTTTGGACTTGTCACCGAAGCGCACCGTTGGACCGTGACCGTCTACATAATCTGACAGCTTGCTGATATCACCTGTCATGTGCCGAGAACATCCGCTGTCAAAATACCAGATGTCCTTCTCTTTGATATCCTGTAAGCATAGAATTTAAGTAGATTTAGGTCCCCATTGATTGTTGGGTCCATGTATGTTAGTGCCTTTTGGTACCCAAATTTGCCTGACAGCAATAGATTTGTTGTAGGTTACTTTTGGTCTAGTTTTGCGGTGTCTACGTGGGGCAGGCATGCAGTCGCTGTAACCTTGATTATCATGCATGTAAAATTTAGGGTTATTATTCCAAGTATGATTGCTATCTAGGAGGTGGAGCCATTTTCTCAGGTCTTAAAGCTTGTCTTCTGGGTCTCCAGTTAGATTTCGAGAGCTGTTGTTGATGCTGTGCAGTGACCTGCTTTCTGGATGGATAACGGGGCTCATGTATCCAATAACTAGGCCCACTATAATGTTGATAGTACTGCGGTGTTTGTCTTTGATATTTGGATACAACCTTCTGTCTAAATGGCTGCTAGCACTTTTGATATGCTCGGGCAGCATGCTGTTGATTACGCCTTACATGTCTGGGAGATTGAGATTTCCGTTGTTTTTTATATGAATTTGGTGGCGGAATCGCAACCTTTGTTGTACAAAGGGCAGTTGTAGCTTTTGTGGGATTTGGAGTCTCTTCGGGAATAGGAATGGGTTCCACACCCCTCACGAATACCGTACTAGTTTTTCCCTTATTGGAAAATGAGTTTTACCCTAAGCCACTTTATCATGGGCATATTGTCCAATGCTTAGAATTTCTTCCATCCGTTTAGATGGTTTCTCGAATGATTTCAGGGTGGTCTCTAATTCTCCTTCTCGCTTCTCGAGAGTTTTTACTTTGGCTTCGAGTAGAGCAAAAATCATTTATCTTGCTCTCATTATGAGAGTTAGCCTCATTTAGATCGTGGGGAAGTTCATGATTGCTTTCCATGAGTTTTTGAAATGTGACCTTGCTGTTTTCGCAATCAATAGACATATTTTCATGATTATTCTTCACGAAGTCATTTTCATCTTTCACCTCTAAGTTTAAAATTTCGAGATGTATGTTTTCTCATTTTAAAGTCTCATGGCCTTTTGAAGAATTCATTCATCATATTTTCAAAGGTATGCGCTGCATTTACAGGAATAGTTGAAGTTGAGTTTACTTCATCATCGCTGTCCTCATCGTCCTATATTTCCTTGGCCATAAAGCACATATATGCTTTATCTTCGATCTCATCCTTGGAGGAGTCACTATCAGTGATTGCCTGAAGGTACTCCTCGGTCTTTTTGGATGCGGGCTGGGCTTTTGATTCGCCAATCAGGGCCTTAAGCTTGTTTTTCTAGACACGTATTCTTTCATTCTTTTCTTATTGCTCAGCTTCTGGCAACTTTTGAACTTTCAGATTTGGACACTTATTTGCATGATGTCCGGGTTTTCTACAGTTGTAGCATAAGTTAGAATCACCAGATGAAAGAGTTTGAGAACTTACCTTATGAAAAGGCTTAGGCCTTATGGAGTCTTTCCAGACTGTTTGTTGAACTTTTTGAACTTGTGCATAAGCAGGGCCATTTCATCTTGTGACAGGATATCATCATCGCTGTCTGCAGTCTTGTGAGCTGAGTTGGATGTGCTAGGTGCAGAGCTGTGTCTCCTGTCAGATACAGTGGTCAGTGCTGTAGTCTTGGCAAGTGACTCTTCGGCCTTTTCTCTCCTGTCAATATCATACTCAAAGGCTTTCAGGTCAGAGAAGAGATCAAAGGTAGAAATATCATTAAGATTACAGGATACATGCATAGTTGTAGTCTTAATGTCCCATCGGCTAGGGAGTAATCTAAAGATTTTTAAATTTTTTTCCTTTTGGGTATACACTTTACCCAATGCTTCAAGTTCACCAAGAATTCCAGTGAATCTGAGGTCAAGCTCCTTAAGCGTTTCGGAAGATTTCATTTCAAAAGATTCGAATTGCCGAGTATGTTTGGAAATTTTATTTTCTTTCGAGAGCTCAGTACCTTCGCAAATAAACTTGAGTTTCTCTCAAATTTCCTTAGCTGTCTTACAACTCTTTACCTTTGAATATGTGTGTTTGTCGAGAGTGACAAACAGCGCATTCTTAGCAACATTGTCGAGGTTCACACGCTTGCAATCGTCCGCTATCTATTGCCCGTGCTCCTTCTCGAGTATTTCAGCGTGAGGTTGTCCTTCTATCATGTAGGAGCAGTTTTGGTCGGAATTGCCGTTTGGAGATAGAGTTGTAAAACTCTTTCACGTTGCGGAAGCGATTTAAATAAGGGTGTTGAAATTAAACGACACAAGGATTTAAAGAGGTTCGGCCAAACGTGCCTACGTCCTCTCTCGGTATCTTTTTCTATAGGCTTAAGATAAATCTCTGCACCCCTCTTCTATCGGTCGAGGGATAACCGTTACAAGCTCGTCTTCTATCGGTCCGAGTAAACCATTCTCTTGTATTTTTTTCGGTCCATGTTAAACTGTTTCCTTTTCTATTGGACAAGAAATCAACCACTCTAGATTTCTATCGATACTATATAAACCTCACTAAGATATCGATTGCGATTCTAACAATGCCGGATCCTTGATCCTAATAACACCGAATCCAATCATATCTATTCTTTTTCCTCTCGTGTATGAGTTTTCATGTATCACACTCAAACTATAAACAATACAAGATCAAGAACAACAACAAGAATATCAATATGAATATATGATCAATAAGTCTTTTGCTTTGCGTTGTTGTGTGGTTTAATACCAAGGAAGTGGTATTTATAGCCTTTCTCCACAAACTAGCCGTTAGTCTATTTTGACTAATTAGCGTGCGCTAGCTCTTCTGTTTACCATGCGCTAGCCTATTTCCAGCTTCAGTCCAGTAGCTTCGTTTCTCCATTTACGCACGTTATATTCTTCACTTGCGTACGTCAAGTACACTCATTAGCGTACGTTAACTTTGCATTATAGCATGCGTTAACACAAGTATCCGTTGGATGCATTTGTCAACATATCCGTTTGATTCTTGACTTTTCACCGAATCTCCCAACGTTCATATGCTTGAATTCAAACTCTTTAGCGTGCGT
Source organism: Orobanche coerulescens (assembly GCA_033398695.1). Classification (NCBI taxonomy): domain Eukaryota; kingdom Viridiplantae; phylum Streptophyta; class Magnoliopsida; order Lamiales; family Orobanchaceae; genus Orobanche; species Orobanche coerulescens. The sequence continues at coordinate 29,040,029 of CM065808.1, read as the reverse complement.
TATTCCTTACCAGTAGCATACACTGTCTTCATCTTCTTGCGTGCGCTAGCCTTGATCTCTAGCGTGCGTTATTCCATCTGGTAAGTCCTTCTGTCTTTAGATAGGTTCGTTAGCATGCGCTAACATTGATGTCTAGCGTTCGCTAATGCAGTCCAGATTGCAACTTTTTGCGTCTTCGATTTTTTCGTTGTTTTGCTTCGCCTCTTTGTTGTTTTGTTTTGTTTAGCAACTTAATCATCAAAACTCTATTTATGAATATATGTAATAAATATTCCAACAATCTCCCTATTTTTGATGATTATAAAACAACCCTTGAATTAGATAAAACCTGCAAAAATAAAAATATATATATTTATACGATTCAAAGTTTTCGGCTTTGATCGTTTCGTTAGTTTCACCTATCTTTTCTTTTCTTGTCATTTTCGACTTCTTCGTTTCTCATTTTTCAACTCCTTCGTTTCTCCCCCTATTTGTATACTTTATTTTTCTCCTTTTCGACTCCTTCGATTTTTATTATTTTCTCCTCCTTTTTACTTTTTATTTTTATCGTCATTTTTTTCATGACGCTTTTTATCTGATTCTACTCCCTTCTCCCCCTTTTTGTATTCAGCAAAAAGTGTAAATATAAACGAATAAAATACCAATTAAATAGAGGATACCAATTAATGATACAATATGATATGATAAACTATGCAATATCAATTGATGAATATAAAATATGCATGATATGAGTATAACTCCCCCTGAAAATAATATCTCCCCTTTTGAAAAATATTACTCTCCCTGAGTAAAATATCGAAAGTTAAAAATTGATTTTTGGGGACCCAACCGATAGTTGGTTTTTCTTTCGACACATAGAGGATATTCGGAATAAAAGTTCCTTTGGGAATCCAAATTTTCTTAGTTTTTATCATCCGTCGTGGGCTTTTGCGATTCGAAATGTGATGCCCAATTTTTAAGCATTTTTCACAATGGGGTATTTTGAAATTTACGGATTCATTTTTAGAACGTGGTTTGAATCCTAACCCCTGTTTATTCAAACTATACTTTTGCACGAGAGCATTTGTTCAAATTTCTCGTCTCCACACGAGAATTTCTTTGTTAAATTTTTTAGCTCGGTTTGAACTTTTAAAAGATCAGCCTTTAAAATATTTTCGTTTTCAACGCATTTTAAATGATCGATTTCGATAAATTTTCCCTTTTCAAGAATTTTATTTTTAGATTGAAGGGATTTAATCTCACTTAAAGCATTTTGATAGTCCGTATGTAATAATTCGAATGCTTCAAAAAGTTCGTCGTAAGAGTTACTTACTTGGCTTTCGACGTCGCAATCGTCGAATGAACTTCGGGCTATAAATGCAAGGTTATTTTGATCAATGAAGTCATCATCAATATCTCTGTCACTCCATGTTGCAACGAGTACCTTCTTCGGATCTGCTGCTTGGCAATTCTTTGCGAAATGGCCTGTTTTACTACATACTCGACAATTATTGTCGAATTTCTTATATTCGCCCGATTTGATGTCTTTTTTTCTCCGGTTTAATAAGTGTTGGAACTTATTAATATTTTTGGCATAATATGCCGATTCTTCGTCGCTTTCATCCACCGGGATTTCTTCTCTCTTGGACATCTTAGCCTTCATGGCTATCGTTCTTTCCTTCGGCTTTGGTTTGGCATTCCGAGATTTAAGTACTATCTCGTAGTTGATAAGTGAACCAACGAGAGCACTAAAATCAAGATTGTTTAGATTTTTAGATTCCATTATTGCCGTCACTGTGCCGTCCCATTCTCAAGGTAGTGATCGGAGAATCTTCTTTACTTTCTCACTACTCGAAAGTGGTTTTCCAAAACATGCTAATCCATTTGTGATGACTAAAAATCGGTCGAGCATGATCGTGATGGATTCATCGTCCTTCATTTGAAATAGTTCGTATTCATGAAGGAGCATGTTTATTTTCGTCTCCTTGACTTGAGACGTTCCTTCGTGTGTTACCTCAAGCATTTTCCAAACTTCTTTGGCACTATCACACGATGATATCCGGTTGTGTTCTTCCGGATTTAAGGCACAATATAGAGTTGAGTTGCTTTACAATTGTAATGGTCATTTTTTCGATCGGAATCGTCATATTCTTCGAAAGTTTTAATCGTGCCGTTGGAATTCGTTGGAATTTTCGGACCAAGACATATTACTTTCCAAAGCTCGATGTCATATTCTCGTATGAATATAGACATCTTTTTCTTCCATGTCATGAAGTTTGATCCGTCGAAAAATGATGGTCGGTTAAGAGCAAGACCTTTGACTGGGGCAAGTTGAAACACCATTTGGATCGACTCCTCGAATGTTAAGCCGCTTATTAAGGTACCGCTCCGATACCAATTGTTGGAGCACTTTTGGTCGGAATTGCCATTTAGAGATAGAGTTGTAAAACTCTTTCGCATTGCGGAAGTGATTTAACTAAGGGTGCGGAAATTAAACGACACAGGGATATCTAGAGGTTCGGCCAAACGTGCCTACGTCCTCTCGCGGTATATTTATCTATAAGCTTAAGATAAACCTCTGCACCTCTCTTCTATCGGTCGAGGGATAACCGTTACAAGTTCATCTTCTATCGGTCCGAGTAAACCGTTCTCTTACTTGTATTTTTTTCGATCCATATTAAACCATTTTCCTTTTATATTAGACAAGGAATCAACCACTCTAGCTTTCTATCGGTACTAGATAAACCTCACTAAGATATCAATTGTGATTCTAACAATGCCGGATCCTAGATCCTAATAACACCGAATCCAATCGTATTTATTCTTTTTCCTCTCGTGTATGAGTTTTCGTGTATCACACTCAAACTCTAAACAATATAAGCTCAAGAACAACAACAAGAATATCAATATGAATATCTGATCAATGAGTCGTTTGCTTTGTGTTGTTGTGTGGTTTAATGCCAAGGAAGTGGTATTTATAGCCTTTCTCCACAAACTAGCCGTTAGTCTGTTTGGACTAATTAGCATGCGCTAGCTCTTCTGTTTAGCGTGCGCTATCCTCATTAGCGTAGGTGTAGCGTGCGCTAGCCTGTTCCCAGCTTCAGTCCAGTAACTTCGTTTCTTTGTTTACGTACGTTATATTCTTCACTTGCGTACGTTAAGTACACTCATTAGCGTATGTTAACTTTGCATTATAGCCTGCATTAACACAAGTATCCGTTGGATGCAATTGTCAACATATCCGTTTGATTCTTGACTTTCCACCCGAATCTTCCAACATTCATATGCTTGAATTCAAACTCTTTAGCGTGCGCTAGTCCTTACTAGTAGCGTGAGCTATCTTCATCTTCTTGCGTGCGCTAGCCTTGATCTCTAGCGTGCATTATTCCATAAGGTAAGTCCTTCTGTCTTTAGATAGGTTCATTAGCGTGCGCTAACATTGATGTCTAGCGTGCGCTAATGCAGTCCAGATTGCAACTTTTTGCGTCTTCGATTTCTTCGTTGTTTTGCTTCGCCTCTTTGTTGTTTTGTTTTGTTTAGCAACTAATCATCAAAACTCTATTTATGAATATGTGGAATAAATATTCCATCATATCATTGGGGCACGATTGACCTTAATGATCTTTATTGGACCTTCCTGGATGATGAATATCATCTCCTAGTGCATGGCTGCAAGATAAGTCTCTATCCTAATTCTTAAGTCATCAAACTCATTAATAGAGAACATAGGAACCTTGTTTATCATAGGTATCCATTTGAGAAATAGGAATGATGATGAAAATATGATATGGTTTTCAAAGGCTAGTGATTTGTGGATCTGACTCAGCTAAAAATCGACTAGTTCCTTTTAGAATCAACCGCTCTGATACCACTTGTTGGCCACTAAGCATATAATAAGAAGCTTAGAAAGTAAGAGCACAATAAGCTGTACGATTTTCAAAGTTACTTGCGTAGCGGAAGTCTATTGGGTGAGTTGATGTAAATAAAGCAACTAGGTGTTCTCCTGTTTGCTTGATGTGTACATGGTTTTACAATGTATACTAATATATCACAATAGAATGAAAATAGTAAAGACAAAAATTAAATAACACACAGTTTAAAGTGGTTCGAGGTAAACCCCTCTACTTCCACTGGTCCTCCACACAGGAGTAAAGAGTTTATTAGAATCACTACGTACACAACTACGTGACTTTAACTAGACCTGTCTCTATATCGTTCACACATATTGGTACAAGGACTGTGGCTTTGGGCCGTTCACACAGATTGACTTGAGCTCTTTAGACTAGCTTCTTCTCACACAGATCAAAGCTTCGTCTTCAATTCTTATCTTCCCACACAGGTCGGAATACGCAAGGATCTTTACTCCACACAGGGCTAATAATAATCTCAACGGTAAGGGTGGAACGAATCTCAAACATCAGCTAGATCTTTGATGAACGTTTACTGTATGCTGTGCTATTTGCATTGAGGACTTGTATATTGCTTCGATTGATTACTGTTGTATGCTCACGAAATATACTTCTTTGTAATCGCTAGAATGTCCGAGTAATCTGTCAGAGTGTACGCGATAATGAATGATTTCTTCTATGTTTAAGTCCTCCGGCTTGGGCATATTTGTAACCTTAGCAATGTATCCGTTATAAATGTAGTCGTTGTTGGTTGGTGAGATGTAACGTCTGTCTCTTGATTGGCGGCTGCTGAATGTTTGAATTAAAGCAGATCGCATATAATGCTTCAGACATCCTTTTTGTCTTTGCATTAAATGCTCTTCAGAGCATTCAGACTTGTCTCTCTCCGGCTACATTAAATGTTGTCCTATCAGCAATAAATCCTGCTTTAACCATAAATACTTTATGAATAAATAATGTTTATCTCACAACTGTTTAAAACTTTTTATGTTCAGTCCTTTTGTATGTGTTTAAGTTTTCCAAAATGAAACACCTTCAGACTGTATGATGTATCCAACATATTAAGTTTCTTTGCTGTAGAAGTAGCCTATGTAGGAAGGACTGTATAACATCTCTTTGCTGTATGGACGGGCTGTATGGAGAGTCCTAACAGCTTCCATTCTTAATAACATTCTGACTCCTTTAAGACTTCTTATTGTATGTTGGCAATTTATAAAAACAGGAATATTTATCCTAACACATTGTTTTGTTGGAATAAAATATTCCACACATGCAAATTATGCAATTTGAGATTTTGATGATAAGTTGTTAAACATCGAAAACAACGAAAAACAACAAAGAATCAAGAATTCAAATGTAATACCCGAGATTTTCGTTTCTGGTTATTTTTGATTTTTTGTCTGTTGTGCCGGTTATTTTGTTCCATTGGCAATTACTTGAGTTTTCCATTATATTGGGTACAACATGATGTACCGTGTTGTGAGATTTTCATCGGGTGTGACTTATCGTTTCGTAAGTCGAGCTAATTGTATGTAGTATTTCATTATTGTTCGTCTTCTTCTGGATCGTTATTGTGGTTCTATCTTAATTTTCGGTTTGTGGGAGAATCATTTTGCAACCGGATATTTTCTAGCCGAACCTGTACAACACGGTGGTAGAAACGGCTGAGACTTCTGCCTGTCCTGTGCCGTTTGCCAAACGGTGCTGCCGAGCACTGGGTCCTGCGCCGGGTGTCCGTGCATTTTGGTCAGGCTAGCCCTCTGCCGAGACACAGCAGAGACACCCGCGCAAGTGTTTGCACCGGGTGATGCGCCGTGTCGGACACGACGGAGACACACGCGCAAGTGTCTTGCGCCGGGTGTTGTGCCGTGTAGGTCAGGTTGCGCACTGATCCACAACAAGGTGGTAAACACGGCGCTCGTTGAGCCGTTTGTTGCGCCGTTTTCCGCACGAGTATAAATATGACCGAGCAGTCGACTTTCACTCATTTTTACCATTCCAACTTCATTCCTTCCACAGCCAAGTCTTGGGGAACTTGAAGGCATGTTATTAAACTATGAATCCACGAAGTTCCTGAGTCCATATCATTGATTAATCATTCCGTAACCTCCTCCGATCGACCGAATCAGGGTAAGTTTTTCCAAAATCCTAGTTTTGGGAAAATTGGGGATTTTGCTTGATTTCGTCCGTTTAATCCGAATTAACCTATATTGTGATGGATTATTGATTATTAAGTTGTGTTATATCAATTTTCTCGTTGTTACATGGTTTGATTCATCGTTTTGTTGAGTTACTATTCGACGCCTTGAAGGTGTCCGGTAGAATGTCATAGAGGGGATTTGGGAGTTCTACGATTATTTTTCCTCATACGATTGTTGATTTATTGACAATATGATGTTAGGGTCTAGTTCCTTACGAAGAACTTGAGTCGTAACTCTTCCGTTCGTCTTCTTCTTCAAGGTTTTGAAGCTTCCCGATCGATCGTGTTTTCATTGTTTTCGCCTGGAGAATTGTAGGTATTCGAGGTTTCCCGGTTGAGCCGTGTTCGTCAGAGTGTCCGGTATAGATTATCGAGGTAAGTATCTTGCCCATACATTTCATATTTCGTAGACGTAATAGTTGGTAATTGATTATTATGTGAAATCCGAATATTTTAATGAACTTTCAAAAGGATCGGTATATTCTCGATAAATGTTGTATTTCAAAAGATAACTCGTGCATTTTGGAGTAAATGTGCTTTCCCATATATGTGTATTAGTGTTGCATGGTTGTGATTATATTATGTGATTATAGTAGACCTTTTCCACGGGTTGAAGATTGGGTATTGATGCGTGTACGCGTTTGGTGAATATGTGGTGTTGTGTAATATTAGTTGTTACTCCATTATACGGAGGTTGTGGTGCTTAGTGTTGTTTGGTAATGGTATTTGCTTGTTGGTGTGTGATGGTTGTAAGTGATGTGCCACCGGGTAAGATTTGTTGAATCTCCGGGATCCGTCCTTGCTAGTACGGATTGGGCGTGACTGTGCGGTTATCCAATCGGGTATGTCATGCGGAAACTCCGAGGATCGTGGCTTGCTAGCCCGATGCCGGGATAACTTGCGGGGTTATCCAATCCGGGTATCTCTTGCGGGTACTCCGAGGTTCGTAGCTTGTTAGCGCGATGCCGGGATAACTTATGGTTGTGGTTTGGTTGTGTGACGTACATGTCATGGGTTGTCCGATCGGGTACGTCTAGTGGAGGCTCCGAGGTTCGTGGCTTGCTAGACTGATGCCGCGATAACTATGAACGTATGTATGGTTGTGATTGTGTGACTGTTGTCACTGTGATATGAGATGTTATATGGTCCATCGGGTTATTCACTCGGGTATGTTCTTTGGGAGCATCTGAGGTGCGTGTCTTGTTAGCACGGGACGCGAATAATCCATGAGAATATGATGAGATGTTCGATTGGGTCGTGGACCCCGTGTTTGTTCGGATTGGTATTTTGGAAAATGATCTTTGGGCTGTGCCGCTAAATGGTTTCGATAAGTGAGAATTCTAAAATGTTTTAAAAACTCCCGAGATCTTAAAATGTTTTCTCAGAATGTATATCGAGCTACATTTCCAACTTTCATGTTTCGAACTATTTTATTCAAGCAAATTATCTCGGGAAGTCTGTTGTTATTTTTGTCTAGATGACTATTCACGATCATTATGTTCCTGGAGTATGATGTGTATGACTTGTATTTATATTTTATACTTGCACTAGCAAAACAGTGGAGTTTTGCTAACCTCCGAGTAATCGGGGGGTGGATGTTTGTATTGCATCCAGGTACTTGTAGGTTATTGGGGAGCAAATCACAGGATCGGTACGAGGGATGATGGGGTGACGACGATACTAATCACATGAAGACCCGTGTTGAGTATTTTGGTAACGTCTTGTTGTTTTGTTTTCCGTTGTGGTATTTTCCCGCCTTATGGGAGTGTTGATGTATTCTGACCCCTGTGTAGGTATGAGTTGTGAGAAAGAGTTATGTATAAGTGATGTGTATGTTGTGTTAAAAGACCTAATCGGTCTAACGGTTCGTTATTTAGCCATGTCGGCATGTATTTTGTTGTTGTGATTTCTGTATTTAGCCTGGTAGATCCTCACGGAGAGGGTCTGCGGCGCTGTAATGATACTGTGTGGCTTGGAGGTGTTACAGAATATGGTATCGGAGCTTAGGTTGTGGAAACCTAGGCTGTCAGGTTGAGTTGAGTGTTGTCGAGTCTTGTCTTGTCGGATTGTGTCTGACTGAGTGGTGTCGCGACACGTCGTCTGGGATGTCGGTCGTGATAAGTATCAAGGCGCATCCATCATCTTCTTGCAATCTGTGGATGTAAGTCTTTCTACTATGTTGTGTCTCGTGTTCTACAAGCTTGTGTGGTTTTGTGTTATGATGTGGAGTTTAAATGTGAATTGTGAATACGTAATCCATACTTGTTAATTCTCGTATTGTGCTGGAATGAAGAGTGGTGCTGGTGTGTGTGTGTGTGTGTGTGTGTGTGTGTGTGTATATATATTTGTATAAATCGTTTTTACAGGAGTAATAGTTTTGGTGGTTACACAAGGAAAGTTTATCAATGTGATATTTAAAAGCTTTAATTGTTTTGGGAAGTCACGTAAATTTTATTTTAAAACATCATTCAAGAGAGAAAAAAGTTTGATTTTCGTATGATGACCTCGAGACCGAAAATTTTGAGAATTCAAACTACTTATATTTTATTTTCATCTTGTATTACAAGTTTTCAAAAATTTGATTTTAAAAACTCAAATGAGGTCTACAAATTTTTTTTACTTGAGACGTGACTTTCGCTTTTAACTTTTCGATTTCATGAATTTTGGTTACAAGGTATGTGGTAATGATGTTATTGTTATTTCGAATATAATGCTCAGAGTTATGATTAAAATGGTGGTGTGAACGCTGAGTCGTTCGGTGTGCACTAGTTGAGATAGTCCTCTTGACTGAGAGGGGGAAATTCGGTTTTGAATGTTAATTAACTTTTGATGGCTACTTGTGTAATGTTATAATTATGCAAACCGTTGGCGTGTATATTTACACGCTGTTGTTTATTTGTAACCTCCAGTCTAGTACTGTTGGTAGGTGATTATGTTTTTCGTTGCGTTAGGTTGTTGCTTGTTAGTATGCCGAGGGACAGAGGTCATGGTCGTAACCGTGGTACTGATGGCCACGGGGTAGAGATGTTAAACGGGCTCGGGCCCGCCGGGCTGGCCCGTTTAACCCGCTAAAAAACCGGGTTAGGGCCGATATTTCCTAGCCCGTTTAAATCCGGACTTTTCGCCGGACTGCTTAGCCCGAAGCCTGGTGGCTAGCCAGAAACCCGCTAGGGCTAGCCCGAAGCCCGATATATATATATATTGTTAATTTCAACTTACAGTAATACTATATTTATATAACATATATTAATATTATATATGTAATATATATTAACATTATATATAATGTATATTATTATTGTATTTGTTAATATAGTGTGTGTTTATATATATATATATATATATACATAAAAGTGTATTTTTTGTTATATTATTATAGTATATTTGTTACTATATATATAAAATATATTGTTACTGTTTTTTTTGTTTTATGACTTATAAAAAAATAAAAAATAGATTTTTTAAATATTTAGCCCGTTTAGCCCGAAACCCGTTAGGGTTAGGGTTAGGGTTAGGGCCGATATTTCCTAGCCCGTTTAAATCCGGGCTTTTTTTGCCCGGGCCGTTTAGCCCGAGGCCCGCTAGGGCTAGCCCGGAACCGCTAGGGCTAGCCCGTTTAACATCTTTAGTCACGGGGAGCAGACGCGGGATCAAGAGAATAGTGCCGGGATTGATATTGGTATTGGTGTTGCTACTATATTGCAACAAGTAGCAGCACAGATGACTCAGTTGACCCAGGCGGTTCAATGCAACACTGATGCGACTCAGAACGTCGATGTAAATCAATGGTTTCGAGAGGTAGTTCGTATGAATCCCCCTTGATTCGCCGATGTTGCGGATGCATTGGGCTGGGATGGTTGGATTCTTCAGTTGAGTAAGATATTCGAGGCGGTTGATTGCCCCGAACAGCGGAAGGAGCCTATCGCTTAGTACCTTCTTGATAGAGATGCCGCTAATTGGTGGGAAGCTGTTAAACCTCGTGATCGTGATGTCACGTGGGCGGAGTTTCAGGAATTTATGGAAGATGGGTTTTGCCCGAAACCGATTAGAGATCAGAGGATTTGTGATTTTTATTTGGTAGAACCGCATGACGTATCGCTGTCGCAAGCTATCATCGACTATAGCAAACAACTCAGTTATGTGCGAGATCGGGTGAGAACTGAAGAAGAGAAGATCTGTCATTTTGACATACGGATGAAGCCGGAGATTCGCAAGTATATGGAGGGACTCACTTGCACTTCGTTGAGAGATTATCAGAATCGAGTCTCGGCCTATGAGCTAGCTTCGTTATCGTCGGAATGTATGCCCGAGTCGAAGAAACAGAGGAAGTTCGATGATCTTATGGACAGTACAGGAGTTGGTCTTTCTAGATTGCAACGTCGTAGTCTTTCTGCTGTGAAGCTTCATCGCTCGATGAGTGGGACTAAGAGTTCTAAGTCATCAGCCTTGACTCCTGGTAAAGCCGGGAGGTTTTTTAACTGCAATGTGTCGGGGCATGTTCGTGCATATTGCCCTTCTCCGCCAGTAACGTGTTACAAATGCGGACTCGTGGGACGCCGGGTTCAGTTTTGCGAGTTGGTCACCGAGCCTTCCGAGGCACGAACTTGAGAACTGATATCAGGATCGACTCTAAGAAGCCACTGGGAGGTGTAGTCTACCAGTTGTATGTTATGTTATTTCCTTGCTTTGTTGTTCCGAATTTCGGGGATAAACTTCTTTTATTAGAGGTGGATCGGATTTTTGAACTTCTGTATTTTCAACTCTATCGACTCATTTGTGTTTGTTGATATTTTCTGAACTTGTTCTATTCTTCACTTTTTGTTGTTCGAACGACTTGTGGTATTGTTTCAGATTAATTAGTTTGTCATTGTGACTTTTTCGGAATTCGGTTCCATTCCCGTGAATCTTATGCAAATGAATATCTTGCAATTTTTACCAGATCATATATTGTCTTGAGTCGAGGTGTGAACTTCAAATTGCTATTCGATTTTTGTTGTTCGTTGTGCTTCGAATTTGGTTGTTCGACCGGTTTTGTTTCGATCGTTGGTTATCCAATTTTTGTTGATCCCGTATCGTGATTTTTGAGCATTCGAATCACTTCGTAGTTTACTTAACTTTGGGAAATTAGCTTCGTATTCGATCTTTCAAACCTTGGGTTGTTGGAATTTCGTAATTTTTCAGCGATTAACTCGTGTTTTGATTGATGTGCTGTTCGGGTTGGTCAACCATATTGATTTTTGTTCGTTAAGTTTTGTTATCATTCTAGCGTAGCGATATGGATGGTAGCATCTACGTATTGCATGTGATTCGTTGCATATCGTCGGCAGCAGATAACGTGTGTTATCTGAGATTTTCTTGCGTTTATTGTTTCATGTTATAAGTTTCGGGGACAAAACTTCTTTTAAGAGGGGTAGAATGTAATACCCGAGATTCTCATTTCCGGTTATTTTTCAATTTTGTTGGTTGTGCCGGTTATTTTGTCCTGTTGGCGATTGCTTTAGTTTTCCCCTATGTTGGGTACAGCAGGATGTACCGTGTTGTGAGATTCTCGTCGTGTGCGACTTATCATTGCGTAAGTCGATCTAATCGTATGTCGTATTTCATTATTGTTCGTATTCTTCCGGATTGTTGTTGTGGTTCTATCGTAATCTTCGGTTTGTGGCAGAATCGTTTTGCAACCGGAGATTTTCTGGCCAAACCTGTACAACACGACGGTAGAAACGGCTGAGACTTCCGCCGTGTCCTGCGCCGTTTGCCGAACGGCGCTACCGAGCATTGGGTCCTGCGCCAGGTGTACGTGCGTTTTGGTCAGGCTAGCCCTTTGCCGAGACACGACCGAGACACCCGCGCAAGTGTTTGCCCCAGGTGATGCGCCGTGTCGGACACGGCCGAGACACACACGCAAGTGTCTTGTGCCGGGTGTTGCGCTGTGTCGGTCAGGTCGCGCACTGACCCGCAACACGGAGGTAAACATGGCGCTCATTGGGCCGTTTGTTGCGCCGTTTTCCGCACGAGTATAAATATGACCGAGCAGTCGACTTTCACTCATTTTTACCATTCCAACTTCGTTCCTTCCGCAGCCAAGTCTTGGGGTACTTGAAGCATGTTTTTAAACTATGAATCGACGAAGTTCCTGAGTCCATATCATCGACTAATCATTCCGTAACCTCCTCCGATCAATCAAATCAGGGTAAGTTTTCCTAAAATCCTAGTTTTGGGAAAATTGGGGATTTTGCTTGATTTCGCCCGATTAATCCGAATTAACCTATATTGTGATGGATTATTGATTATTAAGTTGTATTATACCAATTTTCTCATTGTTCCATGGTTTGATTCGTTGTTTTGTTGAGTTCCTATTCGATGCCTTGAAGGTGTCCGATACAATGTCATAGAGGGTATTCGGGCGTTCTGCGATTATTCTTCCTCGTAAGATCGTTGATTTATTGTGATATGATGTTAGGGTCAGGTTCATTGCGAAGAACTCGAGTCTAAACTCTTTTGTTCGTCTTCTTCTTCAAGGTTTTGAAGCTTCCCGATCGATCGTGTTTTCATTATTTTCGCCCGGAGAATTATAGGTGTTCGAGGTTTCTCGGTTGAGCCGTGCTCGTCGAAGTGTCCGGTATCGATTATTGAGGCAAGTATCTTGCCCATACATTTCATGTTTCGTAGACGTGATTGTTGGTAATTGATTATTATGTGAAATCCGAATGTTTTAATGAACTTTCAAAAGGATCGGTATATTCTTGATAAATGTTGTCTTTCAAAAGATAACTCGTATGTTTTGGGAGTGAATGTGCTTTCCCGTATATGTGTATTAGTGTTACATGGTTGTGATTATATTATGTGATTAAACTAGACCTTTTCCACGGGTTGAAGATTATATATTGATGCATGTACTCATTTGGTGAATATGTGGCGTTGTGTAATATTAGTTGTTACTCCTTTGTAAGGAGGTTGTGATGCTTAGTGTTGTTTGGTAATAGTATTTGCTTCTTGTTGTGGGATGGTTGTAAGTGATGTGCCACCGGGTAAGATTTGTTGAATCTCTGGGATCCGTCCTTGCTAGTACGGATCGGGCGTGACCGTGGGGTTATCCAATCGGGTATGTCTTGTGGAGACTCCGAGGTTCGTGGCTTGCTAGACAGATGTCGGGATAACTTGTGGGGTTATCCAATCGGGGTATGTTTTGTGCGGACTTCGAGGTTCGTAGCTTGTTAGCGTGACGCCAGGATAACTTATGGTTGTGGTTTGGTTGTGTGATGTACTTGTCATGGGTTGTCTGATCGTGCACGTCTCGTGGAGGCTCCGAGCTTCGTGGCTTTCTAGCCCGATGCCAGGATAACTATGAACGTATGTATGGTTGTGATTGCGTGATTGTTGTCACTGTGATATGTGATGTTATATGGTCCATCGAGTTATTCACTCGAGTATGTTCTGTGGGAGCATTTGAGGTCCGTGGCTTGTTAGCACGGGACGCGAATAATCCATGGGAATATGTTGAGATGCTCGATTGGGTCTTGGACCCTGTGTTTGTGACTGAAATGGTATGATTAGGTCGTGGACCCCGTGTTTGTTATCGGATTGGTATTTTGGAAAATGATCTTTGGGCTGTGCCCCTAAATGGTTTCGATAAGTGAGAATTCTCAAATGTTTTCAAAACTCCCGAGATCTTAAAATGTTTTCTCATAATGTATATCGAGCTACATTTCCAACTTTCGTGTTTCGAACTATTTTATTCAAGCAAATTATCTCGGGAAGTCTGTTGTTATTTTTGTCTAGATGACTATTCACGATCATTGTGTTCCTGGAGTATGATGTGTATGGCTTGTATTTGTATTTTATACTTGCACTAGCAAAACAGTGGAGTTTTGCTAACCCCCGAATAATCAGGGGTGGATATCTGTATTGCGTCCAGGTACTTGCAGGTTATTGGGGAGCAAATCACAGGATCGGTACGAGGGATGATGGAGTGTCGACGATACTAATCACATGAAGACCAGTGTTGAGTATTTTGGTAACGTCTTGTTGTTTTGTTTTTCTGTGGTATTTTCCCGCCTTATGGGAGTGTTGATGTATTCTGGCCCCTGCGTGGGTATGATTTGTGAGAAAGAGTTATGTATAAGTGATGTGTATGTTGTGTTAAAAGATCAAATCGGTATAATGGTTCGTTATTTAGCCATGTCGGCATGTATTGTGTTGTTGTGATTTCTGTATTTAGCCTGGTAGATCCTCACGGAGAGGGTCTGCGGCGCTGTAATATTCCCGAGTGGCTTGTGGGTGTTACATCAAAGACAAAGCAGAGCGCTAATAGCGCACGCTAAAGTATAAACTAGCGCACGCTAATCATCAAGACAGAGAGTTATGCAACATAGCATTGAAGGCAATACCGCATGATAGTACATAAACTAGTGCACCCTAAATGACTGAGTTAGCGCATGCTAATAATAAGGCTAACACACGCTAATGAAAGAATATATCTGTTGGACAAAAGACTTTCAACACCGGACCATAGTAAATGAAGACCAGCTGGCTCACGCTATGGTGTACATTAACGCACGCTAAAGGAAAGAGGCAGAACCTACTGGACTCAACTGATCAATAGATAACATATGTAACAGATGAGAATAACGTATGCTAAACATACCAATAGCGCACGCTAAAGAGAGACAGGCAGCAACGGCTAGTTGAGGCTTTATGAGTATAAATAGCAAAGTATTTGGTATCATTCAATACAACAACTCCAAGCAAATTGTATATACATATTGTTATATTCATTATTGTTGTTGTTGTAGTGACCACTTTTCTAGAAAAATAATTCTTCTAATTTTAAGAAGAATAAATAAAAATTTTGCAGCGGAAATACATTTCAAAAAGACAAACTTAATAATGACAAGTAATATCCTCGAGTCATCGTTAAAACAAAACATACTTTGACGTGAAAATCAAACAAATCCAATAATTGTTCATAAAGCGTAGCTTGATAAAAATAATGGTGAATTGAATAAATAACTATTCATGAAGCTTGATCATCCCACACTCAAGCGCATGCCACATCAAGCTCCTCAACCTGAAAGGGTTAAATAGTGGGGTGAGCTTCCAACTCGCTCAGTGTGGAGGGTATGCAATATGTCTAAGTTAATTACTAAATATATTAGCAAGTATAAACAACATGACTGGTAAATTCTGAAGCCCATTGGCTAGCCCGAAGGCTTTACGCACAATTAAGTGCTTCTGACTGATTTGCACATTTAAATGCTTCTGACTGATTTGCACATTTAAGTGCTTCTGACTGATTTCACGTACACATACAAGACAATATATAAAGCAATTAAAATAAACAAAAGTGTAATAAATCCCACACCTGGGTAAAATGCAGTTCTTGAACTTGAATGTGATGAAGATGCTTGACTCGACAATCTTAGTTCATTACTATAATGTGGCTGGAAATTAAATAATAGAATTAAATTATAAGTGAATAATAATCGTAATTGAAAAGGTCAGCATGTTAAAAGCTTGGCTGAAAGGGACTGATTTTTAAAATATTCAATCTGGATGGTGGGACTTAAAGGATTGGAAAATTCAGGGACTAAAATTGAATACACTGGAAAGTTGATTTGGGAAATGGAAAAATATGGAACTTGGGGACTCAATTGAAAAATCCTAAAAAGAAACTGGGTATAAGAACCTCATCCTCACAAGATTTCGGCCGACATATTTCTCACCCTCACCTCTCCTCTCTCTCGATTTCTCTCATCTGTTCTCAACTCTCTCTCTCTCTCTAAAACTCTAACTACTGGAAAATTTTTCTCCCTCAGCCGATTCCTTGTTCACTCTGAAAAATTCAGTCTCTCACTGATGAACACACAAAGAAAAATCGGCAGACACAGAAACACAAGGAATCGAGACATATCAGAAGAAGACACACACAATCACTAATTGAAGGTATACGATTCTGAGTCATCCCTTATCATGAAGATCGACACCTACTAGCGAACCCTCCACTCGCACTACAGTAAATAGTTTATGATAGGAGAATGACTGGCCTGCTGTGTTTTGATGTGGGATAAGAGAGGGTAGCATAAATCGAGGCAACAGTGGTTCAGGCTTGCAGATGAAATTCGTGGATTCGGGATTATTGGGGTTTGATTTTGAAGCTTCGGGGTTAAAATCAAAAGTGGTTTTCAAATGGGTTTCTTGGTTTTGGGATTGATTTTTGTCTGGGCTTAAGTGCGGGTTTCAAGCTGTGCAGGTTCAGGATGAAGAATGGTTTCTTGGTTTGGGGGTTCTTAATTGAGCAAAAGGTTGAGCAGATTCTTTTATTTGGGGCTCCAGTGTGAGATTTGAGGCTTATACGGTGTTCGACCGGGATGTGGCTGGTGAATCACCACTATCATGAACAGCTTCTGTGAAATAGAGGGTTTGAAAGTTTGAATCCAATTGAAGTGTGTTTTATTTTAGGAAATCGGATCTGATTTACATGTGGTGGTTGAAATTTGGATTCTGATGAATTATATTTGGAGAGTAAAAGAGATGAGACTTTGCAAAAAAGCTAGAAATGTTGCTGGATGATCGACAACAGTAATAGAGAGTGATTGTAGAAAGATGTTTACCTTTGCTGGAGAAGATGAAAAGTTGCAGAACGTGAGAATTGCACAAGGGTTGAGGGACGACTGGAACGACACAAAGATGTATTTCTGTGTGTATTGTGTATTCTAGGGTTTGTATGAGTATAGGAGGCGGTATTTATACTATAGAATTTAGGTTTAGGGTTGAGATATAATGGGCTAGGAAAAGAGTGGGCCAACTCATTAAATTGGCTAGTAAAAGAATTTGGGCCACAAAATTAATATGGGCCGAACAATAAAAATGAATAATAATTGGGCTAAACTAAATAATAATAATATTAATACTAGTGATAGTAATAATAAACATAAATAATATTATTATTTAGTTTGTAAAATTTTTTGGTAACAATTAATATTGCTTAAAATTTGACTCGGGCCTAGCATTGACGAGATGCACAATGAAATAAAGTGACAAGAGTTAATATGACATGAAATGAGACAATGAATTAATTAATTTGACATTCGTCAAAATAAAATGAAATGAAATGAATTTGCATGGTCATGAAAATAAAATGAATTAAACGATAAATTATTCGGGCATTAATTTAATAACATTGAACATATTTTCTATAATTCATAATAAATGTATATGTGAAATCGGAGTGTTACAACCTACCCCTCTTCAACAAATTTTCGTCCTCGAAACTTAAGTTACGTACCTTGAAAAATGAAGGTTGGATACTTAGAACGGATATCCTATTCACGTTCCCAAGTTGCCTCATTTGGTCCATGATGACTCCATTGAACTTTCACCAATTTAACCTCTTTGTTTCGTAACTGATGTACCTTACGCTCCGAAACAGCTGTAGGTACCTCCTCATAAGTCAGGTTCTTGGCTACATACAACTCTTTGAAATTGCATACGTGACCAGGATCATGTATGTACTTTCTCAGCATGGAGACGTGAAAGACATTGTGCACTCCCGATAACTCCAACGGCAATGCCAAACTATAAGCAAGATCACTAACACGACCCAAAATATCAAAAGGTCCGATATAATGAGGCTGTAGCTTTCTCTTTTTACTGAATCATATCACTCCTTTCATCAGCGCTACCTTCAAGAGCACCTTTTATCCAATCTCAAATTGGATATCTTTCCTTCATTTATCAGCATAAGACTTCTGCCGATCCTGGGCAGTCTTAATTTTACTTCCGATTTCAGCTATCTTCTCTACAGTATGTCCGATCAATTCTGGACCCAAAATTTTTCCTTCTCCAACCTCACTCTAATAAAGAGGCGATCAACATTTCCTTCCGTACAGAGCCTCATACGGGGCCATTTGTATACTCGCTTGGTAACTATTGTTATAAGCAAACTCTACTAAAGACAAAATATTTTCCCAGTTCTCACCAGTATCAAGAACACACACCCTCAACAAATCTTCAAGTGTCTTGATAGTCCGTTCAGATTGACCATCAGTTTGCGGATGATATGCAGTACTGAAATTCAATTTAGCGCCCAATGCACTTTGCAGACTTTTCCTAATTTTGACATAAATCGCGAATCTCTATCCGAGACGATCGACACTGGAACACCATGTAACCTCACAATCTCCCGAATATATCCTTGCATACTGTTCCATACTGTAAGTCATCCTCAAAGGTAGAAAATGAGATGACTTCATCAAACGATCTACTATCACCTAGATAGCATCGTTCTTCCTCACGGTTCGTGGTAGACCAACCACGATATCCATTGTGATATGCTCCCATTTCAATTTTGGGATTTCCAACGGTTGAAGTAAATGTAACACCCCAAAAACGGCGGCTATTTTAGTCACGTGGACCCCCAATGGGATCCACCAGGAGAAACCACAACATAAACTTAACATCCATAGACGCGGTACCGAACCACGTTTATTAATCAAAACCCCGATATGGAGTATAGTTCACACATATAAACTCACACAAACGTACACAGGATCCAAATCTGGTATAGACCATATGGAGATGGAAAATACCTTACAGATTTTTAATACATTCATCCGAAAATAAATAAAATGAAAAATCACAGTAAGACATAACCGAACACCAAAAGACTCGGGCCCCCCGAATTAGTATCCTTCAAAACCCTCCGCCGCCATCATGCTCTTCCTATGCCTTGCCCTTTCCTCGCCATGAAATACAAGTATTTCGCCCAAACCACAGTCTCATCTATACACTATAATAATTCTCATGGCATTATACAATTCATATACATACGGATCTCAAAGAAACAACTGATTACTGAATATACCCCGCAGGCGTATAAACAGTCAGTCCCATCTATCGAACATATCGACCAAATAATATGGCTCAAGACGGACGTCACAGTATGCCCGATCCGGTATACGGAATCCAGAATATACATGGGACGATGTACCTAATTAGCCTCATGAACTACATCTCGTGTGCACGATCTAATGCGGAAACATCCGCGCATGACCATCAAGTGCCCAGCTAAAAATCATACACATAACCGATCGGCATGCAGATATGACTCCATAGATGTCACGATGCAACATGAAAACGAAACTCAACGAATTACACTTTTATCAAAGAATCGAACAACTCACCGAAGTGACAACAAAGCTCAACGAGACCAACGGTAACAAGGGCGATAAGTTTGGGAATATAATCCCACCACAAATGGTAACACGATCAAAGTCATTACCACATCATGAATCATAGATTTACAGAACATTTCATATACACGAAATGCATAATAATCACAAGAATTCAACCATCATTATAACCAAGCAAGATAACTTGCCTCAATTCCGTAGATGAATAATCCTTGTTTGAACGAACAAACGAACGGTATCTCTGTCTAACAATACTCACTTGAATAAGCAAACCTTGAATGAAACGTAATTCATTCAACAACATATTCGTACGATAATAATATTATTTCATTGAAACAATATTCGTAACTTAACTCGAATAGTTCAACTATCTTATCGAACATTCTAACGCTCCAATTACGAATTATCATATATCAAGTTTATTATATTCGCCAGCATATTCTAACATTAATGCCAAGCATTGGAAGTTAAGAACATTATCAATGTAATACTATGATGATTAAACATACTCTCAATTCATCAACAGTTCCGATTAACGCTGGACATGTCAAGAGTTGTGTTTAGTTACATTCTTCATCATCTTTCCTATGATTACGTTAAGTCAATCTAGAAATGAAATCATAACTTTAAGTTTTAAGCATAATAAGAGCATCATCTTAATTTACATCTCCTAATACATGAGGATCAACGTAATTGAATTCGGCCGTTAATTCTACCGCATTATTATCACCCATAATCGTTATAATCGTCCTAAGAACACTATCAACATATTAATCTAGTGGTTAACACCTTCTTAAGTTATCAACACATTCGATTAACTTGAACATATGAAGGTTATGATTGTATTCTACCAAAATCCATTGCTTTCCTTTGAAGAAGTTACTCAAAACCTAGTTACATCATTTATGATGTTTGAAACTCTAAACATAACATCATCCAATTTTGTAATAATGATTTTCAAGGGGTTAACATAACATTTAGACAATCCATTTCATCGACTTATTAAATTTATCACGAATGTATCAGTTTCGTAAGGCCAAAACATAGTTCCATGTTATCTATCAAGGATTAATTAAACATTCAGGACAAGATTAGAACCTAACACCTCTAGTGATCAAGGATTCCTTACAAGTTCTAAGTGTCAAGATCAATATCAACTTCCTATTGTCATGTTATTAATCAGGTTTTATCCAACATAGTCAATACAACTATGCTATGAAGTTATCATACATCAAGAAGTGGTACTAACATTCCTTATAGTGTTCTTCACCTAGTTTAAGCATGATTCTAATAACTTATCATGTTTATCCTAGATTAATCTAGCATTATATGAGGTGTTTTAATACTAGTATCATCACAAGCATGGATTTAATATGAGTTAAATAAAAACCAACCTCAAAATGAAGAACAACACCAACACTTCCAAGAACACACTTCAATCTCCTAGTCTCCAAGTCACAATCCAAGTCACGAAGCTCCAACACAAGATGGAAGGGGTATAAATCGATTTGGCAAGGTGGGGAATCGTTTTCTCAGAGGGATGGTTGAGTTGGTTGAGCGGAAAAATGAAAGGCAAGCCATACATTTATAATCCGAATTCAGCATTACGTACGCTATAGCTGGGGGTTAACGCACATTATAAACATTACGTACGTAACCTTTATGAGTATTACGTACGTAACAGGTTTCCAGAAGTCACCGACTCAAAATACACATGTTCTTACGTACGTTTCCTACATGAACACACGTAAATCTCTTGTTCATTACGTACGCTAAGACATAGCCATTACGTACGTAATGGCCATTGACTAGGCTGTCACGATCGACTCCCGAAAGCTACCTACACTTTCGGCCCCACCCACCGAAAGGTGCTCTGCTGGTTGATTCCCCGCATTACATACGTTAACATAAAAGGGTTACGTACGTAATAATACGTACATAGCATACGTAAGATTAGTTTGCTAGCGCACGTTAAGGGCAACAACAACAAGTAAAAAATGAAATTCTCCACTTAACATCTAACAATCAACTATAGTGTGAACGACTAAGATCAACAATTCAATCATAACTCATCAATATACTCATTACAATAAACATGGATATAGTATGATAATGTTCGATTTAATCGAAGAATACAATAATAAAGACGAGGGTTTAGGTGGGTATTACATACTCCCCCCCTTAAATGGAGTTTCATCCCCGAAACTAAGGGGTAAACGACTCAGGGTATCTCTCTCACATACTATCCTCAGTTTCCCACGTAGCCTCCTTGATTCCGTGTCTTGACCTTTGAACCTTCAATAAGGGGATTGCCTTGTTCCTCAACTGTTTGACTCTCCTCTCTAGTATCCGCACGGGCCGTTCTTCATACGAATGGTCATCGGCTATCTCGACCTCGTCGAATCGAATAATGTGGCTCGGGTCATTTACATACTTCCTCAACTGGGATACATGAGATACATTGTGAATCCGACTCAAGGCTGGAGGTAACACCAAACGATATGCTAGGTCGCCCACACGTTCCAAAATCTCAAACGGACCAATATACCTCGGGCTCAGCTTGCCTCTCTTCCCGAATCGAAAAACGCCTCGAGTCGGGAACACTTTTACCGGTACACGATCACCGACCTCAAACTCGAGTGGTCGATGACTGCATATGATTTCTGGCGGCTTTAAGCCATTAATAAACGACTCTTAATCAGAGCAATCTTCTCGCGGGCTGCTAACAACATATCAGGCTCCGTACCAACGGATTCAGACAAGTCGTCCCAACACAGAGGGGACCTACAACGATGGCCATACAATGCCTCATAAGCTGCCATCTTGATCGAGGCGTGCCAACTATTATTATATGTGAATTCCACCAACGGTAGTTGGGCTTCCCAATCGTACTTCCAATCGAGAGCACACGCCCTCAACATATCCTCCAGAGTTTGAATAGTCCTCTCAGACTGACCTTTAGTCTGAGGATGAAATGCCGTACTGAAGTTCAACTGTGTACCCATCGCATGATGAACCGCCTTCCATAAATGTGACGCGAACCATCCATCACGATCTAATGCAATACTCTTGGGGGTACCATGCAGCCTCACAATCTCTTTAATGAACAACTGGGCCAACCTCTCAGGACCCCATGTATGCTTAATTTCCAAGAAGTGGGCTGATTTGGTCAGTCGATACACAATCACCCAAATCATATTCATACCTCGACGGCTCGTTGGCAAGCTAGTAATAAAATCCATCGATATGTGTTCCCACTTCCACTCGAGAATCGGGACTGGCTTCAACACGCCCGCTGGTCGCTGATGCTCAATCTTGACCTGCTGATAGGTCAAACACCTCGAAACGAATTCTGCAACTTCCCGTTTCATGTTACCCCACCAATAATACGGCTTCAAATCCTTATACATTTTGTTCGATCCCTGGTAAATGGAATATGGGGTAGTATGGGCCTCCTTCAGAATAGTGTTCCTCAACTCTTCATCTACTGGTACACAAACACGATTTTTGAAGCGTATCAGTCCGTCCTCGTGAACCACAAATCTAAGGGCTTTCCCCTGATCAGCTTCTCCCCGAATTGTAGATAAGAACGGATCCGTCATCTGTTTCGTCCTGACTATCTCATCAAGGGACGATGAAATCTCAAGCGTGCAAAGTTGGCCCTGAATGCGCTGTAACCAGTCCTCAATCTCCGGCCACATGAACTCTAACTGTAATTCTCTCTGGGCGGTCAAGCGAGCAAGTATCTACTCCTGTACTGCTTTACGACTCAAGGCATCGGCAACCACATTTGCCTTGCCTGGATGATAAAGGATCTCGATATCATAGTCTTTGATTAGCTCTAGCCACCTCCTCTGCCTCATATTCAACTCCTTCTGAGTAAAAATGTACTTCATGCTCTTGTGGTCCGTAAAAATATGATAGGTAACACCATACAGATAGTGGCACCAGATTTTTAAATCAAACACCATGGATGCTAACTCCAAATCATGGGTCAGGTAGTTGACCTCGTAAGGTCGCAACTGTCTGGATGCATAGGCGATTACTTTCCCATTCTGCATTAATACGCATACAAGGCCCTGTCTCGACGCATAACTATATACCATGAATCCCTCCGTTCCTTTTGGTACCAAAACAGGTGCTGAAATCAATCGGCTCTTGAGTTCATCAAAACTTTGCTGACAGGTTTCCGACCACAAATATTTCTTATCTTTTCTCAACAGATTAGTCATCGGTTGAGCAATTTTGGAAAAACCTTCCTCGAACCATCGGTAATAGCCTGCTAGACCCAGGAAAATACGAACTTCCTTCACATTCTTCGGAGATAACCAGTCTTGGATGGCTTCTGTCTTCTGTGGGTCTACTCTCACTCCATCTGCTGATATTACATGTCCAAGAAAAATAACTTCAGACAACCAGAATTCACATTTAGAAAATTTTCCATAGAGTTGTTCCCATCTTAACGCATCGAGAATCTGACGGAGGTGATACTCATGCTCTTTATGGTCATGAGAGTAAATTAGAATGTCATCAATAAAAATAACTACAAAACGGTCCAGATAATTAATAAAAACTCGATTCAATTCCATGAACACTGCCGGTGCATTAGTCGGTCCGAATGGCATGACAACGAACTCATAATGCCCATAACGAGTACGAAAACCGGTCTTCGGAATGTCAGACTCTCGAATCCTCAACTGATAATTCCCGGATCTTAAGTCAATCTTGGAAAATACAGTGGTGCCTTGGAGCTGATCCAGCAAATCATCAATACGAGGTAATGGATACTTGTTCTTGATTTTCACCTTGTTCAACTCACGGTAATCAATACACAAATGCAGAGATCCGTCTTTCTTCTGTACAAACAACATCAGCGCTCCCCAAGGGGACGCACTAGGTAGAATATAACCTTTCTCATTCAACTCCTCAAGCTGGCTCTTCAACTTCTGCATCTCGGTCGGTGCCATACGATATGGTGCTTTTGAAAGCGGGGAAGTTCCTGGCTCCAACTCAATGATGAATTCTACCTCCCAATGTGGGGGTAATCCTGGCAACTCATCTGGAAATACATTTGGGTAGTCTCGGACTACCGGAATATCGGTCAACTTAACTGGTCGGTTGGTTGCCTTGGTCATGTAACACCAATAACCAACACAACCCTGATTCAGTAGTTTTACTGCATTCAATACGCTAATAACTCTCCCGGAATGACTGGGATTATCACCCTGAAAAATACACGCAACACCATCATCAGATGTGATAGTCACTATTCGCTTACGGGCGCTAAGTATGGCATCATGACGATACATCCAATCGATACCCAAGATCACATCATCTTTAGGTAAATCGACCACAATCAAGTCTGACAACCACTCACGGTGGTTCATGCAAATCGGACAGTTCTGTACTTCACGATTCCCAACAATTCTTCTACCACCGAGTAGTCCAACGACATAAAGTTCACAATCGGTAACATGATCTAATTGCAAACGACTCAAACAAGAAGTAGACAAAAAGAAGTGTGAAGCACCGGTGCCAAAAAGGACACAAACGGGTTGAGAGTGAATCTCGAGGGTACCTGCAATCATGCTGGCTTCGGGATCGTCGGCCTTCTTCATCTCATAGACTCTGGGTTTTGCAACTCCGGTACTAGGTGTACCAGCATGATTTCCTCGGCCCATCCCTTTGTTTGCTCCAGTAGTCTGATAAGAAGCGGACGGAGGTACACGGTCCTGAACAGAAGACTGTACTGGAGCAAGAGATGCTACTGGAGCACGCCCGGGTCCACTCCTGCAATAGCAAGCACGATGTCCATTCTTCCCACAAGTGTGGCAGGAGACAGCCGGCTTCGGGCATTTGGAGCTGATGTGTACCTGGTCCCCACAGTTATAGCATATGATAGGTGAGCTGATCGCTCGACTGTGCGACACGGTCGACTTCGGCACCGTAGGTGGCCGTTCAGAAGGGTTTGGCATTGACTGGGGCTTTTGGAACGTACCTCGATTACTGTCTGCCTGGGTCTAGTTTCTGGATCTCTTGTTGGAGGACTGGGGCTGCTTCTTGGAAATCTCCTTCATACTGAGTTCGTATTCCAGGGCTTTCTCGATTAATTCTGGTAGGGTCGTACAGTGGTGATTGAGAAACTGCATCCTCATTCGGGGTTTAAGCCTCTTGAGGAAATATTTGATCTTACCAGCTTCCGAACAGACAACTGACGTAGCAAAAGGAAGAAGTGCCTGGAATTTCTCAGCAATAGTTAGCACATCCTCGTCCTCAGATGGATTGGGGTTCAACAACTCTGATAATTTGGCCTCACGGAGAGGTACAGGATAGTAACGGTCTAGAATAAGATTCTTGAATTCCTCCCAAGTACTCGCGCCATCAGCAGGCCTCACATAAATCCACCAAGTATGGGCACCCTTGCTAAGGTAGTAAGCCGCCACAGCAACTCGGTTCTCTTCTGGGCATTCCACCATTTCGAACAGCTTCTCAAAATGCTCTATCCAGTATACTATGTCGGTAGGCTCAGAAGAGCCTTCAAAGGTCGGAGGTTGTTGACGCGATATGTCGTTAATGATCTGGCTCACAATTCTGCCGTGCACCAGACGTGGAGGCTGCTGTCCCTGCTGTTGTCCATTTGTAGCATTCCTCTGCATAGCTTCCATCATCTGCCCCATTTGGGTCATCTGGGTCATCATACCCTGCATAAGCACATAAGGGTCAACGTGAGCACCCTCATGTCGTTCGGTGTGGTGGGACTGGCTCCTATTAGGTGAATCACTCCCCGCCGAGCTTTGTCCCCTATTCGTACGCGTGTTAGCACGTGGCCTCGGGATTCGGCCCCTTCCGCAGCCTCGACCCCCCGCCACGACCTCTCAAATTACGTTCCATACTGAAAGGGTCAAACAATGATCGTAAGCACAATTCAATTTACATTCTTACGGCCAGATTACGAATATATGCTAAGTTAATAGCAAAAAAAATGGGACTACATAAACAATTGCGAGTATCACACAAAATATCATATCGATATTAAATCTAAACAGTTTCGATTACATACTCAATGTAGGATTTCCTCAGAAAATCAAACAGGTGAATCTTTCCACACATTCTCGAATGCCAAGATTGACAAAGGGATCGATTCCCATCAATATTATGCCAAATCATGGCTCATGAGAAACATACCGTATTCGACGGGTCAGGCGCTTGCACAGGTCACACGTGGCACGAAGGTTTCTTTATGCTAGTTCGATCTACAATGACTCAAAATAAAAAGACACTCTCTCATACCATCTTCTATAACACCCCGAAAATGGCGGCTAATACAGTGTCGTGGACCCCCACTGGGACCCACCAGGCGAAACCACAACATAAACTTAACATCCATAGACGCCGTACCGAACCAGGCTTATTAATCGAAACCCCGATATGGAGTATAGTTCATATATATCAACTCACACAACCGTACACAGGATCCAAATCTGGTATAGACCATATGGAGATGGAAAATACCTTACAGATTGTTAATACATTCATTCGAAATAAAATAAAATGAAAAATCACAGTAAGACATAACCGAACACCAAAATACTCAGGCCCCCGAATTAGCATCCTTCAAAACCCTCCGCCGCCATCGTGTTCTTCCTGTGCCTTGCCCTTTCCTCGCCCAGAAATACAAGTATTTCGCCCAAACCACAAGGTCAGCTATACATGATAATAATTCTCATGGTATTATACAATTCATATACATACGGATCTCAAAGAAACAACCGACTACTGAATATACCCCGCAGGCGTACATATCGACTACAGTCAGTCCCAACTGTCGAACATATCGACCAAATAATATGGCTCAAGATGGATGTCACAGTACGCCCAATCCGGAAATGTGTTCGTGCACATGTCCACCCCATATACGGAATCCATAATATACGTGGGATGATGTACCTAATTAGCCTCACGAACTAAGTCTCGTGTGCATGATCTAATGCGGAATCATATACGCATGACCATCAAGTGCCCGACTAAAAATCCTACATATAACCAATCGGCACGCAGATATGACTCCAGAGATGTCAAGATGCAACATGACAACGAAACTCAACGAATTACACTTTTATCAAAGAATCGAACAACTCACCGAAGTGACAACAAAGCTCAACGAGACCAACGGTAACAAGGGCAATAAGCTTGGGAATACAATCCCGCCACAAACGGTAACACGATCAAAGTCATCACCACATCATGAATCATATATTTACAAAACATTTCATATACACGAAATGCATAATAATCACAAGAATTCAACCATCATTATAACAAAGCAAGATAACTTGCCTCAATTCCGTATATGAATAATCATTCTTTGAACGAACAAACGAATGGTATCTTCTTCTAACAATACTCACTTGAACAAGCAAACTTTGAATGAAACGTAATTCATTTAACAACATATTCGTACGATAATAGTATTAATTCATAGAAACAATATTCGTAACTTAACTCGAATAGTTCAACTATCTTATCGAATATTCTAACGCTCCAATTACGAATTATCATATATCAAGTTTATTAGATTCGCCCGCATATTACATTAATACCAAGCATTTGAATTTAAGAACATTATCAATGTAATACTATGATGATTAAATATACTCTCAATCCATCAACACTTCCGATTAACGCTGGACATGTCAAGAGTTGTGTTTAGTTACATTCTTCATCATCTTTCCTATGATTACGTTAAGCCAATCCAGAAATGAAATCATAACTTTAATTTTTAAGCATAATAAGAACATCATCTTAATTTACGTCTCCTAATACACGAGGATCAACGTAATTGAATTCGGCCGTTAATTCTACCGCATTATTATCACCCATAATCGTTATAATCGTCCTAAGAACAATATCAACATATTAATGTAGTGGTTAACACCTTCATAAGTTATCAACAAATTCGATTAACTTGAACATATGAAGGTTATGATTGTATTCTACCAAAATCCATTGCTTTCCTTTGAAGAAGTTGCTCAAAACCTAGTTATATCATTTAGGATGTTTAAAACTCTAAACATAACATCTTCCAATTGTGTAATAATCATTTTCAGGGGGTTAACATAACATTTATACAATCCATTTCATCTACTTATTAAATTTATCACGAATGTATCAGTTTCGTAAGGCCAAAACAAAGTTCGATGTTATCTCTCAAGGATTAATTAAACATTCAAGACAAGATTAGAACCTAACACCTCTAGTCATCAAGTATTCCTTACAAGTTCTTAGTGTCAAGATCAAAATCAACTTCCTATTGTCATGTTATTAATCAGGTTTTATACAACATAATCAACACAACTATGCTATGAAGTTATCATACATCAAGAAATGGTACTAACATTCCTTATAGTGTTCTTCACCTAGTTTGAGAATAATTCTAATAACTTATCATGTTTATACTAGATTAATCTATCATTATATGAAGTGTTATATAAAGAAAAACCAACCTCAAAATGAAGAACAACACCAACACTTCCAAGAACACACTTCAATCTCCTAGTCTCCAAGTCACAATCCAAGTGACGAAGCTCCAACACAGCATGGAAGGGGTAGACGTCGATTTGGCAAGGTGGGGAATCGTTTTCTCAGAGGGATGGTTGAGTTGGTTGAGCAGAAAAATGAAAAGCAAGCCATATATTTATAATCCGAATTCAGCATTACGTATGCTATAGCTAGGGGTTATTGCACGTTTTAAACATTACGTACGTAACCATTATGAGTATTACATACGTAACAGGTTTCCAGATGTCACTGACTCAAAATAAACATGTTCTTACGTACGTTGTCTACATGAACGCATATAAAGCTCTTGTACATTACGTATGCTAAGACATAGCCATTACGTACGTAATGGACATTGACTAGGCTATCACGATCGACTCCCGACCACTACCTACACGCTCGGCCCCACCCACCAAAAGGTGATCTGCTGATTGATTCCCCGCATTACGGACGTTAACATAAAAGGGTTACGTGCGTAATGATACGTACATAGCGTATGTAAGATTAGCATGCTAGCGCACATTAAGGGCAACAACAACAAGTAAAAAATGAAATTCTCCACTTAACATCTAACAATCAACTATAGTGTGAACGACTAAGATCAACAATTCAATCATAACTCATCAATATATTCATTACAATAAACACGGATATAGTATGACAATGTTCTGTTTAATCAAAGAATACAATAGTAAAGACGAGGGTTTAGGTGGGTATTACAGTAAACCTCCTGGCTGTTGGTGTTCTGCCTTCACCTGCTGACATTTCATACACCTCTCCACCAATACACCAATGTCCCGTTTCATTCCTCTCCACCAAAAAAACTTCTTCAGGTCGTGGTACATCTTTGTACCTCCCGGGTGAGCAGAGTATGGTGCATTGTGAGCTTCCTCAAGAATATTTTTCCTAAGGAATGGATCCTTAGGAACACATAACCTCCCATCATAAGCCAAAACGTCATCTGCGCCAATGACAAATTTTTCAAACTCCAATCTTGTGCTTGATCTTTCATCTTGCACAAGAACTTATCACGTGGTTGAGCCTCCTTAATTTTATCCCTCAAGTTTGGTTGCAAGACCAAAGATGATAGGATTGCTTTCGAACTCTTTTAAGACTCAACTACCTCAATCCTCAACTCGGAGAACTCCTTTATCAAACTCTCATGATCGGTAAAGCAAGCTAACTCGCCTCTAGTCTTCCGACTCAAGGCATCATCTACCACATTAGCCTTACCCGAATGGTAATGAATAGTACAATCAAAGTCCTTCACCGAGTTTAACCATCGCCTTTGTATCATGTTAGGATCCTTCTGTGTGAAAAGATACTTCAAACTTTTATGGTCCGTGTATATCTCACACTTCCCTCCATAGAGATAGTGACGCCAAATCATCAGCGCATGTACTGCAGCAGCCAACTCCAAATCATGCGTTGGATAGTTCAACTCATGTGGTTTAAGCTGTCTCGATGCATAGGCTACTACTTTACCATGTTGCATCAGAACACAACCCAACCCCTGCTTTGAGGCATCACTATAAATAACAAAGTCTTCCATCGAATCAGGAATCGTTAATACTGGTGCCGAGGTTAGTCTCCTTTTCAACTCTTGAAAAATTTCCCCAAACCTGTCACTCCTTTCAAACCTCATGCCTTTCCTTGTTAACTGGGTC
Organism: Orobanche coerulescens; assembly: GCA_033398695.1. Classification (NCBI taxonomy): domain Eukaryota; kingdom Viridiplantae; phylum Streptophyta; class Magnoliopsida; order Lamiales; family Orobanchaceae; genus Orobanche; species Orobanche coerulescens. The sequence continues at coordinate 29,009,527 of CM065808.1, read as the reverse complement.
ATAGGAGTGGCGATTTTCAAAAAAACTTCGATAAATATCCTATAATAGCCAGCTAGGCCCAGAAAACTGCGAACTTCGGTCGCATTCTTGGGTACTCCCCAACTACTCACTGCTACAACCTTATCGGGATATACCTCAATTCCTTTTGAAGTCAGCACACGTCCAAGGAATCTAACTCTGTTTAACCAAAACTCACATTTCTTGAACTTGGCGTACAACTTCTCCTTGCGAAGTGTATCCAATGTAATCCTCAAATGATCTTGGTGTTGTTCTTTGTCCTTAGAATATATCAAGATGTCATCTAAGGTTGGAACACCCTGTTCATCAAATCCATAAAGACTACCGGTGTATTACTCAGACCAAATGGCATCATTACAAATTCAAAATGCCCATAACGGGTCCTGAAGGCTGTCTTGGGAATGTCACACTCCCTAATATTCATTTTATGGTACCCTGAACGCACATCAATCTTCGAAAAGATTCCAGCTCCTCTCAACTGATCGAATAGATCCTCGAATCTCGATAGCGGGTACTTGTTCTTCACCGTGAGTCAATTCAACTCTCTGTAATTTATACACATCCGAAGTGACTCATCCTTCTTTCATACAAACAGCACTGGTGCACCCCATGGTGACACACTAGGACGAACAAATCCGAGCTCCAACAGCTATTAAATTTGGAATTTCAATTCCTGAAGTTCCTCGAAGCCATTCTATATGGCGCTTTGGATGTTGGGGCCACCCCATGAACGAAATCAATACTAAACTCCACTTGCCGGTCGGGTGGGACTCCCGGCAAATCTTCTGGAAACACATCCAAAAACTCCCGTACTATTGGTACGTTTGTAGGAGACACCTCATTAGTACGAGTGTCGACCAAACTCACCAAGTAACCCTGACATTCCTCCTTCCTTAAACTTCTCAGTACCTTCATGGTTGTGATTACTCTGGGTACTGTCCAACTCTCAGTACCATAAAAGGTGATCGACTCGCCTTCGGAACACCTCAATGTTACCTTCTTCTAACGGCACCTTATATCGGCATCATGTCTATCGAGCCAGTCCATACCAAGGCTCACATCAAAATCCATCGAGCTAATCAAATACAGGCTAGCGTCAAATTCTCTATCTCCTATCTCAATATTCTCGTCAATCATTCTATTAGTGAGGATCGTATTTCCTGACGGTAAGCTAACCTCAAGAGACTCAACAGTTCTAATGCTTCTATGACCAATAACATGATAAAACTTTGCAGACATAAAAGTATGTGTGGCACGAGTGTTAATAAAGCGAAAGCAGGCACATTAGAGATCATAAGCATACCTGACACCATGCCGGGATTCTCATCTGCGTCCTTTTGCGTCAAAGTATAAATGTGAGCTTTTCCTCCAGAACCTTGACCTTTGGCCCTTTGGAGATGACAGTTCGAAGATGAATGCCCTGGCTTCTTGCATCAGTAGTAGACACCTTTACCGTACAGGCACTCCCCTCCATGATTCTTACCACACTTTGAGCACTCTGTCTTACTAGGTTGAGGCTTAGGTCCCCACCTTTGATCAACCTTTGCTTGCTTATTAGAAGCCACAACCTTATTTTGGTTTCCATTCTAATGCCTCTTACTGGTACTAGGCTTCGTAGACTGTTGTTGATCCAGATTATGGATAGCCTCAACCTCTTGGTCTTGAAACACTGTCTCAGTATACGGTAGCACCCCATGACCAGCCACGATGTGACGAATACTCGAGCTTAAACCACTCCGGAACTTAAGGGCTCTCTTTCGATCTGTATCCACCATGTGCTCCTCAAAGTAGCTGATTTGGTTGAATATTCTCTCATATTAGTCAACTGTCATTCCTCCTTGTTTGAGATTCCAAAACTCTCTATCCATCTTCTCTCGGTAATGTTGTGGGTAGTACTGTTCCATCACTATTTCCTTGAACCGATCCCAAGTTAATGCAGCACGCTCGGCCACCGGCCTCAAACGCCAATAGCTTATCCACCAGTGTCCAGCATCCTCCACCATTTGGTATTGGCTGCAAAGAATTCTTTGCGCATCAGTGCTCCCAATGATCTCAAAGGTGCGCTCGAGCGACATGAACCATTCGTCAACAAAAGCTGGTCCTTCCCGACCACTGAATGATGGTGAGGTGAAACGTCGGAACTGTTGCACAACTTGTGCCTGAGTAGGAGCTGGCATGTTATTATTGTGGTTATCCTGACCTCCGTCACCACCACCACTTGCACCAAGGTTGGCATTCTGACCACCGGGATTATTTGCACCTCGGTTAGCTGGGCGTCCACATCCACGAGTTGCCATTATCCTAAGACATACCACACGCAAAGATCCTTCAGTACTTACCCAACGAGAGGGAGAAATAAAATGGGGAGATATATTACATCTATAGGTTGAGAACCAGAGATTTATAGCAATGTTGATTTACGCATGTCACACATATACTTATGAATTTATAAGAAAATAATTTCATGGCCAAATACATTATCATGAAATTCTTATCTACAAAATAGACTGAATATGCATCTTTAATACATGAATCATGATTGATTTGGTGAACTGCATTTATCACAAGTGAATAATAATAACTTAATGTACCTTGGAGTCGACGTGGAGCGGCAGAGGTGAATGATCATAATTGCTAAAATATTTCACTAGTTGCGAAAATGAAATTTTTGTTTAGAAAAAGAAACCATTTCAAAGAGTCTACAGAACCGTACACCCGCTCTGATACCACTTATGTAGCAACCACTTTTCTAGAAAAATAATTCTACTAATTTTAAGAAGAATAAATAAAATTTTTGCAGTGGAAATACATTTCAAAAAGACAAACTTAATAATCGCAAGTAATATCCTCGAGTCATCATTAAAACAAAACATACTTTGACGTGAAAATAAAACAAATCAAACAATTATTCATAAAGCATAGCTTGAGAAAAATAACAATAAATGAATAAATAACTATTCATGAAGCTTGATCATCCCACACTCAAGCGCATGCCACATCGAGCTCCTCAACCTGAAAGGGTTAAATAGTGGGGTGAGTTTCCAACTCGCTCAGTGTGGAGGTTACGCAATATGTCTAAGTTAATTACTAAATATATTAGCAAGTATAAACAATACGACTGATAAATTCTGAATCCTGTCGGCTAGCCCGAAGGCTTTATGCACAATTAAGTGCTTCTGACTGATTTGCATATTTAAGTGCTTCTGACTGATTTCACGTGCACATACAAGACAATATATAAAGAAATTAAAATAAACAAAAGCGTAATAAATCCCCACACCTGGGTAAAATGCAGTTCTTGAACTTGAATGTGATGAAGATGCTTGACTCGACAATCCTAGGCCCGTAAATCTTGATTATTATCTACAAATAATAATAATAATAATAATAGTTCATTACTATAATATGGCTGAAAATTAAATAATAGAATTAAATTATAAGTGAATAATAATAGTAATTGAAAAGGTCAACATGTTAAAAGCTTGGCTGAAGTGGACTAATTTTTAAAATATTGAATCTAGCTGGTGGGAATCAAAAGGATTGGAAAATTTAGGGACTGAAATTGAAGACACTGGAAAGTTGATTTAGGGTCAAATGGAAAGGTATGGAACTTGGGGACTCAATTGAAAAACCCTAAAAAGAAACTCGGTATAAAACCCTCATCCTCACAAGAATTCGGCCGACATAATTCTCACCCTCATCTTTCCTCTATCTCGATTTCTCTCATCTGTTCTCAACTCTCTCTCTCTCTCAAACTTTCACTACTGGAAAATTTTTCTCCCTCCGCCGATTCCTCATTCACTCTGAAAAATTCAGTCTCTCACTGATGAACACACAAAGAAAAATTGGCAGACACAGAAACACAAGGAATCGACACATACCAGAAGAAGGCACACACACACAATCACTAATTGAAGGTATAAGATTCTGAGTCACCCCTTATCATGAAGATCGACCCCTACTAGCCAACCCTCCATTGGCACCAACGTACGGGCTACAGTAAATAGTTTATGAGAGGCGGAGGATCGGCCTGCCATGTTTTGATGTGGGATGAGAGAGGGTAGGATTAATTGAGGCAACATTGGTTCAGGCTTGCGGATGAAATTCGTGGGTTCGGGATTATTGGGGTTTGATTTTGAAGCTTTGGGGTTAAAATCAAAAGGGGGTTTTCAATGGGTTTCTTGGTTTCGGGATTGATTTTTGTCTGGGCTTAAGTGCGGGTTTCAAGCTGTGCAAGTTCAGGATGAAGAATGGTTTCTTGCTTTGGGGGTTCTTAATCGAGCAGAAGGCTGAGCATCAGGATTCTTTTATTTAGGGCTCCAGTATGAGATTTGAGGCTTATACAGTGTTTGACCGGGATGCGGATGGTGAATCACCACTATCGTGAACAACTTCTGTGAAATAGAGGGTTTGAAAGTTTGAATCCAGTTGAAGTTTGTTTTATTTTGGGAAATTGGATCTGATTTACATGTGGTTGAAATTTGGGTTCTGATGAATTATAGTTGGAGAGTAAAAGAGATGAGACTTTGCAGAAAAGCTAGAATTGTTGCTGGATGATCGACAACAACAGTAATAGAGTGATTGTAGAAAGATGTTTACCTTTGCTGAAGAAGAAGAAAAGTTGCAGAACGTGAGAATTGCATAAGGGTTGAGGGACGACTGGAACGACACAAAGATGTATTTCTGTGTGTATTGTGTATTCTAGGGTTTGTGTGAGTATAGGATACAGTATTTATACTATAGAATTTAGGTTTAGGGTTGATATATAATTGGGCTAGGAAAAAAGTTTGGGCCAACGTATTAAATTGGCTAGTAAAAGAATTTGGGCCACGAAATTAATATGGGCCAAACAATGAAAATGAATAATAATTGGGCTAAACTAAATAATAATAATATTAATACTAGTGATAGTAATAATAATAATAATAATAATAAATAATATTATTATTTAACTTATAAAATCTTTTGCTAAAAATTAATATTGCTTAAAATTTGGCTTGGGCCTAGTATTGACGAGATGCACAATGAAATAAAGTGACGAGAGTTAATATGACATGAAATGAGATAATGAATTAATTAATTTGACATTCGTCAAAATAAAATGAAATGAAATGAATTTGCATGGTCATGAAAATGAAATGAATTAAACGATAAATTATTCGGACATTAATTTAATAACATTGAACATGTTTTCTATAATTCATAATAAATGTATATGTTAAATCGGGGCATTATAGTTGTAATCGAGCTTAATTGTTAAGAGTTCGAGTGTTCGATACACTCAACCGATACACGAGAGGAAAGAAAGGATTGTAGATTTGATTTGGTGTTATTAGGTGTAATACCTGGTTGTAATTCAGTCATTATCATTCAGTAATTTCATTCGGTGATTGTCACCATGTAATTTTTTCACTTGTTAATAATCATTCATCTGTGTTCACCGTTCGGAATAACTTCGAGTTGTGTATCGATATTATTCATTGTTTCAACCTTACTCGGGAATCGAGACAAGAGTATTTTCTTGATCGTTATATTGATTCATTAGTCGATGTTGTCGTTGGAGTTCATGTCATTTCTAATCTCCTCATTGTTCAAATTGTGTTTTGTTGGGCGAACCCTTGTAATCATTGCTTGGAACCACCGTTTTGGGGTTTCCGTACTTCCATTTCGTGTTATTGTTTCCCAAATATTGATTCATATTGCTTTATTCTCTTTCCGGGTTATTTTTCATCATTTTAGGACCCAAGGGGGGTGTGGGCCGTGGCACAAGGAGTGTGCGCCGTGGCACACACATTTTCCAGTTTTGGCCGAGCAGCCTGTACCGTGGGCCGCGGCACACTGCCGAGTCACTGCCGCGGCACACTCGTCCGGGCCGCGGCACACTCATGTTGCAACTTATCGGCCAACCCGTCTGTACCGTGGGCCGCGTCTTATGGATATGTTTGATTATTCATTGGATTATTGAAGGATTATTCAAGAACACTTTGAATGTTAGGTTGGATTTGGGGGTTTTCGATTAATCGTTGTTGTAATCACGAATTTGGATATTCATATTGGATTATTGATCTTATGGAAGATGTTTTGTTGGTTTGAAACACTTCTTGGGATTTGATATTGGTATTATTGAGGTTTGGTTGTAAACAATCGAAGTTTGGCCACAAAGTGTTCGATATAATGCCCCAATGAACTTGGTTTAGTCGTATCGACGTTTTGAGTTCGTTATATTCGTGTTTGATTCGTATGTTGAACGGATTGTTGGTAATTGTGTTATTCAAGGTTGTTCGAGCGACCGATATCTCAATTAGGACGTTGTTCGTGGAAGGATAATTGTCATTGGTGTTGTGTATGTTAATTCTTACTCGGTTAAAAGGATATTCATTCCTTTTGTTGTTGTTCATTCATAATCATAATTCATTCATCATTGTATTAACCGTATTGAGACTTGTAATTGTCGAATAATCATTTCATTCACGAGGAACGATGGTTCCAATCATTTCATTGGGTTATCAATCACTTCACTATTATTTTCATCCTGGTGAGTCATTCTTGACCTTGTCGAATTATTATCCATTGATATTCATTGTGGTCATTCTCGTTCATATGACCTTCAGGGTTCATATTGCGTGGTGGGTGCGGATGTGTGGAATTTTTAGTCGGGCACGCGATGGCCATGTATTGGGAGTGATCTGATGGGTGTGCACAGTAACGATTACCTCCATGAGACTAATTAGGTACAAGGACGGGTGTGTCCAGTCATCCGTCTTGTACACTTGCCTGAGAACACTACGGGCGTCTTGTGATACTCCTCTTCAGCGTAATTCATAACTAAGGATATTTCATAACTTGGATATATCATGATTGTGTATTTTCAACCCTTGAGGATTGTTGTTACGTATCGGCCCGTTGGGAATTTTGTTTTCGTGTCACGGCAAGGCAAAGGCACGGAAGGGCATGTTGGCGAGAGTCCCATGATACTAGTAGGGGCCCTAGTCATTAGGTTATTTCAGTCATTTCAGTCATTCCAGTCATTCTTATTTCTCTTCATTTGTATTTCCGCTGCAAATTCCGTTTGAGATGTTTATTTATTCAGGGTGGTGTATTTTATCTTCATATAAAATATACTAGTATCATGTATTGTCCTGGTGTATTGTACTTAAGCTCCTCATCAGAGTATTTGGTAATATAATGTGGTTCGGTACTACAATTATATTATTTAATTCATTAGTTTTCATTTGCACAGTGGGTCCTAAATGGGGTCCACAGACCGTAATATCCGCCTAGTTTGGGGTGTTACAGAGTTGGTATCGGAGAGTGGTTTTGAATACTACCTTCCGAGTTATGTCTCATTTGAAATCATCGTCATCGGACTAGTATCATTGGACTTTCGCGTCACGTGTGACCTGTGCAGATGCCGAGCCAATCAGACTGAAAGAACTGTAAGACTTCTAACGCCATGGTATAATTTCTGGCAATAATCATCCATTCATAACTCATCAGTTAACAATCCTCAATCATCATTTTCATTTTTGACCAGGACGGTCATGTTAACTCATTAATCACTCAATTCATTTCATTACTCAGTTGTTGATATGGAAGATCATATCATTAATCTTGCTAACTTGTTCAAGATAATCATTTCAAGAATATCATCAGATAATTATGTCACCTCAGTTAATCATTCATGTAATCACTGTGTTAGAGTGCACATGCTCATTTTCATCATTTCATGACGTAAATCATAATGCGGTACTCATACGAGATCTATGATTATCATGCGACCTTCCTACTTCAGTATGGAGAGAGCTGTCAAGGGATGCACGGGGAGAGGCCGCGGTGCGGGCCGAAACCCGGGAAATAATCACTCGCTGTCGGGAAATTATACCCAGGACTCGGCTCGATCAGAAGATGTTCGGGTTGATCCACTCACTTTTATGCAGGTCATGATGACCCATATGCAATTGCTCAATCATCATTGCGCCACTCTGGCCGGATTAATCGAGAGAACTCTCCCGTATGAGCCTACTTCTAAGGAAATTACTGAGCAACAACCTTCATCTGTCAGCAAGAAATCAACGAAGCGCAATCAGTCCGATGGCGGTCAGTCAACTTTCAAGAAGCCTCGTGCGGGCCCTAATGTTTCTGAGCAACCTCCTATGGTGCATAATCGTGCGGGATCTCAGTCACGAGCGGCCAGTTCGCCCGTCACCTGTTTCGACTGTGAAGAACAGGGTCATTTCAGCACCAAATGTCCGAAACAGACTGTCACGTGCCATAACTGTGGAATTGCTGGGCATAGGGCCCGTTTTTGCTGAAGGGACTCTAAACCCATTCCGGCGTCATCTCAGGCCGCAGGACATTCAGCGGTGCAGAATCAGGTCACTCAGTCAGCGTCGTTCAAGACGACAGGAGCTAACAAAGGCGGAGCCAAGAGCTATCAGACGGGAGCATCTGGTTCGGGGGCCGGCAAGCCCCGAATTTATGAGATGAAGAAGACCGACGATCCAGAGGCCCGAATGATCTCAGGTACACTCGATATTCTATCTCAACCTGTGTGTACCCTTTTTGATACTGGTGAATCGCATTCATTCATTTCTGAGTCATGTTTGAGTAGACTATGTCTGGGTAGTGCTACTAGTTGTGAGCCTTATGTCATTGGTCTACCTGATGGTAGACGAATTATCGGAAATCGTGAGATTCAGAATTGTCCGATTCAGCTTCAGGGTCGTGTATGGCTAGGAGACCTAATCGTGGTAGATTTACCGAGAGGCGACGTCATTTTGGGTATTGGTTGGATGGATCATCACGATGCCATCATCAGTGTCCGTAAGTGTATGGTCACTATCATTTCAGTCGTTGGGGTCGAATGTGTGCTTCAGGGAGGTGATCCCCGTTGTCCCGAAAGAATCATTAATATTATGGTAGCAGTAAAATTACTATTAGAGTTGTTCAATCATTCATTGTATCATTTTCATCGATTGGCCGTTCTTAGGCAATCGAGGTGTTCAATCATTCATTGTATCCTTGTCACCGATTAGCCGTTCTTAGTCAATCGAGATATTCAATCATTCATTATATCATTATCACCGATTGGCCGTTCTTAGACAATCGAGGTATTCAATCATTCCTTATATCATTGTCATCGATTGGCCATTCTAAGGCAATCGAGGTGTTCATCCATTCGTCGTATCGTTGTCGTCGATTGGCCATTCTCAGGCAATCGAGGTGTTCAACCATTTTGGTATCATTATTATCATTTGACGATGTACTCCCAGACGAGCTACCTGTTTTACCTCCACCGAGGGACATGGATTTCACGAGTGAGTTGGAGCCCGGTACGTCCCCGTTATCGAAGGCACCATATCGGATGGCCCCGACCGAAATGCAGGAGTTGAAGATTCAACTTGAGGAATTGTTCGAGAAAGGTTATCTCCGACCGAGTGCGTCCCTGTGGGGAGCACCAGTGTTATCTGTCAAGGAGAAGTATGGTTCGTTTTGTGTGTGTATTAATTATCAGGAGTTGAACAGGATGATGATCAAGGATAAGTATCCTCTACCCCGCATCGATGATCTCTTAGATCAACTTCAGGGAACTTCAGTAATTTTCCAAGATCGACTTAAGATCTGGATATCATCAGTTGCGAATTCGAGAGTCGGATATCGCGAGGACGGCATTTCAAACACGCTATGGCCATTATGAGTTCGTGGAGTTAATTAATGCACTAATGCACCCACGGTATTCATGGAGTTAATGAATCGGGTTTTCATCGACTTTTTGGATCAGTTTGTTGTTGTCTTCATCGATGACATTTTGATTTATTCTCGTGACCGAGAGGAACACGAGGTTCATCTTCATCAGGTTCTCGACGTGTTAAGACGAGAGCAACTTTATGGAAAGTTTTCCAAGTGTGAGTTCTGGATGTCCGAAGTGACTTTTCTCGGGCATGTAATTTCATCAGATGGAGTGTGTGTTGATCCTCAGAAGACGTAGTCTATCCAAGATTGGTTACCTCCGAAGAATGTTAAGGAAATCCGAAGCTTTCTCGGATTAGCCGGTTATTATCGGTGGTTTGTGGAAGGATTTTCTAAAATCGCTCAACCAATGACGAACCTTTTGCGAAAGGATAAGAAATACACGTGGTCCGACGCGTGTCAACGGAGTTTTGAGGAACTCAAGAGCCGGTTAATTTCAACACCTATACTTTCCTTGCCGCAAGGGACGGAAGGATTTGTGGTTTATAGTGATGCGTCTGGGCAGGGTCTTGGATGTGTACTCATGAAGAATGAGAAGGTTATTGCTTATGCTTCACGGCAATTGAGACCTTACGAGGTTAATTATCTGACCCACGACCTAGAGCTAGCAGCCATGGTGTTCGCTTTGAAGATTTGGCGTCATTACCTTTATGGCGTCACCTGTTGATAAGTGTCATTTTTGTACACTTATCCATGGTTTGTATCGATAAAATTCACCCATCATTGAGCTAGTCTACTCGTTTTTTGCTTTTAATTTATTAGTTTTAATAATTTTATTTTTATTGGATGATGATCGGATTAAATAACTGAATTACTCAAGAAACAACATGTGTAATAAATATTCTCTTTATTGAATTTTGATATATTCATGTTGTAGGGCTTTCCGAGACGAATTCGGCAGTCTTTAGGATTCAAAATCGAGTTATATATCAAAAGTTATCATCCGAAGAAGATCTGGGGCAAAAACGCAAAGTCTGAGGAATTCTGGGCTGAAAACGTAACTATCAAAGCTTCAAATGAGCAAATTTACGAAGCCACGTTACGGCCGTAACATTCAGGAAGTTACGGCCGTAAGTCACCTCAGTTACGGCCGTAACTCCTGAATGTTACGGCCGTAACTCTTGACAGATTGCTATGATTTGTCTAATTTTTTATACTTTTTGTGTATTATTGAGGGGATGGCTGGCATTGATCCGATATAATGTAATAATGCTGTAGTTTTGGAGCTATTAGATGACTTTAGGTGTATAAATAGACCCCTTAGATCCTTCATCATTCACCATTCATCTTATAATTTTCCATTTTCTTGTAAACTTTTCTTTTTGTGTGAAGAACACACTTGTGTTCTTGAGTGATCTTTGTTAGTGTGGTACAACATATGTTGTTCAGAGAGTTTATTGCTTCTATCTCCTTTATCTACTAAGGGAGTTAGGATCAATTCTTTCTCTTGATTCAACTAAGAATGACCACCAAAGCTTGTAATATGTGTAATAAACCCTTTATGGGCTAAGTTTCTTAAGTTGGGATTATAAACAAGGTTAGTCATGTTATTTATGTTTGTATAAAGATATATTATGAATTACTTATTATTGTGTGTGATTTTCATTGTTTTAACAATCTTTATTTATTTGGCCAATTAATGAAGATATTTATGATCTTCATATGTTTGAAAGAAAATATGTTTGATTAGATCAAATGATCTTCACTCTAAGTTGTTCTAGGGGATAGAAATATACCCCTAGTCCTTAGATGATTCATTGAGTTATTTTCACAAATCCTAATGCTATGTATTGAAGCCAATCAACATAGAAATATAGTGGATTGATTCAATATGTAAGGGCGTTTATAGTTCGAAAGAGAAACCGTCTTTTTAAGGAAAATCGAATCTACACAACATAATAAGTAAATTCATCTTATGATCTCCAATACATCTTTTATAACTAATGACGAACTAAGTTTGTAATCCCAACTATTTCATTTTATCGATAATCAATCTATTATTATTGCTATCTTTTTATTTCCTTATAATATTAGAACTATTATTGCAATTTCTTTGCAATTATTAAACCAAACTTTTTAATTGTGTGTTTCACTCATCTTAAGTATCTATAAAAATAGACTAATAGTGTATAATTCAAATTATAACATAACTTCCTTGTGGGATCGATAAACCGTACTAAATAAGTCAACTTTACTACTTGATACGATATCGTGCACTTGCGATAGTTACACAAAAAGCGTGTCAAGTTTTGGCGCCGTTCTTAGGGAAATATAATTTATATTTGAACTCTTACATTATAATATATTTATTTAGGTACAAATTTATCGACTTTTTAATTTATTAATAAATTGTGTTTGTCGGTCAAGTGGCGGATAACGGTACTCCATGACTATTAAAGTCGGATTTTGATTTCCCACAACAACCGATATTTGTATATATTTTTTTTTTTATTTTATTTTCTTTGTCTTTTTTTTTTTGTTTTTTTTTATCATGGATGAAACATTGTTTAAAATTGAAAAAGATTTCCTTTCTAAGCAAAAATGCAATTTTAAAAATTTACAAGACAAGGCTTGAAAGGATGAGGTTGCTTACGAATAAAAGCATACCTTTTGACATAAGATTCATTATCGAAGCCAAAGTAAGAATAGAAGGTGAATTCGAAACACCAACTAGATTTTTACCAGGGCTTGGAAAAGTTCATATGCAAAGAAACGACGAGCAAAGATTCTAGCCGTTTGCTATAAATGTGCTAGATGGAACGTAATGCAAAATGTCGATCTTTAGGAATTCCATCTACAAACAGAGAAGATAAAATTCGGTTCATTAATGATGGTACGAATAAGGAGAATTTAGATAATATCGAAATTTCTCTTGACACGCATCCTAGTGGACTTGTGTATTACGAATTCAATGTTTGTGGAATAAATTCAAACGAGAATATGAACAACGTCTTGGGAATCGGCGTTAAAAGACCTGTTTGCCAATTTGTAAGAAAATTGGATGGGAAGCTTCTCCCGACTCATAGAAGGCGTTTAGGCCGTTTACGAACGTAAAATCGGAGGAAGATGTGAGCCACAATCACAACTACTGTACATACGCGTAAGTATCTTTTATTTTTGTCGTGTGGTGAGATTTTACGAATAAAAAATGTGATACGCGATAAAAGCTTTCATTATTCTATTGAGTAGTTGAAGCACAATCAAACGCAATCACAAACTTGTTAAACAATTTTTACCTTCTTTTTCTTCTATAAATAAACTTTCTCTTTGGTTTCTTTCATTCATCCTTCAAACTTGCACTTTTCTCTGTTTCTCTCTAAAATTTTTTTTTCTTTTCAAAAATGGAGTCATCATCTTCAACAAAAAAATTTTACATCTGCATTTTTGGTGGATCTAGTTGGAAAAGAGGCATGCTTCATCAAGCGGCCCACAACTTGGGTCGTACCTTAGGAGAAAAATGCATTCATGTAGTTTACGGAGGAGGAAGTCTAGGATTAATGGGGCGAGTAACATACGCCTATATGGAAGGAGTAAGAGTGTTGGGAGTAATCCCAAAACCTCCGGGCCGAAAGTAAAATCACCGGTCAACTATTAGAGATGAGTTTAGATCTCGTGAATATGCAAGATCGCATAACTCACATGATAAATAATGCAGGCGCCTTTATCGCCCTTCCGGTGGTTTTGGCACACTTGAGGAACTTTTTCATGTGGTTACCAGAGCCACTAAATGTTCATCAAAAACCAATAGGAGTGCTTAATGTCAATGGTTTTTGATGGTTTCTGTCTTTCATCGACTACTCTGAAAAGGGATTTATTTAGGCGTGCAAAAGCGAATCATAGTCGTTGCAACAACACGAGAAGAACTAATCGAAAAACTCAATGAATTTGTTCCTCAACGAGATCCACTTTAGCTAAAATTATGCAGGTAGAAGATTTTACCGTGAGAAAGCGAAAAGTAGATTCATTCCTCTCCCTTTGATAACCCATGTCGGACCCCTTGTATTTTTACTTTTTGTCGTGTGTAATAATCGTGCTAAATGATGGCGGCTTAAGGAGTTTCTTCTTGATCTCTTGACGCGCATCTATTCACGATTTATGTATTTTTATTTCATTCTTGTAATGTTTATTTCGTCTTTTGCTTTTATAAAAACTTTGATGGCGGCGTAAAGGCGACTCTTCGGACTTTCTTGATGCGCATCTAAAAATTATGTTATACTTACGAGTATATTTTATTTTCTTTTGTGTGTGCCTCGTATATTTATTCTCTTGCATTCTAAAAGGCGTTAGGCTTACATCAACTTTCTTAACAGGGAGTATTCTCGCTTTTACGCATTGATTTTTATTTTATTTTTAAAGCGAGGACAGCTTTTATTTTCAAGTTTGGGGGTGGTTTGTTTTAGTATTTTGGTGTGTTGTAATTTTGGTGTGGTTTGTTTAATAATTTTGGTGTGTTTTGATTGATTTGGTTATTTGCCTTAATTTTTTTAATTATTATATATATATATATTTATAGTACTTTGATTTATGAGATTTTTAGATCCGGCCATAACACCAATAAATTAGCTATATACAAACTTCTAAAATCGTTTTAACAGTAAAAAAATTGTATATTCCAAAAAAATTTTTGAGCCTTAATCTCTCTTTCCAAGCCTTGTAATTATCATATAAAATCGAGTCATTCGTTACCTTGAGAAAAGAAGAATCAATTGGTTAATGAAAAATAAAGCGAAATTTACTTAATTTGTGGAGTTTTTGATTTTCATGCTTAACTAAAAATGATTTTCTCGCAAAAATTCTATTCCCTAAAAAAGGAGTCATTGGTGAAAAGAGCTACACGTTAGCAAATAACGGTGTGAAAGCTATCACCTAAAAAAATAAATGACGAAAAGGAGAAGTGTTGAGCGACAAATGCCTAATTTTGGAAGTCTTAAATTTTGCGAAAAATAAAGGACTAACCATTGTTGGTGCGTAGTCGCCGTCTCGGGAAAAATTGGTGAAAAGAGCTACACGTTAGCAAATAACGGTGTGAAAGCTATCACCTTTTACGAAAAAAAATGAGATAGAAATTGTGTTAGTGAAAAGAGCTACACGTTAGCAAATAACGGTGAAAGCTATCACTAAAAGGGATGTAGTTTATGAGCAGATTTGAATTAATTAGCAATTTGAATTTCAATACACTCAATTTTGTAAAAATCACAATATTTGATGACGCCAATGAAATTCTTCTTCATATTGAGTCGAAAAATAAACGAGTGATCGAGAGCAACCATTAAAGGGAGTCGTGTGTATCACGAGTGGGAAAGAAATAATCAACCTTTTGGGGGGGGGGAAACCTTACATTTTGGAATTACAAAATAAAAACCGTGTTTTAACTTCAAAAATATTAGTAGATTTATTTTGAATCTTGATTCATTTCTATCTCTTGTATAAAGTGGTTGTTGTTTATTAATGGCATTTTGATCTCCTTTTCTCTTTTTATGTTTTAATTTATGTGTGTATTAATTTTCTTATTTTTTTATTTTTATTTTTATTTTTATTTTTGGAGTGTGAATAATAAAGAGTCTTGCTCGGGACTAGCAAGAATTCAAGTTTGGGGGTGTGATAAGTGTCATTTTTGTACACTTATCCATGGTTTGTATCGATAAAATTCACCCATCATTGAGCTAGTCTACTCGTTTTTGCTTTTAATTTATTAGTTTTAATAATTTTATTTTTATTGGATGATGATCGGATTAAATAACTGAATTACTCAAGAAACAACATGTTTAATAAATATTCTCTTTATTGAATTTTGATATATTCATGTTGTAGGGCTTTCCGAGACGAATTCGGCAGTCTTTCCGGATTCAAAATCGAGTTATATATCAAAAGTTATCATCAGAAGAAGATGCGGGGCAAAAACGCAAAGTCCGAGGAATTCGGGCTGAAAACGTAACTATCAAAGCTTCAAATGAGCAAATTTACGAAGCCATTACGGCCGTAACATTCAGGAAGTTACGGCCGTAAGTCACCTCGATTACGGCCGTAACTCCTGAATGTTACGGCCGTAACTCTTGACAGTGCTATGATTTGTCTAATTTTTATACTTTTTGTGTATTATTGAGGGGATGGTGGAATTGATCCGATATAATGTAATAATCTGTAGTTTTGGAGCTATTAGATGACTTTAGGTGTATAAATAGACCCCTTAGATCCTTCATCATTCACCATTCATCTTATAATTTTCCATTTTCTTGTAAACTTTTCTTTTTGTGTGAAGAACACACTTGTGTTCTTGAGTGATCTTTGTTAGTGTGGTACAACATATGTTGTTCAGAGAGTTTATTGCTTCTATCTCCTTTATCTACTAAGGGAGTTAGGATCAATTCTTTCTCTTGATTCAACTAAGAATGACCACCAAAGCTTGTAATATGTGTAATAAACCCTTTATGGGCTAAGTTTCTTAAGTTGGGATTATAAACAAGGTTAGTCATGTTATTTATGTTTGTATAAAGATATATTATGAATTACTTATTATTGTGTGTGATTTTCATTGTTTTAACAATCTTTATTTATTTGGCCAATTAATGAAGATATTTATGATCTTCATATGTTTCGAAAGAAAATATGTTTGATTAGATCAAATGATCTTCACTCTAAGTTGTTCTAGGGGATAGAAATATACCCCTAGTCCTTAGATGATTCATTGAGTTATTTTCACAAATCCTAATGCTATGTATTGAAGCCAATCAACATAGAAATATAGTGGATTGATTCAATATGTAAGGGGCGTTTTATAGTTCGAAAGAGAAACCGTCTTTTTAAGGAAAATCGAATCTACACAACATAATAAGTAAATTCATCTTATGATCTCCAATACATCTTTTATAACTAATGACGAACTAAGTTTGTAATCCCAACTATTTCATTTTATCGATAATCAATCTATTATTATTGCTATCTTTTTATTTCCTTATAATATTAGAACTATTATTGCAATTTCTTTGCAATTATTAAACCAAACTTTTTAATTGTGTGTTTCACTCATCTTAAGTATCTATAAAAATAGACTAATAGTGTATAATTCAAATTATAACATAACTTCCTTGTGGGATCGATAAACCGGACTCAAAAAGTCCACTTTACTACTTGATACGATATCGTGCACTTGCGATAGTTACACAAAAAGCGTGTCACCTGTCAGGTTTTCACCGATCACAAGAGTTTGAAGTATATATTCACTCAGAAGGAGTTAAATATGCGACAGAGACGGTGGTTGGAATTAATCAAATATTATGATATCGAGATCCTTTACCACCCGGGAAAGACGAACGTTGTCGCCGACGCCTTGAGTCGTAAGTCCGTTCAGGAGCATATGCTTGCTCGTTTAACAGTTCAGAAGGAGCTTCAGCAGGAATTCCTTAGACCCGAGATCGAGGTCTAGCTTTAGCGAGTGCAAGGGCAACTTTGCATGTTAGAGATTTCATCGCCACTTGAGGAGGCAATCACAGAGAATCAGGGTTCAGACCCATCATTGTTGCGCATCCGTGAGGATGTGGCTCAGAGGAAAGCCCCTGGATTCATAGTCCACAAGCATGGACTTTTGAGATTTAAGAATCGGTTGTGCGTATCGGCAAATGACGAGTTGAAAAACTCAATTTTGATAGAAGCTCATGCTACCCCTTATTCTGTTCATCCGGGGCCTAGTAAGATGTACAAGGACTTGAAACAAAATTACTGGTGGAGTAATATGAAGCGAGAAGTCGCAGAATTTGTTTCGAGATACTTAACCTGTCAACAAGTCAAGATTGAACATCAGCGACCGGCGGGTATGCTGAAACCTCTCCCTATTCCAGAGTGGAAGTGGGAAGACATTTCTATGGATTTCATCACGAGTTTGCCGACGAGTCGTCGTGGCATGAATGCGATCTGGGTGATTGTGGACCGCTTAACTAAATCAGCTCATTTCCTTGAGATTAAGGACACGTGGGGTCCCGAGAGACTTGCCCAGCTGTTCATCAAAGAGATAGTGAGACTGCACGGTACTCCTAAAAGTATCGTTTCTGATCGTGACGGGCGATTCATTTCTCATTTTTGGAAATCAGTTCATCATGCCATGGGAACTCAGCTTAATTTCAGCACATATTTTCACCCTCAGTCCGACGGACAATCAGAGAGAACTATTCAGACATTAGAGGACATGTTGAGAGCATACGTCCTCGATTGGAAAGACGATTGGGAAGCCCAACTACCATTGATCGATTTCACGTATAATAATAGTTGGCATACTTCGATTAAGATGGCACCTTACGAGGCCTTGTACGGTCGTCATTGTCGATCTCCTTTGTGTTGGGACGACTTATCAAAGTCAATCGGCACCGAGCCCGATATGCTTATAGCCACCCGTGAGAAGGTAGCTTTGATCAGGAGTCGTTTGTTGACTGCTCAGAGTTGACAAAAATCTTATGCAGACAATCGTATTCGACCACTACAGTTCAAGACGGGTGACCACGTTTTGGTCAAGGTATCCCCGAGTCGAGGTATTTTCCGTTTCGGAAAATGGGGGAAGTTGAGTCCAAGATTTATTGGACCGTTTGAGATTTTGGAACGAGTAGGCGAGCTAGCTTATCGTTTGGCCTTACCTCCGGTGTTGAGCCAAATTCATAATATGTTTCACATCTCTCAGTTGTGGAAGTATGTTGCCGACCCGAGTCACATACTTCAGTTCGACGAAATCGAGATCGCAGATGATCATTCGTATGAGGAGCGTCCCATACGAGTCTTAGAGCGGCGAATAAAACAGTTGAGGAATAAAGCGATTCCTTTGGTTAAAATTCAGTGGTCTAGACACGGAGTCGAAGAGGCTACTTGGGAAACCGAGGATAGTATGTGGGAGAGTTATCCCGAGTTGTTTGACCCTTAGTTTCGAGGATGAAACTCTTTTAAGGGGGGGTGTATGTAATACCCGGTTGTAATTCAGTCATTATCATTCAGTAATTTCATTCGGTAATTGTCACCATGTAATTTTTTCACTTGTTAATAATCATTCATCTGTGTTCACCATTCGGAATAACTTCGAGTTGTGTATCGATATTATTCATTATTTCAACCTTACTCGGGAATCGAGACAAGAGTATTATCTTGATCGTTATAATTGATTCATTAGTCGATGTTGTCGTTGGAGTTCATGTCATTTCTAATCTCCTCATCGTTCAAATTGTGTTTTGTTGGGCGAACCCTTGTAATAATTGCTTGGAACCACCGTTTTGGGGTTTCCGTACTTCCATTTCGTGTTATTGTTTCCTAAATATTGATTCCTATTGCTTTATTCTCTTCCCGGGTCATTTTTCATCATTTTAGGACCCAAGGGGGTGTGGGCCGCGGCACAAGTAGTGTGCGCCGCCGCACACACATTTTCCAGTTTTGGCCGAGCAGCCTGTACCGTGGGCCGCGGCTCATGCCGGCAGGTCCGCGGCACACTGCCGAGTCACTGCCGTGGCACACTCGTCCGGGCCGCGGCACACTCATGTTGCAACTTATCGGCCAACCCGTCTGTACCGTGGGCCGCGTCTCATGCCGACGGGGCCGCGGCACACTGTCGAGTCACTGCCGCGGCACACTCGTCCGGGCCGCGGCACGCTGCCGATCACTGGGGGCAGTTTTGGCCCTGTGCCGCGGCACACTTCGGCCGGGCCGCGGCACACAGTGCAGTCAGCACTATAATTGCGTTTTTTCAGCGAGATCAACTCATTTTTTCCCTTTTCTTCAACCATACGAGAGAGAGGGCTTGAGGGGGGAGACTTCCCATCATCTATCACTTGAGTGTTTGATTTTCTTCATCTCCTTTCGATCGTGAAGCCCGGATAATCGATCTAACGCGTGTTCTTCGGATCAAAGTGCTTGGATCTTCAAGAGGTAATTTCTTCAACATCTTGGATTTCGATTTTGTATTGAGATATGATGTTTTCGATGTTAAGATCGTGTTGTATGAAGTGATATACGCATGATTATGGATATGTTTGATTATTCATTGGATTATTGAAGGATTATTCAAGAACACTTTGAATGTTAGGTTGGATTTGGGGGTTTTCGATTAATCGTTGTTGTAATCACGAATTTGGATATTCATATTGGATTATTGATCTTATGGAAGATGTTTTGTTAGTTTGAAACACTTCTTGGGATTTGATATTGGTATTATTGAGGTTTGGTTGTAAACAATCGAAGTTTGGCCACAAAGTGTTCGATATAATGCCCCAATGAACTTGGTTTAGTCGTATCGACGTTTTGAGTTCGTTATATTCGTGTTTGATTCGTATGTTGAACGGATTGTTGGTAATTGTGTTATTCAAGGTTGTTCGAGCGACCGATATCTCAATTAGGACGTTGTTCGTGGAAGGATAATTGTCATTGGTGTTGTGTATGTTAATTCTTACTCGGTTAAAAGGATATTCATTCCTTTTGTTGTTGTTCATTCATAATCATAATTCATTCATCATTGTATTAACCGTATTGAGACTTGTAATTGTCGAATAATCATTTCATTCACGAGGAACGATGGTTCCAATCATTTCATTGGGTTATCAATCACTTCACTATTATTTTCATCCTGGTGAGTCATTCTTGACCTTGTCGAATTATTATCCATTGATATTCATTGTGGTCATTCTCGTTCATATGACCTTCTGGGTTCATATTGCGTGGCTGGGTGCGGATGTGTGGAATTTTTAGTCGGGCACGCGATGGCCATGTATTGGGAGTGATACAATGGACTGTGCACATGGTAACGATTACCTCCGTGAGACTAATTAGGTACAAGGACGGGTGTGTCCGGTCATCCGTCTTGTACACTTGCATAGAACACTACGGGCGTACTATGATACTCCTCTTCAGCGTAATTCATAACTAAGGATATTTCATAACTTCAGATATATCATGATTGTGTATTTTCAACCCTTGAGGATTGTTGTTCTGTGTAACTCACCCCGTTGGGGAATTTTATTTTCAGGTCACGGCAAGGCAAAGGCACGGGAAGAGCATGTTGACAGCGAGGAGTCCCAGTGATACTAGTAGGGGGCCCCAGTCATTCCGGTTATTTCAGTCATTTCAGTCATTTCAGTCATTCTTATTTCTCTTCATTTGTATTTCCGCTGCAAATTCCGTTTGAGATGTTTATTTATTCAGGGTGGTGTATTTTATCTTCATATAAAATATACTAGTATCATGTATTGTCCTGGTGTATTGTACTTAAGCTCCTCATCGGAGTATTTGGTAATATAATGTAGTTCGGTACTACAATTATATTATTTAATTCATCAGTTTTCATTCGCCTGGTGGGTCCCAGTCGGGGGTCCACGACACTGTAATATCTGCCTAGTTTGGGGTGTTACATTAGGATCGTTGATCCGGCATTGCTAGAATCAATATCTAAATCCAAGTGAGGTTTGTCTAGTACTAATAGAAAGCTAGATAGGTTGATTCCTTGTCGGATAGAAAAGGAAAACGGTTTATCTTGGACCGATAAAAATACAAGATTGTAATGGTTTACCTCGGATCGATAGAAGACAAGGCGCAAAGGTTTATCTTAAGCCTATAGAAAAAGATACAACGACAGGACGTAGGCATATTTGGCCGAATCTCTATAAATCTGGTGTCGTTTATCTTTCGCTATTTAATTATGCTTCCGCAAACGCAAAAGAGTTTGAAAACTCTACTCCGCACTATTATGCCACCTTCAAGTGGCGGTACCAAATTCCAATAATTGGTATCGGAGCAATATCTCTAAAAGTCAGCTTGACATCCGAGGAGAAAAAGATCCAATGGCACTCCATTTTACACCAGTGGAAGGTCTCGCTTTAAACCAACCTCCATTCTTTGATGGATCGAATTTTATGACGTGGAAAAAGAAGATGTCAATTTTCATCTGAGCCTATAATTTTGAGCTCTGGAAAATTATATATTTTGGTCCGAAAATTCCCACGAATTCCAACGGAACTCTCAAAATCTTTGAAGAGTATGATGATACAGATTGGAAGAATGGCCACTATAATTGTAAAGCAACACAATTACTTTATTGTGCTTTAGATCCGGAAGAACATAACAGGATATCATCATGTGATAGTCCCAAAGAGATTTGGAAAAGGCTTGAGGTAACTCATGAAGGAACATCACAAATCAAGGGTACAAATATCAATATGCTTCTTCATGACTACGAGTTCTTTATGATGAAGCATGAATAGTCCATAGTAAACATGCTCGACCGATTTTCGGACATTACAAATGTACTGGTTTGTTTTGGGAAATCATTAACAAGTAGTGAAAAGTGAAGAAAATCTTATGATCACTACCTGTTGAATGGGACGGAACGGTTATGGCTATAATGGAATCTAAAGACCTCAACACTCTCGATTTTAGCACCATTCTCATTTTGCTAATAAACCACGAGATAGTCCTTCAATCAAGGAAGGCCAAGCCGAAACCCAAGGAGAAAACAATAGCTTTAAAAGCTAAGATGTCAAGAAATGAAGAAGTCATCCCGGTAGATGATAATGATAAAGAATCAGCATATTATGCCAAAAATATCAATAAATATCAAAACTTATTAAGCCGGAGAAAAAGAGACATCTCGCAGGACTGGTATGAGCTAAAGAAGTTCGACAATAATTGTCGAAACTATGGAAAACCAGGCCACTTTGCTAAAATTATCGAGGCTCGACTTCCAAGAAGGAAGTGCTTATCGCCACGTGGAGTGATGATGATGAAGAAGATGAATATATTCAAAATAATCTCACACTCATGTCAAGGAGTTCATACGACGACAGTGATGACGAAATCCAGGTAAGTACCTCGTCTCACGAAGAACTTGTTAATGCTTTCGAGTTATTACAAACGGACTTTCAAAATTCTTTAAAAGATAATAAATCCCTCAAAGCGAAAAATTGTTGCAAATCGAAATTTCCAAAATGAAAGAAAAAGGGGAAGTTTTTTAAAACGATCATTATATGTGCCTTGATAAGGAAAATAAATTAAAGAATGATTTAGTAAAAGTTCAAAACGAACTTAAAGTTTTAACGAACAAATTTTTTTGTGGAAATGACAAATTTGTAAAATTGCTTTCAGTTAAAAAAAAATCGTTAAACAAATAAGGGTTATGATTCAAACGAAGCGATAAAAATGAATCCTTAAATTTGAAAATACCCCAATATAGTAAATGTTTAAAATTGGGAATCATATTTTGATTTGTAAAAGCCGAAGAAGAACGATAAAAAAATAAGAGGATATGGATTTCAAAAGGAACCATAATACCAAATATCGTCTATTTATCAACCAGAGTCAGTTGGATCCCCAAAATTCAAAATTAATATATTTCATCAATTGGTATTTTTATAATTGGTATTTAACTCAGGGGGAGTTATTTTTCAAAATGGGAAATATATTTCTCAGGGGGAGTTATACCCATTTCATTGTATATTTAATTGTTCATTGATTTTATGATTATTATGAACTTTTTGCTAATGACAAAAAAGGGGAGAAGAATGACGAAAAAATAAAGAAGAAATATAATGAGGGAGAAGAAGAGAAAAATAGAAGGAATGGTGGGGAGAAGAAAACTAACGAAATAGAGAAAGCCGAAAACTTTGATCCGTACATTATATTATATAATGTAGTGTTGCAGGTATTTATCCCATCAAAAGTCATTGAAGGTTGTTGTTTTGTCATCATCAAAAAGGGAAAAGATTGTTGGAATAAATATTCCACACATACAAATTATGCAATTTGAGATTTTGATGATAAGTTGTTAAACATCGAAAACAACGAAAATAATAAAAGAATCAAGAAGAGGTCAAAGACAAAGCAGAATGCTAATAGCACACGCGAAAGTGTAAACTAGCACACGTTAATCATCAAGACCGAGAGTTATGCAGCATAGCATTGAAGGCAATAACACACGCTAGTACATAAACTACCGCACCCTAAATGACTGAGTTAGCGCACGCTAATGAAGGAATATATCCGTTGTGTAAAAGAGAAGACTTTCAACACGGAGATCACGCGTATGGTTAAAAAATCTGAAAAGTAAAGTTTGAACAGATAGCGCACGCTATGAAGATTACTTAGTGCAGGCTAAGTTTGAATTATGTTTGTTGGATAGAAGACTTTCAACATGAGACAGTTGTAAATGAAGACCAGCTAGCGCACGTTATGGCGTACATTAACACACGCTAAAGGAAAGAGGCAGAACCTACTGGACTCAGCCGATCAACAGATAACGTACGTAACAGCTGAAAATAACGTATGCTAAACGGCTTAGTGTATGCTACATATAAATAGGGCATGCTAAAGAGAGACGGGCAGCAACGGATAGTTGAGGCTTTATGCCTATAAATACCAAGGTATTTGGTATCATTCAATACAACAACTCCAAGCAAATCATATATACTACAGATATTGTTATATTCATTATTTTTGTTGTAATCGAGCTTAATTATTAAGAGTTCGAGTGTTCGATACACGAGAGGAAAGAAAGGATTGTAGATTTGATTCAGTGCTATTAGGATTGTTGATCCGGCATTGCTAGAATCTATATCTAAATCCAAGTGAAGTTTGTCTAGTACCAATCGAAAGCTAGATAGGTTGATTCCTTGTCCGATAGAAAAGGAAAATGGTTTATTTTGGACCGACAAAAAGATAAGATTGTAATGATTTACCTCAGACCGATAGAAGACAAGGCACAAAGGTTTAACTTAAGCCTATAGAAAAAGATACGAAGAGAGGACGTAGGCATATTTGGCCGAACCTCTATAAATCTTGTGTCATTTATCTTCCGCTATTTAATTATGCTTCCGCAAATGCAAAAGAGTTTGAAAACTCTACTCCGCACTATTATCCCACCTTCAAGTGGCGGTACCAAAACCCAACAATTGGTATCGGAGCAGTATCTCTAAAAGTCGGCTTTACATCTGAGTAGAAAAAGATCCAATGGAATTCAATTTTACATTAGTCGAAGATCTCGCCTTAAACCGACCTCTATTCTTTGTTGGATCGGATTTTATGATGTGGAAAAAGAAGATGTCTATTTTCATCCGAGCCTATGATATTGAGCTCTGGAAAGTTATATGTCTTGGTCCAAAAATTCCCACGAATTCCAACGGAACTCTCAAAAGCTTTGAAGAGTATGATGATACAGATTGGAAGAACGACCACTATAATTGTAAAGCAACACAATTACTTTATTGTGCTTTAAATTCGGAAGACCACAACAGGATATCATCATGTGATAGTGCCAAAGAGATTTGGAAAATGCTTGAGGTAACACATGAAGGAACATCACAAGTCAAGGAGATGAAGATCAATATGCTTCTCTATGACTACGAGCTATTTATGATGAATAATGAAGAGCCCATGACGAACATGCTCGACCGATTTTTGGTCATTACAAATGGACTGGCTTGTTTTGGGAAACCATTAACAAGTAGTGGAAAAGTGAAGAAAATCTTACGATCACTACCTGTTGAATGAGACGGAACGGTTATGGCTATAATGGAATCTAAAGACCTCAACACTCTCGATATTAGCACCCTTGCCGGTTCGCTAAAAACTACGAGATAGTCTTTAAATCAAGGAACGCAAAGCCGAAATCCAGGGAGAAAACAATAGCTTTAAAAGCTAATATGTCAAGAAATGAAGAAATCATCCCGGTAGATGATAATGATGAAGAATCGGCATATTATGCTAAAATTATCAATAAATATCAAAACTTATTAAACCGGAGAAAAAGAGACATCTCGCAGGACCAGTACGAGTCAAAGAAATTTGACAATAATTATCGAAATTGTGGAAAACCATGGCCCTTTACTATGACTTTCAAGAAGGAAGTGCTTATAGCCACGTAGAGTGACAAAGATGAAGAAGATGAATATATTTAAAATAATCTCACACTCATGGCAAGGAGTTCATACAATGACAGTGACGACGAAAGCCAAGTAAGTACCTCGTCTCATGAAGAACTTTTTAATGCTTTCGAGTTATTACACACGGACTTTCAAAATTCTTTAAAAGATACTAAATCCCTCCAAGCAGAAAATAAATTGTTGAAAATCGAAATTTTCAAAATGAAAGAAAAAGGGGAAGTTTTTGAAAATGATCATTCTATGTGCCTTGATAAGGAAAATAAATTAAAGAATAATTTATTAAAAGTTCAAAAAGAGCTTAAAGATTTAACGAACAAATTTTCTTGTAGAAATGACAAATTTGTAAAATTGCTTTCAGTTCAAAAAATTTCATTAAACAAATAAGGGTTAGGACTCAAACCAAGCGATATAAGCGAATCCTTAAATTTGAAAATACCTCAATCTAGTAAATGTTTAAAAACTGGGCATCATATTTAGATTTGTAAAAGACCAAGACAAACGAGAAGAATTAAGATGATATGGATTCCAAGAGGAACCATAATACCAAATATCGTATATTTATCAAATGAAAAACGATCAAGAGTCAGTTGGATCCCCAAAATTCAAAATTAATATATTTTATCAATTGGTATTTTTATAATTGGTATTTAACTCAGGGGAGTTATTTTCTAAAATGAGAGATATATTTTTCAGGCGGAGTTGTACCCATTTCTTCGTATATTTAATTGTTCATTGACTTTATGATTATTATGGACTTTTTGCTAATAACAAAAAGGGGGAGAAGAATGACAAGGAAAATAAAGAAAAAATATAATGAGGGAGAAGAAGAGAAAAAGAGAAGGCATGACGTGGAGAAGAAAACTAACGAAACGGACAAAGCCGAAATCTTTGATCCGTACATTATATTATATACTGTAGTGTTGCAGGTATTTATCCCATCAAAGGTCATTGAAGGTTGTTGTTTTTGTAACACCCCCAAACCATTCGGGAGTATTACAGCACCGCAGACCCTCTTTGTGAAGATCTACCAGGCTAAATATTGAAAACACAACAACACAATACATGCCAACATGGCTAAATAACGGACTATTAGGCCGATTTGGTCTTTTACCACAACATACACCTCAACTACACATTACTCTTTCTCACAACTCGTACCCACGCAAGGGTTAGAATACATCCATATTTCCATAAAATGGAAAATACCATAACGGAAACACAAACAACACGACTACACCAAATACCCAACGCTGGTCCTCATGTGATTAGTATCGTCGCCTTCCATCATCCTTCGTAACGATCCCGTAAATTGCTCCCCAGCAACCTGCAAGTACGTGGACACAATACAGACATCCACCCCCCGAATACTCGGGGGTTAGCAAAACTCCACTGTTTTGCTAGTGCAAGTATAAAACGCAAATACAAGCCATACACAACATACTCCAAGAACAATAATAATCGTGAATATACTTCTCGAGATAAATTGCTTGATCAAAACAGTTTGAATTATGAAAGGTAGGAATTAAACTATTATACATCTTACAGAACATTTAACGATCTCGGGTGTTTTGAAAACATTTGGGTTTTAAGAATTTTCAAGCCTTTCAAAAATATTTAGGGGCACAGCCCAAAAATCATTTTTCCAAAATACAACTCCGATAACGAAACACGGGGTCCACGACCCAATCATAATATTTCATACTTGAAAGAATAACCCGACGAAAACTACACAGATTTAAACCTTACCATGACAGCAGTCTTACAGAACGACATCGAAGAGGGAGAGAGAGAGACTTTGCAAATTGACCATATAGTTGAACTCGAGACACCACAAAACTACAATGCACAGAGCAACCACAGGACTCACATACTCATACCAAAATATCGCCAACAAGAGAGGAATCATACACAACATATTTTCTGGTGCCAATCCAGCCAAGTACAATACCATTTGGACTGCTATTCTAATCAGATGAAATATGCACCAAAAAAAAATCATAGTTCTGCAACAAAACATTTCAAAGTTAACCGTTGGTACGAGACTCACGGCCGCCGCACTCCGCAGAGGCCCCGTCGGACCATCCCTGGATGGTTAACCCTAGTTCGCGATACGCACACACACGACAATACGTATCCCTAGATGCCCCATAGGACCATCCCTGGGTGAACACACATAAATATCCACAACGCCACGGGAAGCCATAATTCAAATACTAGAATATGCAAACAAATGCAAAGTACTTTGCTAGAATGGCCACTTTATTCGACGTATACTCACAACTAATGTCACACAACAACAAGCAAACCAAAACCAAACAACACCAAGCGCCACAACCTCCTTAGGAAGGAGTAACAACTAATATCACACAACGTCACATATTCATCAAATAAGTACACGTGTTAATACACAATCCTAGGCAAGTGATTACGGTCTACTACATTCACGTAATACAATCACAACACTTTCCAACATACGGCACCAACTACATATAATCAGAAAACACATTTATTCGCAAAGCCTATGAGTTATCTTCGAGGGAAAACCTTTATCGAAAATATACTAATCCTTTTTGAAAGTTCACTAAAACATTAAAATTCCATATATAATCAATTACCAACTATCATGTCTACAAAACACGAAATGTATGGGCAAGATACTTGCCTCGGATAATCACAAATGCGGAGAATCAACCGAAGTGAGGAGACCCGAACCGTCTACGAACCCGTCGACTCTGCCCAACGACAACCCGCAACGATAAACTACGAATGACAACAACAATAATGAAAATAAATTCTAAAATACAACCCAAAGCCACCAAATTAAAGGAACAAACGACGAAAGTTCAAGGGTTTTCCCCAAAAATGGCCAAGAACACGAATCGACTCGACAATTCATGAAAATGGAATTCAAACCATGGATTATGATCAATAAGATTAGATACCAATGATGAAGCCAACAATCTAGGATTCAAATCACGAAATCAATACAAACTCCTAAATTTACCCGAAATAGGATTTGGAGAAATATACCATGATTCGGAGGAAAAGGATGATTAGATGTTGCTAATCCACACCAAGACTTGATGATTATGTTGTAGGATTAAGAATTGACGAACTCCCGTGAGGAATCGCCCCAGAATCGCCAAGAACACAGCAAGGGTGTAGGAATGAAGGAAATGACCTGAAATCAGTCAACCCTCGAATATAAATACCTGCGGAAGGCTAACGTACGTAAGCAGTAAGCCTTAACGTACGTTATTGATGTTACGTACGTAAGGTACAAGCCATTATGTACGTAAGAGTCACCCAGACTCTACTGCTCGAAATCCTGAATACTATAATGTACATAATGAAGGATGCATTATGTACGTAAGAAAGGCATCGATAGCGTACGCTACACATGAAGAATAGTGTGCGCTATTCATCTGGCAGTACAGAACAGCTGCCAGATGTCAAATTCGAAAAGGCTCGCGGAACGCGACGAATACGAATTACTACGGTCGAACAAGACAAGTAGTACAACAATCAAAACACGAGGTTAAGCTCAAAACAAACACATGATCCCAACAACCCGGAGGTAGGTAAAAGCGAGTACGAAAATAAGTACCTAAAACTTTGGAAAATTACAAAATGACCCAAATATCCGAAAAATGACGATACGACAACGAATAACCAAACCGAGGTTCACAACCCATATAACAACGTTAAATGAACTTACGAGGAATCCGAACCAAAGTTTCCAACAAGATTCGCAAGAATCGAACTCAAGCGCGGCAAAGTCGCTTAAGAACACGGAACTCAACAAAACAACACCAAAATGAACCCGGATGTCAAAAAGTGCAGAATTAATCAATCTCAGAATGACGAAACGGTCACAAGCGAGCCATCAAAATAAATTTTCGCCAAAAAGAAAATTATCGAAAATCGATATTGCGGGTATTACATATTACCCCCCTTAAAAGAAGTTTCGTCCCCGAAACTTAAAGCATAGGACGAACAACGCAAAACAAACTCAGATAACACACGCTATCCGTTGTCGACGACTTGCAACGAATCACATGCAACACGTAGCTGCTACCATCCATACCGCTACACCAGAACGATAATAAAACATAACGAACAAAAATCAATACGATTGACCAACCCAAACAGTACGACAATCAGAACGTGAGTTAATCACTGAAAAAATGCAAAATTACCCAACCCAAGGTTTAGAAGGTCGAATACAAAGCTAATTTCCCGAACTTAAGGGAATTACGAAGTGATCTGAACACTCAAAAGATCACGATACGAGATCAACAAAAGATCGGACAACAAACAATCAAACCACAGCGACCGAGACTAAAATGGTCGGACAATCATACTCGAATCATGACGAACAACAAGAATCAAACAACAACTCCGAAGTTCACACCTCGACTCGATACATTAGGTGATCTGGTAAAGACGGCAAGATATGTATTCATATAAGATTCACAGGAATGGAACCGAATTCGGGAAAAGTCACAACGGCAAACAGATCAATCCGAAACAATACCACAACTCGTTCGAACAACAAAAAGCAATGGATAGAATAAGTTCAAAAAATATCAATGAACGCAAACAAATCGATAGAGTTGAAAATACAGAAGTTTAGCAATCCGATCTGCCTCCCATAAAAGAGGTTTGTCCCCGAAATTCGAAACGACAAAGCAAGGAAATAACATAACATACAGCTGGTAGACTATAACCCTCAGGTGATCCTCAGAGTCGATCCTGATATCAGTGGTCAAGTCTGTGTCTTGGAAGACTCGGCGACTAATTCGCATTACTGAACCCGGTGTCCCTTGAGTCGACACTTGTAACACGTTGCTGGTGGAGAAGGAAAATGTGCACGAACATGCCCCGACACATTGCAGTTAAAACACCTCCTAGCTTCACCAGGAGTCAAAGCAGACGACTTGGAAATCTCAATCTCATGCATCGAGCGATGGAGCTTCACAGCAGAAAGACTACGACGTTGCAATCCAGAAACACCAACTCCAGTACTAACCACAAGATCATCCAACTTCCTAGTCGGTTCCAGACAAAACCCAGCTTCCAGAAGTTCTTGGAACTCCACCCACATGACGACCCGATTCTGAGGTTTAACAGCTTCCCACCAATGAGCAACATCTTCGCTAAGAAGGTACTGAGAAATAGGAACCTTCCGATCTTCGGGACAATCAATAGCCTTGAATATATTTTCCAATTGAAGGATCCAACCATCCCAACCCAATGCATCCGCCATACCAACAAATCGAGGAGGATTCATGCTAACTACCTCTCGGAGCCATAGGTTTGCCCCGATCTTCTGAATCGCATCAGTGTTGCATTGAACCGCCTAGTTCAACTGAGTCATCCGTGCTGCTACTTGCTGCAATATAATAGAAACATCCATACCGATATCATTTCTGACAATATCCTTTCGATCCTGCGCCTCATCCCCGTGGCCATCTGTACCACAGTTGCAACCACGACCTCTGCCCATCGGCATCTTAATCAAGCAACAACCTAATGCAATGAAAGTCACATAATCACACACAACAATATTAATGCGCAAATGGAATTCATTCACAGTTGATCGACTGCAAAAGTTAGACCTAACAGCAAGATGCAGTCTAACACTTTTGCCCATCTAGAAAGCGCGCTCCACGACAAAAGATGGCGTGCGCTAATGGTGCAAGTTTGGTAACACATTCATAATCACCCTCCAACAGTACTATACCAGAGGTTACAAATAAACAACAGCGTACAAATCCAAACGCCAACAGTCCACATACTTATAACATTACACAAATAACCATCAAAAGTTAACTAACATTCCAAACTGAATTCCCACCTCTCGATCAAGAGAACTACCTCGACGAATGCATACCGAACGACTCAGTGTTCACACCACCACTTTGATCACAACTCGGGGCATTATAGTCGAAATGACAACAACATCATTACCACATACTTTTTACTCGAATTTTATGAAATCAAAAAGTTGAAAGCGAAAGTCACGTCTCAAGTAAATTTTTGATAGACCTCATTTGAGTTTTAAAAATCAAATTTTTGAAAATTTGTTATGTAAAATAGAAATAAAATATAAGTAGTTTGAGTTCTCCAAAAATTTTCGGTCTTGAGGTTATCATACAAGAATTAAACTCTTTCCCTTCTTGAAGTGTGTTTTAAAATGAGATAAAATTTACGTGACTTCCCAAAACAGTTAAAGTTTTTAAAATATCACGCTGATAAACCTTCATTGAGTAACCACACCAAAACATTACTCCTGTAAAGCAGTTTATATATACATACACATCGGCACCGCTCTTCATTCTAGCATAACATAAGAATCAACAAGCATGGATTACGTATTCACAATTCACGTTTAAACTCCACATGATAACACAAAATCACACAAACTCGTATAACACGAGACATAGCAAAGTAGGGAGACTTACATCCACATATCGCACGAAGATGATGGGTGCACTCGATACTAATCACGACCGACATCTCAGACGATGCGTCGCCACACGACTCAGTCACACAAAATCTGACAAGACAAGACAAGACCTGACAATACACAACTTGACCCGACAGCCTAGGTTTCTGCTGTAATACGCGTACTTTTTGTAAATTGTATACTCTTGTGCTTTTGTAATCTTGACACTCGTGTAAGCGTTTAGTAAGTTTATATTAATCTTGGAGCACTTGTCATTTGGATTTACCCTTTTCTTGTTCGGATCGTCGCTGTTTTCGGATCCTTGATGCGATTATACCACATTCGTGTGAAGGGTAGAGCATGCTATTCTACCTTATAGCGCACGCGAATTTAGCGAGAGTAGCGCACGCTATCGGTTATAATTAGCGCACGCTACTAGTGTATTGGAGGCAGACAGTCCAGTAGATACTGGACTGAAAAGGGAAATTCCTAGCGCACGCTATGTGTGATTGGTAATGTATGCTAGATTTTAGTGGTAGCGCACGCTACGTTACCCGAGTAACGTGTGCTAGGGCGAGCAGGGCTGAGGACAGTCAGTTCTGGACTGGGCACCAGCTACTAGGTAGCGCGCGCTAGCTCTTAGCTAGCGTATGCTATTAGAAGGCATTAGCGCACGCTACGATATGAATAGTGCATGCTAACGATGCAGGCAGAGGCCACTAGACTACCTAGTGAGTTCGATAGCGCGCGCTATTTTTCGTAATTAGCGCACGCTAGTTCCTATTTAGTATAAGTAGGACTCTTCCATCCCCAAATCGTCATTTCATCTTTCATTCCCTTCCTTGGATGATTTCAAACTATTCCGAGCGATTTATGAGGAGTTCTTCGAGGTGCAATTATCTAGCAACATCTTTGAGTTACTAGTTCGGATTAATCAACGTTTAATCCTCTCCACCGCTCCAAATCAAAGTAAACTTCTCACAACCCTTGACTTTCACGATTTGGGGATTTTCCACCTGATCTCTTTGATCCAGCTTGTTGTTATGATGGAATATGTCGATTATGAATTATCTACCTTGGATACATGTTTTCCTATGGATTTATTGGTATATTTCCGGAGTTCTTGAGTATTTGGGATGCTTGACTTGCGATTCACCATCTAAGAGAGTTATTCCCGGAACACATGTATCGGGGTAGTAAATTCGAGTGATTCCAACTTAGTTTCATATCAATGGGTTTTTGATAGTTGATTACGAACTTGTCTAGGTTCGGAGTTGTCGATTACTTCAATCTTGGTACCTTGTCGTTCGTACCATTTTCCCTCGATTCCAGGCAAGTGATTCTTGCGGAAGTTATGTTCTTAAATGTGAAAAGTAATGCATGTGGTTATGAGAGTTATATTCCTTCACTCCGAGAGGGTCCGACGGGGTCGAGGAGGGTTCCACTTATGACGGTTCCGTGAACATTTGGGTTAGCCACTCCGAGATGACCCGACGGGTCAAGGAGGGATTCGCGCATTATCGAGTCCACGGTTAATCAAGAGATATTGTCATTTCTGAACATATTTGGATAATTGTATTTTCCGGAAAATCATTATCATGGCTTTGAATCGGTGCATATGCTTTTATGTATAAGACTTGACGCTTCACTTGTAATACTTACCCTAACCCCTCTCGTGTGGGGAAATTACTTTTTTGTTTTTCAGTTTCTAAGGATCCTTACGAGCGAGCACCGGGATGATAGGATGAAGATGGCGAGGCGCGATACTTTGACTAGTTGTGTTCCCTTTTGTTTTGGACATTATTCTCTTTGGTCCGTTTTATCCTTGTAATAATAAATGGTACTCGAGTACTTTAGGAAAGTCCTTTTCCAGTTGTCGTATAACTTCTTGTATTTCTTCATAGTACTATATGTCAGTGGTTGAACTTCCTTGTTTGTATCGGATTTATTGATTCCCTAGTGGACTTTGTCAAATTTGATGCGTTGTGGATAAGATAAGCCTAGTGAGTCCCAGACCGGGATTCACGGCGCTGTGATATTCTCCGAATATCTCAGGGGTGTTACAGAATTTGGTATCGGAGCTTAGGTTTACGGATACCTCGGCTGTCGGATTGTTGGGTCAAATTGTACTGTTTCGAGAACAGAGTATCATCGCGCTGCCATCATCTCGTACGACCGGTACTCGTAAGTTCCCTATTTTCCTTACCCACTTTATTTCCTCATTGTTATTCTATTATGGGACATGAGAAATCCATATTCAAGATGGGAATGCTTCGAGCTACGATTATGACCTTACTTCCTTTTTCTATTTAGAATGTCAACTGGTAGAGGACGTGGACGCGGACGTGGTCGTGGCCGAGAGCGTGGCGAAGCCGGTGGAGCCGCCATGTCCCTTAGCTCGGTAGAAGGCTCAGCTACGCCTAACTTGTTGGACTTCATTCAACCTAGCACTGGTAGTCATCAGGAGCTGTCGGCCAGTCTGGGAACTTCTGCAGGGAGCCAACCGGATGTGGGTGTTGCCAGCATACTACAGCAAGTGGCGAACCAAATGGCTCTTTTAACCCAGGCGGTCCAGCTTAACCAACCACCTCATGTGGACGACACTGGGGTAGAGAAGTAGTTACAAGATGTTATCCGTATGCTCCCTCCCCAGTTTATTGGTGCAAATGATCCAATCGGTTGAGAAGATTGGATTAACGAGATGAATAAAGTTTTCATGGCCGTGAATTGTCCAGAGGCACGTAAGGTGCCAGTTGCTCAGTACTTTCTATCAAGAGATGTGGCTAGTTGGTGGCAAACTATTGCGCCTCAGGATCGCGTGGTTTCATAGGATGAGTTTAAGGAATTGATGGAGGCCGAGTTGTGCCCGTGGCCTGTTCAGGACTCTAGAATTCGATCCTTTTACGAGGCTAAACCCCAGGATGTCCCTGTATCTCAGGCAATCATCGAATACAACCGTCAACGCAACCATGTGAAGAGTCAAGTGAAGGAAGAGAGAGATAAAATCCGTCACTTTGACATGCGAATGAAGCCGAAAGTTCGACACTATATGTCGGGTTTCGCTTGCACCACATTGAAGGAGTATCAATACAAAGCATTAGCCTATGATATGTCCTTCACTACTACCAAAATGGAAATTAAGAGTAAGAAGCAGAAGACCAGTGGGAAGTTTTCTAGCGGTAAAGGTGGCAACCAGCGGGGATCTTAGTCGCCAAGTTATCCGACCAGAGGGTCTTCCCGTGCGACGGGAGGAAAACAGAATTTTAGAGCTGGTACTAGTGTGTCCAACCGAACTGTGACGTGTTTTAATTGTGGCCAACAGGGTCATCTTAATCGTGATTGTAGTCTACCCCCTTTGAAGTGTTTTAATTGCGTCCAGGAAGGCCATAGAGCCATGTACTGTACGGAAGAAGAAAATCCACTTGGAACTCAGGCATCAGCCCCTACGCCTGGAGAACCGAGTGTTAATTAGAAGTCATCTGCGGGTCATCCATCCCAGAGTTACAGTCGGGGCAGAAGCCGTGGTCAGTCTGTTAAAGAGGGAGCCCCCAGTGATAGTTCGGTGCAACCTCGTGTCTATGAGATGAGGAGAGCTGGAGATCCAGAGGCTACCGTGGCGATAGGTATCGTTTCTCTTTTGTCTCATCCAGTTAGAGTGCTTTTTGATTCCGGTGCTTCTCATTTGTTCATCTCTTTGGATTATGTGCGTCGATTGAATATTGAGGACTTGTCTCCTTGTGAGTCCTTTGTGGTTAAATTGCCCAGCGGTGATAGAATCGTGGGGAACAAGGAAGTTAGAGATTTTCCAGTGTTAATCGCTGAGAGAGTGTGGTCTTCGAATTTGATCGTTGTAGATATCGTTGATGAAGATTTAATCCTCGGTGGCGATTGGCTCGATAGACACGGCGCGGTAATGAATTATTGTACGAAGGTCATATCAATGTTGATTTGAGGTCCGGTTACTATCAACTTCGCATAAAGGAATCCGACGTTCCCAAAACCGCTTTTTGTACGAGGTACAGGCACTTTGAGTTTGTGGTTATGCCTTTTGGGTTAACCAACGCACCGGCAATATTTATGCAATTGATGAATAAGATATTTATTGAGCATCTTGATAATTATGTAGTCGTTTTTATCGACGATATTCTGGTCTATTCTCGTGATGAAGAGGAACACGTTCGGCAATTGCGGTTAGTGTTGGGATTTTGAGGACTCAGCACCTCTATGCAATGTTTTCTAAGTGTGAATTCTGGCTGAGGGAAGTCATGTTTCTCGGGCATGTGATTTCAGTGGAAGGGGTCCGGGTGGATCCCCAGAAAATTGAGGCAGTGTTAGATTGGGCTCCGCCTAGGAACATGAAGGAAATTCATAGCTTTTTGGGTCTGGATGGGTACTACCAGAGGTTCGTCAAAGGGTTCTCCAAACTTGCTCGACCACTCACTCAATTACTCCAGAAGTCCGAAGAGTTCGAATGGAAAGAAGAGAGACAACAGAGTTTCGAAGAATTGAAAAGGCGCCTGACTACCGCGCCGGTTTTAGCCCTGCCCAAGGGAATCGGTGGGTATTCGGTTTATTATGACGCATCATGACAAGGACTTGGGTGCGTACTCTTGCAGCATGATAATACTATCGCCTATGCTTCACGGCAACTTAAACTGTATGAGCTGAATTATCCTACCCATGATTTGGAGTTAGCTGTCGTAGTGTTTGCATTGAAAATCTGGCGTCATTACTTGTACGGTTCTTCATGTCGAATCTATACCAACCACAAGAGCCTAAAGTATATTTTTAGCCAGAAGGAACTGAATATGAGACAACGACGTTGGTTAGAGCTGATAAAGGATTATGACTTGGAGATCTTTTACCATCCAGGAAAGGCCAACGTTGTAGCTGATGCGTTGAGCCAGAAATCGGTATCTCTTCACATGTAGGAGGTCCTTACATTGCAAGTGAAGATCGGACGGGAATTGATTGAGAAAGGAGTCAAAGTATGGATTCAACGAGTTCAGGGTCAGATGTGTACTCTTGAGATTATTCCATCCTTGATCGATGACGTCGGGGAGAAACAGGGGAATGACCCAATGTTTGTCCAACTGAAGGTGGATGTGGAGAAAGGGAAAGCCCCCAGTTTTATGATCCACGAGGATGGCATTTTTAGATTTCAAGGTAGGCTTTGTGTTCCGAATGACTCGGAGCTGAGGCAGAGAATACTCTGAGAAGCCCATGCTACACCCTACTCGATCCATCCTAGAATGAGTAAGATGTACAAGGATCTTAAGAGAAGTTTTTGGTGGAATAATATGAAGAGAGATGTCACCGAGTTTGTGTCAAGGTGTTTGACATGTCAACAAGTCGAAATTAAGGATCAACGGCCAGTCGGGCTGTTGAAGCCTCTCCCTATTCCCGAATGGAAGTGGGAAGATATTACCATGGATTTCATCACCAGGATGCCGAGGGCTAAGACGGGGATGAATATGATTTGGGTTATTGTTGACCGATTGGCTAAGTCGGCACATTTTCTTGGTATTAAGGACATATGGGGACCGGAGCGACTGTCCCGGATTTTTATATCAGAGATCGTGAGATTACATGGTACGCCAAAGTCTATTGTTTCGATCAAGATGGTCATTTCGTGTCGCATTTTTGGAGGTCGGTCCATCAGGCTTTGGGCACCGAGTTGAGGTTGAGTACTTCTTTCCACCCGCAGTCTGACGGTCAAACTGAGCGGACAATCCAAACATTGGAAGATATGCTGAGGGCGTGTGCCCTGGACTGGATTAGCGATTGGGAAATACACCTACCATTGACCAAGTTCACTTACAATAATAGCTGGCACGTATCGATCATGATGGCACCTTTTGAGGCACTATATGGTAGGCGGCGTAGATCCCCACTTTGTTAGGACGAAGCTTCAGATTTAGTCGGGACGGAGCCTGATATGTTGATGGAAACCAAAGAGAAAATTTCCATCATCCGAGACCGATTGTTGACCGCTCAGAGTCGACATAAGTCCTACGCTGACATTCGTCGTCGGCCCTTGGAATTTGATGTGGGAGATCATGTCCTACTCAAAGTATCACCGACTAGAGGAGTCTTCAGGTTCGGGAAGAGAGGCAAGCTTAGCCCGAGGTATATTGGACCATTTGAGATTCTCGACAGAGTTGGTGAGTTGGCCTATCGGTTGGCTTTACTTCCAGCACTTTGCCATGTTCACAATATGTTTCATGTTTCCCAACTGAGAAGGTATGTCCCTTATCCGAGTCATATCATTGATTACGGGGACATCGAGATTGCAGAGGATGTCACATTTGAAGAGAAACCAGTGAAAGTGCTAGAGCATCGAATAAAACAACTCCGGCACATAACCATTCCGTTGGTTAAAGTTCAGGGGTCATGGAACGGATTTGAGGAAGTAACGTAGGAAACCGAAGAGAGAATGTGCACTAGATACCCAGAGTTATTCATTTCTTAAGTTTCGGAATGAAACTTCCTTTTAGAGGGGAAGGATGTAATACCCGTACTTTTTGTAAAGTTTCTACTCTTGTGCTTTTGTAATCTTGACACTCGTGTAAGCGTTTAGTAAGTGTATATTAATCATGGAGCACTTGTCATTTGAATTTACCCTTTTCTGGTTCGGATCGTCGCTGTTTTATGATCCTTGATGCGATTATACCACCTTCGTGTGAAGAGTAGCGCACGCTATTCACACCTTATAGCGCATGCTAATTTAGCGAGAGTAGCGCACGCTATCGGTTATTACTAGCACACTCTACTAATGTATTGGAGGCAAATAGTCCAGTAGGTACTGGACTGAAAAGGGAAATTCATAGCGCACACTATGTGTGATTGGTAACGTACGCTAGATTTTAGTGGTAGTGCACGCTACGTTACCCGAGTAACGTGCTCTAAGGCGAGTAGGGCTAAGGACAGTAGGTTCTGGACTGGGCACCAGCTACCAGGTAGCGCGCGCTAGCTCTCAGCTAGTGTACGCTATTAGAAGGCGTTAGCGCACGTTACGATATGAATAGCGCACACTAACGATGCACGCAGAGGCCACTAGACTACCCAGCGAGTTCGATAGCGCGCACTATTTGTCGTAATTAGCGCACGCTAGTTCCTATTTAGTATAAATAGGACTCTTCCGTCCCCAAATTGTCATTTCTACTTTCTTTCCCTTCCTTGGACGATTTCGGACGATTCTGGGCGATTTGTGAGGAGTTCTTCGAGATGCAATTATCTAGCAACATCTTTGAGTTACTAGTTCGGATTAATCAACGTTTAATCCTCTCCACCGCTCCAAATCAAGGTAAACTTCTCACAACCCTAGACTTTCGGGATTTGGGGATTTTCCACCCGATCTCTTCGATCCAGCTTGTTGTTATGATGGACTATGTCGATTATGAATTATCTACCTTGGATACATGTTTTCCTATGGATTTATTGGTATATTTCCGGAGTTCTTGAGTATTTGGGATGCTTGACTTGCGATTCACCATCTAAGAGTATTATTCCCAGAACACATGGTAGTAAATTGGAGTGATTCCAACTTAGTTTCATATCGATGGGTTTTTGATAGTTGGTTACGAACTTGTTGGGATTCCGAAAATTAAACGAGAAATGCAGCAGAAATAAAGACGAATCCCAAACAGGATCGATCAAGTAACGTATATACGAAAATATAAATACTAAGATAAAGATAATACCCTTGAAGCCTTTAAAATAAATCTTCATAAAAATGGATGACGATCACGAACCCCATCCCGAACACGAAATCCCTTCGTTCCAAGCGCCGAAACTTCGAAGCCTCTACTTCACACGGGTCGTAAGTTGCCCGGAAAAATTCGATAGCAATCCGTTCTCTAAGAGCACGGCTAGGAATTACTATATGAATTTTTCTCTCTTAATTTTTCTTACTTCTTTTCACCTCAAAGATGAACAAAATGAAGATAAAAAAATTCTCTCTCCCTTTCCATAACCTCACGGCCAGTATCTCACTTGAGCATGAAGATGATGTGTGTGTATTGGTTGTTATAATGTGTGTATAATGTATATCTCAAAATATATAATAAGTATGTAAATAATGAGATAAAATATCAACACAAAATAACAAAAACACAACCATCACATACAGATGCATGGAAAATTCCATGTGAGGTGGGGAGAGGGTGGGGCGGCCCAAGGAAGTTTCCTAGAAACGAGCCGAGTGACTCGGCTCGTGTACCGGACCTCCGTCAAACGACTTTGTTAAATAAACGCTGTTTAATCACCAATGTATTTATATAAATTAATTAATCCAATTAACTAATTATATCAAATACAAATATATTTCTCTAAGAAATATTATTTATGAATTAAATTAATTACCTGGTAACTTAATTTTAATTCATAAGACCGCTATTTGATTTATCCAATAAATCAAAATTAGATATCCAATATCTAATATTAATAGAGAGATAATAAATTCACATTTATCCGTCGACGCTCCTGATGCGCGACTACGTAGGTCCGTCTCAGCCTGCATTGGAAGGAACCAATGAGTGCGGGCATCACTTAGCCAGCCTAGCGGGCCGCACTGTAAACCCCGATTGTGAACGAATGAAGGGATCATTCCAGAATCATTATCTCATGAATACCATATACGTATAGACCCTTTATTAGATGTCCCGGTCAAGTCTTCGGGTCACGGTAAAGTCAAACCCTACTGTTGACTAGACTCTATACATGTGTTAATGCAAATCAAGACCGACTGATTAATAGTGTATCTAATACGACTATATCAAAATGCTTTGGCCAAAGACTCATGATCTTATTTGCCATTAACCGTATAGGACATACGCCTGCTCACTAACAGGAGATGGAATCCTTTCTTGGCGTACAATAAAGACTGATACCTGCCCGTATAGTCCGCACTTCGAGGTCGACTCAGCAATTAAGCAAATGAGTCTAACTACTCTAATGACAAACTAAACGTCACAGGTACATCTTCTACTGAACCCTTAAGTCAAAGGTCCATGTATACTATCACAACCTTTCGATTCGTCATGGACTCTCCGAGAGTGAATACCGTGTGACTGAATCGAGTATGAGTCGTGGTCGAGTATACTGGTCCCACTAATATACTTCTAACTATGCTATCAAGACGTGCACACGTCCTAGCATCAGTTATACAAGTCTTATTAAAACTTAATGCCCATTTAAGTTTATTGACTTGCGAACGATTTACACAAATAAACTTTAAACACTTCTAATGCATTTTCTCTTATCCCATAACGAGAATGGAATGTTCAATTTATTTACATGGACTTCACTTCAATGTTTACCAAGTCAAGAATGCAATTGAAATATAATAAACAGTGAATGAATCGAATTGCCTTTTTATTATTTATACCATAATTACAAGTACAATGCCCCTACTCTCTCATCCCCTGAGCGGCATTCGAGGGCATATTCCTAACAATCTTGGTACCTTGTCGTTCGTACCCTTTTCCCTCTATTCCAGGCAAGTGATTCTTGTGAAAGTTATGTTCTTAAATGTGAAAAGTAATGCATGTGGTTTTGAGAGTTATATTCGTTCACTCCGGGAGGGCCCGACGGGGTCGAGGAGGGTTCCGCTTATGACGGTTCCGTGAACATTTGGGTTAGCCACTCCGAGATGACCCGACGGGGTCGAGCAGGGATTCGCGCATTGTCGAGTCCATGGTTAATCAAGAGATATTGTCATTTCTGAACATATTTGGATAATTGTATTTTCTGGAAAATCATTATCATGGCTTTGAATTGGTGCATATGCTTTTATGTATAAGACTTGATGTCTCACTTGTAATACTTGCCCTAACCCCTCTCGTGTGGGGAAAATTACGTTTGTGTTTTTCAGGTTCTAAGGATCCTTACGAGCGAGCACCGGGACGATATGATGAACATGGCGCGGTGTGATACTGTGACTAGTTGTGTTCCCTTTTGTTTTAGACATTATTCTCTTTGGTCCGTTTTATCCTTGTAATAATAAATGGTTCTCGAGTACTTTAGGAAATTCCTTTTCCAGTTGTCGTATAACTTCTTGTATTTCTTCGTAGTACTATATGTCAGTGGTTGAACTTCCTTGTTTGTATTGGATTTATTGATTCCCGAGTGGACTTTTTCAAATTTGATGCGTTGTGGGTAAGATAAGCCTAGTGGGTCCCAGGCCGGGATTCACAGTGCTGTGATATTCTCCGAATATCTCGGGAGTATTACATCCGCAACCTATCTCCGATACCATATTCTGTAACACCCCCAAACCATTCAGGAGTATTACAGCGCCACAGACCCTCTCTATGAGGATCTACCAGGCTAAATACTGACAAAAAGGGGGAGAAGAATGACGAGGAAAGTAAAGAAAAAAATATAATGCGGGAGAAGAAGAGAAAAAGAGAAGGCATGATGAGGAGAAGAAAACTAACGAGACGGACAAAACCGAAAACTTTGATCCATACATTATATTATATGTTGTAGTGTTGCAGGTATTTATCCCATCAAAGGTCATTGAAGGTTGTTGTTTTTGTAACACCCCCAAACCATTCGGGAGTATTACAGCACCGCAGACCCTCTCTGTGAAGATCTACCAGGCTAAATACTGAAAACACAACAACACAATACATGCCAACATGGCGAAATAACGAACCATTATACCGATTTGGTCTTTTACCACAACATACACCTCAACTATACATTACTCTTTCTCACAACTCGTACCCACGCAGGGGTTCGAATACATCCATATTTCCATAGAACGGAAAATACCATAACGTAAAGACAAACAACAAGACTACACCAAATAACCAACGCTGGTCCTCATGTGATTAGTATCGTCGCCTTCCATCATCCTTCGTAACGATCCTGTAAATTTCTCCCCAGCAACCTGCAAGTACCTATACGCAATACAGACATCCACCCCCTGAATACTCGGGGGTTAGCAAAACTCCACTGTTTTGCTAGTCCAAGTATAAAACACAAATACAAGCCATACACAACATACTCCAAGAACAATAATAATCGTGAATATACTTCCCGAGATAAATCGCTTGATCAAAACGGTTTGAATTATGAAAGGTAGGAATAAAACCATTATACATCTTACAGAACATTTTACGATCTCGGGAGTTTTGAAAATATTTGGGGTTTAAGATTTTTCAAGCCTTCCGAAAACATTTAAGGGCACAACCCAAAAATCATTTTTCCAAAATACAACTCCGATAACGAAACACAGGGTCCACGACCCAATCATAACATTTCATACTCGAAAGAATAACCCGACGGAAACTACACAGATTTAAACCTTACCATGACAACAGTCTTACAGAACGACATCGAAGAGAGAGGGAGAGAGAGAGACTTTGCAAATTGACCATATGGTTGAACTCGACACACCACAAAACTACAATGCACAGAGCAATCAAAGGACTCACATACTCATACCAAAATATCACAAACAAAAGAGGAATCATACACAACATATTTTCTGGTGCCATTCCAGCCAAGTACAATACCATTTGGACTGCCATTCTAATCAGATGAAATATGCACCAAAAAAATTATAGTTCTCCAACAAAACATTTCAAAGTTAACTGTTGGTACGAGACTCACGGCAATACGTATCCCTAGAGGTCCCGTTGGACCATCCCTGGGTGAACACACATAAACATCCACAACGCCATGGGAAGCCATAATTCAAATACTAGAATATGCAAACAAATGCAAAGTACTTTGCTAGAATGGCCACTTTATTCGACGTATACTCACAACTAATGTCACACAACAACAAGCAAATACCAAAACCAAACAAACTAAGCGCCACAACCTCCTTACGAAGGAGTAACAACTAATATCACACAACGTCACATATTCATCGAACAAGTACACGTGTTAATACACAATCCTCGACAAGTGATTACGGTCTACTAAATTCACGTAATACAATCACAACACCTTCCAACATACGGCACCAACTACATATAATCAGAAAACACATTTATTCGCAAAGCCTACGAGTTATCATCGAGGGAAAACCTTTATCAAAAATATACCGATCCTTTTTGGAAGTTCATTAAAACATTAAAATTCCACATATAATCAATTTCCAACTATCACATCAACGAAACACGAAATGTATGGGCAAGATACTTGCCTCGGATAATCACAAATGCAGAGAATCAACCAAAGTGAGGAGACCCAAACCATCTACGACCCC
This sequence comes from Orobanche coerulescens, assembly GCA_033398695.1. Lineage (NCBI taxonomy): Eukaryota > Viridiplantae > Streptophyta > Magnoliopsida > Lamiales > Orobanchaceae > Orobanche > Orobanche coerulescens. Next base: position 28,965,192 of record CM065808.1, on the reverse strand, counting down.
GTCGACTCCGCTGAACGACAACCCGCGACGATAAACTATGAACGACAACAATAATAATGAAAATGAATTCTATAATACAACCCAAAGACGCCTAATTAAAGGAACAAACGACGAAAGTTCAAGGGTTTTCCCCCAAAATGGCCAAGAACACCAATCAACTCGATAATTCATGAAAAATAGAATTCAAACCATGGAATATGATCAATAAGATTATATACCAATGGTGAAACCAAAAATATCGGATTCAAATCACGAAATCAAGAGAAACTCCTAAATTTACCCGAAATAGGATTTGGAGAAATATACCTTGATTCGGAGGAAAAGGATGATTAGATGTTGCTAATCCACACCAAGACTTGGTGATTATGTTGTAGGATTAAGGATTGACGAACTCCCGTGAGGAATCGCCCGGGAATCGCCAAGAATGCAGCAAGGATGTAGGGATGAAGGAAATGACCCGAAATCAGTCAACCCATGAATATAAGTACCTACGGAAGGCTAACGTACGTAAGCAGTAAGCCGTAACGTACGTTAGTGATGTTACGTATGTAAGGTACAAGCCATTACGTGCGTAAGAGTCACCCAGACTCTACTGCCCGAAATCCTGAACACTATAACGTACGTAACGAAGGATGCATTACGTACGTGAGAAAGGCATCGATAGTGTACGCTACACATGAAGAATAGCGTGCGCTATTCATCTGGCAGCACAGAACAGCTGCCAGATGTCAAATTTGAAAAGGCTCGTGGAACGCGACGAACACGAATTACTACGGTCAAACAAGACGAGTAGTACAACAATCAAAACACGAGCTTAAGCTCAAAACAAATACATGATCCCGACAACCCGAAGGTAGGTAAAAGCGAGTACGAAAACAAGTACCCAAAACTTTAGAAAATTACAAAACGACCCAAATGTCCGAAAAATAACGATACGACAACGAATAACCAAACCGAGGTTCACAACCCGTATAACAACGTTAAATGAACTTATAAGGAATCCGAAACAATAGTTTCGAACAAGATTCGCAAGAATCGAACTCAAGCGCGGCAAAGTCGCTTAAGAACACGGAACTCAACAAAACGACACCAAAACGAACTCGAATGTCAAAATGTGCAGAATTAATCATTCTCGGAATGACGAAACGGTCATAAGCAAGCCGTCAAAATGGATTTCCTCCCGAAAAAATAATTACCGAAAATCGATATTGCGGGTATTACAGTTTTGTCATCATCAAAAATGGGGAGATTGTTGGAATAAAATATTCCACACATACAAATGATGCAATTTGAGATTTTGATGATAAGTTATTAAACATCGAAAATAACGAAAAATAACAAAAGAATCAAGAAGAAGTCAAAGACAAAGCATAACGGTAATAGCGCAGGCTAAAGTATAAACTAGCGCACGCTAATCATCAAGACAGAGAGTTACGTAGCATAGCATTGAAGGCAATAACGCACGCTAGTACATAAACTAGCGCACCCCAAATGACTGAGTTACGCACACTAATAATAAAGGTAACGCACTCTAACGAAGGAATATATCTGTTTTGTAAAAGAGAAGACTTTCAACACGGAAATCACGCGTATGGTCAAAAAATATGAAAAGTGAAGTTTGAACAGATAGCGCACGCTATGAAGATTACTTAGCACATGATAAGTTTGAATTATATCGGTTAGACAAAAGACTTTCAGCATCAGACTGTTGTAAATCAAGACCAGCTAGCGCATGTTATGGTGTACATTAACGCACGCTAAAGGAAAGAGGCAGAACCTACTGGACTCCACCAATCAACAAATAACGTACGTAACAGCTGAGAATAATGTACGCTAAATGGCTTAGTGCATGCTAAACATACAAATAGCGCATGTTAAAGGGAAACAGGCAGCAACAGCAGGCTTTATGCCTATAAATACCAAGGTATTTGGTATCATTCAATACAACAATTCCAAGCAAATCATATATACTTTAGATATTGTTATATTCATTATTGTTGTTGCAATCGAGCTTAATTATTAAGAGTGCGAGTGTTCGATACACTCAACCGATACACGAGAGGAAAGAAAGGATTGTAGATTTGATTCGGTGTTATTAATATCGTTGATCCGGCATTGTTAGAATCAATATCTAAATCCAAGTGAGGTTTGTCTAGTGTTGGTGTAATATCGGTATATGCGCCGTGTTGTGCGGAAGCGTAAATATAAAGTGTGGAAATTAAACGACACACGGATTTATAGAGGTTCAGCCAAACTTGCCTACGTCCTCTCTCGATGTATCTTTTTCAATAGGCTAAAGATCAAAACCTATGCACCTCTCTTCTATCGGTCGATGGATTACCGTTACAAGCTCGTCTTTTTATCGGTCCAAGAAAAACCATTTTCTTTTTCTATTGGACAAGGAATCAACTACTCTAGCTTTCTATCGGTACTAGATAAACCTCACTAACATAGCGATTGTGATTCTAACAATGTCGGATCCTTGATCCTGATAACACCGAATCCAATCGTATCTTTTCTTTTTCTCACTCGTGTATGATTTAGTGTATCACACTCAATCACTCTAAATTAAGCTCAATAAAAACAACTATAATGTTTACAATAATATCTCAAGTGTATATTAATTGCTCAATGTTGTTGTGTGGTTCGATACCAAATCACTTGGTATTTATATCCTTCTTCCACAAACTAGCCGTTACTGCCAGCTGATATTAGCGTGCTCTAGGCTTCTTTCCTTAACGTGCACTATCGCGTGTATTTGCCTTAGTGTACGTTATGTATTATTACGTACGTTACCGTCTTTCAGTTTTAGTCCAGTGGCTACTGTCTCTGACTGTTTGCGTGCGCTAATACTTCTTTGTAGCATGCGCTAATCTTGCATCATTGCATGCGTCATATAGCCGTTTATACTTTTTGACTTTGCATCAGAATCTTCCCAACGGATTGATTGACTTGATTCAAACTTGATATTTAGCGTGAGCTAAATATCACTTGTTGCGTGTGCTAAGATGACTTCACTGCATACGTCATTCTGTGTTTGAATTCTCTTCACAATGGTAATATGGGCTCGATAGCGTGCGTTAATTATAATGTGTAGCGTGCGCTATCATCATCAGGTGACTTCACTTCAGGTTACTTCGAACTCGTCTGATCTGCAGCCGGGACCCGTTAGCGTGCGCTAACTTGTATGTCTAGCGTGCGCTAGCTTTGTACTTTGTCCAGCTTTTTGCGTCTTCGTCTGCTTCGTTGTTTTGCTTCGATTCTTTGTTGTTTTATTTTGTTTAGCAACTTAATCATCAAACCACTATTTATTACTATGTGGAATAAATATTCCAACAAACTCCCCCTTTTTGATGATTACAAAACAACCCTTGAATTGGATAAAAACCTGTAAAATAGAAATATATATATATATATATATATATATATATATATATATATATATATATGTACGTTTCAAAATTTTGGACTTTGATCGTTTCGTTAGTTTCACCCATTCTTTTCTTTTGCTGTTAATTTCGACTACTTCATTTCGTATTTTTCAACTCCTTCGTTTTTTCCCCTTTTTGTATGCTTTCTTCTCCTTTACGACTTCTTCGATTATTTATTTTTCTCATCATATCTTTCATGACGCTTTTATCCGATTCAAACTCTTCTCCCCTTTTTTGTATTCAGCAAAAAGTGTAAAAGAAATATATAGGATACTGATTTGAATATATATAAAAATATGCATGAATATAAAAAATTTTCAATAATAGGGTATAAACTCCCCCTAAAAATATTATCTCCTCCTGAGTAAAATATTAATTTTTGGGGATCCAACCGAAAGTCGGTTTTTGTTTTGAGATATAGACGATATTTGAAACAATTGTTCCTTTAGGAACCCAAATCTTCTTAACTTTAATCGTCCGTCTTGCGCTTTTGCAATTCGAAATGTGATGCCCAATTTTCAAACATTTTTCACACCAGGGTATTTTGAAATTTACGGATTCGTTTTTAAAACGTGGTTTGAATCCTAACCCCTCTTTATTCAAAGTATACTTTTGAACCGAGAGCATATTTTCAAATTTCTCGTTTCCGAGAGAGAATTTCTTTGTTAAATTTTTGAGCTCGGTTGGGATTTTAACAAGAATGCTTTAAAAAGTTCATCGTAAGAATTACTTACTTGGCTTTCGATGTCGCTATTGTCGAGTGAACTCCGAGACATAAATGCAAGATTATTTTGATCGATGAAATCTTCATCAATATCTTCGTCACTCCATGTTGCCACGAGAACCTCCTTGGGTTTTACTCGACAATTCTTAGCAAAGTAGCCTGGTTTACCATATAATCGACAAGTGTTGTCGAATTGCTTAGATTCGCCCTTTTGGATGTCCTGCTTTCTCCGGTTTAATAAGTGTTGGAACTTATTAATATTCTTGGCATAATATGACGATTCTTCAGCACTTTCGTCCACCGGGATTTCTTCTTTCTTTCTCGACATCTTAGCCTTCATGGCTATCGATCTTTCCTTCGGTTTCGGTTTGGCATTCCGAGATTTTAGAACTATCTCGTAGTTGATAAGAGAACCAACGAGAGCACTAAAATAAAGATTATTTAAATCTTTTGATTCCATTATGGCCGTAACCGTACCGTACCATTCTCGAGGTAGTGATCGGAGAATTTTCTTTACTTTCTCACTACTCGAAAGTGGTTGTTACGTATTTTAGTGAACGCAAGTGCACGTTGTCGTAAGCATGTAATAAAGTGATAAAAAGATATCGTTCCCTGTAAGACTGACGTACTAATTACCAATTTATTTGTATTCTAATTTTATCTGAACGATCGAATTTGGTGGTGCATGGATTATTAAAGAAAACTAATAAAGTGATAAACTAAAACAACTAATAAAATCGATGGTTCGAATAAAGAAGATCAAATAAGAGAAGAATCTAGGATTGAGAATCCCCCTCGATTTATCCGAATTACTCTTGATTTATATAAATTAAGCAATTTCCCAATTTATTGAAGGCGAAGATTTCTAAAATACTCTAATGCCTCTCCCGAGGATAGTAGAATTTTCTAAGGTGATTAAATCACTCTATTCCTAGGTGAATTAATTGAACAATAGCCAAAAAGTACAGAATCTTCAGACGAGCCACGGAATTCCTATGAGTATATTTCTATCTCACAAGATAAAACGTTTCTCACCAATTTTTCCTACTAACTCTCCTCTACCGATTTGAGTTGCGTAATCAAAACAATTCAATCATAGGCTACATAATTGAACGCATTAAGAACAATTGGGAAAACTCAATAGAAAAGGGAAATATATTAATAAAGCAAAATTCAAGAGTTAATCCGTCAAAATCTCGGTTTCATCACAATCCTAGAAAAGGGTTCTAGCCACATGCTAGAAAATAATACACAAAGAATTAAAGAAAGCATAAGAAAAATCAAACACCGTTTAGGAACTTGAATTGCGCCGTCTCTGGCTTCTGCTCTCTGCTCCGATGTATTTTCTCCTTCTGTTTGATGAACATATCTTCTGATGTTCAATGCCTATTTATAACTCTTCTTCTGCCTCCAAAACGTGTCCGAAAATTAGGTCAAAACGTCCTTTGAAATAGCCCAAAATGCAGGCTGGGCGTCCGAATTTTGCGCGGCGGGCCGCGGCCCCTGTCCTCACCCGCCAGGCCTGGGCGCTCGTCTTCCTTATGGCCGCGGCTCAGAGCTTGCGTGCCTCGTCCCCCGATACAGTTTGTACCGGGTCCTTCTGGGCGCCTCCTGTGCCGCGGCCCAACGTCTGTGTGCTGCGGTCCCCGACCAAAAAATGTCGTTTTGGCCCGTTTTGCTTCGTTCAAGCTCCCGAACTCGAATTTTCTTCAAAACATATAAAGATAATGCATTAAAAGCTTATTTACGCAGATTTAAACTAAAAATGGGTATAAAATAATGATAATTAAGCGCATAAAAATACATCTAACAAATACCCCCAAACTTAAGCCTTTGCTTGTCCTCAAGCAAAAATTAATTTCAAATGAGATGACAAGTATCGTGGGTAAACATGCAAATCCATAGTGTTTACCTGATTAATACTAACCTGAAAATCTCAAAGAAAAATACAAGTATCGTATTAGTGGGTCACATCACGGACAATGATTCCACAAAGCAATCATTTTTAGTGCTGATCTATCAGTCATGAAGAAAATAAAGGCTCAAAGATTAACAAGCGTGAATTTAGCCGACCGCCAATATGAAGGGTTAGATTAAACAAGCAAACTCGCCCAGTCCCACAGTATCGTGGCAAAAATGCAAGAGTTTCATCGTAAATAATAATCCTCGGACAGCATTCCCTTATATATAATCATTATAATGATTCGAGTTAACCACTAGGTTCCGACTCCCGGTATGTTTCATGAAATGACCCTAGGGTGGAAATCCATTATCATGTATTGGGGAACCGTTTGACGTAAAAGACACTCATGGGGCTCATGAGTGCTTCTAGTTACTAAGTCTCCTTCTACAGAGAAAAAACTCGAATGGCTATTCCTTCATGTCCGATTCAAAGTTGCTGTTTTACGCGAATGTGAATGACGGGTCACGTGAATACATCCGGTTACTTGGCTTCCTTTCATCATCATGCGATTTTTCTGAACCATTAGTCTATTCAGGGTTGTCGTTTTACGCGAGAGTAAACAACGGGTTACGTGAATACCCCCGGTTACTAGACTTCCCATCATAGAACATGTATAATTTCTCGAATTTTTGGGAAAAGCTGTCCGAATCGATACCTAAACTCAAATTAAATGCCAAGAAGACTCATGTTACTCGACGAATAGCTACGTGAAAAGTGTAACCAAACGTATAGACGGCGGTTCGTAAACACGTATGTCTCATTTCTTATATTCTAGGATTTCTACAATGACACAAAAAATCAGACCGAAATGAATACTCAGAGGAAACAAATATCGCAGAATGCAAACTCGACCAAAACTCAATCGCTCCTTCAAAAAGAAATCAGTATCATATCATCATTCTTACACAAGGCTACACGAAAAAATTCACGAATGCAAATAAAGTCCAGAATATTTTAGAAGACAAGCAAGGCTAGAAGCAATAACAACAAAAAATAGCAACGAATAAGTAAATAACAACTAAAAGTAACCCCCCCCAAACTTAAGACGCACATTGACCTCAATGGACACAACAAATAATATGCAGTGTGAGAAAGGTCAAGTACCCCCCTAATATCAGCTCAGGAACTGGCGCTAGCCTCGTCCGGCGAGGAGGGTGGTGTAGATGGCTTGACTGGTGGAATGAAGGGTCCGTCCGTATGGAGTATATGGCTCGTCCACGCAGCTAAATAGTCCTGATGATAAGCATCCCTCACCGCTAAGCGCCTCTCCGCACGCCGATTGACCCGACAGGCCTGCTCGCACATCTCCCCTCGAACAGCTGCGAGGAGGCTATCTCTCTCTGCCTGCATCTCCTCCCTCAGGCTGTCAAACATCGCCTGAAGGTGCTCTCTCGCTGGTGGTGGAGTGGACTCAGTCTGATCCTCAGCATCTGCTGCCGGCTCATGATTCAGAAGTAGTGGCTCGGGGGAATGCTCGTGTGGCTCATTGATAAGAAATCCTCGCCCCCGCTCGTGTGCTATCACGCCACCCCACTGGTCGAAATGGGAGATAATACGGTGGTCGATCGGAACTTGGGTTCTATAGTCGGCTCGTCGTCGGACCAAGTCACGCTCGACTGGCGGCATAGGGCACAAATCAGTGAGGGATGTTTTAATCCCGTCTTTGCCCCTCCCTGGATGCACTGAAATATAGAACTGGACAGACGTGGGGCCACATCAAATCGGAGTCCCATCGTGATGGCATATAACAATTGGGCTCGAGGAAGCAAGACCAAGCGGATCTGTGATGTAGGGTCGACTCGTACACAGAGGAAATAAAGCCAGGCTCGCCCGAGCCGACTGTGGCGGGAACTCTTGAAATAGAAAGCTGTGGAACCCGGGACGTGCGTTTCTCAGACGGAACCTGGCTGGGCAAGTGCCTCCAGCAAAGCCTCCCTCGTGAGGCTACTCATAGTCCGTGTGTACGCCGATTCGTCCACCTCCGGTAGCTCGTAAAGCCTCCAAATTATGGCCACCGAGAAGTCCACTATTTGGCCTCGAACGACGACCTCAGTTCATGCATACGGTCGTCCCATCATCTGCCCCGCCTGGATTTGTCGCAATAGAGCACTCGCGTAGAACTCTTGGACAATAGAAATCACCGCCGGCTCGGGTGGCGCAGTGAATCGAGTCCATCCCATTTCATTGATCATCACCAATAGCTCGCCGTCTTGGGGGGCGAGAGTGAATCCCCGCTCAGGAATTATTGGACCAGGACGGATTCTCTCGTTGAATATTCCATGGATGTCGGGGTCAGATAATTGATGGGATCCCATATCCGTCCGATTTTGTGACGTCTCCACTCTTGTGGGGGATGATCGCGTCCTAGCCCTCGTGCTCAACTTCCTTTTCTGAGCCATGACGAAGTCCTGAAAAATAATCGCAGGATATCTTAGACGACTTTAAATAACACTACACCACTCTCAACTTATAACGTGCGGAAAATGGATATAGCGTCGAATGAACTCGCACTTCCGTATAAGGAATATGAGGCAGAAATTTAAACTCAAACTTGACGTAAGGGTTGGGGCACATACTATTCCGATAATCGAATTCGTTGCAGACAATTTGGAGATGTTTGGCTCAAAAAAATTTCATTGGTGCATTTTATCAAACACTTTGCATGCGTTAGCTTTATTGAATAACAAAAAACAATAATTTACTCAATTCAATCCTCAACAACAACAATTTCAATCGACAATCACAGCAATTCACGACAAAATAACGAAACACCATCAATCAATCAATAATCTTAGCATAATCCGATACAAATTTTGATAAAAAATTAGAAAATAAACACAAGTTCATCAAAGGATATTACCCCCAATCAGTAATTCATGTTGCATTGAAACTTAATGGAATAGAATTACCTTGTGTTGGATTGAAGAAGGTGAGAAGAAGAAGTTGGAAGATGAAATCCTTGCGCCGTGCGAAGAAGAAGAAGTTTGATAGATACCTGGTGTTTCGGCCGAATGGCTTATGAGATGTGTGTAGGTTGTTTAAATTCTCGGCGGCGGTCGCGACACGTATCAAGTGAGTCGCGGCCCATAGTACATTGAGTTTTTGGATGTTGGAGAGTTTCGACGTGTGCCGCGGCTCATTGTATGGGTGCCGCGGCTTGCAAGGTTAGTGTGCCGCGGCTCAGAGCTTGCGTGCCGCGGCACGTAGTACAGGTTCCTCAATGCATTTTCTGGGTCTCAGCGTGCAGCGGCTCATTGTCAACATGCCGCGGCTCTTGGGACAAGTGTGCCGAGGCACAGAGTACAGAAAGTTTGCCTGTATTTTAGACAGCTGTGTGCCGCGGCCCCCTCTATATGTGCCGCGGCCCCCTCTATATGTGCCGCGGCCCCTGGCCTGGAATGTTCCTGCACAAAAAATTTTAAAGCGAAAACATAGATAGTGAGAGAGAAGCATATCAAAGCAAAGATGACGAAAAAAATTAGACTCTTATAATGAATGAAATCAACGAAAAATTAACATCTATAAATAATACTCGGGTTGCCTCCCGAGAAGCGCTAAGTTTATAGTCTTCAGCCAGACTTTTCTAGCATTCACTCTGCGGTGGATAGGATGATGCTCGTCTTCTGCACGTCTATTGGATTACCCGTGTAGGCCTTCAACCGCTGCTCATTTACTTTAAATTTTTGGTCATCTTTTTCTACTTCCACTGCTCCGTGTGGGAATACTGGAACTACAGTAAACGGTCCCGACCATCGTGAACGTAATTTCCCAGAAAACAACCTCAAGCGAGAATTAAACAATAACACCTCTTGACTCGGAATGAACTCTCGATGTGTAATGTGCTTATCGTGCCAAATATTTGTCCGCTCCTTATAAAGCTTCGCATTCTAGTACGCATCATGACGAATTTCCTCCAGCTCGTTCAACTGCAAACAGTGCTTTTCACTAGCTGATTTAAGATCAAAATTCAATTTTTTTATCGCCCAGTATGCACGATGCTCCATCTCTACTGGAATATGACAACTTTTCCCAAAAACCAATCTGTACGGTGACATGCCGATAGGTGTTTTGTACGCAGTACGGTATGCCTAAAGTGCATCATCGAGTTTAAAGGACCAATCTTTTCGAGACGAGCTGACTGTTTTTTCTAAGATCCACTTTAGCTCTCGATTTGATATCTCGACTTGACCACTCGTCTGGGGATGGTAGTCTGTGGCAACATGATGAGTGACTCCGTATTTCTTTAAGACCGCATCAAGGAATTTGTTGTCAAAGTGTGAACCACCATCACTGATAATAACACGTGGAGTCCCAAATCGCATGAAAATATATATTTTTTTAAATTTGATCACGACATTAGACCCATTTGTTGGTAGTGCCACCACTTCGACCCACTTCGAGATGTAGTCCACTGCTACTAGAATATAGAGGTTCTTATTTGATGGAGGAAATGGACCCATGAAGTCGATCCCCCATACGTCGAACAATTCAACCTCAAGTATTGTGTTCAACGGCTTTTCATGTCATTTTGAGATGTTTCCCGTCCGTTGACACCGATCATACATGGACACAAAAGAATGAGCATCTTTGAATAACGATGGCCAATAGAGACCCGATTGCAAGACCTTTCCGTTGTTCTATTTCCACTAAAATGCCCTCCGTAGGGTGATCCATGGCAATGATTCAGCACACTGCGGATTTCCTCATCCGGAACACATCTGCGAATGATTCGATCAGGGCATTTTTTTAACAGAAAGGATCGTCCCACAAGTAATACTTAGCGTCTGAAATCAGCTTCTTCTTTTGATGACGCGAGAGATCATTCGAAATTATTTTGCTTTCTAGATAGTTCACTAGATCAGCGTACCAAGGTGCGTGTTGCGAACCCAACTTGTAGAGCTGTTCATCAGGGAAGTTTTCCAAAATTTGTGGATGACTCTCCCCCTTCTCAAGGGGATTCTCTAAACGTGAAAGGTGATCGGCAATAATATTCTCAGTCCCCTTTTTGTCGCGAATTTCCAATTTGAATTGTTGTAGGAGAAGCACCCACCTAATCAACCTTGGTTTAGCATCCTTATTTTCCAAAAGGTATTTGATCGCCGAATGGTCAGTCCACACCACTACTTTCGTCCCCAATAAATACGCCCGAAATTTATCAAAAGCAAAGATTACAGCCAACAATTCTTTTTCTGTTGTGGCATAATTTCTTTGGGCGTCGTCAAGAGTTCGGCTTGCATAATACACGATGTGGAACACTTTCCCTCGTCTCTATCCCAAAACAGCCCCAATGGCAAAATCGCTAGCATCACACATCAACTCGAATGGAAGGCCCCAGTCTGGAGCGACTATGACCGGGACGGTGCTTAGAGCTTTCTTCAAAGGTCGAAACTTTCTTTACAAGACTCGTAAAAATTAAACGGAACATCCTTCATGAGCAAATTGCACAACGGCTTCGTGATCTTCGAAAAATCTTTAATAAAACGGTGGTAAAAAACGGCGTGTACCAAAAAGCTCCTTACCCCCTTTACCGAAGTAGGCGGAGGCATCTTCTCGATTGTTTCAATTTTTGCCCGGTCGACTTCAATTCCATGGGAGGATATGAGGTGGCCTAGTATAATGCCATCCTGGACCATAAAATGGCACTTCTCCCAGTTCAAGACCAAATTTGTTTCTTCGCATCTTTTGAGGACTTTCTGCAAATTTTGCAAACAAACGAATCACTGAAAACAGAAAAATCATCCATAAAAATTTCAATGCAATGCTCTACCATGTTAGAAAAAATAGCCATCATACACCATTGAAAAGTGGCCGGCGCATTACATAAACCAAAAGGCATGCGCCTATAAGCGAAAATGCCATAAAGACATGTAAACGTCATCTTTTCTTGGTCTTCTGGGGCTATATAAATCTGATTATACCTAGAATAACCATCAAGAAAATAATAGAAATCGTGTCCGGCTAATCTATCCAACATTTGATCAATAAATGGTAAAGGAAAGTGGTCTTTTCTAGTGGCTTTATTTAATTTCCTATAACCTATGCACATACGCCACCCCGTAACAATTCTAGTGGGAATTAATTCATTATTATCGTTTTGAATAATCGTTATCCCACCCTTCTTTGACACAACTTGAACCGGACTTACCCACTTGCTATCAGAAATAGGAAAGATCATACCTGCGTTGAGGAGTTTTAAAACCTCGACTTTTACCACCTCTTTCATATTTGGATTTAAACGGCGTTGATGCTCCACAATGGTTTGTAGTCTTCCTCCATCTGAATTCTGTGCATACAAATGGACGGGCTGATTCCCTTGATATCCGCAATAGACCACCCAAGGGCAGATTTATACTCCCTCAAAACCCTCAATAATTTCTCCTCTTGATCCCCCGCCAAAGTGGCCGAAATAATGACTGGCAGGGAATCATCGGGTCCCAAAAATGCATATTTTAAATTATTCGGTATCTGCTTGAGCTCTAGCTTTGGGGGTTTCTCGATTGATGGGATAGGTCGAGTTGGTGAACTTTCGATCTCCTCACATGGTCGACGAGTGAAAAATGGTGGGGAAGCATCCATGTGTCGTAAATATGCTACATGCTCTGAATTCAATTCGGAAGCGGACCCAACTAAAACGGACTCCAATGGATCTGATGGATAGCTCTCCCGAAAAGCTCTACTTACACACGAGTCAATGACGTCAATTTGAAAGCAACTTGCTCTTCTTGAACTCGTAGAGTAAGCTTCCCTTTTTCCACATCAATTAAAGTTCGGCCGGTTTCTAAGAATGGTCTTCCCAAGATAATTGGGATGTCATAGTCCTCCTCCATATCGAGCACAATAAAATCGGTCGGAAAGATGAATTTAACGACCTTGACCAAAACGTCTTCTATTACCCCCCTCGGATACTTGATAGAACTGTCAGCTAATTGCAAAGAGACCGTCGTCAGCTTGGCTTCCCCAATACCCAGCTTCTTAAAAATGGAAAGGGGCATAAGATTTATGCTGGCTCCTAGATCACATAAGGCTTTGTAAAAGGACGAATTTCCAATAGTGAATGGAATAGTAAAGCTTCCCGGATCCCTCAATTTAGGTGGGAGCTTCTTCTGTAGAATAGCACTACACTCTTCCGTCAATGCCACTGTCTCATACTCTTCAAGCTTCCTTTTGTTCTATAAGATCTCCTTCATGAACTTCACATAGCTCAACATTTGTTCCAAGGCGTCGGCAAATGGAATGTTGATATGTAGTTTCTTGAAGACGTCAAGAAACTTGGAGAATTGCTTGTCCAATTTTTGCTTTTACAGGCGTTGTGGGAATGGAATTGATGGAGTGGGATGAGTGGTCGACACTGCTTTTGGCTTGGGCTCCCCATCCTTTGTTTTCTCACTGTGGTTGCTCTTGTCCTTGCTATTCTTAGGCTGCTCTTGTAGCTTCTTTCCACTTCTTATCTCGCTTGCTTGCACATTTTCCTTGGGGTTCATCTCAGTGGCGCTGGGTAATACACCTTGAGGTCGAGAGGACAATAAATTTGTGATCTGCCCCATTTGTACTTCCAAGTTTTGGATAGAATCGGAATGATCTTGTAGAGTAGTCTCCGTGCGAGTCATGAATTGGCTCGTATTATCCGCCATTTGAGCAAGAGCATCTTCCAAAGATACCTTCGGTGGTTGAGGGGGCTGCTGTGGGGGCTACGTGAATTGAGCTTGCGAAGGTTTATTTAAAGCTTGACCGTTCCTCCACGAAACATTTGGGTGATTTCGCCACCCTTGATTGTAAGTGTTGGAATATGGTTGTTCTGCCGATTTCTGTTCCCCACAAACTGAGCTTGTTCCATCGGAGATTGCTCGAAAGGATTTCCAACTTGGCATTCCGCACTAGGCTGAGACCTGTTGCACCAATTACATGATTCTGTGGTAACGGTAGAAGGAGCGTGTGATAAAACTTGAAGTTGTTGAGTCAAGGTAGCAACTTGGGCCGATAGCGTAGATATTGGATCATTATCGGAAATTCCCATAACTCGTTTTGGATTCAGATGCTCTGAAGGCCACTGATACGCATTTGCCACCATATCTTCCAATAGAGAATGAGCTTCAGCCATCGTCTTGCCCATTAAAGCTCCTCCAACGGCTGCATCAACAAGAGTGCGTGTAGAAGCACTCAGTCCATTATATAATGTTTGAATTTGTAGCCAATCCGGTAGGCCATGGTGTGGGCATCTCTTTAGTAAATCCTTGTATTGCTCCCAAGCTTCATGAAGCGATTCCATATCAAATTGCCCGAAGGTCGTTATTTCATTCTGAAGTCTCGCTGTCTTTGCCGGCGGAAAGAACTTAGCCAAAAAGGCTTGTGCTAACTCCGCCCAAGTCGTGATAGAGCCCGACGGAAGTGAATTCAACCAAAACTTGGCTTTATCCCTCAAAGAAAATGGAAAAATCCGTAGACGAATGGCGTCATCGGAAACTCCATTATTCTTGAATGTATCGCATATCTCGAGAAAGGATGCAATATGAGCATTAGGGTCGTCATTCGCTAGTCTGCATAATTGGCTTGCTTGTACCATCTGGATTATAGCTGGCTTAATCTCGAAATTGTTTGCTTGGATAGTTGGACGCCGAACCCGAGAAATTCGCGTTGATTTGAGGTAATTGATAATCCCAGAGTGCTAATGCCGGTTGAGGTTGCTGAATAGGGTTGTCAACCCCGTGATTTCCTATATTGTCGGCCATGGTATCCTTTGTTGCCAGCTCACGCCTTTCCTTTTTGTTTTTCCGCAAAGTGCGCTCGAGTTCAGTATCCAAAGGTAATAGACCTTCGTCACAGAATTTTCTCATGCACTAAACGAAACTCCTGAAAGGAAAACAAATAAAAAAATTACACAAAAATAATATAATGTTCAAATTAAGACTAGAAATACTAAAATTGATATTAGTATAAAAAATCAGTCCCCGACAAAAAAATCTGCGTAAAAATCCGCGCCTCCTGTGCCGCAGCCCAGCATCTGTGTGCCACCGTCCCCGACCAAAAAATATCGTTTTGGCCCGTTTTTTTGTCGTTCAAGCTCCCAGACTCGAATTTCCTTCAAAACATATAAAGATAATGCATTAAAAGCTCATTTACCCAGATTTAAACTAAAAATAGGTATAAAATAATAATAATTAAGCGCATAAAAATACATATAACATTGGTTTCCTGAAACATGCTAATCCATTTGTGATGACCGAGAACCGGTCGAGCACTATAGTGATGGATTCGTCGTCCTTCATTTGGAATAACTCATAATTGTGAAGGAGCATGTTTATCTTCATCTCCTTGACTTGAGACGTACCTTCGTGTGTTACCTCAAGCATTTTCCAAATTTCTTTGGCACTATCACACGATGATATCTGGTTTTGTTCTTCCAGATTTAAGGCACAATATAGGAGTTGAGTTGCCTTACAATTATAATGGTCATTTTTCCAATCGAAATCGTCATATTCTTCGAAATTTTTAAGCGTACCATTGGAATTTGTCGGAATTTTCGGACCAAGACAAATCACTTTCCAAAGCTCGATGTTATAAGCTCGAATGAATATTGACATCTTTTTCTTCCACGTCATAAAGTTCGAGCCATCAAAAAATGGTGGTCGGTTGAGAGCAAGGCCTTTGACTGGAGCATATTGAAAAGCCATTTGGATCGACTCCTCAGATATTAAGCCGCGTATTGGAGGTACTGCTCCGATACCCACTCTTGGTGTAATATCGTTATATGCGTCGTGTTGTGTGGAAGCGTAAATATAAAGCGCGAAAATTAAATGACACACGGATTTATAGAGGTTCGGTCAAACGTGCTTACGTCCTCTCTCGATGTATCTTTTTCAATAGGCTAAAGATCAAAACCTCTGCACCTCTCTTCTATCGCTCGAGGGATTACCGTTACAAGATCGTCTTTTTGTCGGTCCGAGTAAAACCGTTTTCCTTTTCTATTGGACAAGGAATCAACCACTCTAGCTTTCTATCGGTACTAGATAAACCTCACTAAGATAGCGATTGTGATTCTAACAATGCCGGATCCTTGATCCTAATAACACCGAATCCAATCGTATCTTTTCTTTTTCTCACTCGTGTATGATTTAGTGTATCACACTCAATCACTCTAAATTAAGCTCAATAACAACAACTATAATATTTACAATAATATCTCAGGTGTATATGAATTGCTCAATATTGTTGTGTGGTTTGATACCAAATCACTTGGTATTTATAGCCTTCTTCCAAAAACTATCCGTTACTGCCAGCTGATATTAGCGTGCGCTAGGCTTCTTTCCTTAGCGTGCGCTATCGCGTGTATTTGCCTTAGCGTACGTTATGTACTATTACGTACGATAACGTCTTCCATTTTTAGTCTAGTGGCTACTGTCTCTGACTGTTAGCGTGCGCTAATACTTCTTTGTAGCGTGCACTAATCTTGCATCATTGCATGCATCATATTGACGTTTATACTTTTTGACTTTGCATCAGAATCTTCCCAACGGATTGAATGACTTGATTCAAACTTGATATTTAGCGTGCGCTAAATATCACTTGTTGCGTGTGCTAAGATGACTTCACTGCATACGTCATTCTGTGTTTGAATTCTCTTCACAACGGTAATATGGGCTCGATAGCGTGTGTTAATTATAATGTGTAGCGTGTGCTATCCTCATCAGGTGACTTCACTTCAGGTTACTTCGAACTCGTCTGATCTGCAGCCGGGACCCGTTAGCGTGCGCTAACTTATATGTCTAGCGTGCGCTAGCTTTGTACTTTGTCCAGCTTTTTGCATCTTCGTCTGCTTCATTGTTTTGCTTCGACTCTTTGTTGTTTTGTTTTGTTTAGCAACTTAATCATCAAAACACTATTTATTAATATTTGGAAAAAATATTCCAAAATCTAGTACCAATCGAAAGCTAGATAGGTTGATTCCTTGTCCGATAGAAAAGGAAAATGGTTGATTTTGGATCGAAAAAAAGACAAGATTGTAACGGTTTACCTCGGACCAAAGGAAGACAAGACGCAAAGGTTTATCTTAAGCCTATAGAAAAAAATACGAAGAGAGGACGTAGGCATATTTGGCCGAACCTCTATAAATCTTGTGTCGTTTATCTTCCGCTATTTATTTACGCTTCCGCAAATGCAGAAGAGTTTGAAAACTCTACTCCGCACTATTATCCACCTTCAAGTCAGTACCAAAACCCAACATTTGTATGGTCATGATACTTATACTAGAAAATTCGATTTGCTAACCCCTTAAATGGTGGAATGCCTTTCATGTATTTCAGGTATGCTTGGTGTTGTGCGGCGATTTATACGCCTCGACGGCGATCGGTATAAGGGCCGAGCGGCCGAGTCCAAGACCAAATGAGGCAAGGCGAACTTGTCAAAACGAAGGTAATAGTCCACCTTCAAGCATCTAGCTATCGACTCCCAAGGCGATCGCCTTTTGGCACCTAGCGATCGACTCTGGTGCCCGACCAAGGACGACCGACCTGTGCCACGAACAAGGCCATCGTCCGTCAAAGTATACGAAGACTGGATCACGAAGCAAGGACCCATGTGCAGTTCCGCGAAAGGCGCCGCAGAACATGGATCATTGACTCCAGCCCATCAGCAGCTATCAGTAACGAGGACGGCCCCATCTACCGACAGACCCGCCCAAAGGTCCTAAGTAGGGCCTCCCAGGACAGCGACATGAACGCGTGTTGGCCTCTCATTAGTTCGCACTTCTGGCAGCCAGCAACTTCTGCGGACTTAAAGGAGACCAACCCATGTGCTAAAGACGATCGCCCGCTTATTATAATACAACAGAGGCGATCGCCCAGCAACTCCCTGTCCTATAAATAGAGAACCTCCAGCAACTGAAAAAGGGTTCGGAAATACGTTGGCAAATATTCAGACTTTCAGGCTCTCGGCTTCCTCTCTTGAATCTATCTTAGGATTTCTCTCTCAGCACCTCCTAATCAAAAGACAGTCGGCAGAGGCAAGAACTCCCTACAGTTCAGGTTCGAAGAGATTCGCAAGTCCAGGAGCTCAGACATTCAGCTAATACACACTGTAAGAGACTGTCGATTTCTCACAGTCGTCACAGCACTCCATCGTTGTTACAAGAACTCACAGAGCATCATATATGGTTCTTCCGGCAATCTTCACGCTCAATAGCTAAGATAACTAGGGTCTTTATACTCATTGTAATTGTACTCTAACATTAATATTTGTACTCCCAAGTATTTGTATTAATAATATCTCGCGAGAGCATTCAAGCCCGGTACTAACAACCTCGGCAAATCTTGTGTTATTTACTTTCCCCACGGACGTGCTCTCGTATTTGTTTGTTACTCGACCATTCCAGCAATATCATCTCCGGATAATATTTTGGGTAACAACAATTGGCGCTAGAAGGAGGGGGTATCTTAACCTTCATTTTTATTCCTACCGTCCCGAAGAACACTCACTGTTCTCGGGGCATATACTTGAAGAAACACTCACTGTTCTTCAAAGAAAAACCTTCTGAGTCATGACGTCTTCCACCACATCGAAGAGAGCCACTCTCCGAACCGCTGGACATCATATCCCAGCTCGATCCGAGCCGCAGCCAACGGCAGAGGGTAGCCGCGGCGACGCGAGACTCTCGATCCCGCACCTGAGGGACGGTCCCAGCCTGACCAGTTCCAAACTGCGGAACAGATCGAGGAGGCTATGGCCATCCTAAGGGAGTGACGGAGAGCATGCGCGGCACCCGCTATAACTCCCTCGGCCATCCACCGCGCGGGCAAACGAAAATTAAGGGGTTACTGGCCGAGCGATCGTCAGAAAGCCCCAATTCGCAAGAAAAGGCTCTCACGAGGCGGGACGGTTCCGTATTCATCCGCTTGGGAAGCGATCTAACATGGCGACCGGGGTATTCTGGCCCCAACCACGAGATGACGGAATCCGAGTCCATCACCAGGAGTTCGGCGTACCCAACTCCCAGCCAAATACAGGTCAGCCGTTTGGCTCCCATCCGCCAAAGAATCGAGCCACGCGGCAAGGACATAAGGGTCAGTACTTGATCGCCTCATCACCCGCTCCGAGTGCCTAGCCGCAAACAGCCAGGCCGCGGCGATGGCCGCTATGCAACGCCAGCTCGACGAGATGAAAGTGCTCTTGGATATTGGGGCAAGCGCCAGTAGAAAGATCATCGGACCAACTGAGCCACTCGCGGTCCACGTCGAGCTTGCCCCCGTGCAACCAAGGATCGCGCCTCCCAAAACACCTTTGTACGAAGGGAGATCGGACCCCGAGACCCACCTAAGCAAGTTCCGGATCTACATGACCGGGTATGGGGCATCAGACGCGACCAAGTGCCGAATATTCCCGTTAACATTGGGCGAGGTGGCCCACAGGTGGTACGTCTCACTACCACCGCGATCGATCATCTCCTTTGAGAAACTGGCGAGTGACTTCACGTCATACTTCGCCACCAAGGTCGCCAGACCAGAAGGCCCCCACTGCATAATGAAAATCAGGCAGGGGGAAGACGAATCCGATGTGGATTACATAGATCGGGTGGATGAAATAATCCTCACAGGCGAGCCCATCAGCGACGAGCTCGCTCTCTACTCGGTCCTGGGTGGATTCTATGGTCATTCACCCATGTTTAGACATCTCACGAAGGACATGTAGGTCACAAGTCGTCCAGAAACAAGTCTAGAGGGGGGGGTGAATAGACTTGTTGAAACTCTTGACCTCTTTTTCTCGAAGAGTGAGTTTCTTCAGCTGATGATCAAACAAATGACTAGGAGTCGTTTGTTCTTGGATATGAGCGGAAGTCAGCTGATGACGAATATATATTAACTTAATGAAACACTTAACAATGGATGCAGCAGTTAGAGTATGATGCAGTAAAATAGTAAATGACACAGGCAGTTTATAGTGGTCTCAGAGGTGGGGTAATCCTCTACTAATCCACTTTTCTCCAAACCAGTTGGAGATGAATTCACTATAATTCTCAACCAGTGATAAATATTATAGTGATTCACTACACACTACAACAGCTTCCAACCAGTGGAATTCCGTGCCGTTGTACACAAACTTGACTGCCTTGCACCTCTTGATCCTCGATCCTCGGATGCCTTTACAGTCTGCTACTTCAACCAGTGAAGTACCCCTTACTCAAGATTTAAAGACAAGAGTGTTTGTCTTCTCCAACTAAAGAGCTTCCTTGAATATGAACTTTTGGATCTGCTCTTTTCTCGATGCTATTTGTTTGCTTAGGATTGCTTTGTTTGCTTTGATCGCTTAGAGTATATGTTCGCACCGGTAGTTGCTCGGTTTCAAATCTCTGGATATATATAGATCACGATCTCCGAGCTTCTTCCTTGTAGCCGTTGCAAATCTGAACAAATCCGTCCGTTGGAGAGAGACTTCATTGTTTAATCTTTTCTGAACGTTGCAAGGCTGGATTCCCATTATTTAATTTCATCTTCCGACCGTTGTGATGACTTCTGCATGTGAGCGCCGAATCTTTTGAATATAAAAGGATTAAAGTCTTCACGGTGGGTCAGGATGATTTAAATAAATCATATCTCTTGCGGGAATCACTCCAATTTGTCTCTTCACGTTGCATGTGAGCTTTCCGTAATATTTGACTTTTCAAAGCATGCTGACGTGGACTTGGAGTACTAGGCTGTAGTTGAGTAGACTGATGTGCAGCTTACTTCTCTGCAGGTAGGTCGTCTCGGCTGTATACTGTTTGAGACTTGTCTGGTCAGGTGACTTCCCTGAGGTTCCTCGGCTGCAGTCTGGTCAAACTACTCTGACAATTTTTTAGTTGACCAGGGCTACTCTGATTGGAGTCGGCTGTACTTCTCTTGATAGACTAGACTGTACTTTAGTACTTAGCCGATTTTCAGCCTAACTAACTTTGGCCTACAGAAGATACTCATTTGGTTCTTCTTTACATTTTGCCAATTTTATACTTAACACATTTTGGCCTATGGAAGATACTCATTTGGTTCTTCCTTACATTTCGCCAATTAATAAACATTTGATTCTAAATTAATGACATCATCAAAATCTAACAAGTATTCCTAACAAATTCCCCCTATTTTGATGATGGCAAAACTAAGTAAGAAATCAAATGGCCAAGTCTGCACTTAAGTGCAAGACAAAATCAAATCGATCTAATATTGAGACAACAGGAAAATTGTCATTCAACAGATCGTTCATAAAGTTTTCGACTTATCATAGAAATTATACAAGAATGTTTAAGTACGTAAAATAAATTACAAGTAAGAAAATAATTAAAATCATCTGCCTCTTCCTCTGCCTCTTGAGCATGTGCCGCTTGTGTGTCCGAATGGTTTGGCTCCAATGGGTCTTACCTTGGTCGGGCAAGGCCATACTTCCTTTTCACCACTAGAGTGCGAAATCCTGCTCCTCCCGCGATCCGAATTTGTTTTCAAGGCGGACTCGCTTGATTTCCTCCGTAGTTGTAGTTCATCAAGTTCACCATCCATGCGGACTGGTGCTTCTTGACTACGAATTTAGGGATCATGGGAAAAGCTTTTGCTCTTTTGCATGCTTCTTTAGAATAGCCCAAAGCTTGGGATGAACTGCTTCCATCCAGTTGATGAAAATCTCCTGTGGGGAGAGTTTGTCATCTGAAGAAGTTCCCAGACATAAAAGTCTCGATGAACTTCTTCCTAGCAGCTCCCATATTTCAATAGCTTCAAGTGGGCAAAAATCTTCAACATACCACGGCCTGGACCTTCCCACTCAAGAGTAGGTTCAAGCCGCCTCTGGTCCTTCGCGCTTCCCTTCAGCCGGTCGGCCTTGTCTTCTCGAATCTACAGTTCCTTCCTCTTCGTGCTAGATGGTCCTTCAAGCCGGGAACATCCCGCTTTTTCTTACTTCAATTCTCTCCCTTCCCCGAATCCTCTCTTCCCCTTTTGCCAAAGATCAATGAGGGTTGTTAATTGTTGCTCCATGCGGCTCATCCATCGGACATGCCAAAAGGCATTCTGTTGTTTGTAGGAGGAGGAGGCCGAGGGATCTGTCTTTGCAGCAAGGTATCAATCTTGGCATTTATCTGTTGAAGGTCGGGAGTGACTGTGTTGACAAAGACTCCCCAATGGTGTCTCGACAATGCTTGATCGGCTCGGTCATGGTGGGAGATAATCGAGGCTGATGGGGAGTGTTCTCCCGATCCTTCAAGGGAGCCACTCATTGCAGGCTCCCGTCTGCAGCAGGGAGGTCGAGATAGAGTCTTCTCGGGGTGCTGACCTTGAGTCCTCTGCAGACTCGCATCTAGTGGTGTGTACGGGAGGCACAACAATCCTATCTCAGATTTCGTTGGTAGGCTCGCCGCTTCTCGGCTCCTTTTCTCTTTCTTCTTCTTCTCCTTCTTCTTGATTTCTCTTTTCTACTTCTCATTTCTCCTTTTCTTTCTCCTCATCTTCTTCTTTTTCTTCTCCAGCCGCCACACCAGCTCCTCCTTCACCTCCATCATCATGATCATCATCATCATCATCCTTAGCATCATCTTTTTCCTTCTCTCCTTCATCAGCATCATCATCCTTATTTTCTTCTTCTTTTTCTTGCTCCACTTCTTCTCCTTCTTCTTCATATTCCTCATCTTCCACTACTTCGTTTTTTCAATTTCATCTTTCTACTTTTCAACTGGTATGTTTTCTTCTTGTTTTTCTTTTGCTTCTTCATCCTCCTCAACCAAATTGATAATTTCATTCTCTTCATCAACTTCTTCTATCCTAATCTCCTTTTCTTCTTTCTCTTCCTCCTCTTCTCCAAAAGTACCATCAAAAATACTCAACATTATAGAGTGGATAAAATGGTCCATGTTAGTCTCAAAGTGTGACATGAACCAGTTATCCTGGAGGAGTAAGGTTAAATCTGACTCCTTGCAAAAATCAGTCAGAACATCCTCCGTGGCTTGGGGGTATTCCCAACCACTAGTGTCAATAAAAATTTGAAAATTTGTAAAGGACATGGTTTTAAGAGTTTTCCACTCCTTAAAAATATTGACAAAAGAATGTTTTTCTGCTTGTGGCTTGACAAGCTGAAGTTGTTCTATGGAAAGATTAAAAGTGTTATTTTCCAAAAGATTGAATGAGTAATGTCTGTGGATTGATATAACAAGACCTCGCTCTCTTCTTCGGTCATGTATACGGGAGGAGTAATGATGTACAATTTTGGTTTCGGTGTCAGTGCAGGGTAAGTCTGGGTGAGCTGAGATCGAATCGTGGATCGGCATGATGTTCAGGTGATCTCCTTCATCGAATCTGCAGCTTCCTTGGCCTCTTTGGAGAGGGTTCGTGTGATGACCGCAGTTGGAAGGTCCTTCGGGCCGGTCCTTCTCTTAAAACGGATGGCGATTGAGTATCATCGACTCATGCTCGGACTCGATCATAGCTCCGACTCGGCAGTTGGTCCGAGTCCGATAGATCGTACCTTGGGCAATAGCTTGAGTCCGGTAAGTCCTTCAATATCCGGTGCCGCCTCCCAGTGACTCCAACCTTTTTCTTATCATGGTCCATGTGACCAAGCCTCTTGTTTGGGTGGAAAGGGTCAATGTTTCCCTTGGCCACTCCAGTCTGTTCCAAGAACCAACTAAGATGCGTTCCAAACGCCAACTTAGTCTTAAACTTCTTCTCTTCCTCGAGCCATTCGACCTTGTTCACCTCGCGAACAAGTTGCCTAAAAATGTAATCGGCCCAATCTACTTCCTCTCGCTGAATTAGCGCACCCAACACCATGAACTTTGAGGATGATAGTTGGTCATAGCTTCCTGCCATTCCCATGACTATTTTATTTGTGATGTCCAGAGCGACTCGGTAAACTCTTTTCAACTCATTTCTTTTCGCCGTGAACTTTAACTTCTCCGGGACATTTTCAAGCTTAATCGTCTTCCATGTTTCGGCGGGTGATTGTTTGAGTGCTTCGACCGCCAAACCGCGAGTTTTCATCCTGAATACAGAGCGAATCTTCTCTGTATCTATGGTGACTGGTACTCCACCGACCGTGCTCGAATCGATCTTTGAATCAGGTAAGCGTTGCGGTAAAATTCAACCACATCTTCCTTGAACAAGTGTTGAGGGTTGATTTCAAGAAACGGGTAGATTCCGTTCAGCTTCATCGCTCGGATTAAGTCGAGCATATCAAAGTCGTCTAGATTTGCTTCCAGTAATCCTTCGAAATCGACGACCATGGAAAAGATAACCTGGTCCTTCATCGCCTTTAAGTTTGCTCCACAACATGCCATTTCGCAAAAAGATTTTAGGATTTAGTGTGTATTTTGCTCTGTAAATTTTGTGGTTTCAAAGCGTAAAGAGGAAAGTGAAAGGGTTTTCTTCCTTATAAAGAAGATGAAGTGACGTTTGGATTAGTTTATTATAAGTTTAAACGGTGGTACGCCTTTTCATATTCTTTTGAATTTCAAATTTGAATTGGTGGCCCCATTTAAAATTTGACGGTTGATTCTGATTGGCCACCGTAGAGGTTAATTAAATGGGCGTGTGACGCGTGTATTTAAAATTGCCACTTGGCTTATAAAATGTATTTTTAAATGCTATTCCTTAAGCCAAAATAATATTATAAATATGGCAGATAAAATTGAAAATTAGAGATCAGTTTAGAGAACTTAGCTGGTCTGATTCGTTGACTGTTGACCGCTCTGCTACAGGTGAGTTTGACTTCTCTTTGGTACTCTGCATGCCTAAGTTGCTTCGACTGGTCTTCGTCTTCTCGCCTGCATCAGCTTAGGCTGATTCTGGTGGGGTGGTTCGTCCTTACTTCTACTTGCTTCAGAACTAGATTCCCATTCTAGTAATCCAAGATCTCTGCTCAGCTCTAGGAATCTCTCTTCTGGCAGGGGTTTGGTGAAGATGTCTGATATTTTGTAGTCTGTGTGACTCTTTCAACTCTAACCCTTTTGTTAAGCACGTGGTCTCGAATGAAATGGTGCTTAACGTCAATGTGCTTCGTCCTTGAGTGCAAAACCGGATTGTTGGTTATTGCAATAGCACTATTGTTGTCACACCATATAGGAACTTCGTTGGCAATAATATTGTAGTCCCTTAGCTGTTGTCTGATCCATAGGATCTGTGCACAACAGCTACCTGCAACAGGTATTCGACTCAGTAGTGGAGATAGAGTTAGAAACTCCGCTTCTTGCTAAACCAGATATCACCGGTTCCTAGGAATTGACACGTTCCACTAGTGCTCTTCCTATTGATTTTGCATCCGTGAAATCCGCATCCGAGTATCTGATAGCTCGAAGTTGTCATCTTTGGGGTACCATAGTCCAACATTAATGGTAGACTTTAGGTACTTGATTATTCTCTTAGCCGCATCTAGGTGTGATTGCTTGGCTTGACTGGAATCTTGCACAAACTCCAACCGCATATGATATGTCCGCTCGCTTGCGATAGGTACGTAAGAGATCCGATGAGTCCTCTCAGTGGGTTGAGTCAATCGATATTCCCGCCTGTCTGCATCCGTGAGTACTTGTGCTCATTGGAATTCTTGCAGTTTGGTGATTCCATTCCATATCTCTTGATGAGATCTCGGTATACTTTGCTGGTTGATGAAAATTCCTTTTTCCATCTCGCTAACTTGTAATCCGAGAAAGAAGTTAAGCTTTCCCATCATACTCATCTCGAATTCTCCTTGCATGAGGTTGGAGAATTTCTCACAAAGTTCTGGATTGGTTGACCCGAATATGATGTCATCCACATAAATCTGAACTATTAGAATGTGGCCTTCGTGCTCCACTCTAAATAGGGTCTTATCCACTTTTCCTTTGCAAAATCCATTTTTCTCAAGAAACACAGACAGTGTTTCATACCATGCTCTCGGTGCTTGCTTGAGTCCATACAGAGCTTTCAACAGCTTATAGACTTTGTCTCCTTTGACAAAACTTGGGGGTTGCTCTACATAGACTTCTTCTTCTAGGATTCCATTCAGAAACGCACTTTTCACATCCATTTGGTAGACTTCAAAATCCTTGAATGCAGCATATGCGAGGAATAGTCTGATGGCTTCTAATCTTGCAACAGGTGCATAAGTTTCATCAAAATCTATTCCCTCACACTGTGCATAACCTTTTGCTACGAGTCTGGCTTTATTCCTAACAACAGCTCCGTCTTCATCACTTTTGTTTTTATACACCCATTTGGTGCCAATAACTTTCTTGTGATCAGGTCTGTCTGTTAGTTCCCAAACATTGTTTCTCTCCATCTGCTCCAATTCCTCTTGCATGGCATTAATCCATGAATAATCTTCCAAGGCTTGTTCTGTCGTCTTGGGTTCAATTTGCGACATGAAACATGAGAACATCGCCATTCCTGCTGGTAGAGTTGACTGTCTTGTCTTGACTCCATCAGTCAACTTTCCGATAATTTGCTGAATTGGATGATCCTTGAGCCATTTGGGGATCTCGTCCTCTTCTGGGTTTGTTCCCCCTGTTGGATTGCTCTGGTGGTTATCTGCATCTGCTGGATTCTGGTCTGCAACTGGATCAGCTACCGCCTTGTCATCTGCAGCTTGGTTCTGGACTGCAGATGAGTCTTTGTCAGCTCCGGCTGGGTCTTCTTCAGCAGCAACTGGATCAGATAGGTTTGGTGATCCTGTCTGATCTGCAGTTGGGTCTTCATCAGCTGCAGTTGGGTCATCAGGCTGATCTGCAGGTGAGTCCACCATTCCAGTGTCATGTACAATGACTTCTTCAAGGGTTGCTGACTTGAGCTTGTTCTCAATTTGCTCAAGTTGTTTCCTGTACTCAACAGTAGATTCATCAAAAACAACATGGGGTGTTTCTTCCACAACTAAGGTTCTTTTGTTGAAAACTCTATATGCCTTGCTTCTTTGGGAATATCCCATAAATAGACCATCATCAGTTTTAGCATCAAAGGCATTTAGCTGTGTTTTACCGTTGTTGTGGATGAAACACTTACAACCAAAAACATGAAAGTAAGCAACAGTAGGAGTTCTATTATTCCAAACCTCATAGGAGTTTTGCCATGTCTCCCTACTATCATACTCTGTGCAGGTGTGGCAGTCAGTATTGACTTGACCCGAGAACCTTTTAGGTCCGCTTCGCAATCATGGACCTTCTTTGCTTCCTTCGTGGTTGTTCCTTCTTTCGGCAACACCATTCTCACGGGCGTCTGCCGCAGAGCTCATCTTTGGATCCCATTCGATCAGAAATCGATTATCGCCTTGTTGAGAAACTCTCCTCCTCTATCCGATCCGATCTTGATTATGGAGAGGATTTCTCATTCGGATCCTTCTCGGCACTTCGGGTAACTTGGTCAAGGTTTCACTTTTCTTGAATAGAAAAATGATCCAAGTGTACCTTGAATAATCATCTACAATCACAAGAGCATGCTTTCGCCGCTCAAAGTCCTTGGCTTGATAGGACCAAATAGATCCATGTGGAGTAGATCTAAGATCCTTGTTGTGAGCGTTGTAGGTGCCTTTGGCTTGAACGACGCCTTGGTGCCTTTCCTTCGACATGCATCACGAGTGCTTCCTTCTTGAATGCTTCATTTGGAAGTCCTCGACCCGCCTTCCGAGAGCTAATCTTGTTGATGGCTTTGAAGTTCGGGTGACATAGTCTTTTGTGCCATGACCATCCATTCTCTGAGTCTTGGATAGAAAACAGGAGTTAGGTGTTCTGTGTTCCAATCAATCATGTATACATCTCTTCTTGAAACCTTGTAGCTTTATTTCTCCAGATAAGATGTCTATCACCATACACTTCAAGATGGTGAAGACTACTAGATTCTTCTCGTCGCAGCGGCTTATGCTCGGGAGGTTGTATTTGAGACCTTTGACATAATGAACTTTGGATATTACAATGTTTCCTCGGTGCGGCTCTCCAAAGCCTTTTGTCTGTCCTCTAGAGCTATCTCCAAAGGTTACATCGGGACCTCTTTCTTTGATATATTTGGTCAGCATCTTCTTGTTCCCGGTCATGTGCCTTGAGCATCCAGAGTCTACAAACCACTCTTCACCTCCAAAATTTGAGCTTGAGGAGATGTGGTTGTAGTCCTTCCTCCTCTTACGCAATTAAACAAGCGAGATTTAGGTACCCAAATTTGTGTGGGTCCTTTGGGGTTAGTTGGTTTCTGGAGAATTGATTTCTCCTTGGATTATAGGAATTGTTATTATTATTATAACCCTTATACGGTGCCCGTGGTCGAGGTCTAAATCTCCTGGTTGGATTGTATCTGGATATTCCTCAAAATAGTGTGGGCCATTTCTAAATCTAAGTGAGACCATTTGTTAAACCTTTGTGGTCTCCACACTTGTTCGTTTTGGTAATTTGGATAACCTTGAGGTTTCCATCGCCCCTCCCATTATGAAATCTATTTTTAGGGAGTTGTTGGTAATAGTGGGCATGTTGTGCTGGTTCTTTGCTTTTGCAGGCAGCCTTTGCTAGTCGCTGTCTAGGTGGTTATGCAGTGTAACTCGATTGCTGACTAGCGTTTGACTTAATTTGTTGCTGTTTTTGAAAATCGGTTTATACAGGCTCAATGATCGAGACCATTGTTTCTCCCTTGATGAAAGTGGTTTTAGAACTAGAGGGAGTGTGGGGATCATATCGAGGCCCGATCGGAATATAGTGGCCTCTTGTTAGTACACAATTCGTCCGGGGGTTAACGACGCTTTCGGGGAGGTTATTTCCTGCTTTGAGTTTTATTTATACGTGCTGACTTAGTAAACTCGGCTTTGGCATGAGCAAGTGCGGTGACTTTTCTTTAAGTAAAATATTTAGCCGGTCTATCTCATTTGTATTGGCACTTGCACGGTTTTAAAATCATTGTATTTGTCTTGGTCTTATTTAAATCTAGGTGAGTTTTTCAAAATCATTTTTCAAATGCCTATTCTCATCTTGCGACTTAGTCTTCTCTTGTGATACGACTTGATGTGCGATTTAAGTGTTTCAAAATCTTTGAATAATTGATTTACCGATTCATGTAAATCCATATCTTGCGACATGGTGAGCTATTATTAGAACCGGTAGGTTTAGAGGTTACCTCTTCATCACCTAAGTTTGCCATCGTGCAATCATATTCCTCGTCGTCATCGTAAAAGAAGCCGCCGCTTGATTCGACATGCTCTGGTCTTCTCCGATGAGAGCTTTTCTTGTCTTCCTTCTCGCCACCTCCTTTTTGGTTTCATCCTTCTTGAGCTCGGGACAATCCATTTGGATGTGTCCTATCTTATGTGATTGTAACATTCAACTTTCCGACTTCCACCTTACGGTTTCTTAAGGATTCTCCTTGTAGTTTTTCTTATACTTGGAGTAGTTTTCCTGAAGATTCTTGGATCTTTGCATGATGAAAGCCATTTCCTCCTCAAAGTCTAGCGGATTTGGAGGTTTCACATCGAGACGAGGCTCTTAGCGGGGACTCGGCAAATGCGATTCCCTTCTCTGCAGCTCGATTGAGGATGAGCTTGGAAGCTCGAACTCATAAGCCTTTAGATCGAGAACGACTCCTGAATCTTTATCTTATTCAGTCTTTGGACTCTCTCATAGCTACACCTTCATGCTCCATTCTGGATTTAGAGATCGAGGACCTTGAGTGCCATTTCCTGTTGCCATAAGTCTTGCCCAGGAGTTGATTTCATTGATAATTTGGTGAACCTTGTGTCCACTTGGTCTATTGATTCTCCATTCTTCATTTTAAAGTTGTCAAACTTTTGGATAGCTATTGACAACTTGTTCTCCTTGATCGCTCCGTTCCTTCACACATTAGAGCTAATGTGTCCCATATCTCTTTGGCATTCTTACAATTTTTGATCTTGACCATTGTGGATTTGTCAAGAGTTTGGTCTGACACATCTCAGCCTGTTGTCAAGATTGGCCGCTTTCTCTCTTCGGGGTCACTCGGTTCTCTTCTTAGGAATCTTTTCGGGCCTCCCGGTGCGATTTCCTCGGGCGTGTTGTCCTTCTCGAAAATGAATGGACCATCTTCAATGATGCACCACATGTCGTCATGGATTGAAGATAAATGTGCCTGCATTCTTATCTTCCAGAGATCATACTCGTCAACTGAAAAGACAGGTAGTCTAGAGTGCATGTGTTCCATTATAACGTGAGAGATAAGATATATATCTTAATAGATCTGGTTCGTGAAAAAAATGAACCAACCTCTCCGATACCACTTGTAGGTCACAAGTCGTCCAGAAACAAGTCTAGAGGGGGGGGTGAATAGACTTGTTGAAACTCTTGACCTCTTTTTCTCGAAGAGTGAGTTTCTTCAGCTGATGATCAAACAAATGACTAGGAGTCGTTTGTTCTTGGATATGAGCGGAAGTCACCGATGTGAATATATATATTAACTTAATGAAACACTTAACAATGGATACGTGATTAGAGTATGATGCAGTAAAATAGTAAATGACACAGGCAGTTTATAGTGGTCTCAGAGGTGGGGTAATCCTCTACTAATCCACTTTTCTCCAAACCAGTTGGAGATGAATTCACTATAATTCTCAACCAGTGATAAATATTACAGTGATTCACTACACACTACAACAGCTTCCAACCAGTGGAATTCCGTGCCGTTGTACACAAACTTGACTGCCTTGCACCTCTTGATCCTCGATCCTCGGATGCCTTTACAGTCTGCTACTTCAACCAGTGAAGTACCCCTTACTCAAGATTTAAAGACAAGAGTGTTTGTCTTCTCCAACTAAAGAGCTTCCTTGAATATGAACTTTTGGATCTGCTCTTTTTCTCGATGCTATTTGTTTGCTTAGGATTGCTTTGTTTGCTTTGATCGCTTAGAGTATATGTTCGCACCGGTAGTTGCTCAGTTTCAAATCTCTGGATATATATAGATCACGATCTCTGAGCTTCTTCCTTGTAGCCGTTGCAAATCTGAACAAATCCGTCCGTTGGAGAGAGACTTCATTGTTTAATCTTTTCTGAACGTTGCAAGGCTGGATTCCCATTATTTAATTTCATCTTCCGACCGTTGTGATGACTTCTGCATGTGAGCGCCGAATCTTTTGAATATAAAAGGATTAAAGTCTTCACGGTGGGTCAGGATGATTTAAATAAATCATATCTCTTGCGGGAATCACTCCAATTTGTCTCTTCACGTTGCATGTGAGCTTTCCGTAATATCTGACTTTTCAAAGCATGCTGACGTGGACTTGGAGTACTAGCACGTAGTTGAGTAGACGATGTGCGGCTTACTTCTCTGCGGTAGGTCGTCTCGGCCGTATTCATTTGAGACTTGTGCAGTCGGTGACTTCCCGAGGTTCCTCACCGATGCAGTCAAACTACTCGACAATTTTTAGTTGACTGGGCTACTCTGATTGGAGTGTTTGTACTTCTCTTGATAGACTAGACTGTACTTTAGTACTTAGCCGATTTTCAGCCTAACTAACTTTGGCCTACAGAAGATACTCATTTGGTTCTTCTTTACATTTTGCCAATTTTATACTTAACACATTTTGGCCTATGGAAGATACTCATTTGGTTCTTCCTTACATTTCGCCAATTAATAAACATTTGATTCTAAATTAATGACATCATCAAAATCTAACAAGTATTCCTAACAGGACATTCCCCTGACCTACGCGATCTTCCGCGCTAAGGCCGCCGATTTTTTGGTCAGGCAGATCCGGCGATCTCAAGGCCTTCGAGGATGTGGAAGTCCATCTCCTCCACAAGTTCAACCGAACTCCGGCCCACATTTTTTACGCCATCAAGGGGCGCGAACCACTAAACAAGCCAAAGGCGATAAGGGACAACGGTCATATGGACCACAATCAATATTGTGCTTACCATAAGAGTCCCGACCACAGCACTAACCAATGTCGCGACCTTCTCAGACAACTCTGGAGATTGTTCGAGGAGGGCAAGCTGGACAGCTTATTGGTTTAGCCGGAGCCCCATCGATCTCCTGAGACGGTCTCCAGAGTCGAACGCGAACAGGCCGGAAGGCTCATACGAGCCGACCCCCCAATCAACCTCGGCGACCGGATCTATATGCTTCAATCAAGAAGGGAGAACTTCGGAAGTCTCTCCCCGATTCCCGCCTCATCAAACCAAAGGCTACTGCCTGAGCAAACGCTTCGAAAAAGAGGATGACTCGCTCGCCCTCTAAAGTTCGTCATCAACATGATGGACCTAGGCAGCGATCGCCTCCCCTAGCACAACGTATACCGTCGAGGATTGTCATCTGACATGATGGTCCGAGGTAGAAAAGTGCCGCCATGGTTGCGAAAATCGATGAAACCGACGATCCGTCCATGCAAGGTTCCTTTGGGCTTCGATCGCTCGCCCTTCGTTTAAATACGAGGCGGTCGTAGCCGAAGGGCCCTCCAAAACAAATCAGAGGATTACTCGCTCTCCCTCTAAAGATCGTCATCAACATGAAGAGCCCAGGAAAGCGATCGCTTCTCCTTACGCAACGTATACCGTCGAGGATCGTCATCTGACATGATGGTCCGAGGTAGAAGAGTGTCGACATGGCTGTGGAGGATGATGGAACCGTTCTCTGTGCCCGTACAAGGTCCCTTTTGGCCGCGATCACTTGCCCTTCGTTTAAATACGAGGCGGGCGTAGCCAAAGGGCCCTCCAAAACAGATCTGTGGACACGTTCGCCCGCCCTCAAAGGTCCATCACATAACATGGTGGATCCGGACAATGCGACGCGTCCCTCCCCCCGTCACAACGTATACCGTCGAGGATCGCCATCTAACATGGCGGTCCGAGGTAGAAAAGTGCTAACAAGCCGCGGTCGTGGAGTCGATTAATCTGACGATGCCCTGCACAAGGAATCCTCCAGACCAAGACCGCACGCCCTTCGTTTAAATACGAGGCGGGCGCAGCCTACGAAGGACCCTCACAATTAAGTGAGTCGCGAGAACTTAGCCATCAGACGGAATGTCGCTCGCGCACAAGACATGATCATGGAGGTCGGTTCCATCGAACTCCGCGATCGTGCATGGTTCCTCTAGACCGATATGGACGGCCTTCCTCGAGGAATCTGCAAAATTGAAGACCGCTCACTCAACTATTTATTTTCGTCCCCTTACTTTCACTAAGTGAACAAAAACAAGGGGGAAGTGCGGAGCTATGTATACGACGATCGTCCCTATTCAATCACATACGGAGATCGGCATTTTTTAGATGTACGTGCAGCGATCGATTTTGTTGTAAAAGTTATCAATATGAGTTTATCAATTCATTTGGAGCTACACACGCAACAATCTCTCCTCACACATTTGTACAAAGTCTTGCAAAGACTCAGAAAAGCAATCATTCAAGCAATAAATCGAAGAAACAAACTTTCATTTCATTACTTGGAATATCGAAGTACAAACATGGTCGCCCGAAGGCCTAAGTACAACAAATCTACAATAACTACAAGGCAAAAACAAAAACAAAAAGAAGGACATATACCCTCAGGCTGCCCCTGCCTGGCCTTCACCTTCGACCACTGGATCGGCCCGCGATCCCTCGGCGGCTTCCGGAGCTGCCTCCCCATCCTCCAGAGCATTCGGATGAACAAGGTTTTCGGGATTCGGGTACCAACTCAGGTCTACGCCGATATCCGAGAGGTCCAAGATCGGCACGGAGAAAGCAGGATGAAGAGGATGCTCCAGCGCGTATGCCTTGAAGTTTTCAGCCAGGGGGCCGACCTACAGCCCTCCCTTCTTAGCAGCGCGGAGCGAGTCAGCGAACGCCATGTAATAGGCAAACTCGTTGACGAACTCCATGTTGAGAAAGGGATCGGCCTCGGTCGCCTCCAGCTTTCCTTTCAACTCTGCAACCGCCTGTTGCGCACCCTGAAGCTCGGACTCTTTAGCAGCCGTCTCTCCCCTCGATGACGCCAGCTCGCTAGTCAGCCAAGCGACAGTCACCTTCAGCTGATCGGCCTCCTTCTGAGCAGACGCATACGAACGATGGGCCTCTGTCATCTGATCCCGAATCCGGTCGACCGTCGTCCGGGCTCGCTCAGTGTCCTGTCTCGCCAGCTCAAGATCCTGACTTGCCCGCTTAGCCGCGTCCAAGGAGTCCTTCTCCATAGCCATGATCCTGTCGGCAAACTCGGACTTCTATTTTCGAGCGGCCTCGAGGTCTGCCTGAAGACGGGAAGTAGAAGGACGCCCCTCGAATTCCTTCACAGCCTGGGCAGCCATCGTCGCCGCCTGGAGGGAGAGAGCAAAGGCAGCCTGCATCGTGTTCCCGGATCGCTGGCGGGCAATCGCATCCAAGTCGGTCGTCCAGGCCTTCGGCAAAGTAGAAACAGCCCAGTTGACGTATTGTGGGACATCACAGGCCTCGCGAGGAGATCGGCTCGCGAGGAAATCCAATACCAGCGGCGGGCAAGCCGGGTTAGTGCTGCGGACCCTGCATCAAGAATAGAAGAGTTAGCACATCTCCTACGCAAGTGGAAAAACTCATCAAAACAAACAAAGTTTACCTCTCGGCTTTCTCGGGGTCGCGGCCGAAGTACGGTTTCCCACGAGGGGTCTCGGCCTCAGCAATCTCCATGGCCTGAAGGAAATCCGACGAAGGCGTAGGCTCATCCGCTAAGGGGACCGCGGAGAGCGGAGGCACGGCAATCGGTGGCTCACCCACAGGGGCAGAGACTGGGGGCTCCCCCGACCTCTATCGCTTGCGGTTCAGTCGGAGTCCCTCCTCCCGAACCTCCTCCCCCGCAGCGATCATCTCCACGTGAGGCCTCACCTCGGAATAAGAGGTAGCGCCACTAGAGAAACTGGGCTCGACTTCTTCTAGAGCAGGCGACTCAAAACTCCGGGGTTCGACATGGCTATCTCCGGTGAAGGCTCCAAGAAGCGAGGGAAGCGGACCTCTGCAATAAGGAACGATCAAACAACGGTTAGACACATTCTCCAAACAGGACGATCGCCAAGCAAAAGGAGATCGTAGAGATTCATACCTGGGACCAAAAGGTGTCGCGGAAAACGGAATAACCGAGCAGACAGCCAACGGCTCTCTTTGTTAATCCGGCGAGCGTCTAAATCATCGTCCGGGAGACTACGTATCCGTTCCCAGACGACCAGAAAATCGAAAGGTAGCTCATCAGCCGCCGGAATATGGAAACCTGCGAAAGGAAGACCAAATTAGATCAGTTCAGAACATATCCGAACAAAGGGAGAGTCAAAATCCTTACTCGGATTCCTCTCCCGAAATCCTGTGGGAACGTCCAGCTCGCCCATGGGATTGTCGCTCGCTGATGCCTTCCATGCACCACTGACCCAGAACCATTTCTCCGGATCGCCTCGCACCTTGTTCGGGACCCCAAGGATCACCCGACCGGAACGGCCATGGATATGATAGCCGCCGACGGACCCCTTCTGAACCGTCAGCTTGAACAGGTGGTTCATATCCAATGGCGAGGGAAGGCGGTACAGTCGGCGACCGCCGAACAAGGTGAGGGCACAGACGATCTGGAGCCAGGCGTTCGG
This sequence comes from Orobanche coerulescens, assembly GCA_033398695.1. NCBI lineage: Eukaryota > Viridiplantae > Streptophyta > Magnoliopsida > Lamiales > Orobanchaceae > Orobanche > Orobanche coerulescens. The sequence continues at coordinate 28,929,599 of CM065808.1, read as the reverse complement.
CGTTAGCTGAAGCGGCGCCACATTCCAAGCAACCAGCAAGTGAGAGATGACAAACGATAGAGGGAACCGCAGCCCGGCCTCCATTATTGCCTCATTCACGGCGACCATACCCTCCGGAGGTTGGTCGGCTCGCTCGTTCTCCATCGGCACGAAAAGATCCACATCTGAAGGGATATGGTACCTCGCCCTCCAGAACGCCAGGTCCTTCCTGGTCGCCGAGCTTCTGATCTGACCGAGGGACCACTGAGAGCGCTGCACGGCCCGAAACAGCGACCACTTCGCGGATTGATAGGGATGGGCGATCGAGTACTCTCAGTAGTCGAACTTGGGACTCGGACTGGCCAACCTCTCCATGATCTCTGCGAAGGCCAAGTAGGCTTGGCCAAAGGCGCTATGTTGCTACCAGTACGCCCTCACCACCAAATCCTTCTCCGCCAGCAAACGTTTCTGCTCAGCCGCCGCCTCCCTGGCAGCACCGGCCTCGTTGAATAATACCTCGACTTCCGCGGGAATCGACACGGATAGCCTCAGCGGCCGTCTCCATAGAGAATTCCGTGGAGGATCCTCCCCAGACAGTCGAAGTCCCGGCGGCGGAGGTGGTGCCCATTCCAGACGATGAAGGTATTCCAGACATTCTCGAAAAAAGAAGAGGAGAAAAGGAGTGTTTCTTACCGAAGGGTTGAGTCGATCGACGATCGGCAGGCAAAAGCTTCAGAAGATTTTCGACTATCTTCTTCTCCGATGAAATCGCATAAGGTTCTTAACACTGTAACCCATCCCCTTTTTATAGGAGAAGGCGGGGGCTCCCGTGCAAATAAGGAGAACCTCGGGGGCTGAAGTGCAACCGTCGCAATTAATGCCGCCCTTGAAACCCGCGTACGCGTCGTTTCAAGGACACGCCAAGCGAGGAGTCTTAACTAACCGTCGGTCTCCCCCAACAGGAACCCGACACGTGCCCCGAAGACTTTTCCGCAACCACTATCATATCCCGCTCATTTCAGCGACGGACCAGGTCGTCCAAATTCATAACCAATCCGCTCATAGACGATCGCCAGCTCCGTAAAATGCTGAGTCACTCGACAAAGTTAAGCGATCGCCAGTAGAACCATCTCACCCCACGTTTCCAACATCAGAGCGAGCTGGGGGGCAATTGTTGTGCGGCGATTTATACGCCTCGACGGCGATCGGTATAAGGGTCGGGCGACCGAGTCCACGAGCAAATGAGCCACGGCGAACTTGTCAAAACGAAGGTAACAGTCCACCTTCGAGCATCTAGTGATCGACTCCCAAGGAGATCGCCTTTGGGCACCTAGCGATCGACTCTGGTGCCCGACCAAGGACGACCGACCTGTGCCACGAACAAGGCCATCGTCCGTCAAAGTATACGAAGACTGGATCACGAAGCAAGGACCCATGTGCAGATCCGCGAAAGGCGCCGCAGAATATGGATCGTTGACTCCAGCCCATCAAGGTCGGTGACGAGGCGGCCCCACCTCTGCTGCAGACCGCCGAAAGGTCCTAAGTAGGGCCTCCCAGGACAGCGACATGAACGCGTGTTGGCCTCTCATTGGTTCGCACTTCTGGCAGCCAGCAACTTCTGCGGACTTCAAGGAGACCAACCCATGTGCTAAAGACGATCGCCCGCTTATTATAATACAGCAGAGGCGATCGCCCAACAACTCCCCGTCCTATAAATAGAGAACCTCCAGCAACTGAAAAAAGGGTTCGGAAATACGTTGGCAAATATTCAGACTTTCAGGCTCTCGGCTTCCTCTCTTGAATCTATCTTAGGATTTCTCTCTCAGCACCTCCTAACCAAAAGACGGTCGGCAGAGGCAAGAACTCCCTACAGTTCAGGTTCGAAGAGATTCGCAAGTCCAGGAGCTCAGACTTTCAGCTAATACACACTGTGAGAGACCGTCGATTTCTCACAGTCGTCACAGCACTCCATCATTGTTACAAGAACTCACAGAGTATCATATCTGGTTCTTCCGGCAATCTTCACGCTCAATAGCTAAGATAACTAGGGTCTCTACACTCATTGTAATTGTACTCTAACATTAATATTTGTACTCCCAAGTATTTGTATTAATAATATCTCGCGAGAGCATTCAAGCCCGGGACTAACAACCACAGCAAATCTTGTGTTATTTACTTTCCCCACGGACGTGCTCTCGCATTTGTTTGTTACTCGACCATTCCAGCAATATCATCTCCGGATAATATTTTGGGTAACAACATTTGGTTCAAGGGAGCAGTCACAAGATCAGCATGGAAGATGATGGGTTCCGATACTAATCAAGAATTTAAGAGTTCAGTCTGATGTCATTGTACTGTTGAGTTATATTCAGTCTTCCGCTGTATTGTATTTTGACCTATGTGCGGTATGTGTTGTAAGACATTTATTTCGGTTTGATTTAGTCGTGTGACCACATTGGTCCGTGTTATTATATTGTTTGACCCCGGACCGTCAAACATTTGATTGTCTTGTGATGTTTAGCCTGGTAGATTCTTCTGAGAAGGGTCTACGACGTGTGATATTCCCAAATGATTGCTGGGGGTGTTACATCACGGGTCTACGGGTTAAAATCTCATGCCAAAATGCACGTATTCATCTAGTGTATAAAATGGGCAAGAGTTTGAATTACCAAAAATCATTTTCCTTTTACTTTTAATTAATAATTAAACCAAATATTATTATTTTAAGTTCAAAACAAAAATCTCATCTTTGTTAACCAATAACCAGATCACTTTTGGAAACAGCAGAACAATTTCTTTTCTGCTGAATATGGAATTCATTCAGCAATGTGTATGAGTGTGAACTTGGTTTGACTACTTGTAAAACAGTACAGACACGTATAATAAGAGTAGAACATGCATATATTGAAAATGAAACAATTTATAAGGTAAAATCTTCATGTCCAAGTTGAGTGAAATGGGGGCTGTTATAAGCAACTTGGAGCATTTCTTCATCTTCTTCGTATGAATCGCGATATGTCTCCAAGTTGATTTCGGAATTCCTCAGAGCCGAGAGGCAAAGCTCTTTCTTCCACTCCTCTATGTGGGGAAAACCAACGTGGTCTGCATATTTATCACAGTACTGCAGAGAGCAGAGAAGTTTACACAAGACTTCTATTAGTTTGTTATATGCAATTTCTGGATAATACCACATAAAGCACGTCTCCTTTGGGCTATAATGCACGGATTCTTCAAAATTGGGCAGTATGCAGTATCGGATACTGCATGGGTGCGGGTGCGGGTGCGATTCGCGTGGGATTCGCACGGGATTCGCCACGTGGCGAATCCGTGCAAAAAAAATTCGGACTCGCGTATCACGGCACAGGATACGCGAGAGATACGCGTATCTGTGCTGAGATCTGCGAGTCCGAATTTTTTATGTTTTTTTTTTTTTTTTTTTTATAATTTTTAAAAAGTAAATCAAATAAATTAAAATACAAAAAAGTAATAAGTAATTACTTTTACCTTTACCAAGTATTCACGACAACATTAGAAAATTTCCATTGCTCAAAGCCATTTGAATTGTTTTTGTATGACTTGTTTTATATATTTGAATTGATTTTATGGTGATATTTGAATTGTTGTTTTTATATTTATGAGTGTTATATATAATAAAATATAAAATAAACAGATTATCCTCGTGTATCGCACCCTAACATTTTCAAAAAACCGTATCCCCGCACCCGTATCTGCCCGCACCCGCACCCGCCCCCCCGCACCTGTGCAACATAGCCTTTGGGTATAGCACTTGATTTTCGGATGACCGAAAGGAACTAGTTTCAAAATTACAAAACGCAACATAGGTCTATTGTGGACTCAAGTTTGACTTTTTTATCACTCGAGGGATTAAACATTAAAATGTATCAAAATAGGGAGTCAAGCACTACCAAAAAAAGGACTTTAGCCGACGACACTTAAAAAAACGACCGACGATTTTTAAGTGTCGTCGGCTAAACTTTGAAATATTAATATTAAATATCGGATGTTTTTATTTAAAGTTCAAAAATAAAAAAAATATACTTGAATCTGATTTATAATTAATCTTTAATTTGTTTTTTTAGATTTTTAGATTTTTTTGTAAAATAATATTTATTTTGTTAATATTATGAAAAATTAGATCCAATTTTTTGTTTATTTATAAAAATAATATCCCAAATTTTTTTCAAAAAAAATAGTTTATGATCCAAATTTGTTAATTTTTTGTTTCAAACTCTAAATAAAAACATCCGATTTTAAATACTAACATTCCAATTTTTTTTTAAAAAAATAAAGTTTCAATTTTTTTAAAATACAGATTTTTTTAGTTTTTATATTTTTTTAGACTTTTATTTTTATTGTTATTTTATTATTCTCACAAAAATTTAGAAATTTTTATTATTATTACCGACCAATAAAATGCTGACATTTGGCACTTAATGGCCATGTCAGCAATCCGTTAAAACTTAATGGACTAAAAATAACAGAGTCTCTAACGTGTATAACGGAATAAACTTGAGTCCCTACTTTAATACGGTTTAGAGTTTAGTCCCTTAAGTGATAAGAATATCAAATTTGTGTCCCTAATAGAGCTATTTTACCATTACCTAACCATCTTTGAAGTTTGATTCAATCTTGATTTTAAGTAATATTTTTGTAAATGTAGAAAGATTTTTGATATTCTTTTATCTCGGGAGAAACGTCGGAGGAATCAAATCTCGATAGGACCTCCTCTGATAATTTGGGGTCTATAGAGCTAAATTATTTTCGGTTCCCTTTATATATATTAAAATTAAAAAACAATATGCAAATCCATACAAAATAATAAAATAGTGGAAATTGAAAAATACGTCAAAAACCTTAGTGTGGATGGCCCTTCCAGTTTTAATATTAAAAAAAACACATAGCGTCAATCTCTATGACCCAAAGCTTTTGACTTTGCGTATTTTCATAATTTATTTATTTTTTTAATCAATTGAGTGTAATATAATTTTTTGATTGGACACTTGTCAAATTTTGAAACTCAAGACCGAGGTCTAATTAGTTTATAATCAGTGCTGGACCTGCAGCTCAGCAGGATTTTACATAATTTTGGAGCTTTTATGGGATAATCACCGCCAACCTCCGAGTAGTTTTTCGTGACCATTAATTATTGTTATTATTTTCTCCCTACTTTAAACATATATATATATATATATATATATATATATATATATATATATATATATGGATGGGTTAGGGAGTGAAATTGTATAAGTGTAAGAAATATGAATGATTGTAGCGAATTTGATCCTCAAGATTAATGGCCAGATTTCATTACGGTGTCTTGCTTGAAAAGCTAAGTCTTAACGAATTTAATTATTGGGGTATCAATGTAATTTGACTAATTTCACATGGGAAGTTCACTCTGATCGTAGGAAGTTCTTGTATTCATGGGATTTTTCATATTTTAGGTTAATATATATTTTTATGGGATTTCATATCTTTTAGTCGTTCAAATATTTTATATTTTTGGTGTATTTATTTTTATTTTTTTAAATTAACATTATTTTTCTCTATTTGATTTGTATTTTTAAAAATCGGAATCATTGCTTAACCATTTTGTTTTGTGTGTCTGCAAATTGGAAAGCAAAGACGGTTAAGTTATGTTCCAATTATGTAATTTTTTGTTATGCTTTATTTTGTACAATACTGATCAATTTTGATACAAAATATATTACCTAAGACACTAAGATATATGTTCCAAGATATATATACATGGTATAATATCTATCACGTGTTACGATAAGCGCACAAATTATATTACCTCGCACGTTATTCATATCAACGCGTTACACATCTGTTGAATAGTAATTTACCACAAGTTATATAAACTAGTACGATAAGCACCACAAGATATATTACCTAGACACTATTCATATCAACGCGTTGCGGAAGGTATAATACCTATCATGTGTCACAACATAAGCAGAAACTTGTACAACATTAATTTACCTAAATTCAAAGTATACCAATTCAAATTATTTATCTTCCAAAAAAATAAAGCACAACACATTGTATTAAAATTGACTGCATTGTAAACAATAAAACATAACAAAAAAAATCACATAATTGGAAAATAACCAGAACTGCACTCTGTTTTCCAATTTGCAGCACACACAAAACAAATGATTAGCACAACAGTTCCGATTTTTAAAAATACAAATCAAATAGAAAAATGATAATGTTAGTTTTTAAAAAATAAAATAAATACACAAAAAATATAAAATATTTTAATGACTTAAAAAAATAAAATCCCCTAAAAATATATATTAACCTAAAATATGAAATCCCATGAACATAGGAACTTCCCATGATTGTAGGAATTTCCCATAAGTGAAATTAGTCAAATTACATTGGTACCCCCAATAACTAAATTCATTAGCACTCCTAGTTTTCCGTGTTAGCACACCAGAACGAAATCTGGGCCATTAATCTCCAAGGATCAATGACTTACAATCATTCCTATTTCCTACAAAAAAAGCTTTCCTACCTGAACCTATCCCTATATATATATATATATATATATATATATATATATAAATAAAAATAAAAGCATAAGTTGATGTATAAAGGTTTGAACTTAGTGTGTTGTTATTATAAAGGCGATGAATCAAGCTCCAACTATATGTTAGTGTGAGAACTTAGAATAAATTATAAGACATACGGATGTATACAAACTTTGAACTTATTGTGTTATTATTATTGATCAGCATATAACAACTGTTATTATGTATTTTGCATACTGCTACTTTTAATTTATTATATTGCTATTATGCATGATGTCTTCTACTATGAACTATACACCGTTAGTAATTATTTACTTAATTACTTTCAAACAATTTGTAACTAATATCAATGCTATTATTCTTCGTGATGTTATTTTGTGTCATGTCTAGGGTTGCAAACGAGCGAGCCGAGTTGAGTTTTGATTTCCATAAATGTGGCATGTTACTGCACATTCGAGCTCGAGCTCGAGCAAGCATCAAGATTCGAGCTCGCGAGCTCGGCTAGACAGCATTCCCGAGCGCTCGCGAGTGGCTCGCGAGCATTTGTTTATTTTGATATTTAAATTTTTAGTTAAAAAGTATAAAATAACTACTTATTTTATTAATATAATTATTATTAATAAATAATTTAAATATTAAGAATATCGTTATGTATAAAATTGAAAAATATATATGATTTAAATACTCGCGAGCCGCTGGCGAGTTCAGGAGCTAAGTATTCACGAGCTCGAGTTCGAGATTACGGGCTCAAGTCGAGCTCGAGCCAAGCTTGGTCAACTCGAACTTGAATCGAGATTTGACCGAGCATGCTCACGAACAGCTCAGCTCGTTTTCAGCTATGTCTAATGATTTTTATGATTTTACACTGCTTTGAAATAGTTTGGCAATCAAATATTTAATTCAGAGTGCTTTATTATGTTAAGTATATTGCTTATATATAGGGTATATCGTACCGTAATGAAATTTTTGGCCGATACCAGGTACCGTATCGAAATTCTCGGTATAACAAAATTCATATTGATATCGTACCGAAAGTTCCGGTATATCGAAATCTGGTATACCGAAATTTCAGTATGACTTCGATCCATACCGATACCGTACCGAAATTTCGGTATACCAAATTTTGTTTAAGTATCGATATACACCGAACTTAACGAAATACCGAATTACCAAAATTTCGAAAAAATTTTGATATATATACCGAAATACCGAACAACTAAAATAACAAAAAATAGACATATATATATATATTGAAATAACGAATTTTTTTTGGTATTTCTGTATATATCTAAATACCAAAAATTAAAAAAAGTCATATCGTTACCGTACCGAAAAATTTCGGTATTTTTTTTAATTTTTCAGAACAATAGATTCGGTATTTAGGCATTTCGATATATTTGTCACCCCTAGATATATTAATTATTATACTACTACTTTATATGAATATTTTGTTTTACTGGTTTTATTGTTATTATTGTATTATTATTACTATTGTTACACAACAGTTTCTACTCTTATCTTTTATTTGTATTTGTACAATGATAATGTCGCAAAATCTAAAGTGTCCATATTATTTCAGAGTGGTTTCAAATTCTCACACTAGAATGGTTCCTTCAAGATCCATACCATGTGTGTGTGTGGGAGTTAGTTTTGGTGAGAATGAGATTTAAGTTAAGAAATAAGAATAAATTTGATCCATAGATCTTAATTAAATGGATGACCTAGATTTATTTTCACAAAAATATATGCATGGAATGCAATATTTTAGTGTATCTATATTTTGATGCATATAATGCATATTTTTAATGCGTTATAATTTTGATACAGGAAATGCATATATTGCATGCATAAGCCAAGCTGACCGTACATCACACAAAGATCAATAATTTAGATTTGTTCTTATTTCTTACTCAAAAAGCCATTTTCATGTGATCCACCTATATATATATGGGCGATTTACATCTGACTACCTTTTTAGATGGTCTAATTACAGTTTGGTCCCTATTGTTTCAAATATTACAATGAAGGACAAACTTTCAGATCCGTAAACTATATTTACAACGAATGAAAGTCAAATTTTGGATGATGTCACCTGGAGAGAAATCGATATTCCGAATTTGCCCTTTTACTTTTCCTTTTTTGTTTACCCATTTATTTTTCGCCTCACGTGGGTGGCACGCTGACATCGTTGTAATATATATAACACTTTTGGACTTCAGTGTAATAAATTTTCAAGCTTTCTAAAAAAAATATTTTTTCCAAAAAAGAAAGTATTTTCTGGGAAAAAAATATTATTTTTCGAAAAAATAAAAAAAAAATATTTTCTGGGAAAAAACTTATCTTTTCGAAAAAAATATTATTTTATGGAATTTTTATTATTTTCGAAAAATTAAAAAATATTTTCTGGAGAAAAAATTATTTTTGGGCAAAATAATATTTTTTCGAAATAAAATTATTTTCTGGAAAAAATATTATTTTCTAGAAAAAATATTATTTTTTCGAAAAAATATTATTTTTTCGAAAAAATAAAACTATTTTCTGGAAAAAAAATAAAAAAAATATTTTTTCGAAAAAATTAAAAAAATATTTTCTGGAGAAAAAGGTATTTTTTGGCAAAATAATATTTTTTCAAAATAAAATTATTTTCTTGAAAAAATATTATTTTTTCGAAAAAATAAAACTATTTTCTGGAAAAAAAATAAAAAAATATTTTTTCGAAAAAATTAAAAAAATATTTTCTGGAGAAAAAGGTATTTTTTGGAAAAATAATATTTTTTCGAAATTAAATTATTTTCTGGAAAAAAATATTATTTTTTCGAAAAAATAAAAAAATATTTTTTCGAAACAATTAAAAAAATATTTTCTGGAGGAAAAAATATTTTTTGACAAAATACTATTTTTACGAAATAAAATTATTTTCTTGAAAAATATTATTTTTTCAAAAAAAAAAATTATTTTCTGGGAAAAAAATAAAATAAAATATTTTTGCGAAAAAAAATATATTATCTGGAAAAAAATTATATTTCGAAAAAAAAAATTATTTTCTGAAAAAAGAATATTTTTTAAAAAAAATGTATTAGCCAAACACTTTAATAACTTATAAGCTATTTGGTTAATATAAAATGTATTTTAAAAGAAATGTTTTATTCAAGTAAATAGAGGGGCATTTTCGTCTTTTTAATAGAAGTCAACACCAATTCAGATTTTTGTCCTTCGCTGTAATTTATGAAACAATAGGGACTAAAGTGTAAAGAGGCCATCTAATAGGGTAGTTGGCTGTAATTTCCCCATATATATATATATATCAAGTAGTAATCTTTACCTCGAAACATGCAATATCATGTGTATTGTGCTTTGGTATGCCAGCAACATCCCTTGAGTGATAAAACTCCTTAATTGATTGCATCATATCATCCCATGATGGCAATATTCTTTTTCCAGACAGGACTTGAGCAATCCATTTTGCTTGGGATTCAAAGAAAGGAAACCCTATAATCTACACACCACCATTCACAAACTCAATATAATTAGCAAGTTATGGATGGAATTTGACTCCAAAATTCTTAACATACAATATATTAGTAGCCTTTGCAATGTATAAGAAATGTCAAATTTCATGTCGCAGTTATTTTGTTTTCCCCGTGAACGACTTTCTTAAAATGAAAATATCACAATAATTACAAAATGGTAAATACTGTAATTATTTTATTATATTTATTTAATTAAGTAAATATTTTTTTAGGACAATCTTGTTTTTTTGTTTTTCTTTCCCAAATGAATATTTTGATATGAACATCACTCAAATCCGATACTGCATGAACGAGTACTACAGAGAAGGGATGAAGGATATTATTACCTTTCTCGGTATGCCAATAAAGGAAAGAGAAGGAGCTATCAAAGGAGGAAATGTATGCTCATAGAGAGGTCCCACCCTGTCATCATCCACCACCACTATTCCTTTGGTGTCAAGAAATGGAAATGAATAAGAGTACCTGCAAATTCGCCACATATAATTCTTCATATATTGTTGTTAATCTCATAATAATTCTACTTTGAATAGGTTCTCTCTCTGATTTAATATATTTATCTCGGAAAATTATATTGTGCAACATGATGTATCGTACGTGTACATTAGTTGTGATTATGTTGTATTTTCAGTATTATTATATTGTATATCAGTTGTAACACATCATGCATCTCTTTTTGCTGTAATTATGTGATACACCAATTATTATTATATTATATTTTCAATGTGATTATATTGTACATAAATTATGATTATGCAATAAACTATAGAAGATGTATATATTGCATTGTGCTTATGTTGTAGGCTATACCAACTCCCCGTCTCACTGTGGCGCGAAGTTCCCAAAATTAAATCGTTTAATAGATTAAGCATATTTAGTAACAATTTCTTTAATTCGTTCCGTCCGCTATTTTTCACATGCATTACTAATAAAACTCGACAAAGGTTTGCATATTACCCTGTGCAGTATACGATAGTGTCTGCAATAGTTCGAGAGCCATCAGTGAACAATACACTTCCATCCCCATGCATTGACTCTATCTGCACAAATACATGTACCGTAAAATGAAAACAGTGGAAATCGGTTATCTTCTTTTTTATTTTCCAATTTATATTCATATCTTTTTTCTCTAAGTTTATGGCCGTCAAAGGTTGATTCAACAAAACCTGTGGATGAAGGTGTAGATTGTCATGTTTAGAGATGACTTTTGATAAGCCTTGTGAAATGTCGAGAGATTTAGCACTTAGGTGAATCTCCTTTGCTACACTTACAAGCTCCATCGATATGTCTTGGCCACTCAATGAATTCCCAACAACCACAACCACCTTTAAAGAATGAGAAGAAAATATATTAATGCATTGTGTTGGTCAAAACGAAGTAACAACATTATAGACTAGCATTGAAACTTTCCTTAGAGGTAATCCTATTCGACAGTGGTCCAACGTAGAAATTGTTACTCCCTCCATATTACTCCAAGATTCTCTTTTAAAATATGATTTTGTCTTGATACAAATTAATCTACATTTAAAACAAATTTTTTAATATCTAATTAAATACGTAATATTCTTTAAAATTAGAGTTTTTTATTATAGAAATTACATTATTAATTGAACAATAAAAAAAGTAAGAACAAATAATTTAAAATGAATTGTATGATCCTTAAAATACTAAATTTAAAAATATGGGAATATGGACCTGTACTCATTTAAATATAAGAATATTATTTTTATTTCAAATTTAAAAATAATTCTTTTGATACCAAAATTTTCAGTTTTAACCTTTATTAGAATATATTTCAATCACTTATTTACACATTCGAGTCACATATTCACAATAGGTGACCCGGACGTAATTAGATAATTTAAATAGGTGGATCAAATATATTTTAGTGACTCAGGATGCAATTAGATGATAAGAATAGATTACTCGAATGTATTTTTGGTGACTCATATGTAATTAGCGACTTGAATAAGTGAATTGAATGTATATTACGTGACTCGAATACGTGACTCGAATGCAGTTTAGGTGAACTGGATGTAATTAGCTGACTCAAATAGGTGACTCAAATGTAATTTAGATGACTCAACTATATGATTCGAAGAGTAAAAGTTAGATCTAATACTTTGAATATAAAAACAATTGTTGTTAAACTATGGGTGAAAAAAATAACCCTATATTCAAAGGAAGAGTGTACATTTTCCGCCTTTAGAAATTATAACCTAACCAAATGATGTGAGGAGTATGTTCTTCTTTTCTTTATTGGAACATGTTCTCACAATTGACCTTTGTTCGACGAATTTACCCCTAGCGTGGCATGGGGGCTATAGGGTCTTTTTGACCCTCTTTAGAACACTGCGTTTGACATGATTGCTTGTAGGGGTGGCATTTCGGAACCGAAAATCCAAAACCGAACCGAAAAAACCCGAAAAAAGAACCGAAAAACCGAAATCGAAGAAGACCGAACCGAAAAACAAAAAAACAGAACCGAACCGAACTAATTTGGTTCGGTTCTCGGTCGAGAGTAGAGCGGAACGAACCGGACCGAAATGGACCAAGTCAAATTTCAACATACGAAAATAACTTGTTTTTGTGATTTTGGTGTGTTTGAATTTTAGTATAATTCGTTTTCTTTTTGTAAGACCTCATGGGTCAAGAAGGACGATAATATCTTCGTGAATTTGTGATTCAATTAATTTAGGTTGAGAGAATGAAATTTCTTGTGATTTACGATTGTTATATATTTTGAGATATTTGGAAATTGCTATGCAACTCTAGCTTTTATCTTGAACATATATATAACTCTTGTTACCTTGTTGTTATATATAACTTATTCTATTGCATATAATATTTGAATTTATATTGTGAAGAACCGAAAAAACATCAAACCAAATCGAAACCGAACCGAATATTTATAAAACCGAACTAGACCGAACCGAACTTCAAAAAGAACCGAACCAAACCGAAACCGAATATTTGGTTCGACTCTCGGTTTCGGTCAAAAACCGAACCGAATGGAACCGAGTCCACCCCTAATTGCTTGTAATGTTCCTCTTAAAATTTGTCAGAAGTATAGTTTTTAATATTTTTCAAAGTAAATAATTAGGTGTGAATGAGTGATAAGTTGTGTAATCGGCTATTGCTGGCATATATTGGGTGTAATAGGATTTGAATCTCATATTTGGACTTCATTCACACACGAATCTACATGCATGCATCTTATCTGTATATTTACTGTTAAATATATTCATTTATTATGGGACCACGATCAATAAATAACTTAGATAAATATACATACATGTACAAATAAATATATAAATGTGTGTACATTTAGCAACACATGATAGAGATTGGTTATAAATTTAATGAAAAAAAAATATTTTTGTCTCACCTCATTCTTGAAGGGCTCAGGAACCCTGTAGATGTGACTGTGCATCTGCTTTCTCCTCCATTGGTCCATTCCTAAACAAATTCAATACACCACCACTTTCAGTTGGATTAATAACTTGGTCATGAACGTATGAGGACTTGCATAAATGCTAGATATATAGATTAAATAAACAACCCTCAAAACAAGTGGTACTAATATGGAGAATGTGAATTAAAACAATAACTATGGGATCTCTTTTTTCTGGGGTCAGTAACTTATAAGAGGACCGAACTTTCTCGAGTCGACACTTTAAAGACCGATGATTCTTCGACTAGCGTTCTAGAAGTTGCAGATGATGATAATCTACTGATTAAGAATTTAAGACCATATTGATAACAAAAAACTTTATTATGTCTTTTAAATTTACAAATACCACATTCATGTCTTGCAAACACGGTGATGTTGTGAAATGACAAATTTCAAGGATATTCGAAATTCTGAAGGCAGTTATGTTAGAAAACATATCATATAAAAATTATAAAAACATAATATTTTGAAAATACACATTAAGACAAAATTCAACAAATATTTACACATTGCAATATTTTTATATAACAGTCGCAATTTATGGTCAAAGTTTATTAATTTTGATCACAAAAGACAAATTTACTATATTCTTAATGAAAGAAGGAAGTATAAAAAATCATAGTTTTAGGGGAAGAAAATCTTATTTTTCAAGATCACTATTTACATCGTTTTTAAAAATTAACTTTGGACGAAAAAGTATAACTTTTCACTAAATAAATATGAGAATCTTACATTAAGACTTGATTCAAGATGGAAGATGGTGTTGCAATAGTCTTTGCAAACTTCTCTTTTTCATTTGGCAAAATCTCAAAAAGTATTATTTTGTAATTAATGCAATAGATTGAACAGGAATAAAATTGTCCAGTCTCACAATTTTTTAGGCCTCGAAATTTTCGGTTCCAGGGATAAAAATACAGGAACCGGAACCGAACCGCATAGTTTTTTAGCGGTTCGGTTTTTCCAGTGTTTTTGTGCGAATCGACTCAGAACCGAAACCGAACCGGAACCGATTTCGTGTGGTTCGGACGGAATATATTATATTATATTTTATTTTATATTATATTAATTATATTTAATAAGAATATATTATATTATATATTATTCAGACGGGTCGGTTTTTCGGTTCGGTACGGTTCGGACGATTTCTTGCGATTTAGACGGTTCCTCTTTAAAATGGACAGGAACCGCGAACCGAACCGATTACTAATAGTAAGAACCGAACAGATAAAAAGAAAAAAATACAGTAGAAACTCTATAATATAATACACTTGGGACCACCAAAATTTATTAATTAAAAGAGTTATTAATTAATCGATAAATTAATAATTATTAATTTATATATTAATTAATATTTTATTAATTTATGGTAGAATACTTAGTTTACAAACACATTTCAAGCTTCCACTTAATTATTGTATACAATGCATGTATATCAAATGAACAACCCAATTTGAAAGAAACCTTCAATCTCCCACCTTATTATGCTTCTTGTGTTCAATGCAATCACATTGAACAATTTCTTGTTGAGCTATGAGAAAACAACATCAGAAGTTCTTACCATGCTAAGGAAAATTAGAGACGAGATTCGAGGGGAAATTGATTTCAACAAAAAATAAAAGACAATTGAGTCATTTTTCAAGAAACCTTCATAAATCATTCATGTAATATGCTATATATAAGAAATTATTAATTTATATTTTATATGGGGTCGAAAGAAATTATCAAAAATGTATTATCTTATAATTTTAGCGAATTATTAATTTAGCACCCTATCCCCGAGTCGGGATCGGCAAAAATATTATCTTAGAGAGTTTATTAAATAATCAAGTATTAATTTATCGAGTTTCTACTGTATATTGCTAAGAACTGAACTGAACCGTCGGTTCCGTGGTTCTTGGTTTCAAAAGTTCCAGCCCTACAATTTTTCACCTTTTAGAAAAGGTCCCAAAAAAGTTAAATTTTCTATACCCCTAATTTTTGCTAATTGTACTTCCAATTTACATTTTAATCGTCAGAAATTTTGAAAACAACATCATTTTAGTCCATGTGGATTCCAAGATTGGGGATTTTCGAACTCGACAATAAGGTGGATCTACATGGTACAAGTGGCATTCTGACTAAAAAATTATAAAAACAAAAATTTGAAGAAAAAGCAATGGTAAAATTTTGGAAAAGCAAAATCTTTTCTCAAAAACGACATTGTTTTGATAATTTCTGACGACTGAAATATAAATTACTATGTAAATTGTACGACTAGTAAAAAAGATGCAGTTGAAAAAATAAACTTTGAAGATATTTTTGAGAAAGGTGAAAGGTTATGGGACATGAAAATTTTTATTCCCTAGATTATACCTTTTATTTTGGGCAACCGAGGATGAGAGTAGTGTCCGGTGGCGACAACCACCGCGTCATAGACTTCCTCCACCGGCTTCTCCACCTTGCTCTTCACCACCCACCTCAAACCCTTATCCGAAGCTGGATAATCCAACATTTCCACACTCTCGACCCGTGTCTTAAACCTAATCATATCTCTCAATCCGAACCTCCCACAAAAATCTTGTAGGTACAGAAGAAGTTCCTTATGGCCAGGAAACCTCCTCAAATCCCTACCCTTCTTACCCACAAGCGGGAAATCCGTGAAACCCATTATCTCCCTCGGTGAAGTTAACCTCAATGACGCATAAATGCTGCTATGAACCTTTAAGAAACCATCATCTCTTGGTCCCATGAGATCCTCCTGCTCAACATTAGGGTCATATAGCCATTGCCCTCCAATATCGTGGCTTTGCTCGATGACCACCACGTCATGGCCTTCTTTCACCAGCTCCCGGGCCGCGACTAGGCCCGCAGGGCCAGCACCAACCACACACACTTTCTTGGACGATAAGTTTCTTCCGGAAACCATTGTGGGGTCGGGTCTTTAGTTCCTTTTTTTTTTTTAAATATGTTGAGCAAGAGTGAAATACGAGACGGAGAGGGTGTGGTATTTATACTTGATGTGAAACCAGAAGAAAAGAAAGCCATAATGTGAATGGAGGATTGCGAGTTTGGTAGGAGGAGACAAACGTGGCATTTTTTTTTCCCTTCCCAACAGTACGTCTCTATTGCGAGTAGGATCGTAAACGAATCGAGCTGCTGACGAGAATACTCGGTCAAAGCTCGACTTGAGTTTGGGTTGACCAAGCTCGGGCCGAACTCAAATTCAAACTCGAGTTCGTGAATACTTAGTTGGTGAGCTCAAGAGCATATAAATTACTTTGTTTGAGCTCGAGAGCTCGAGCTCGGTTGAACAAAAACAAGCATCGCTGGTTAAGGCCAATGCTCAACTCGACTTGGCTCGTTTGCAGCTCTAATTGGGAGTCATGAAGGGTAAAATTCGCACGTGATGCTGTGTGTATATGCGTACATATATTTTCGTACACATATTTAATTTTTTTATTTTTTTGGTTCCCAAAATAAAAAGAATGAGTAAAATTTATGTGTACAAAAAGAAATATATATATATATATATATATGTTTGAGGAGAAAAGTAAAGACAGCAATCAATTGTATTGATAACAATGAATAGAGGGGCCTTTATATAGGCATTACAAAGAGAGTCTTTCCATACATAGGATTCCTAGTTAAGGTAAGGCATCTAACGAGATCCATTACATGGAAGAGTCTAGAACCTACCATAACTCTTATCCCCTACAACTAGTATTAGGTAAGACACCAATACGGGAAGGATTTCAGGAACACTCCCCCGTGTCGAACGCTAATACTAACATGTGCACAATGTGTTGCCTCGGTAAAAAACCTTTCCAAGTCAAATAAAACCCGTGGGAAAACAAAGACTTTGGTGAGGAAAAGAGCGCAACGCACCAACTACAAATGTCAGAATCATGTGAAGTATACTCCCCCTGAGGTATACATGACAGCTCATTCCATCGAGCCATCTTTAGTTGAGCTCGGATAATCGATACATTCCGATGCTTCTCACATGTTTCTCAAATGTAGATTTCGGCAGAGACTTAGTGAACAAGTCTGCGATATTCTCATCGGAACTCACTTGTTTCACTTCGATATTCAGCAATTTCTGCTGCTGCTGATTATAGAAGAACTTCGGCGCAATATGCTTGGTATTGTCACCCTTTATGAAACCTAACTTCATCTGCTCAATGCATGCCGCATTGTCCTCAAAGATGCAAGTAGGAGTTGCTGTAGTGGGATCTAATCCACACGTTCCTCGTATATGGTCTATGACTGACCGGAGCCAAATGCACTCCCTTACGGATTCGTGCAATGCAATTATCTCTGCATGGTTCGAGGAAGTAGCAACTAGGGTCTGCTTGGTAGATCGCCAAGATATCGCCGTATTCCCAATGGTGAACACATAACCAGTTTGGGAACGTCCTTTATGCGGGTCAGAGAGATAACCGGCATCAGCAAATCCAACTAACGTGTCGTTAGGATTCTCTGCATAAGGGGTAAGCTTGCTTGCATTAGCACTTCTGGTAGTCAAGCTACCATGCTTAGCTGCAATATCAGAGGAAGATCGACGGTCGGTATGTGTCGTCTTTACCTCAACAATTCCTTTCGGAATATCACTCTCTTTTGCGTAGGGAAAGAACAATCCAAGGTCACTGGAGCCTTTCAAGTATCGAAAGATGTGTTTTACTCCATTCCAATGCCTTATCGTGGGAGCGGAGCTAAATCTCGCTAACAAATTCACAGAGAATGCGATGTCTGGACGAGTACATTGAGCCAGATACAACAACGCACCGATTGCGCTAAGGTACGGTGTTTCTGCTCCAAGGACCTCTTCATCCTCCTCTTTAGGACGAAACGGATCCTTGTTCATTTCCAGACTTCGACCAATCATGGGGGTAGTAAGAGGATGTGCCTTGTCCATGCTAAATCGCCTGAGCATTTTGTGGACATAGGCAGACTGATGAATGAGTATACCATCATCTCGATGTTCTAGCTCTAAGCCCAAGCAGAATCGAGTCCTCCCCAGATCTTTCATCTCGAATTCGGATTTAAGGTAGCGGGCCGTTTCATTGACCTCATCTATGGTACCGATGACATTCATGTCATCTACATAGACGGCTACAATCACGAATCCTTCATCTGTTCTTTTAACGAATATGCATGGACAGATGTCACTGTTCTTGTATCCCTTCCCAACCAAGTATTCACTTAGGCGGTTGTACCACATCGTTAGGATTGTTTCAAGCCATACGGTGAGCAGCGCAATTTCACGGACATACGCGCTCCGTGATTTAGAGCTACTTGATTTGGGCCATGAAATCCCTTGGGGACTTTCATATAGATATCCGTATCTAGATCCCCATAAAGATACGCCGTAACCACATCCATGTTTGCATGTTCGGTTTTCGGACACTACCAAACCGACTAAGTAGCGGAAAGTGATGATGTCCATAACGGAGAATACGTCTCCTCGTAGTCAATGCCAGGCGCCGCGAGAAGCCTTGGGCAACTAGTCTCGCTTTGTAACGCATGACCTCATCCTTATCATTGCGTTTACGAACAAAGACCCATTTATGTCCAATGGTTTAACGCCCACGGGTATTGGCTCGATACGCCAAATACCTCACGTTTAGCCATTGAGTCTAGTTCACTGCATTGCATCTTTCCATTTCGCCAATCGGCTCGTTGTTGACACTCGGCAACCGAGCGCGGCTCGGCGTCGTCGTCTTCAATAATTTCTTGAGCGACGGAGTAGGCAAAAGCATCGTCGACTAGCGTGGGCGACACATCGATAAATGCGTATTCACTCGTACATTGCATCGAGATTTCTTTATTTTCGACATCAACAAAGTTTCCACGCGTCCGTCGATTGTTCCATTGTTGATTCGAGGACATATCCGTAGTCGAGATAATCTCGTGTGACGGAGTCACCGTGTCGATGATGAGAGGATTTTGTGCCTCCGTTCCTCTTCTCTTTCGAGGTTCGGTATCCTTTCTACCCACCGCCTCCCCTGTTTGAGCAGGATAAGAGCGGCCAAGCCGTCCCACCACTAAGGTTGACGCCGGTGGCATCATTCCTTTGGGCGGTGAACCTTGCCCTATAATCGGGACTTCCAACCTTTCGGGAACATTCGCAGCGGGAATGGTAGATCTTGTCACTTTCGCAGTATCAGTAAAGCGTCGGGCATCGAATCCGCAACTTTCGAAGGCGAGAATACGTTGCACTTCTAGCTCGGATTGAGTCATGCGGGGATCTTGATGAGGCAAGGAGGAGCACACCGATAATTTCTGGCGTTCAACTGGAATCGTTCGATTCCTCTCTCCCCCTAACGACGGGAAGTTTGTCTCATCAAAGTGACAATCTGCAAATCTTGCGGTGAGCAGATCTCTGTCAAAGGTTCCAAATAGCGGATAATTTTAGGCGATTCATAGCCAACATATATACCTAATCGTCTTTGCGGACCCATTTTAGTACGCTGTGGAGGCGTAATTGGCACATATACCGCACAACCAAAAATGCGTAAGTGTGAAATATCAGGCTCATATCCATTTACCAACTGGTACGCACTAAACGGTTGATTGGCAGTGGGTCGAAAGCGAATAAGTATAGCCGCATGTAAAATTGCATAACCCCATGCGAAATCGGCAAGTTGGTGCGCAATACCAATGCTCGGGCGATAAGTCAGAATCGCTTAATAAAAGCCTCGGCAAGGCCATTCTGCGAATGAACGTGGGGGACGGGATGTTCAACATCAATCCCAATCGACATGCAATAGTCGTCAAAAGACTTTGACGTAAACTCTCCAGCATTGTCCAATCTTAATGACGAGATTGGGAAGTCGGGGTGGTTAGCCCGTAACTTGATGATTTGTGCTAGGAGTTTAGCAAATGCAGCGTTTCTTGTGGATAGAAGAGCGACGTGTGACCATCGCGTCGATGCATCAACCAGAACCATAAAATATCTGAATGGTCCGCACTCTGGTTGAATAGGTCCACATATGTCCCCTTGAATTCTTTGTAAGAAGCGAATATTTTGTGTTGAGTCTTTAGCAAAGGACGGAGAGGGTATCAACTTTGCTAGTGAACAGGCTTTACAAAACGATTTATGGGCATTAGAAATTGCCACGGAAGCCTCGGGATTTACGAGAGATGCACCGTCAACCTTATTAGGGCGTGCGATCTTTAGTCCCGGTGATACGGTATCAAGCTCACTCACATCAATGCCGATATCGAGTGGTGCTTCCAATCGTTTTCTGGACTTGAAAAACGGATGACCATGTGAGTTTTTCAAAATGCGAATCATCATGTCGCGTCCAGGGTGACCGAGTCGGTCATGCCATAGTTGGTATGCTTCGGAATCACACAGTTCGTGACTCACAGCATAGGATTCAATAACCCTTATTGTAGTCTGGTATAAACCACTACTTAGACTCATAAGTTTCTCGAGAACACGGAGTCTTCCGCATTCTGCCAGAGTAACACACAAAAATTCTGTCCCATTCTCACAATGTGTATCAAGGTGATAATCTTTTGCAAGGATGTCCCTAAAACTTAGCAAGGTTCGGTTTGCTCTTGGGGCATAGAGAGCATTTGTGACATTAATATGCGTACCGTTAGGTAGCAAGAAATGAGCAGGTCCCCTCCCTTGAATTACTTGGGAGGAACCAATCATTGTTGTCACTGAGGATATGTATGGCACAATATCCTTGAATAATTGCCTATTCCGAAGAATAGTGTGGGTTGTTCCACTATCAGCAAGGCACTCAATTTCGCCACGAGACATCTACAATAAGACATGAAACTCGATTAGTCTTATGTTTAGAGACATAGCGAAAACTCATTTACATCGAGTTTGGGGAAATTCGACCAAGTTGGTTAGGATCAAAGTTAGCACAATCGCTGGAAATAATTTCCGCGCAGCTTGACCTTTGTTCACTAAAACAGCAATAACTTCTTCGTTAAGAAGGCTATGGACGAATGGTCAGTTGTTCTGGAAACTAGACTTCCGTATCTTTCTATCCATAGGTCGTGCACTTTCTAGATCATTAAACTCAGATCTCAGTGCTCGTTTCAATTTGCTATTTTGGTATTTCCCTATTGTTGAGTGAAAGAGCAAGGTTTAAGCCTTTTTCAAAGACATTATTTTTTATACAATACTATGGAAATATGGCCATAGGAGCGTTTAGATACTTTAAAACGCATCTTGGTTTACGATTTATATCTCTACTAATGATCCTTTCGGTAACTCCAACTTGGTAGACTTGCAGAGAAAGTAGGAATGTTTCTGACTAAAATTTGTTTAAAAACCACTGATTCCGTTTGAACTCTCAAAGCATAAACAAATATCAAGGAGGATGCGCCTAGTCTTGATCAAAAGTTTTGATGAAATCCTACCAATGTATCAAATTTTTAACCAAGCAATTCGTTGCTAGCAATTATTTTGTGATAAACCAAACATGCTTTCGAAGGGAAAAATAAAATTCATCTTTGCACAATCACAGCAATTAAAAGAATTTTATTCATCATGGCCAACTTTATTACATTCATGAAAATCCAAAGTAGTTCTCGGAAACTAGAAACAAGACAAAACATAACCAAAGCGTAAAACTAGTCAAAGTCGGCAACATCCATATGTTGGTCTTTGTCCGCAATGGTGAGAGGAGGGATCTCAGTCTGGATCTCAATATGGTTCACCTCCGTATTCTCATTATCTACTTCCATGTAATTCGACTATTGAGTCAAATATTGTTTATAGTGCTTGTAGTAAGCTTGGATGTTCTTTGGCGCTTTGCAATTGCGGTAAGTATGCTTCTTCGATCCGCAAGTATAGCAATTCCGGCCTTCCTTTGGAGTGGTTCCATTTCCGGCGGCAGGGGGCGGCCCACGTGGTTGGGTTCCACTAGGTCCCGTGGCCGAGCCACCTTGCCTCTTCCACACGTTGGGCAGCGACCTTGTCTTTTCCTCGCTTGCTCGAGTCATGCATCCGTGGTGCATGCAAAAACTGAGTAGCGTTGCCTTATCTATTTTGTCGTGGTGCTTTCTGTGGGTGCTTTGATTCACTTAGGAATCGGCTTCGTACGATTAGGCGCGCATTGCTATTGAGAATAATCTCATGGTGCCTTTCTTTTTTCGCGAGGTGGGAGATAAGGTCACTAAAGTTCTTAATTCTCCCTTCCTCATAGGCAACGCGCAGCTGATGAGCAATTACACTTGCTCCCACAGGAAACGTGTTAAGAGTCTTCTCGATCAAATCTTGATCAGACTTCTTGACACCACAAAAACCAAGATCAGCGCGAAGATCGAGGATAGCTTGATTATAGGCTTCCACATTCGCATAATCCAAAAATCGGATTTGCTCCCACTGAAGTTGCAATTCGGGGAAGCGCTGATCATGCACATTATTAAATCGTTGTTCGAGTGTGTCCCATAGTTCTTTAGGGGTTTGTAAGTTCATATAACACTTTTTCAACAACGGATGTATATGTCTACGCAAGTACATCAGTGCATTAGCCTTGGTTTCCTCGCTCGGTTCTTGAGCGGTAGGCTCGTTAGAGGGAAAGATGGTGGTAGTAAATCTCTTACCGACGAACGCCAAGCGAACGTCTGAGACCCACCTATGGTACTCCTTACCAGCATGGTCAAGGATGTCGAACTCCGGATGAACATTGGAGCTTTGTGCCATCTACAAGATATAAACAAGAGAAAGTTAGTCTTGTTGGATTTTCAGTGACAATGTAAACGGTCACAATCGATGCTTTTAAAAGCGCGTAACATAACCGTTACTCGATTTACTTCCCTTAATTGTTGTTTAGTAAAGTCGACAAAAAAAACGGCGATATCAGATCGCACCCAGATACGTGGTGTATGCAACAACCACAAGTATCGACTTTTCAACAATTCCGTGACTCCCAGACCGTCACACAGTTTTCTTCGACACGCAGAGATACCGACTTCTCTCGCGGTCTCATCCACCGCAAAGTAGCGTGGGAGATAAAGAACCCAAAACCCGTGTCCCCAAAAGAAAAATTCCCAAAAAGGAGAGAATTGAAAAGGGACAAGTCAGATAGTTACCTCGATTATAAAATTAGGCACGTCTTTGAATCATGTTGTGCTTCGATCTACCGGTTGGTACTCGATGCGGCGACGTGAAACCGAGGCGCAATTTTGGCAACCAGAAGATAAGTTGATGTTCGGGTTTTGGTCCGAGAGTCGGAACTAGGTCGAACTCAGGTGATCGAGTCGGCGCGGTCCGCGGCGGCGGCGCTCAGCCGGCAGTCTTTGGCTGGCGTCAGCGGCGGTTAGTGGCGGCGGTCCGGCGGCTCTGGTGGCGAGGTCCCGTGGCGGAGGCGGTCCGGTGATGGTCCGATTGCAGGCTGCCGGCGTCAGCAGCAGGCTTGAGCACTGGGCAGCAGGCTTGGTAGAACAGCGCGTTGGCGGGGCGGCATGCCAGCTGGCGATTCTGTGCAGCGTGGCGGCGGAGCTGGCGCAGTGGCGGCAGCGTGATCATTGCGGCGGCCTGTGATCCCATTGTGGTGGTCAAGCTGGCTAAGCGACGGTGGTTGGTCCGGTGGTGGTGGAGCGATCTGGCGCGGTGTCGGCGGTCGGAGGTGGCGGAGCTCGGCGGTAGGCTTTTGGCGATTTTTTTTTTTCTTTCGTTAGCTACGTGCGATAACGTGTTTGAGGAGAAAAGTAAAGGCAATCAATCAGTGTATTGATAACAATGAATAGAGGCGCTTATATGGCATTCTGAGAGAGTCTTTCCATACATGGGATTCCTAGTTAAGGTAAGGCATCTAACGAGATCCAACTACTTATGGAAGAGTCTAGAACCTACCATAACTCTTATCCTCTGTTAGTATTAGGTAAGACACCAATACGGGAAGGATTTCCCGGAACAATATATATATATATATATATATACTAAATTACTAAATTTTGCACAAAGCGGGTACAAAATTAATCTTGGCCCAAGTAGAGTGGGATTTGGGCTGTTTTTGTTTTACTTATTTTGACACGTAGGATAGAATATGAGCCGCTTCTAGTTTTATATGATTCTATTTAACAATAAAATAATTTTTTCTGGTCCGTTAGTTTTATTAAGGGGGGAGGGAGTGGGGCTCGGGTAAGGGAATCGGGTACCCTTACCCGAGCGGTAATACCGCCGCCGGCGCCTCGGGTAAGGCAGGCGGTGTTCATTTTCGGCTTCTGGAGCCGATCGGTGGGGGGGTGCTTTTTGAAAAATAATGCCGTTGAACGGCTAGTTCAAATTAAAAAAAAAAAAAAAATTCCCTATAAAATCAATCCTTTTCAACTCATTTTTTCAAAATAAAAACACACACTAATATTTCAAAAACACAAAACCATGGATCCAAGAAGAGGTAAAAAAAACTTCCACCTCGCAACCACAACAAACTTCGTTAGGATTTAGCCAATTTTATTCTCAAGCATCCCCGAATCAATTTTACGTTCCACAACCCCCATCTCCACATCCATTTTACCAATATAATATGGGTCCTCCTCAAATGAATCCTCAACACTACAACATCACTACTACAAGCGAGTTCTCCCCGTTCGAAAACATTGATGAAGACGTAGAGTACGTACCCGAAACACAACCACTACCAAACGAAGAAGACGAAGATGAGGAAGTTCAAGAAGTCGATCCGAGAGGGAAGAAAAAAGCATTCGGGGGGAGGAGGCCCCGTGAACTTTGGTCGCCGGCACAAGAGGAGGCTTTGGCGAAAGCATGGATTCAAATCTCCGAATGTGGTGTTGTCGGTAATGAACAAAAGTCCGACGGTTTTTGGAAATGGATTCTCAAGCATTACGAGGGAACTATGGGTTCGAGTTCACGAACTTTTCATTCGTTGAATACCAAGTGGAAAACAATAAACACGGCCATGAGTATTTTCAACGGCTACTACCTCCAAGCGGTACAAACTATACTTTTTATTTTACGTAATCTATATTTTTTATTTTACATAATCTATATTTTTTATTTTGTATATAATGTAGAAACGTGCTAAGGCTAGTGGGTGCAACGACTTGGACGTGGTGAGGCAAGTTGAGTCCGATTACTATACAGCAAAAAAAGACAATTTACTCATACCTTGGCGTGGGAGGTTGTCAGAGGTCATGACAAATGGACGGAGCACGAATATTTTCAAGATATTGCCGGTGCGACAAGCAACTCTTCAAAAAGGAAGTCGGGGGAGTATGAATCGGCAAGCAACACCGTTCCCGACATGAATGAAGACCCCAACCCTCCACTTTCATCAAGAAAGATGAAAAAGAAGCAATAATAAAGGCGAAATCACTCGTCCCCAGAGCCCATTCCCCGGCCCAACAAGAATTGGTGGAGGAAGATTTCGGCTATGCTCTCTGTGATAATTTTATTTTAGAAATTTGAAAAATAAAAAATATTTTACAAAATCTGGAAAATTCAAAAAGTAGAAGAAAAGTATGAAAAGTTCAAAAAAAAAATAAAATCTTTAGGAAAATAAAAAGAATATAATAATCTATAAATATAATCAACCACAAAATTCAAGAAATAAAATTGAAAAACTAAGAGCATTAAAAAACAGAAAAAATTGGAATATATTAATATAAAAATAATTTAAAAAGTATACCTAGGAATCAAAAGTTCTGAAAAAGATACTTCCTCCGTTACTTTATTATTGCAACGTGTTGACTATTACACTGTTCACATACTCTCTTTTGACCATCTTTTGTGATTTATACATATAAAAAAATATAGTCATGTGAGATATTGTTAGATTCATCTCGAAATATAATTTCAAAATATCAACGTCTTATAATTTTTAAAAATAAAGAATTAAAGATATTAATAATCAAAATTGTGCATTGACAAGCGTGAAAGTCCAGATGTTGCAGTTATAAAAAAACGGAGGTAGTATATAATAAACCAAAAATTGAAGAAATACGAAAACAAAACTGAAAAAAAAAATTCTGAAAAAATCAAAAATTATATTATTCAGGATTTTTATTTATTTTTCAACTTTCTTGTGCGTTCTTTTATTAAACTTTCAGGATATTTCACAATTTTAAATGGATTTTATAATTTCTTGTTTTGAATAGTTCGTATATTTTTTTATTTCTTCAGTGGATTTATTAATATTAATATTATAGGGGTGGCCCACACCCGCTGAGTGTGAAGATGTTATCTAAACTTTTTCACTTCTTTTGGTATTTAATCTTTTCTATAACAATATTATTTGTAAAATCAAATATAAGAAAACGAGCAAAAGACTAAGTTTTTTTACAAGAAGTAACACTAAAAATAAAAGTAAGATAATGTTGACAATAAGTCGGAAAATTAAAATAAAAATATGAATAAATTATTGAATTTACAAGAATCTAAGAAAATTATACATAATTTTTTAAATTAGAAAATTTATAAATTCGAGACTTACAGATATTGGAAATTTTTATAATTTAGCTCTTTTTCAGTATTTATTGGTAATTTGAAGAAGTTGTAGTAATTCATGAATTATATTAATAAATTCTCAAAGGTTATATACTTTTAGAATCTTTTTCTGAAATACTCATAATATTTTGGTAATCAAATCTATTACTCTCCTTCGATTCCATAAAATCATTCACAGTTTTTTCATGGGGTCTCCAAAAAATATATTTGACCATTAATATCTTTTATTACGTATCTCGCATTTGTAATCTTCCATGCTTTATCATGTAGTACTAATTTAAACTTGATAATCCATACGTTCCACAACAGTGTACTCAATTTGCCATTTTCAACCGTCCCACGAGAGTGTGCCTATTCCATTTTTAGAAAATATATCTTATACTTTTACTCCATTTTTTCAACTTATTTACAACAATACCAAGGATGACCCACACCCTTTATCTTTTAATTACTCAACAACAATAATTAACATACCCGTACAACAAAAAGTGGGACCCTTTATCCACTCAAATCTACCACTACCTAACTTTTATTAAAACTAATACTCATAAAGAGTGAGCACGCTCTTATGGGATGGACGAAGTATTTAAGGTTACAATTTATTTATTTATAAATTTTCGTAGCTTTTTTAACCTTTCATACTTTATGGTAGTTTTAGTGACTTATTTTAAATTTTTAAAAAATTTATTTATATTTTTGTGTTTGTACTTTTAGAATATCTGTATTTTAAAGGATTTATTTTAGTTTTTTAGATCTATTTTTAGAATTAATTTGTAAATTTCAAAGAAATGAAACTTTATTTTTGTCAGCATTTATTTGTAATTTTTTTCATAATTCATTTGAAGTTTTGAGGCTGCATTCTTTTTTCTGAATGAATATAACTGGTGAATCAATTGAAGCCAATGATCTGATTCGAATTGAATCAATCGAATCGAATGGATTCGAATGAATAGGCCGAATGGACTCAAATGAGGCCCAATCGAATGGACTCGAATCAAATGAATCGAACTAAACTGAAATATATATTAAGGGTAAATATTAATAATAATAATGGTAAATAATAATAATAGTAATCAACAGCAGCAACGATAATAGTAATATTATTAGTAATAATAACAATAATAATAATTAAGATTAATAAATAATAATAAGAAGAAGAAATGGATTGAACTGAATTGAATTGAACTGAACTGAACTGAATAGACCTGAACTGAACTGAACTGAACTAAAAAACTGAAAAATAAGTCCAAAAGAACAGCACCTTAATTGTATCTTTTAGGATCTGTTTGTAATTTCACATGTTTAATATAACTTCATAATTTATTTGTATTTATTTATATTTTTAAAATCTGTATTTATGTTACAGGATTTATTTCTACCTATTATCAAATTATCGCAGTGTTAATGAAAATCTCCCTATATTCAAAATTTCACCAATTAATTTTGATATGAAAAATGTTGTGATACCCTTACATGTCGTCAACTGGGAAGATAGCATATACTGTATGCTTTATACTTTATAGTTAGACCATGAGACAGCTGCGAATACTTCTGAGAATATAATATGATGTTCAATTCGTTTTTTATTAATCTGTATTATATTAATATCCTTACTTGATATATACTCTTTCCATCCACGATCAATGTTCCTCAATTTTTTTAGTTCGGGTTTTAAGAAATGTTAGGTGAGTATGATGTGAGTGGAGTTTGAGTCCCACATTAAAAGTAATTTAATGTTAATTAAGTTGGTTAAATAATTTAATATGTGGGTCAGCCTGGTAAAATGTGTAAATATATAAAAATTATAAGAATATTTTAGTAAATTGTATTGTGGGGTAGTGTTTAAAAATAGAAAGAGAACATTTTTTGTGGACATACCAAAATGGCAAAAAGGGAACATTGATTGTGGACGGAGGGAGTATATATATATATATTATTTTATTCTAAAAGTACAAATTTTATGTTAATATGATATATGTAATAAAGAGTTGAATAATAATAATATATATTTATTAATATGAACTAATATTATTTTATTTTAAAAATATAGTTTATATATTATATTATATTAATATAATATTATATATGAACATACTAAATTTATAATAAATGGTTGAAAAGTAAAAAGTGAGGAGAACTATGGAATAAAAGATTGAACAAATAAATTAATCCATATGACTCCTTTTGGGGTTGGTTGATTAAGTCGCCAGCTTAGGGGCTGTTTGACGGTTGCTGAATGATTTAGTGCAGAATGGTTAAGAGGTCAGAATGGTTGAGAGGCTCTGTATGATTGAGTGCAGAATGAAATTTGGTTGTTTGGTAACTGTTCTGAATGTCAAGGCATAACAGTTATCATGTTGAACGCTGTGATAATCTCAGGTCTAAGGATTTATTGACATACTGTTATATTGAGATTCACGTATGATATTTCCATGCAACAATCTCAATGCGGGTCTGTCCAGTATTGCGTTCCAACCAATACCCATCAGTTTGATCCGTACCATACGCATAATCATCCGATGATTATTAATCAAACTTATACTAGTATATTAATCACTTGAGTCTCCACTCAACGTCATTGGACTAGGGACATTTGAATAATCTTACTATTCGTGAATAACTATTATTCGATTATTATAATATTAAAAAATGCACAGATTATAATAATTAACGAGAAATAAATGATAGCAAATAACTTTATTTAAATGTGACAATTTACAAATTTAGGCACATCGAATATCCTAGGGCACTATTCCCAACATATGGAGTGTGAAGAATTATACTCCAGAAGCTGGGTTATATCTTGTCTATGTCAGCCGGTAATTCACGCAGTTGAGTTAGTCAGCCAGTAATTCAATCAGCTAGGTTACTCAGCTCAGTAGTTGAGGCAGTTGGGTTCAATCATACCTGGGTTTAAACCTACATGGGTTCTCAAACCTGGCTTGAGTTGGGTTCAAACCTGGCTTTTGAACTGGGTTCAAGCTCCCAAGCCACAAGGCCCAAGTCGCCCAAGTGCAGCTTTGTAACACCCCCAATCCGCTCAGGAATAATACACGATGTAGACCCATTTATCAAGGATCTACCAAGCTGGTAACAAAAACCAAACGCCTCAACATCGCCCTTAAGGCTAAAATGGCCCAGTAGACCGATTTGGTCATTCAATTGATACATACAACTCAATCTCAATACATACCCAAGCAGGGGTCAAAATACAACACGCTCCCGTAAAAAGGGAAAAATACTGCAGCGGAAATAAAGTACAACTAAACCAATACGACATCGTACGGGTCCTCATGTGATTAATATCGATCATCATTCATCATCCTTCGTACCAACCCTGTGTTATGCTCCCCAAGGCCCTGCACGTGCCTCAATGCAATACAGATATCCACCCCCGATTACTCGGGGGTTACAAAATTCTACTATTTTACTAGTATAAGTACAAAGTGCAAAAACGAGTCATACAAATCATATTCCAAGAATAATAATAACCAGTATTTCTCAAAGATTCAAACATAACGGAAAATACTTCCCGAGGCAAACATTTGAGTAAAACTTTCCAAATTCAAAATGTCACAAATCAAGAGAACAATTTATAAAATATTTTAAAATGCCCTCAGGAGTTTTAACAGAAAATAATTTAGGATTAACGAATCCTTCTCTTCTCAAAGAAACCGAAAGGGGGTCACATCCCAAAGATTTACTTTCTCAAATAAAAACCAACAGCAATTCACAGGGTTCAAAGCCCATGTCACGTGTCCTCGACGGACATAAAGCCAACAGAATATAACCACCCAAGATACGAAATCTCAGTAACACATCCAAGGTACTCGACCTGGCAAAACACATCCAAAATCATATACACAACACCGTGATCCCATGCCACGTCATCTCACGGTTGGATCAATCACTTGTTGTCTCCTGACCACATGATCGCATGCCATGTGTCAACGTAGGTATTCTTAGGCGCTCACGGTTGGATCAATCACTTGTTGTATCCTGACCACATAATCACAAGCCATGTGTCACTGTAGTTTTCTTAGGCTCTCACGGTTGGATCAATCACTTGTTGCATCCTGACCACATGATCACAAGCCATGTGTCACCGTAGACCCCGCCCATGTCCATACATTCACATATATACGCAGTAAACCAAGGATATCACAATAATTCACCCAAAGGCAACAACCACTTAGCACAACACAATAGGTAAATCACAACGCACCGAAATGAGATAATATATGTATATATTATCAAATCACAACATTAACACCAAACATATCCATATGATTCACTTAATCATTCACAATACCCACCATTCACAGAACACACGCACGTTTTGAAAAAGAAGCTTTAACAAGACTAAACCGAATCTTTGAAAGTTCATTTCAAATAACCAAACAAACACACTTAGACGATCACCGATCATCATATTCAGAAAACGAGAAATGTATGAACAAGGTACCTGCCTCGAATAACCACAAACGCGGAGAATCGACCAAAGTAGGATGGCACGAACCGACTATGAACCCGCCGACTCCGCCGAACGCAAACTCACGACAATAAACTACGAATGACAATAACAACAATGAAAAAGAATTCCATAGCATGACCCAAAGCCGTTGACTTAAAGGAACAAACGACGAAAGTTTAAGGGTTCCCCCAAAATGGCCAAGAACGCGAATCGACTCGACAAACACATGAAAACGAACTTCCAAACTGAAATATGGATATACAATCCATAGGATATGTTTAACAACATCATTTAACAGCAATCGATTCATAAAATCGGATGGAAAACGAAATCAAGAACAAAACTCCCAAAAAGGTCAACCCTAGGGAATCAAGAAAAATACCTCAATTCGACAAGGAACAATGGATTAGATGATGTTATAATCACCTAGGATACTCCAAAACACCTTTAGATGGAACAAAATCAGTCCCGATCACGAACCCTAGTCGCCCACGACTCACACCCGCGGAGAGGAGAGGAAAAGAAGTGGAATAGGTGAAAAACGACTGCTGTCCAGTATATATACTGGACAACTTAGCGTGCGCTAATCTTCACTGATTAGCGTGCGCTATCGAAGCATAAAAAACAAATGTTCTGCCAAAATGTACAGTTAGCCTGCGCTAACCACAATAGTTTAGCGTGCGCTAACGAGACCTCCAGACCCAGTCCAGTAGGTTCTGGACTGCCTCGAACTACCAGTTAGCATGCGCTACCACACCTGTAGCATGCGCTAACCACTATACCTTAGCGCGCGCTAACCACCCGGATGTAGCGTGCGCTATCGACTCAGAAATAATAGCAACAGTACTCTCAAAAAATGGGTACGACGACGGACTTCCCCGGCCGAATCTTCAAGTTCAAGATACGCACGTAAAGCCCAAGAATATGATCATACTAAGAGCTTGAGCTCTAACCAAACTCACACGCGACCATGAAAAGGATCGAAACAACAAATACGAAGGCGGATACCCACAACTTTGGGAAATTATAAAACGGCCCAAAATGCCCGAAAATCACGATACGTGATCGAATAACTAAACCAAAGTTCACAATACGTCTAACAAAGTTAAACGGACTTACGGAAAACTCGAAACAACAGTTTCGAATGAGATTCGCGAG
The DNA here is from genome assembly GCA_033398695.1 of Orobanche coerulescens. Lineage (NCBI taxonomy): Eukaryota > Viridiplantae > Streptophyta > Magnoliopsida > Lamiales > Orobanchaceae > Orobanche > Orobanche coerulescens. Next base: position 28,897,024 of record CM065808.1, on the reverse strand, counting down.
AATCGAACTCAAGTGCGGAAAAGTCGCTAAGAAGCATGAAACTCAACAAAACGACACCGAAATGAACTCGGATGTCAAAAAGTGTAGAATTAATAATTACCAGAATGACGAAACGATCACAAGCAAGCCGTTAAAATGGACTCCTGCCAAAAAAATAAATTTACCAAAAATCAAAATTGCGGATATGGTCCCAAACGAGTCGTCAAAATGGACTCTCGCCAAAAAAGAAAATTACCGAAAATTAAATTTGCGGATATTACATACTACCCTCCTTAAAAGAAGTTTCTTCCCGAAACTTAAAACAAGTAGGGAGATGCAATATCCCGCCAGGAAAACTCAACGAGATATACAAGAACCGAAAACTCACGCCCAACGGCGAATGTTACAAGCAACGTGAAGAAATATACAGCGTGAAAACACGCTCAACGACAACTATCACAATGCCACAAGCAGGGCATAACACGATCAACAAGTGCCAAGCACCACCAAATAGATAATACAATTAAGTCGATTATCCGAACAAACACAAAACACAAAGCACCCATTACAAGGAAACACGCACAATCAAGAAAACAGAAATAAACACACAAACGATCCACAAGGTCAACCACAAACAATTCAGACTACGCCGAAATCCTCAAAAACTACACTAGGCATTTCTATGTCCTTTCGGAGCAGAGACGCAACCTCAATCCCTAAATCTATCAACTACCGTCTCGCAATGCACGACTCGGTGACCCACCCGGCCACAATCAAAATAGCTGACTAACAGTGAATGACAATTCTACGCGGTACGAGATCAGGCAACAACAGTCAGACAACCCCGATCGAACAACAACGATCGAACAACAATGACCGAACAACAATGATCGAACAACAATGATCAAATAACAATGATCGGACAACAATGATCAAATAACAATGATCGAAGGACAACAGTCGAACAATGCCTCCGAAGTCCCCACTTCAACTCCAGATATTAAAAGAATGGGTAGAAAGTGAAAGATGTTACTTCCGAACAAGGTTCACAAGAATCGAACCAAACTCGAAAAAGTCACGATGATAAACAGATCGATCTAAAACAAGGTCACAACCAGTTCGAACGATGACAACTGAGACATAAAACAAGTTCAAAAAGTATCGATGAACACGTGCAAGTCGATAGAATTTAGAAGGAGAAACTGCAGAAGTCAAAAATAGTATGGGTATTACATTCGACCTCTTATAAAAGAAGGTCGTCCCCGCAACTCACAATAACGGAAACAAGGTAACAACACAAAAAGCAACCGACAGAAACATCTCCCATGGGTCTCTCAGAGCCGATCCTGCTATCTGTGCTAAGCGTGAACTCCGGAAGTCTCGGTAGCTAATTCGCAAAACTGAATTTGGTGTCCCTCGAGTCCGCACTTGAAACGCGTTACTGACGAGAAGTACAATTTACACGTGCATGCCCCGGCACATCACGGTTGAAACACCTCGGCTCGGCATACCGAATATACAAATGCTCGATACAATGGAACATAACATCACAAAGCAACAAAACGGAGATGCCAATTCCACACAACATATCAACGTAAGGTAGCCCGCATACACAGAATCATAGCAACGAAGGCATCGTTCAGCGATCTCAACAGCCCGAACGATAACCAACACATAATCACAAAACATCATACAAATATTACCGGACCGCAAGCAGGAATGATAGGTTTTAAAAAAATGAAAACCACCTTTGAAAAAAATGATTAGGAAGCACTAGTTGATCTTGAGTATCGCCCTTCAAAAAGTAGCACAAACACCATTATCGAGACTTTGAAAACCATCTTGCGTTTGAACAAAAATGAGGACACTTTTCTTTTAGTGAAAAACTTTCAAAAATATTCGACCCTCGGGTCTAAGCAAAGCATTTCTAAATATTTGAAAATATCTCAAAATATTTTGGTCCTCAACTGGAATAATTTTTGAAACATATTGCGGCACTAGAAGGCACCTTGAAAGTACCTCGAGAAAATAATTCATTTTAAAAGTACGTCTCGAGATTTAATTTTCTAAGATACTCAAGGTTTTCAAAAATTCAATAGGCCAGAATGCCCAAAACTCACAAAATCCTTTATCAAACCGTCATAAAACATTCAAGGCCAAAGTGCCAAAACTCGATTTAGGTAATCGGTTTTATGAGTTAGAACTCAGTTTGCAAAATACTGAAAGTCATTTTGAAAGGACTCACGCAGCGGATAAAATACAGTTCGAAAATACATTAGCAGCGACACCGCTCCTCATATAAATAAAATATTAGAGTCGAATACCCACATATCACGGAATCAAAATCCACAGAAGGATTCAATCAATCAACGATATAATCATACAAGCAGCTCATGTCACACGAGACACAACACAAAGAAGGGAGACTTACATCCACAGGTCGCACGAAGATGATGATCGCCCCACGATACTAATCATGACCAACAAACTCAGATGACGCGTCGCGACACGACTCAGTCACACAAAATCCGACGAGACAAGACTCAACAGACACCACTGACCGGACAGCCTAGGTTTCTACAACCTAATCTCCGATACCATTTATGTAACACCCCCAATCCGCTCAGGGATATTACACGCCGTAGACCCTTTCCTCAAGGATCTACCAGGCTGGTAAACAACATCGAACATCTCAACAATGCCTTTAAGGCTAAAATGACTCAGTATACCAATTTGGTCTTTCAATAAATACATACAACTCAATACATGCCCACGCAGGGGTCGAATACAAAATTCTCCCGTACAATGGGGAAAGAATACTACAGCGGAAATAAAATACAACTAAACCAAACAATAATGTACGGGCCCTCATGTGATTAGTACCGATCATCTTTCATCATCCTTCGTGCCGACCCTGTGCTATGCTCCAAAACCTGAATGCAATATAGATATCCATCCCCCCGAATACTCGGGGGTTAGCAAAACTCCACTGTTTTGCTAGTCCAAGTATAAAACAGAAATACGAGCCATACAATTTACATTCCACGAATAACAATAACCAGGAAACCTCAAAGATCTAAACATAACGAAAAGTACTTCTCGAGGCAAGAGTTTGGGTAAAACATTCGAAAACCGAAAGATCACAAATCAAGGGAAACAATATATAAAACGATTTAAAATGCCATCGAGAGTTTTAATAGAAAACAATCTAGGATTACCGAATCCTTATCTTTCCAAAATCAACAGGGGTCACAGCCCAAAGGTTTTGTTTTCACAAATAAAACTAGCAACAATACACAGGCCACGTCACGTGTCCTCGATGGACATAAACATCAATACCAACTCGTGAAGTTTTTACTCGTGAATACAAGGCTCTCCCATTGGATTTCCCTCCGTGGCTCCGTCGAACCCTCCCGAGGTGAGCAAATACAATCACCAAACATACACACCACTCGTGAAGTTTTTACTCGTGAATCCAGGGCTCTCCCATTGGATTTCCCTTCGAGGCCCCGTCGAACCTACCCAAGGTGAGTAAAATACTTTCACCACTCGTGAATCCAGGGCTCTCCCATTGGATTTCCCTCCGTGGCCCCGTCGGACTCCCCGAGGTGAGTGAAGCAATCATGCACAAATAACATATCACACCAAGGATATCCAAACAATTCACCCAGAGGCATCAAACACTTAGCAAAACACCACGTCAAACCACAATGCACCGAAATAAAACAATATACGTCCACACGCAATACCAAGTGCATCATCAACACCAAACATATCCATAGGATTCACATAGTCATTCACAAGACACACCATTCACAAAACACACGCGTTTTGAAAACAAGCCTTTAACAAGGCTAAATCGAATCTTTTGAAAGTTCACTTCAAACGATCAAACAAACACATCTAGACGATCACTAATTATCATATCCACAAAAACAAGAAAAGTATGGGCAAGGTACTTACCTCGAATAATCATAACGTGGAGAATCGACCGAAGTGAGGAGACTCGAACCGACTACGAACCCGCCGACTCCGCCGAACGACAACCCGCGAAAATAAACTACGAACAAAAATAATAACAACAAAAATGAATTCCAAAGTACGACCCAAAGCCGCTGAATAAAAGAACAAATGACGAAAGTTCAAGTGTTCCCCCAAAACGGCCAAGAACACGAATCGACCCAACAAAACATGAAAATGGAATTCCTAACCGAAATATGGATGTACAATCCATAGGATATATTTAACAACATCATTTAATAACAATCGATTCATCAAAAACGGATGGAAAACAATATCAAGAACAAATCCCCCAAAAAGTCACCCGAAGGAAAATCAAGAAATATACCTTGATTCGACGAAAAACAATGGATTAAATGATGTTAACACAAGAATACAACTAAGATTAATTATACCCATCATGGATTAATCAACAATTCGGAACGAATCGGACAAAGACACAAGACCCCCAAAATTTCTCAAAATAGAGTTCTAGGAAATCTCACCTTGATTCGCTGGATCAAGGGATGATATAGGATGATCAATCCATGATATAAACTCAAGAACTTCGTGGATTGATTGACAAACATCATGGCTCCAAGATCCCCAAGGCTGGAGCCGCGGAAGAGAAAGATTGAAATAGGAAAAATGACTGAAACTGGACTGCTCGGCCATATTTATACTGGTGCAGCCTAGTGTGCGCTAGGCTGCCGAGCTAGCGTGCGCTATCGGCCCGGGCCGCAATCCAGAGACTTCCTGGACTAGACTTCTCGGCTAGGTAGCGTGCGCAGCCATCCGGCCGTAGCGTGCGCTACATGCTGGTCGTAGCGTGCGCAGTGTCCGACAGTAGCGTGCGCTACCTACCGATTCACCCGAGTCCAAAACCTCACTGCCCTACTGTCTCGGCCGACTAACGCGCGCAGCTAACCGGCCGTAGCGTGCGCTGCCTCCCGACCGTAGCGTGCGATACCTTCTGGCGGTAGCGTGCATTACGCCGGTTCCTGCCGACCCGTCCGGCCAGTGCCCGCAACCGTTCGGCCAGTACCCGCAACTGTCCGGCCAGTACCCGCAACCGTCCGGCCAGTACCCGACCACTAGGACTCGACGACTCGATTATCCGAAATCGCAAGGAACGAACACGACAAAACGCTCGTGGGCAACATCATCGATTCGAGATGAAATGCTACGGGACAATGAATCACACGCGACCAAATAAACACGAAAATCGATCAAGACAACAAATACGAATGTGGATACCCATAACTTTGGGTAAATTACACAATGGCCCAAAATGCCCGAAAATCACGATACGTGATCGAATGACTAAACCAAAGTTCACAACACGTCTAACAAAGTTAAACGGACTTACGTGAAACTCGAAACAGCATTTTCGAACGAGATTCGCAAGAATCGAACTCAAGTGCGGAAAAGTCGCTAAGAAACACGAAACTCAACAAAATGATACCGAAACGAACTCGGATGTCAAAAAGTGCAGAATTAATCATTCTCAGAATGATGAAACGGTCCCAAGCGAGTCGTCAAAATGGACTCTCGCCAAAAAAAGAAAATTACCGAAAATTAAATTTGCGGATATTACATACTACCCTCCTTAAAAGAAGTTTCTTTCCGAAACTTAAAACAAGTAGGGAGATGCAATATCCCGCCAGGAAAACTCAACGAGATACACAAGAACCGAAAACTCACGCCCAACGGCGAATGTTACAAGCAACGTGAAGAAATATACAGCGTGAAAACACGCTCAACGACAACTATCACAATGCCACAAGCAGGGCATAACACGATCAACAAGTGCCAAGCACCACCAAATAGATAATACAATTAAGTCGATTATCCGAACAAATACAAAACACAAAGCACCCATTACAAGGAAACACGCACAATCAAGAAAACAGAAATAAACACACAAACGATCCACAAGGTCAACCACAAACAATTCAGACTACGCCGAAATCCTCAAAAACTACACTAGGCCTTTCTATGTCCTTTCGGAGCAGAGACGCAACCTCAATCCCTAAATCTATCAACTACCGTCTCGCAATGCACGACTCGGTGACCCACCCGGCCACAATCAAAATAGCTGACTAACAGTGAATGACAATTCTACGCGGTACGAGATCAGGCAACAACAGTCAGACAACCCCGATCGAACAACAACGATCGAACAACAATGACCGAACAACAATGATCGAACAACAATGATCAAATAACAATGATCGGACAACAATGATCAAATAACAATGATCGAAGGACAACAGTCGAACAATGCCTCCGAAGTCCCCACTTCAACTCCAGATATTAAAAGAACGGGTAGAAAGTGAAAGATGTTACTTCCGAACAAGGTTCACAAGAATCGAACCAAACTCGAAAAAGTCACGATGATAAACAGATCGATCTGAAACAAGGTCACAACCAGTTCGAACGATGACAACTGATACATAAAACAAGTTCAAAAAGTATCGATGAACACGTGCAAGTCGATAGAATTTAGAAGGAGAAACTGCAGAAGTCAAAAATAGTACGGGTATTACATTCGACCTCTTATAAAAGAAGGTCGTCCCCGCAACTCACAATAACGGAAACAAGGTAACAACACAAAAAGCAACCGACAGAAACATCTCCCATGGGTCTCTCAGAGCCGATCCTGCTATCTGTGCTAAGCGCGAACTCCGGAAGTCTCGGTAGCTAATTCGCAAAACTGAATTCGGTGTCCCTCGAGTCCGCACTTGAAACGCGTTACTGACGAGAAGGACAATTTACACGTGCATGCCCCGGCACATCACGGTTGAAACACCTCGTCTCGGCATACCGAATATACAAATGCTCGATACAATGGAACATAACATCACAAAGCAACAAAACGGAGATGCCAATTCCACACAACATATCAACGTAAGGTAGCCCGCATACACAGAATCATAGCAACGAAGGCATCGTTCAGCGATCTCAACGGCCCGAACGATAACCAGCACATAATCACAAAACATCATACAAATATTACCGGACCGCAAGCAGGAATGATAGGTTTTAAAAAAAATGAAAACCACCTTTGAAAAAAAATGATTCTGGAAGCACTAGTTGATCTTGAGTATCACCCTTCAAAAAGTAGCACAAACACCATTATCGAGACTTTGAAAACCATCTTGCGTTTGAACAAAAATGAGGACACTTTTCTTTTAGTGAAAAACTTTCAAAAATATTCGACCCTCGGGTCTAAGCAAAGCATTTCTAAATATTTGAAAATATCTCAAAATATTTTGGTCCTCAACTGGAATAATTTTTGAAACATATTGCGGCACTAGAAGGCACCTTGAAAGTACCGCGAGAAAATAATTCATTTTAAAAGTACGTCTCGAGATTTAATTTTCTAAGATACTCAAGGTTTTCAAAAATTCAATAGGCCAGAATGCCCAAAACTCACAAAATCCTTTATCAAACCGTCATAAAACATTCAAGGCCAAAGTGCCAAAACTCGATTTAGGTAATCGGTTTTATGAGTTAGAACTCAGTTTGCAAAATACTGAAAGTCATTTTGAAAGGACTCACGCAGCGGATAAAATACAGTTCGAAAATACATTAGCAGCGACACCGCTCCTCATATAAATAAAATATTAGAGTCGAATACCCACATATCACGGAATCAAAATCCATAGAAGGATTCAATCAATCAACGATATAATCATACAAGCAGCTCATGTCACACGAGACACAACACAAAGAAGGGAGACTTACATCCACAGGTCGCACGAAGATGATGATCGCCCCACGATACTAATCACGACCAACAAACTCAGATGACGCGTCGCGACACGACTCAGTCACACAAAATCCGACGAGACAAGACTCAACAGACACCACTGACCGGACAGCCTAGGTTTCTACAACCTAATCTCCGATACCATTTATGTAACACCCCCAATCCGCTCAGGGATATTACACGCCGTAGACCCTTTCCTCAAGGATCTACCAGGCTGGTAAACAACATCGAACATCTCAACAATGCCTTTAAGGATAAAATGACTCAGTATACCAATTTGGTCTTTCAATAAATACATACAACTCAATACATGCCCACGCAGGGGTCGAATACAAAATTCTCCCGTACAATGGGGAAAGAATACTACAGCGGAAATAAAATACAACTAAACCAAACAATAATGTACGGGCCCTCATGTGATTAGTACCGATCATCTTTCATCATCCTTCGTGCCGACCCTGTGCTATGCTCCAAAACCTGAATGCAATACAGATATCCATCCCCCCGAATACTCGGGGGTTAGCAAAACTCCACTGTTTTGCTAGTCCAAGTATAAAACAGAAATACGAGCCATACAATTTACATTCCACGAATAACAATAACCAGGAAACCTCAAAGATCTAAACATAACGAAAAGTACTTCTCGAGGCAAGAGTTTGGGTAAAACATTCGAAAACCGAAAGATCACAAATCAAGGGAAACAATATATAAAACGATTTAAAATGCCATCGAGAGTTTTAATAGAAAACAATCTAGGATTACCGAATCCTTATCTTTCCAAAATCAACAGGGGTCACAGCCCAAAGGTTTTGTTTTCACAAATAAAACTAGCAACAATACACAGGGTTAAAACCCACGTCACGTGTCCTCGATGGACATAAACATCAATACCAACTCGTGAAGTTTTTACTCGTGAATACAAGGCTCTCCCATTGGATTTCCCTCCGTGGCTCCGTCGAACCCTCCCGAGGTGAGCAAATACAATCACCAAACATACACACCACTCGTGAAGTTTTTACTCGTGAATCCAGGGCTCTCCCATTGGATTTCCCTTCGAGGCCCCGTCGAACCTACCCAAGGTGAGTAAAATACTTTCACCACTCGTGAATCCAGGGCTCTCCCATTGGATTTCCCTCCGTGGCCCCGTCGGACTCCCCGAGGTGAGTGAAGCAATCATGCACAAATAACATATCACACCAAGGATATCCAAACAATTCACCCAGAGGCATCAAACACTTAGCAAAACACCACGTCAAACCACAATGCACCGAAATAAAACAATATACGTCCACACGCAATACCAAGTGCATCATCAACACCAAACATATCCATAGGATTCACATAGTCATTCACAAGACACACCATTCACAAAACACACGCGTTTTGAAAACAAGCCTTTAACAAGGCTAAATCGAATCTTTTGAAAGTTCACTTCAAACGATCAAACAAACACATCTAGACGATCACTAATTATCATATCCACAAAAACAAGAAAAGTATGGGCAAGGTACTTACCTCGAATAATCATAACGTGGAGAATCGACCGAAGTGAGGAGACTCGAACCGACTACGAACCCGCCGACTCCGCCGAACGACAACCCGCGAAAATAAACTACGAACAAAAATAATAACAACAAAAATGAATTCCAAAGTACGACCCAAAGCCGCTGAATAAAAGAACAAATGACGAAAGTTCAAGTGTTCCCCCAAAACGGCCAAGAACACGAATCGACCCAACAAAACATGAAAATGGAATTCCTAACCGAAATATGGATGTACAATCCATAGGATATATTTAACAACATCATTTAATAACAATCGATTCATCAAAAACGGATGGAAAACAATATCAAGAACAAATCCCCCAAAAAGTCACCCGAAGGAAAATCAAGAAATATACCTTGATTCGACGAAAAACAATGGATTAAATGATGTTAACACAAGAATACAACTAAGATTAATCATACCCATCATGGATTAATCAACAATTCGGAACGAATCGGACAAAAACACAAGACCCCCAAAATTTCTCAAAATAGAGTTCTAGGAAATGGAGAAAGTATGGCGATGGAGAGGCAAATGTGGCGGGAAAGAATACGGATGGTGGATGGAGTCTGATTCTTTTTTTTTTTTTTTTTTTTTTTTTTTTTTTTCTTTTTTTTTTCATTCATTCTCTTTTTTTATTTGCTTTTTTCTCTACTTTTTCCCTCTTTTTTCCTTTTATGTTATTTATGTAACGATTATTGACGGTTTCAAAGTTTGATTCATGTTAGCCGACCCCAAATCATTTTGGGACTAAGGCTTAGATGTTGTTGTAGAGTTCTAGGAAATCTCACCTTGATTCGCTGGATCAAGGGATGATATAGGATGATCAATCCATGATATGAACTCAAGAACTTCGTGGATTGATTGACAAACATCATGGCTCCAAGATCCCCAAGGCTCGAGCCGCGGAAGAGAAAGATTAAAATAGGAAAAATGACTGAAACTGGAGTGCTCGGCCATATTTATACTGGTGCAGCCTAGTGTGCGCTAGGCTGCCGAGCTAGCGTGCGCTATCGGCCCGGGCCACAATCCAGAGACTTCCTGGACTAGACTTCTCGGCTAGGTAGCGTGCGCAGCCATCCGGCCGTAGCGTGCGCTACATGCTGGTCGTAGCGTGCGCAGTGTCCGACAGTAGCGTGCGCTACCTACCGATCCACCCGAGTCCAAAACCTCACTGCCCTACTGTCTCGGCTGACTAGCGCGCGCAGCTAACCGGCCGTAGCGTGCGCTGCCTCCCGACCGTAGCGTGCGATACCTTCTGGCGGTAGCGTGCGTTACGCCGGTTCCTGCCGCACCCGTTCGGCCAGTGCCCGCAACCGTCCGGCCAGTACCCGCAATTGTCCGTCCAGTACCCGCAACCGTCCGGCCAGTACCCGACCACTAGGACTCGACGACTCGATTATCCGAAATCGCAAGGAACGAACACGACAAAACGCTCGTGGGCAACATCATCGATTCGAGATGAAATGCTACGGGACAATGAATCACACGCGACCAAATAAACACGAAAATCGATCAAGACAACAAATACGAATGTGGATACCCACAACTTTGGGTAAATTACACAATGGCCCAAAATGCCCGAAAATCACGATACGTGATCGAATGACCAAACCAAAGTTCACAACACGTCTAACAAAGTTAAACGGACTTACGTGAAACTCGAAACAGCAGTTTCGAACGAGATTCGCAAGAATCGAACTCAAGTGCGGAAAAGTCGCTAAGAAACACGAAACTCAACAAAATGATACCGAAACGAACTCGGATGTCAAAAAGTGCAGAATTAATCATTCTCAGAATGATGAAACGGTCCCAAACGAGTCGTGAAAATGGACTCTCGCCAAAAAAAGAAAATTACCGGAAATTAAATTTGCGGATATTACATACTACCCTTCTTAAAAGAAGTTTCGTCCCGAAACTTAAAACAAGTAGGGAGATGCAATATCCCACCAGGAAAACTCAACGAGATACACAAGAACCGAAAACTCGCGCCCAACGGCGAACGTTACAAGTAACGCGAAGAAATATACAGCGTGAAAACACGCTCAACGACAACTATCACAATGCCACAAGCAGGGCATAACACGATCAACAAGTGCCAAGCACCACCAAACAGATAATACAATTAAGTCTATTATCTGAACAAACACAAAACACAAAGCACCCATTACAAGGAAACACGCACAATCAAGAAAACAAAAATAAACACAAACGATCCACAAGGTCAACCACAAACAATTCGGACTACGCCGAAATCCTCAAAAACTACACTAGGCATTTCTGTGTCCTTTCGGAGCAGAGATGCAACCTCAATCCCCAAATCTCTCAGCTACCGTCTCGCAATGCATGACTCCATGACCCACCCGGCCACACTCGAAACAGCTGACTAACGGTGAATGACAATTCTACGCGGTACGAGATCAGGCAACAACAGTCAGACAACCCCGATCGAACAACAATGATCGAACAACAACGACCGAACAACAATGATCGAACAACAATGATCAAATAACAATGATCGAACAACAATGATCAAATAACAATGATCGAATGACAACAGTCGAACAATGACTCCGAAGTCCCCACTTCAACTCTAGACATTAAAAGAACGGGTAGAAAGTGAAAGATGTTACTTCCGAACAAGGTTCACAAGAATCGAACCGAACTCGGAAAAGTCACGATGATAAACAGATCGATCTAAAACAAGTTCACAACTAGTTCGAACGATGACAACCGAGACATCAAACAAGATCAAAAAGTATCGACGAACACGTGCAAGTCGATAGAATTTAGAAGGAGAAACAAGGTAACAACACAAAAAGCAACCGACAGAAACATCTCCCATGGGTCTCTCAAAGCCGATCCTGATATCTGTGCTAAGCGCGAACTCCGGAAGTCTTGGTAGCCAATTCGCAAAACTGAATTCGGTGTCCCTCGAGTCCGCACTTGAAACGCGTTACTGACGAGAAGGACAATTTACACGTGTATGCCCCGGCACATCACGGTTGAAACACCTCGGCTCGGCATACCGAATAAACAAATGCTCGATACAATGGAACATAAAATCACAAAGCAACAAACCGGAGATGCCAATTCCACACAACATATCAATATAAGGTAGCCCGCATACACAGAATCATAGCAACGAAGGCATCGTTCAGTAATCTCAATGGCCCGAACGATAACCAGCACATAATCAAAAAACATCATACAAATATTACCGGACCGCAAGCAGGAACGATAGGTTTTAAAAAAAATGAAAACCACCTTTGAAAAAAAAAATGATTCTGGAAGCACTAGTTGATCTTGAGTATCTCCTTCAAAAAGTAGCACAAACACTATTATCGAGACTTTGAAAACCATCTTGCGTTTGAACAAAAATGAGGACACTTTTCTTTTAGTGAAAAACTTTCAAAAATATTCGACCCTAGGGTCTAAGCAAAGCATTTCTAAATAATTGAAAATATCTCAAAATATTTTGGTCCTCAACTGGAATAATTTTTAAAACATATTGCGGCACTAGAAGGCACCTTGAAAGTACCGCGAGAAAATAATTCATTTTAAAAGTACGTCTCGAGATTTAATTTTCTAAGATACTCAAGGTTTTCAAAAATTCAATAGGCCAGAATGCCCAAAACTCACAAAATCCTTTATCAAACCGTCATAAAACATTCAAGGCCAAAGTGCCAAAACTCGATTTAGGGAATCGGTTTTATGAGTTAGAACTCAGTTTGCAAAATACTGAAAGTCATTTTGAAAGGACTCATGCAGCGGATAAAATACAGTTCGAAAATACATTAGCAGCGACACCGCTCCTCATATAAATAAAATATTAGAGTCGAATACCCACATATCACGGAATCAAAATCCACAGAAGGATTCAATCAATCAACGATATAATCATACAAGCAGCTCATGTCACACGAGGCACAACACAAAGAAGGGAGACTTACATCCACAGGTCGCACGAAGATGATGATCGCCCCACAATACTAATCACGACCAACAAACTCAGATGACGCGTCGCGACACGACTCAGTCACATAAAATCCGACGAGACAAGACTCAACAGACACCACTGACCGGACAGCCTAGGTTTCTACAACATAATCTCCGATACCATTTATGTAACACCCCCAATCCGCTCAGGGATATTACACGCCGTAGACCCTTTCCTCAAGGATCTACCATGCTGGTAAACAACATCGAACATCTCAACAATGCCTTTAAGGCTAAAATGACTCAGTAGACCGATTTGGTCATTCAATAAATATATACAACTCAATACATACCCACGCAGGGGTCGAATACAAAATGCTCCCGTACAACGGGGAAAGAATACTGCAGCGGAAATAAAATACAACTAAACCAAACAATAATGTACGGTCCCTAATGTGATTAGTACCGATCATCTTTCATCATCCTTCGTGCCGAACCTGTGCTATGCTCCAAAACTTGAATGCAATACAGACATCCACCCCCCCGAATACTCGGGGGTTAGCAAAACTCCACTGTTTTGCTAGTGCAAGTATAAAACAGAAATACGAGCCATACAATTCACATTCCACGAATAACAATAACCAGGAAACCTCAAAGATCCAAACATAACGAAAAGTACTTCCCGAGGCAAGAGTTTGGGTAAAACATTCCAAAACCGAAAGATCACAAATCAAGGGAAAGAATTTATAAAATGGTTTAAAATGCCATCGAGAGTTTTAATAGAAAACAATTTAGGATTACCGAATCCTTATCTTTCCAAAATGAACAGGGGTCACAGCCCAAAGGTTTTGTTTTCACAAATAAAACTAGCAACAATACACAAGGTTAAAACCCACGTCACGTGTCCTCGACGGACATAAACATCAATACCAACTCGTGAATCCAGGGCTCTCCCATTGGATTTCCCTCCGTGGCTCCGTCGAACCCTCCCGAGGTGAGCAAATACAATCACCAAACATACACACCACTCGTGAAGTTTCTACTCGTGAATCTAGGGCTCTCCCATTGGATTTCCCTTCGAGGCCCTATCGAACCTACCCAAGGTGAGTAAAATAATTTCACCACTCGTGAATCCAGGGCTCTCCCATTGGATTTCACTCCGTGTCCCCGTCGGACCCCCCGAGGTGAGCGAAGAAATCATGCACAAATAAGATATCACACCAAAAATATCCAAACAATTCACCCAGAGGCATCAAACACTTAGCAAAACACCAAGTCAAACCACAATGCACCGAAATGAAACAATATACGTCCACACGCAATACCAAGTGAATCATCAACACCAAACATATCCATAGGATTCACATAGTCATTCACAAGACACATCATTCACAAAACACACATGTTCTGAAAACAAGCCTTTAACAAGGCTAAACCGAATCTTTTGAAAGTTCACTTCAAACGATCAAACAAACACATCTAGACGATCACTAATTATCATATCCACAAAAACAAGAAAAGTATGGGCAAGGTACTTACCTCGAATAATCATAACGCGGAGAATCAACCGAAGTGAGGAGACTCGAACCGACTACGAACCCGCCGACTCCGCCGAATGACAACCCGCGACAATAAACTACGAACGAAAACAATAACAACGAAAATGAATTCCAAAGTACGACCCAAAGCCGCTGAATCAAAGAACAAATGATGAAAGTTCAAGTGTTCCCCCAAAACGGCCAAGAACACGAATCGACCCAACAAAACATGAAAATGGAATTCCCAACCGAAATATGGATGTACAATCCATAGGATATATTTAACAACATCATTTAATAACAATCGATTCATCAAAAATGGATGGAAAACGAAATCAAGAACAAATCCCCCAAAAAGTCACCCGAAGGAAAATCAAGAAATATACCTTGATTCGGCGAAAAACAATGGATTAAATGATGTTAAAGCACAAGAATACAACTAAGATTAATCATACCCATCATGGATTAATGAACAATTCGGAACGAATCAGACAAAAACACAAAACCCCCAAAATTTCTCAAAATAGGGTTCTAGGAAATATCACCTTGATTCGCTGGATCAAAGGATGATATAGGATGATCAATCCATGATATGAACTCAATAACTTCGTGGATTAATTGACAAACATCATGGCTCTAAGATCCCCAAGGCTCCATCCGTGGAAGAGAAAGATTGAAATGGGAAAAATGACTGAAACTGGACTGCTCGACCATATTTATACTGGTGCAGCCTAGCGTGCGCTAGGCTGCTGAGCTAGCGTGCGCTATCGGCCCGGGCCGCAATCCAGAGACTTCCTGGACTAGACTGCTCGGCCAGGTAGCATGCGCAGCCATCCGGCCGTAGCATGCGCTACCTACCGGTCGTAGCGTGCGCAGTGTCCGACAGTAGCGTGCGCTACCTGCGGATCCACCCGAGTCCAGAACCTCACTGCCCTACTGTCTCGGCCGACTAGCGCGCGCAGCTAACCGGCCGTAGCGTGCGCTGCCTCCCGGCCGTAGCGTGTGCTACCTTCCGGCTGTAGCGTACGTTACGCCGGTTCCTGCTGCACCCATCCGGCCAGTACCCGCAACCGTCCGGCCAATACCCGACCACCAGGACTCGACGACTCGATTATCCGAAATCGTACGGAACGAACACGACAAAACGCTCGTGGGTAACATCATCGTTCCGAGATGAAATGCTACGGGACAATGAATCACACGCGACCAAATAAACACGAAAATCTATCAAGACAATAAATACGAATGTGGATACCCACAATTTTTTGGGTAAATTACAAAATAGCCCAAAATGCCCGAAAATCACGATACGTGATCGAATAACCTAACCGAAGTTCACAACACGTCTAAAAAAGTTAAACGGACTTACGGGAAACTCGAAACAGCAGTTTCGAACGAGATTCGCAAGAATCGAACTCAAGTGCAGAAAAGTCGCTAAGAAACACGAAACTCAACTAAACGATACCGAAACGAACTCGGATGTCAAAAAGTGCAGAATTAATCACTCTCAGAATGATGAAACGGTCCCAAGTGAGTCGTCAAAACGGACTCTCACCAAAAAAAGAAAATTACCAGAAATTAAATTTGCGGATATTACACATACCCCCACAGGTAAATCGGTAAGTCAGTATAGGCCAGCATGGAACGGACCATGTTCAACAAGGTCCAGTTCCTTCTTTCTGACACACCATTTAACTGAGGAGTACCTGGAGGTGTTAGTTGTGAAACTATTCCATGTTCCTTAAGGAACTCGTCAAACTCCATACTCATATACTCGCCACCTCGGTCCGACCGAAGTGCTTTGATATGATTACCAGTTTGTTTCTCGACTAGGGCCTTGAATTCCTGGAATTTCTCAAAGGCCTCGGATTTATGTTTCATTAAGTATACATAACCATACCCAGTGTTAGCCCCTTAGACGATGACTCGGCCCCGGGCACACCAGGACACGGGGAAGGCTGCGCGCCCAGGGGGCGAGGTGTGCCGAGATGGTGCGACACTAAATCCATGCAAGGAGGAAATGCGTGAAATGAGGTTCCATGGCAAGATGTTGGGGACTTTGCTCGGAATAGTCATGCGGGACTTGCATTGGAAGTGAAAATTGGGCAGACATTTAGTTGAGGTTTATTTGTGGACTCCTCAGCTTTTCAGTATCCAGTGCTATCACAAGGGAAAATCTTTCTAAGCCTATTATAGGGGGGAGGTGCTCCAGTGATCTGGCCGAGTGACGGTTATCGGGCGAAGCCTTGTGGGAAGTTTCGGACTTGATGTGGCTCGGGTCATAAACAGGTCACGGGTCTGTACAGGGATCCAAACCCATAACCCGGGTTGGGTCGATCCATGCTTGTATTAGAGGGCAATGTACGAGTCATGCTGACTCGGACTACTTGTGGGCGACAAGGACCGGAAATGTAAAGTTGGTGCGACACTTAGCGGGCTTGATGCCCCGCGCATATGGGAACGCAAGATATTGGCGCGCGCGGGACATAGACAGGTGTTGGGCGCATGGGTGCACCCTTTCCAGTGTGGTATTGACAGTTATTCCTCGAACGATTATCCGAAGGAGCTTCCAGGAGCGTGCATGGGGCATGCGGATACAGGTGTCTGATAACTAAGCAAGCGGTTGGCGATGGTTACTCGATATATGTAATACCCGAGATTTTTCATTTCCGGTTTAATTTGAATTTTTCTTTGTAGACCGGAAATTTCTCAACTATCGAGCGTCAACATTTATTTATTTCTCCCTCTCGACGATCGATTTTGTATTTAAAGCCCTATGTGGTGAATTGTTGTATATGATTATTTTCATTTCGGATCGTGGATGTTGACCATGAGCTTTTCGTCATGTTCGTTCCATGCTTGGGGTATTTTATTCTTCGTAATTTGCTAATTATCATTTTGGATCATAACCGGTGCGTTAAAGTGGTCGAGACGTCGTCGAATGCCTAACTGGACCGTCGGAGCTGGCCTGGCCGAGTTACGGCTGTAAGGTGCCGGTTACGGCCGTACGTGCTCGGCAGGGTGCATCCGGACGAATGCCAATTACGGCCATATGGGGTGATCGGCTACGGCCGTACGTGGTCGGCAGTCTTTGGCGAGACTTTCGACGAAGGCGATTCTGGCCGTAAAGTACAGTGATCTGGCCGCACGAGACCAGCAGAACTTGGACAGTATAAATAACCGGGTAGACGTGTTTCTCACCCATTTTCTTCCCCCAACTCACTTCTTCCGTAGCCAAGGCATGGAGAAGACGAAGTCATGGTGTATATCTTCCAATCCACGTCGTTTTTGAGTTCACAGCATTGATTAATCAACCTATAATCTTCTTCGATCCATCGAATCAAGGTATGATTTCCTAAAATGTAGTTTTGGGGATTTTAGTTGACTTTGTCCGATTTGATCGTTTTAACTCATATTTCTGATGGGTAATTGAATATTGAGTTGTGTTCTATCATTTTCATCATCTTTCCACGGTTTTATCATTTCTGATTCGTCGTTTATATGAACTTTCGTTTGACGCCTTCAAGGTGTCCGGGGAAATGCCGCAGAGAGAAATTTGGTCGTTTTGCGATGTTTTTCCCCGTGTGATTTTTGTTTATTTGATGATAGGATATTAGGGACGAATTCCCTATAAAAAAATCTGGTGTTGAGCCTTTCCGATCGCCGTTTTCATTGGAATTCTGTATTTCTCCAATCAACCGTATTTTTGGAAGTATTCGTGAGAGATTACCAAGGCAAGTATCTTGATATACGAATTGTAGCTACATGAAATCATTGTGTATATATATAGAGGGATATATATATATATATATATATATATATATTTACATATATTTATATGTTAAATATAACCTTCATGGCACTGATAAGTAACTTGGATTGGCCCAACTTACGTCCCAAAAATGAGTACTCAGATCCGTCTTTAATCATCATGGTGATAACCTTAGTACGGTAATTCATAATCGCTTGATGACTATCAAGCCAATCCTCGCCGAGGATCACGTCCTCGCCTACCATATCAACTACAATCAGATTCGATAACCATTCCATACCGGATATAATCACCGGAAAACCTCTAATCTTCCAATTCCCCACAATTATATCCCTGCTAGGTAGTTTCACAATGAAGGGATCACAAGCAGTCATACAAGTTATATTCAAACGGCGTACACACTCCAAGGAAATAAAAGAATGTGTAGCACCCGTATCAAAAAGCACACGGACTGGATGAGATAAAATATGAATGGTACCTGAAGCCACCGCCGCGTCGGGTTCATCTGTTCGACGCATATCCTAAACCCGTGGTTGTACCGAACCGATGCTAGAGTTTCCCCCTCCAGCATTCTGACCCCATCCCCGGCCCCTTCCGAAATTCTGCTGAGGTTGACCAAAAGATTGCCGCTGATTTATGCCTTGGTCAAGTGGTGCTGGGGCAGAAGCCCGAGTGTCCAAAGTCTGATTCGGCTCGGAACAATAAGCCGCTCTATGTCCCAACTGTCTGCACGTGTGACACTTCAACGGCGGAAAATTGCATTCCAAATTAACATGACCTGGACGACCACAATTATAGCAAGTCACCGTGCGATTTGTGGTACCCGGAGTAGAATGGTAACCCCTCTTTCCCTTATTAGAATGTGACGACTGTCCGGCAGAACGGTTAGTCGTCTGTGACCTCTGAAAGTTGCCACTCTTAGAGTCGGAAAAAATTCCCGCGACCTTCTGCTTCTTTGATTCTTCAATGGTATCGTTGTCGGGGCTTAACATATCATGGGCTAAAGCTCCATACAGATATTCCTTCAGTGTGGTACAAGCAAATCCGGCCATGTACCGCCATAAGTCCATATTCATCCGCATATCAAAGTAACGGATCTTATCACGCTCGTTACGCACTTGATCCTTCATGTGGATCAATTGCTGGTTATATTCCACGATCGCCTGGGAAACGGGAATATCCTGTGGTTTAGCCTCGAAAAAGGCTCGGATTCGGCCTTCTCGAACTAGCCAAGGACAAAACTCGACCTCCAAAAGCTCTTTAAATTCATCCCACGTGGCAACACAATCCTGTGACTTGATGACCTTCCACCACGTAGCGGCCTCCTTGGTAAGGAAATAATGAGCAATCGGTACTTTTCTCATTTCGGGGCAATTAACCGCTTCGAAAATCTTTTCCAATTACGCTAGCCAATCTTCCCAACCTAACGGGTCTGTGGCACTGCCAAACTGTGGAGGGTGCATACGGATTACATTCTGAAGCAAGGCATCCGTGTTCGGGTTCGGATTATTCAGCTGAACAGTTTGGGCTAAAATGATCATCTGGGTAGCCAATTGTTGAAGTACATTCGCAACTCCAACGTCCGCGCTGTTCCCCTGGCCATTCGACTCGTCGTGCTGACTTTCGGTGTCAGGATGCACCGAGTTCGACAAACTGGGGTTGGTTGACCCCGCAACAGAACTGAGGGAAACGGCCTCGCCTCGTCCTCATCCACGTACACGGCCATGACCACGGCCTCGTCCCCTACCAGCTGACATACTGAAGAACACACAAGGCACGTAAGTACAATTCAATCGCACGTCATCGAAGTGACCGATTCTCAAGAATACCAAAAATAGAAGCAAAATGAATAAGGAAACACGAGGAGAGTAAGAGGTCTTACAAGTACCGGTCGCACTATGATGACGGCAAAGTAGTGATACTGTGGGCAAATGACGACTCAATCGACCTAAAAGACCGATAGCCTAGGTATCCATAGACCTAATATCTGATACCATATTCTGTAACACCCTCAAGTTATTCAGGGATTATTACAGCGCCGTAAGCCCCACCGTGGGACCCACAAGGCTAAACATACGCGGAACTATAAATTTTGACCGAGAAGGTCTACATACAATGGAATGAAGAACAATACAAAAGGTACTCCAAACATATCCAATGTATCCAAAGACATCACAACACAAATCGATACCTCGGCAAACACAGGCCGGAACATCAAGGAAAATGGAAAACAATACTCGAGTATTCAATAACCATTCCAGTACAACAACACTGAATGGGGAAACTCAAAACATAACCGGAGGAAAGACACAGTATCACATTTGCCCACCATCTTCATGCCGACCCAATACCTGCCTGTCCGCTCTCCTGGAACCTGAAATACATAAAAAGTATTTCCCCCATAAAGGGGTTAGCCGTCGAATAGCTAGTGCAAGTATATCAAGTATGAAATACAATACTCCTCGACAATAAAGTAAATGTAACCGTCAATTCATCAATTCAAGACTAGTATTCCGGAATAACTAAATCTCATAGCATCACATCAATACATATATGAATACCATGGAACCGCACCAGAGGCTACGGAACCCTCAGAGGACTCGTCGGTCCATCCCAGAGTGGTTCGTTCATATCATCTGTGGAATTGCACCAAGAGGCTACGAAACCCTCAGGGGACCCGTCGGCCTGCCCCAGAGTAGATATAAATAATCATGCCATTAATATATCTTACTTTCAAAGTCGAGAACGTACAATCATAAATAAATACTTGCCTTTGAGACATCGAGAAATTGGACGGAAAAAGGGTATGAGTTCGGTAGGTCCAAGAACGCACTTCCGGCACCTAAATGATTCACAAGGAATATGATAATCAATTATCCATACTCAAATTACACGAAGAAACTCCCAAAACCCGTCTACGATTCATGGAAATACACGGATAAACATCTAGAGGTTGGAAAATCGTCCAAACCCTCACAAGTCCGAAAACGGCACAATCCAATCCGTAAAATCGTAGGAAAAGCATGCATACAGGATAGATACATCATAATCTCAAGGTTCTCAAGCTTCAAAACGAATAAATCGGACGAATCTAGGAAAACCTCCAAAATTCCCAAAAAATAGGGTTCTAAGGATTTTTAACTTGATTTGGACGTTAGGATGGATTAGATGTTGTATAGTCCTTGTTCTCCAACCAAAGATGTTGTTGTTAGAAGAAAAATCGCTTCCAATCGCCCAAAATCGTCTCTCCCGAACTGCTCCCGTCGAAAATGAGTGAAGAGGATGAAAAATGACGAAATGGATGTCAACTGTCCAATATATATCCGCCTAGTCTAGCGCACGCGACGCCTCCTTCATTAGGGTGCGCTAGCGAGGTCACCAGGTAGTCCAGTGGCTTCTGCCGGCCCCGTTAGCGTGCGCTAATCACCTTTCTCTAGCGTGCGCTAGCCAAAAAGTGGCGTCCAATAACTGGAGTTCAGAACCTACTGTCCTCTGCCCTGCTCAAGCCTTAGCGTGCGCTACCACTATGGCTTAGCGTGCATTATGCGACAGCTTTAGCGTGCGCTAGCCGAAGCCTAGCGTACGTTACCTAATAGTCCAGAAAACCTGACAACCTCACTGCCTATGCCGACTAGCCCGTTAGCGTGCGCTACGGACGGATGTTAGCGCACGCTACTAACCACGAATAGCGTGCGCTAACGAACTCCTACCGCGCGTTAACCGCCAGTCCAGAGGGCAGTCCGAGTTACTAGTTCTGACCTGACTGGTCCCTTAGCGCGCGCTACGGTACAAAGCTAGCGTGCGCTACTCAAACAGAATTAGCGTGCGCTAGCCCAGGCCTAGCGTACGCTATTTCTCTGGCCCAGAACACTTGCGCAAGGTCTAAACGACATGATCGTGTCCCAAACAAGACACGAAACTCAGTAACAATATCAACAACATCACCAAGAGTTTACAAAGCGACAAAATAAGAAGAACGGCAAGGTCAAACAGTCAATAAAAAGTACGGGTATTACAGTCGGTCTGCGTTGTATTTAGATTGACCCCGGTCGGTCAATCATTGTGTAGTCTAGTGGAGTTTAGCCTGGTAGATCCTTGTGAGAAGGTCATATGGCGTGTAACATTTCTAGATGTATTCTGGGGGTGTTACAAATATGGTATCAGAGCTTAGGTTTGCGAAAAACCTAGGCCGTTGGGTCAAGTCCATGTCTTGTGTAAGTCGCGCACATTAGAGTTGTGATTAGTATCGTGGTTCCGACATCATCTTTCGGCAATCCGTGATGGTAAGCCTCCCGATCGTAAGTCCCCTTATATACGTATTTGATTATGTTGTGCTAATGTGCTTAATGTGAACAAGGGGTTGAGACTTGTTTGTGATATTATTGACATAACATGCGCATATGGTCCGAGTGAGAATGATTATATAGTATGCTTCGGAAGTCGAGTGTATTTATCGGTTTCTGAATTTCAGTAGAATAAATCTTTTAATGTTAATTTTATCCGCTGCGTGAGTATTTTGAAATGACTTTTTGTATCTTACAACTGAATTTTTATTTCGTGGACCGATTCCCTAAACCGAGTTTTTGGCATTTTGGCCTTGATCGTTTTGGCGATATTCTTATGGCGGTATTTGGTATTTTATTAATGACTTTTTTGAGTTTTTGAAATATTGCCGTCATCGGGCTTTTTGGCATTTTGAACGTTTTAAAAAAAATGATTTTTAGCCTAAGTGGTTTCTGGCGCGGGTCCCACAATGCTGTAATATCACGAACATTTAAAGTGGAAGAGGAAAGATTTTCAAATTATGATATTTGGAACTCAGCACTTTTGGAAATATTTCAGATTTGTTACGATTCAATTTTCAACTTTCTTTGATGCATTACTTGAAATAATTTTGAAAGTCGTTGTATGAACATCCTCTTTCAAAATAAAGGATAGTATTTACATGTTTTGGGTGTAACGTGACTCGCCCTCTCTTTTTCAAAGATTTATTTTCATTAAGCGCGTACATATTATGCCTAGTCGAATGACTGGAATTGACCCCAGAAAACTTTGTACTTTACGATATTACCGTTATGTTAGAAAATGTTAACTAAACCTTGTGTTGATAATTGTGGTTTACTGTGCGACTGACAATTTAATAATGCTGAACGATACTGTCTGCATTAGCATGTCGATCCTTGGCGGACGTAGACGTGATGATGGAAGTGGAAGTGGCGAGGTGGTTCGTACGACAACAATTCGTGCAACAATAAAGGACTATCAAGACCAAACGATATCCTATAAGATCTCCTTAGTGATTGAGCCCACGAGCGAAGCGAAGAGACCGAGGATATCTGGAAAAATGTTGGGCGGTGAATAGAGTAAGACCCCCAAACCCCCACGTCATGCGAATGCATCGTCTTCACGGTCGGGAGTGAACACTGGGAATCCCAAGCCAGCATCAGTGACACTCGGTAAGAAGAGGGTGTTCTTCAACTGCAACTGTCAGGGACATGTGCGTGCAAATTGTCCCTCTCCACTCTTGACTTGTTACCAGTGTGGGTGTGAAGGTCATCGGGAGAAACACTACGAGAGAGTTTCCGAATTGGCAAGGAATGCTGCCCTTTTGGCAAGCAGAGCGAACGACCGGGGAGTGCCCCAAAACCCTATGTCTCCTTCTGGAGAGCCTAGCACAGCAGGATGAAGATTTTACGCTATGTCTTTTTCAACAATCGTGACTTGATCGGTTTTATTTCATTGCTTTATATTTCCAACTCTTATGGTTCTAAGTTTCGAGATCGAAATGTCCTCTTAGTATGGGGGAATGTATTACCCGTACTCTTCTTAGTATTTTCGATATGGGATGACTTTCATTGTTGGTAATTCATCTGTGAACCTTTCGACCATTTTAAACTGCCTTGTACTTGCTAGGTCAGTTCATCGTACTTCTGGAACCTTGCATTCACGCTTTGCTCGTGATGTTTTGGGGCTGAGCACATAATTACTTTTCCTTGATTGTTCCACCGCTCCTTACTTTAAGTTTCGGGACGAAACTTATTTTAAGGGGGGTAGAATGTAATACCCGAGATTTTTCACTTCTGGTTTAATTTGAATTTTTCTATGTAGACCGGAAATCTCTCAACTGTCGAGCGTCAGTATTTATTTATTTCTCCCTCTCGACGATCGATTTTGTATTTAAGGCCATATGTGGTGAATTGTTGTATATCATTATTTTCATTTCGGATCGTGGATGTTGACCACGAGCTTTTCGTCGTGTTCGTTCCATGCTTGGGGTATTTTATGCTTCGTAATTTGCTCGTTATCGTTTTGGATCATAACCGGTGCGTTAAAGTGGTTGAGACGTCGTCGAACGCCTAACCGGACCGTCGGAGCTGGCCAGGGCGGGTTACGGCCCTAAGGTGCCGGTTACGGCCGTACGTGCTCGGCAGGGTGCATCCGGACGAATGCCAGTTACGGTCGTATGGGGTGATCGGCTACGGCCGTATGTGGTCGGCAGGGTGCTGGGCAAGACTTTCGGCGAAGGCCGGTTACGGCCGTAAGGGTACCGGATACGGCCGTACGAGACCAGGCAGACACTGGACAGTATAAATAACCGGGTAGACATGTTTCTCACCCATTTTCTTCCCCCAACTCACATCTTCCGCAGCCAAGGTATGGAGAAGACGAAGGCATGGTGTATATCTTCCAATCCACATCGTTTTTGAGTTCATAGCATCTATTAATCAACCTATAACCTTCTTTGATCAATCGAATCAAGGTATGATTTCCTAAAATCTAGTTTTGGGGATTTTAGTTAACTTTGTCCGATTTGATCGTTTTAACTCATATTTCTGATGGGTAATCGAAGATTGAGTTGTGTTCTATCATTTTCATCATCTTTCCACGGTTTTATCATTTCCGATTCGTCGTTTATATGAACTTTCGTTTGACGCCTTCAAGGTGTCCGGGGAAATGGCGCATAGAGAAATTTGGTCGTTTTGCGATGTTTTTCCTCGTGTGATTTGTTGTTTATTTGATGATAGGATATTAGGGACGAATTCCCTATAAAAAAATCTGGTGTTGAGCCTTTCCGATCGCCGTTTTCATTGGAGTTCCGGATTTCTCCAATCAACCGTATTTTCGGAAGTATTCGTGAGAGATTACCAAGGCAAGTACCTTGATATACGAATTGTAGCTACGTGAAATCATTGTTGTCGAAGTGTATTAATTTATACGGATGTATATATGTATATATATATATATATATATATATAGAGAGAGAGAGAGAGAGAGAGAGATAGATTTACATATATTTATATGTTAAATATATGTATGTGTATACGTATATTGATATATATGCTTATGTCGGTGAATGCCGGGGGACGAATACTAACATTAGTTGATGTACTCGACTTGGATTGAGGGATGATCTATACTTATAGATATAATATAGTAAGTTCACACACACACATATATATATATATATATATATATATATATATATATATATATATATATTAGTTGATGTACTCGACTTGGATTGAGGGATGATCTATACTTATAGATATAATATAGTAAGTTCACACACACACACACACACACACATATATATATATATATATATATATATATATATATATATATATATATATATATATATATATATATACTCGGTTGAGTTGCAATATAGAGACATATGTGCGGTGTTGGTTGGTTATGCCTGAAGGCTTATTGTGTTTGAGTTTTGATTGATAACGTGCGTGATATTGTTTATCTGTGTGATTATGGACTGATGGATAATTTGTGTGAATTGGTGCACTGAGTTGATAATTGTTGTAATGTTTGTCTGTGTGCTTGATGGTTGAAACAATGTGGATACTTATTGTGAGAAATGTCGTATCCGGGAACCTCTGAGGGCGGGACGTGTACTCCGGCACAGTATGCTGTGTGCAATGTGGCTCCATATGATTGGTGAACACCGGTGTTACCTAATGCGCGTGCAAGGGGCGGCTCTTTTGGGAGTGATCGCCGGCGCGGTGACATGTTCAAGGGGCGGCCAACATAGTGGAGTGAATGCCGGTGCACAGGTGTGCAAGGGAGGCGCCTGGCAGGCTTATTGGTAACGGATATTTGAGTGATAGCTAAGACCCCGTTACCAAATGATTTTCGTAATTCAAAGTTCTTTCAACTCTTTTCAAATACTGGTCTCGATATAGACTGTGATTCATATTTCTGAAAGTTTGTTCAACTTGATTTTCAAACATTGGTATCAGGGTTAATTAACCAAGGATGTTTGACGAAATCTCCGAGAGTTAATTAATCAGGGGTCTGAGCAGGATATGTCGACTGAGAGGCAGTGCCTTTGATTGTATTGTGGTGCTATTCTGTGTATTGGGTCGAGGACCCTGTGAAATGTTGAGATGATTGATCTCGTGATGATGTTATTTGGATTGGGTTGAGAACCCTGTGAGATGTTGTAATGATTTCGTTTGTGACAGTCTTTTATAAATTGGGTTGAGGACCCCGAATAACGTTGACATGGTTTTCGTGTAATTGTTTTCCATATGTTGGGTCAAGGACCCGAGAGCTTTTGAAATTATTTTCCAAAAGTGTTCCCATTCGATTTTCAAAACCCCAAGACGGCCCGAGTCAATAATAACGTTTGCAAACTATCTTATCAAAATACTTTTCCTTTTATAAAAGGGGATTTTCAAAGATCTCTTGACTCCTTGGGCTCGTTTAATATTTCATTGGTGTTATGCTCCGTAAAGAGAATATAACTAAGTGATTATCTTCCATCTCGTATATGCAAGTGATATTCTGTGTGGACTATGGGAATGTGTGATTTGTGATAATGCTTCACGATTATCGAGTTTTGTGTTGATATTTTTCGTATATCCTAGTATGATTTGTACTTGCACTAGCAAAATTCCAATTTGCTAACCCCCAAGTTTTCGGGGGTGGGTGCCTGTTATGCGCTCAGGTTTTGGCAGCTCGGGAGCAGTCATGGGATTGGCTTGGAAGGAGATGGAGGACGACGATGCTAATCACACAAGAGTCAGAGTCTTTTTCTTTTATTCCATCTAGGTCGGTATTTTCCCATTTGGTTGAGTATTCACCCTTGCACGGGTGTAGTTTTCATTTATTGAATGGAGTTGTCATCCCTTTTTGTGTGAAAGTTTATTTTTGTCATTGAGATGTAAAATTCATTAGTTTCTGAATTGTTTAATAACCTTGTCGGTCTGCGTTGTATTTAGATTGACCGCGGTCGGTCAATAATTGTGTAGTCTAGTGGAGTTTAGCCTGGTAGATCCTTGTGAGAAGGGCCTACGGCGTGTAACATTTTCGGACGTATTATGGGGGTGTTACAATATATGCGGTTAACGACGGTTAACCGATACGTGGCACGAAGTGAGACATAACCATGCGGGCGGTTATGTAGGATGTTGGACACGCAGCATAACCTTGCGGACATTTATGCCAGGTGTCTGTTTTACATTTGTCCATTTGTCCCAGCAGTTGGGGGATTGTCCTCTGCATACCTTAGGCCTATAAATAGTCTAAGGGCACTCGGTTTTGAGATAGAGGGAGACGATTGCAGGAAAAACAATGTGCATTTTGTGAGCACTGAGTTGAGTGAGCCATTGTGTATGTAAACTTTGGCCGATTTGGTCTATGTACGAATTGTTGGAAGTAGTGCAAAGTTGGGAGGAATTCTCTTGTAAATTTGTGTGTGCTTATGCTATTTTTCCTTTGTGCTTGTGGTGAGCTTTACTTTTCATATTTTCCAATTTCATATAAACACGAGGGTTGGAAAGGGAAAAGGGCTGACTGATTGGTGCACAATCAGGCCGCATAGGCGTGTAAATTTGCGTAAAATTTAACCTCTAAATTTAACCATGTGACAAGTGGTATCAGAGCCAGGTTTGGGTTCTGACGAAATTTCTTTGAGAAGAAATGGCTGATCCGAAAACACGAGAGGAACATGTGGCGTACTTGGAAGCACGAGTTCTCAGGTTGGAAAACTTGGTGGGACCACCTCCACAAACTTCAGTTGTTACAGGGATCTTTCAACGGTTTCAAGCGATCGATGAGTCCGTTGAAGCGATTCGAAAGTTGCCAGAAAGTACCCAGAAATCATTGGATGGGTTACCCGAGTTTGTTGAAGGAAAAATTGTTGGGTGTCAGGAGGATATCAGTATTCTCTGTGACACGCTCGATACCAAGTTGATGGGAATCAAAGATGATGTGAAAGTCTTGAAGAAGGTCGTTGGATCGAGTTCCAGCGAAGACCGTCCTTCTTCATCCAAGGTGAAAGTTCCTGAACTCAAACAATTTGGCGGTGTGCGGAACGCCAAAGAGTTGGAAAACTTCTTGTGGGACATGGAGTCATACTTCAACGCATCTTATGTTCCCGAAAACAAAAAGGTGTCAATTACTAGCATGTATCTCACGGGAGATGCAAAGTTGTGGTGGCGTGCACGTCTATCAGACGATGCTAGTGCGAATCGTGAACCTATAGAGACTTGGGAGACTCTGAAGAAATAGTTGAAGGATCAGTTCCTTCCTTGCAACACGGAGTGGTTGGCAAGGAGTGCGCTGCGTAATTTGAGGCAAACGGGGGCTGTACGTGAGTATGTTAAGGAATTTAGTTCCTTAATGATGGATATTCGTGACATGTCGGAGGGAGACAAATTGTTCAACTTCTTGGCGGG
This sequence comes from Orobanche coerulescens, assembly GCA_033398695.1. Lineage (NCBI taxonomy): Eukaryota > Viridiplantae > Streptophyta > Magnoliopsida > Lamiales > Orobanchaceae > Orobanche > Orobanche coerulescens. Next base: position 28,867,780 of record CM065808.1, on the reverse strand, counting down.
ATTACAGTCTTGGGCCCAAACTGAATTGCAGAGACAAGGGGTCAAAGACTTGCCATCAGCCATTACTGTGGCAGACGGCCTTGTGGATTATAAGGTCATTGGTGCTCAGACCAGAATCGAAATAAAAAGGATTCCGGGAAGGAGAAATTTGTTAAGGGCAAGAAGGATAAAAATGGAAAGTATAAGAAGAAGAAAGGCTATGAAGGAAATGACAGAAAGCCAAGGGAAGTGTCCAAACAACAACCTATTCTGGACAAAACAAATCGCGGTTGCTTCTTATGCGGTGGAGACCATCGGATGCGAGATTGCTCGAAACATGGGATGTTGAATGCAATTGTGGCCGATGATGATGCGAAAAGTGAGGATGATGGCCCGTGCAGGGTAAATCCTATGCAGTTGCTTTGTGGGATTCAAAGCAAGCCCAGAAGTCGAGTCTAATGTATGTGAAGACTCTCGTGAATGGAAAAGAGGTAATGGCTCTCGTTGATTCAGGTGCTACTCATAACTTTGTGGCCGATCATCAAATTCATAGGATGGGATTGAATTTGATGAATAAGAGTACTAGCCAGATGAAGACCATAAAGGCACCGGCTCAAATCATCAAGGGCGTTGCGGAAGTGGATCTTGCGATTGGACCGTGGAAAGGACGGTGTCCTTTGAGAGCCACTCACCTTGACGATTTTGATCTCATCCTAGGAATGGAATTCCTATTATCGACGAAAGTCGCGGTGATGCCGCATTTGGGAGGTATACTCATTTCGGATGAATGTTGTCCTTGCTTTGTTAAGGGTTCATTTGTGTCGTTGGACAAAGCGGATGGGAGGAAGACTAGTTTGCTTTCATCCATACAGGTTAAGGATGTGATAAGACATGGTGAACTCACCTACCTTGGTGTGTTGGTTGAGATCAAACAGGATGTATAGTAGGATGTGCCCGATGTTGTTGCTGATTTGCTTGAGGAATTCGGGGATATCATGCCACCCGAATTGCCGAAAGTATTACCACCAAGACGTGCTTGTGACCATAAGATCGAGTTGGAACCTGGTGCGAGACCTCCTGCGCAAGCACCTTACAGGATGCCACCAACGGAGTTGGCTGAGTTAAGGAGACAGTTGGACGAATTGTTGGAGGCAGGATTGATCCAGTCTTCCAAAGCTCCATATGGGTCGCCGGTTCTATTCCAGAAAAAGCAAGATGGTACGCTGAGGATATGTGTGGATTACAGGGCTTTGAATAAGGTTACTATCAAAAATAAGTACCCTATTCCAAATGCTCTCGATCTGTTTGATAAGTTGGCACGAGCAAGATGGTACACAAAGATTGATCTAAGGTCGGGATATTGGCAGGTGCGGGTTGCCCCAGGAGATGAGGCAAAGACTACCTTCGTGACGAGATATGGGTTGTTCGAATCATTAGTGATGCCTTTCGGCTTAACTAATGCCCCTGCTACATTCTGTAATCTCATGGTTGATGTTTTGTATGAGTTCCTTGATCGTCTTGTGGTTGTTTATTTGGATGATATTGTTGTTTATTCGGAGTCCTTGGAGGACCATTTGGTGCACCTACGGTTGGTTTTCATAAAGCTGCGGGAAAATAAGCTTTATGTTAAAAAGGAAAAGTGTGAATTTTGTCGGGACAAAATTACTTTTCTTGGTCACATTATTAGCCAAGGAAAAATCTGCATAGACCCTAAGAAAATAAAGGTTGTTGTGGACTGGCCGGTTCCATCAAAGATTGCGGAGTTATGGTAGTTCTTGGGATTAGCAAACTATTACCATCGGTTCGTGAAGGGGTATTCCAAGATCGCCAACCCTTTGATGGATTTACTCAAGAAGGACAAGCAGTGGGAATGGACATTGGAATGTCAGGAAGCCTTGGAGAGATTGAAACAGGCCATTACATCTGAACCTGTTCTCAAGCTCCCAGACTTCGATAAATCATTTGAAGTACAAGTGCACGCATCGGACCGTGCTCTTGGGGGTGTCTTGGTGCAGGACAAGCACCCGATAGCATTTGAAAGTCGGAAGCTGAAGGATGCCGAGCAACGGTACAGTACCCATGAGAAGGAAATGTCAGCAGTGATCCATTGTTTGGAAGTGTGGCGCCATTACCTACTCGGTATGAAATTCACTGTGGTGACGGACAATGTTGCTAACACATATTTCAGGACACAGAAGAAGCTGTCTCCGAAATAGGCTCGTTGGCAAGAACTCTTGGGTGAGTTCGATTTTACTTGGGTACATCGACCTGGCAAGCATAATGACGTGGCAGATGCTCTTAGTCGAAAAGTGGTGGAGGACTATGTTGCTTCTATTATGTTGGTTGAGACGGATTTCTTGAGGAGAATCCGAGAAGTGTCCCAGAATGATTTGGTTTATCTGAAACTTCTTGAACAAGTAAATGAGGGCCAGTTACGAAAATATTGGCAAGAGGAGGGCATACTCTATGCCAAGGGTGGATGAGCATATGTACCAGCAGGTTCGTTGCGACGGGAACTACTGAGGGAAACACATGACCTTCAGTGGGCTGGACATCCGAGTGTGGAACGGATGTATGCATTGTTGTCTCGGAAGTATTATTGGGCAAAGATGACAGAAGATGTTGAAGCTTATGTCCGGACGTGTCTTGTATGCCAGCAAGACAAGTTGGAGAGAAAGAAGGAAGGTGGCTTGCTGCAGCCACTGCCCATTCCAGACAAACCTTTTCAATCACTATCGATGGATTTTATCTCGGGATTTCCAAAGGTGAATGGTATGGCTTCGATTTTTGTAGTGGTTGATCGGTTCCCTAAATATGGCATATTTGTTGCTGCCCCGAAGGCATGTCCTGCGGATGTTGCTGCCGCATTATTCTTTAAGAACGTGGTGAAGTACTTTGGTGTCCCGGAAGATATCGTGAGTGATCGGGATACTCGTTTTACGGGAAGGTTTTGGACGTCGTTATTCAAGATGATGGGAACACAATTGAAATTTTCAACGGCGAACCATCCCCAAACTGATGGTCAGACCGAATGGATGAATCAGTTGCTGGAGGAGTACTTGAGACACTATGTTACGGCGAGTCAACGAAATTGGGTTGAGCTGTTGAACATGGCACAATTTTGTTATAATTTGCACAAATCATCAGCTACCAATATGAGCCCATTTGAGTTGGTTTACGGTCAACAACCTCAAACGCCGCATGAAATCGCTGTTCAGAGGACTGGGGGAATTTTTGTCCGGCTGCTTATCGATATGCCCGGACGCAACAAGAATTATTGGATGATGTAGCTTATCGTTTGAGATTGCCGGATAGGTTGAAAATACATCCGACATTTCATGTCCCTTTTCTGAAAAAGTATAGTGAAGATATACTTGACGCTTCTCGGAACGAATCGAGAAGAGCTCCACCCGTTGTACATCAACAGTTCACAAAGGAGGTTCACAAGATTTTGGACGAACGGAGTGTGAAAAAATGGAGGACGGATTACTTAGTCCATTAGAAGGGCGAGTTCGAGGCAGACGCTACTTGGAAACGAAATGTGAATTTGTGGCAGTTTGGAAAGGAGATGGAGGATTTTATACGAATGAAGGAGGCTACGATGAGGACGTCGTCAGATTTAGGTGGGGGAGGCTTGTTAGCCCCTTAGACGATGACTCAGCCCCGGGCGCACCAGGATGCGGGGAAGGCTGCGCGCCCAGGGGGCGAGGTGTGCCGAGATGGTGCGGCACTAAATCCATGCAAGGATTAAAAGCGTGAAATGAGGTTCCATGGCAAGATGTTGGGGACTTTGCTCGGAAGAGTCATGCGGGACTTGCATTGAAAGTGAAAAATTGGGCAGACGTTTAGTTGAGGTTTATTTGTGGACTTCTCAGCTTTTCAGTATCCAGTGCTCTAAGCCTATTATAGGGGGGAGGTGCTCCAGTAAGCTGGCTGCGAGCTGGCCGAGTGACGGTTATCGGCCGAAGCCTTGTGGGAAGTTTCGGACTTGATGTGGCTCAGGTCATAAATGGGTCATGGGTCTGTACAGGGATCCAAACCCATAACCCGGGTTGGGTCGATCCATGCTTGTATTCGAGGGCAATGTACGAGTCATGCGGACTCGGACTACTTGTGGGCGACAAGGACCGGAAATGTAAAGTTGGTGCGACACTTAGCGGGCTTGATGCCCCGCGCGCAAGGGAACACAAGATATTGGCGCGAGCGGGACATAGACAGGTGTTGGGCGCACGGGTGCACCCTTTCCAGCGTGGCATTGACGGTTATTCCTCGAACGGTTATCCGAAGGAACTTCTAGGAGCGTGCATGGGGCCTGCAGATACAGGTGTCCGATAACTAAGCAAGCGGTTGGCGACGGTTACTCGATATATGCGGTTAACGACGGTTAACCGATACGTGGCACAAAGTGAGACATAACCATGCAGGCAGTTATGTAGGATGCTGGACACGCAGCATAACCTTGCGGACAGTTATGCCAGGTGTCTGTTTTACGTTTGTCCATTTGTCCCAGCAGTTGGGGGATTGTCCTCTGGATACCTTAGGCCTATAAATAGTCTAAGGGAACTCGGTTTTGAGATAGAGGGAGACGAGTGCAGGAAAAACAAAGTGCATTTTGTGAGCACTGAGTTGAGTGAGCTATTGTGTGTGTAAACTTTGGCCGATTTGGTCTTTGTATGAATTGTTGGAAGTAGTGCAAAGTTGAGAGGAATTCTCCTGTAAATTTGTGTGTGCTTATGCTGTTTTTCCTTTGTGCTTGAGGTGAGATTTACTTTTCATATTTTCCAATTTCATATAAACACGAGGGTTGGAAAGGGAAAAGGGCTGACTGATTGGTGCACAATCAGGCCGCACAGGCATGTAAATTTGCGTAAAATTTAACCTCGAAATTTAACCCTGTGACACCTAGTATGATCATCTGTAAACATAATGAAATATTGATATCCGTCACGTGCTGCTTCCAAAGCACCATAAACGTCGGTATGGATTAATCCCAGTTTATCAGCGGCTCTTTCAAAAGTCCTTGTGAAGGGGGACTTAGTCATTTTGCCTTTAAGGAAAGATTCACACGTAGGAAAGGGATCCGATCCCAATGGACCCATAAGTCCATCCTTTTCCATTTTGTAAACCTTGGTCTAACCAACATGACCAAGTCTAAGATGCCATTTCAAAACTTGATTGGTTTCATCCCTACCACATTTTCTAGTCATAGTATTCACAACTACTTTGTTGCTGAGATTTAAATGATACAATCCATTTAACAATGTAGCAGTACCCACTAGTTTATTTCTGAAATAAATTTTGAAGGAACCATCACCAATGAAAAATGAAAATCCTTTTCGGTCCATGACCGGAATGGATACAATGTTTTTGTGCCCCTTGGGCAAAACAAGTACATCTTCTAAAGTCAAAACAAAGCCGGATTCTAAACCCAAAAGAAGTGATCCTATGTCGATCGCCTCGACACTATGCCCGCTTTCGACTGTGATCATAACTTCTCCAGCTCCAAGCTTCCTACTTTGTTCCAGATCCTTATTCATGGTACAAATATGAGAACTAGCACCAGAATCCAGTATCCAGGAAGTAGAAAATACAGTAGCAGAACAATTTGTTTCCAAAACTAAAAGTTCTGTACCTGAAGCGCCATGAATAATCGGACAGTCTCTAGCCCAGTGGCCCAGCTCACCGCACTCGAGACAAGCATCCTTCTTCTTCTTGTTCTTCGGAACCGTTGGGGCCTTGCCCTTGCCCTTGAAGTCCTTGACATGTGGTCCAGTCTGCTTCTTGGTCTTTTTCTTCTTGTTCTTAGACCTCCGAGGTCCAGAAGAAATCACAAGGGTAGACTCCTTCATCCGCGAAGTCTTCATCTGAGACTGTGCGGTCACCAGTTTGTTCATTAGCCCAGCTAAATTACATGCAATCTCATTGCGGTTAAAGTTCATAACAAACTGTGAGAAGGAATTAGGAAGAGACTGTAGGATAAGGTCGGTTTGGAGAGAAGTATCCATTTTAAAATCAAGAGCCTCCAATCTCTCGATCATGGATATCATTTTGAGGACATGTTCCCCAACCTTCTCATCTTCCTTCATTTTTGCACCGAACAGTTGCTTGGATATCTCATATCTAGCAGTTCTGCTGTTCTCACCATAAAGCTCGGTTAAGTGAGATAGAATCTGCCTAGCAGAAGTGATTTTCTCATGAGCTCTCTGAAGCTCATTAGACATAGAAGCCATCATGTATGCACGGACTTTTACGTCATCCTTAACCCACTTCTCGTGGTTTTTGATCTCTTCCTGATTGGCTCTGGTCCGCACAGGAGGCGCCGGAATGTCCGTCTCCAAGACATATCCCAGTGACTATACTGAGGACAATCATTAGATTGCGGAGCCAGTCCACAAAATTAGGTCCAATCAGGGTGTTCTTTTCGAGTAAAATTGCAAGTGGATTCATTGTCATATTGAGAGTTATGTCTGCATTAAGTATAACAGATTAATTAGTGACTTGTTATATTATGATATGAGTATAGAATTAAGGTCTTTTCTATCCTTGTTACCCATCTCCCACTATTTTTATCGGAACAACACACTCCCATGTAAAATCCGGAAGTATCGTCGCTCTACTTCATAGTGGTGATCGAGTTCTCTATAAATCTTAATAGAGGGAAACCGAACAGGTTTCTAGTCTATTAATTTTCATAAAGTGGTGTCCAACACCAACCCATCTAATGGATGATTCGATCTTCTTTTTCCCCTTGTTCACTCCCCTCAACCTATACGGTTTCTATGGTTCGTGAACAAGTTAAGTTTATACCATCGACGCAAATCAGTTTCATAATTGAATCTTATCCGACAACCTATCAGGTTTCTAGGGATAAAATTTGCTCCAACTGAAGGCATCCAATGCGCTCCCGGTAATTTATCCGTCCTCCCCGAACGACTACCCCGATAACTCGGAAGCATAACACATCCGGTTTGGATTTTAATTTCCCGAAAACTCGATGGAGGGAAGGGAAACCTTGAAACCTTATAAACTTAATAATTTGTTGTGGGAGAATTTTCACGATTAACATTACACTTTGCACATTAATCATTTAAGCGCGTTTGTGGCATTCATATAATATGAAACAACCATTGACAACCTAGTTGCTACCAACATGTAGTTCATGGACCGTTCCTAGAAAACAAAAACTCCGTAATCTAATTACAAGTCTTCGTCTTGTATCTTCGTCTTCTCGAAACGTATCTTCCTCCAGTTTTCGTCATTACATAAAAATTTTACATTGAAAATTGCATCTTAGATACAAATATTTCTAGTAAAATAAATAGGCTCAAAACGACCTTTACAACCCAATCCAATAAAACGAACGATTCAAACTAAGTCCATGAACCACATCGCCATTCAAAAGCATGCATCCAATAAATACTCAATAAATGGATAGCGAGAAGATTACATATGATCCAATCAATAATCAACAATAAATAGAATTGATCCAATCAATTCAACAATAATCGACAATTTAATTTTCGTCCGTAGTGTACCCTTAAAATATTTTCTTTGAATTTTCCCTCATCAAAAATTCCAAATTAATGATTTCAATACAGGAAAATTCAATAATCTAAAATATACTGAAAAACGAGACCCAGTGCCCGACAGCTTGGAAACTGCCAAGCAGCACCAGGCACCCTGCCTGGCAGCCTACAGGACGTGCCCGGCTCCAGACAGGAAAGGGGGCCCGACCATGCCCGGACATGCCCGGCAGAATACAGCACGTACTCGGCCGGATACAGCAAGTTGTGATGGGTCGGGCGAAAGTGACCCGGATGACCCTAACAGGAGTCTCTATGTGTCGGAAGGTTCCGGAAGGTTCTAGAATGATCAAGAAAGACCCAGAGATCTCTACATACTTGTAAATTCGTAGATGACTCTAGAAGAATGTAGAAATGTACTTCTTATAAACTTTGTAGAATGCTCATGTAAATGCCCATGTAAATGTACTACAAGTATCTAGAGTGTTCTATCTGGAAAGTTCTATCTAGAGAGTTCCACTCCAGAACTCTCCTAGGCTGGTATAAAAGGGGGAGGAGCCTCATTTGCTCACCCCATCCAGAAATCCTCAAGCAATCAAGCATTGTAAAGCTCTCTTGTACCCAAAGCATTCATCCAATAAAATCCTTTTGTGCCATTGTCCCTTTTCTCGTTAGTTTCAGGCTTACTTAGCAACTCGACTCAGCTTAGTTGTTTAAGTGCCGCACGGGTTAGCTGCGCAAAACTCCCATCCCGTGACAAGTGGTATCGGAGACAGGTTTGCACACAACCGACTCATATCACACGAGAACAATGGCCAACACTCAGGATGTCCCTATTGATGTTATTCAAGAGCAGCAACGCGGTCGTGAGGAGCAACGAGGTAACAAGGCCCGAGGCAAGTCCAAGGGACCCTCTGCCGATGCCTTCGAACCTCGGATTGCCACACTATAAGCCTCGATGGCTAGCTTGTAGGAGAACCTTGATCAAGTCCATGACAGGTTCGACACTCTGGATACGGAATACGCCGACATTGCTGGCGTGCTGAAGAAACTTATGATGGACCAGTCGGATATGTTGCGTGGGCAACTTATTGAATTCCAGATGGAGATTCATGGCCTCTGTGGTTTTGTCCAAGAAGAGCTACGCTCTATTCGCTCGGAAGTGGAAGAAGTCCGATCGGAATGGGCTAAGCACAAGCGAGCCGCATCATTTAATCCCGTTGCCCCGTTCGCTCTTGATGCGCGTCGCTTGGATGTGCCGAAGCCCGAAACCTACGACGGCACTCGGAATGCTACGGTGGTCGATAACTTTATATTCGGCATAGAGCGGTACTTTGATGCTATGGGCGTCAAAGATGAGGAACTGAAGGTCAGTGGCGCACCAAATTACCTGCGTGGTGCCGCACAACTCTAGTGGCACCGGAAGTATGGCGATATGGGCAAAGGGATCTGCACCATTGATACTTGGGCAGACTTCCAAAGAGAACTCCGAAAAAAATTTGCCCCGAGTAATGCTGAACGAGATGTGAGAGCTCGCCTCTGAAGACTCAAGCAGACAGGTATGATTCGTGACTATATCAATGAATTTACAACTCTCATGCTTGAAGTTGAAATGTCCGATAAAGATGTACTTTTCTATTTCACCGATGGCCTTAACAATTGGGCCACAACCGAGCTGGATAGACACGGTGTTCAGACCCTTGAAGAAGCTATCGCCAAGGCTGAATCACTCACTGACTACTCTGGGCAAGGTAAAGATAAACGGCCCATTCATGGCAAAGGTGGGGGAGAAAATCGCAAGGAAGGATATGGCGGTAATCGCAAGAATTGGGGAACTAACAGACCCCCAAGTGGCAAGATCGGGCAACAAAAATTCGCAGGAAAGAAGGAGCAATCAAAGCCCAAAAGCCCTTGCTTCATATGCAATGGCAACCATTGGATACGCGACTGCCCCGAAAAGAAGACCCTAAACGCCCTTACTGTCCACTTAAAGATTAGTGCTGATGATACCTCGGCCCCTCCATTAGAAGAACCCCGACACAGCATGGGTTCTCTTCAATACATGTCCGCTCTTAAGGGACAAGCCCCAACGCCCGTTACTACGAAGAAAGGGCTCATGTTTGCTCGCACCGTTATTAACGGTCACACCATTAGCGCGTTACTCGACACTGGGGCATCTCATAACTTCATGTCCGAGGAAGAAGCCAAACGCCTAGGGCTCAAGACAGTCTATCGCGGAGGTGCGATGAAGGCAGTAAACTCACCTGCCAAGCCTATAGCCGGAATTGCTCATGACGTCCCACTCTCTCTTGGGACATGGTCCGGAAAGCTCGACTTTTCTATCGTCCCCATAGACGACTTCAAGATGGTTCTAGGCATGGAATTCTTCGACAGATTCCAAGCCTTTCCTATGCCAGCCACAAACACACTCGCCATCTACGACGGGGACAAGGCATGCATGGTCCCTATTGAACGAGCCCATGTTGAGAAGAAACTAATCTCGGCCATGCAATTTAAGAAGGGGATGCGGAAGTACCCCAACTACTTGGTAACAATTCGGCAGCTCAATGATGAATAAAAACTCAACTCATCGCGGACTGACCACCCGCAAATCTTGAAGAATATTCTTGAAGAATACAAAGATGTGATGCCCAAGTAGCTGCCGAAGAAACTTTCACCCAGGCGAGAGGTGGATCATTGAATCGAGTTGGAACCTGGTGCCAAACCTCCAACTGCTGCTCCCTACCGCATGGCACCGCCCGAACTCGCGGAACTACGAAGGCAAATCAAGGACCTTCTAGAAACAGGAGACATACGTCCCTCCAAATCTCCCTATGGTGCACCCGTACTTTTCCAGAAGAAAAAGGATGGCACCCTTCGAATGTGCATTGACTACAGGGCACTCAATCGGATCACTATCAAGAACAAATACCCAATACCATTGATAGCTGATCTATTCGATCAACTTGGCAAGGCGCGGTACTTCACCAAACTTGACCTGCGCTCGGGGTACTATCAAGTACGAATTGCTGAAGGAGATGAGGCCAAAACTACATGTGTGACTCGCTAGGGTGCTTTTGAGTTCCTTGTCATGCCCTTAGGTCTCACAAACGCACCTGCAACCTTTTGCACCCTCATGAACAAGGTACTTCATCCTTTCCTTGACAAATTTGTTATTGTTTACTTGGATGATATTGTGGTGTACAGTTCGACTCTTGAAGAACATATTCAACACCTTAAACAAGTCTTCCAAGTACTACGTGAGAACGAACTCTATGTTAAGAAGGAAAAAATGTTCATTTGCCCAAGAAGAAGTTGAATTTCTCGGTCACAAGGTTAAAGGAGGCAAAATCATGATGGAAAATGCAAAGGTGAAAGCTATTCGGGATTGGCAACCCCCGACCAAAGTTCCAGAACTTCGATCATTTCTCGGCTTGGTGAACTACTACCGCCGCTTTATAAGAGGATACTCGGCCAAAGCAGCCCCACTGACCGATCTACTCAAGAAAAACCAAGTATGGCATTGGTCCAGCAAGTGTCAGCAAGCTTTCGAAGAACTCAAGCAAGCGGTGTCCGAAGAACCCGTACTGGCCTTGCCGGACCACACAAAAGCTTTTGAGGTACAAACTAACGCCGCTGATTTCGCTATTGGAGGAGTGCTCATGCAAGATGGACACCCCATTGCCTTTGAGAGCCGGAAACTCAATGAGACGGAAAGACGGTATGCAGTGCAAGAAAAGGAAATGACTGAGGTCATACACTGCCTGCGAACATGGCGACATTACTTGCTTGGCTCACACTTTGTGATCATGACAGATAATGTTGCTACGAGTTACTTTCAGACCCAAAAGAAGTTAAGTCCCAAGCAAGCTCGATGGCAAGACTTCTTGGCGGAATTTGACTACCTACTTGAGTACAAGCCTGGGAAGGCCAATGTAGTCGCGGATGCCCTAAGTAGGAAGGCAGAACTGGCCACTTTGAGTTCAATTATGCCGAAGTCCGACCTCATCCCACGGATTAAGTAAGGAGTCCAACAAGACGCCCAACTCAAAGATCTTTTGGACAAAATAAAGCAAGGCAAAACAAGGCGATTTTGGGAGGAAGATGGTATCGTACGCACTATTGGCGATCGGATATTTGTGCCTAAGTGGGGAAAACTTCGAAAGGAAATCATAAAGGAGTGCCATGACACTAAGTGGGCTGGTCACCCAGGAATCGAATGCACCACTGCACTCGTGCAGGCCTCACACTATTGACCGCAAATGAGGGACGAAATTGAAGCCTACGTGAAGACTTGTCTTGTGTGCCAGCAATACAAGAATGAGCAGAATCTGCTGGCAGGATTGTTGGAGCCCCTGCCCATTGCTTCAAGGCCCTGGGAGAGCGTCTCAATGGACTTCATCACAACTCTCCCAAAATCAGAAGGATTCGGAAGCATCATGGTGGTGGTGGACCGATACAGTAAGTATGCTACTTTCATTGCCACATCACCCTATTGCAATGCTAATGAAGCTGCCCGTCTATTCTTCAAACATATCATCAAACTTTGGGGGATTCCTTTAAGCATTGTGAGTGATCGAGACCCTCGATTCACTGGACGATTTTGGAGAGAACTATTCGAGCTATTGGGAACCGACCTCAAATTCTCGACACGTTTTCATCCCCAAACAGATGGACAGACCAAACGAATCAATGCATTGCTGGAACTATATCTAAGGCACTATGTGAGCGCCCATCAGAAGGACTGGCCAAGATTACTTGATGTGGCCCAGTTTTCTTACAATCTGCAGAAAAGTGAGGCAACAGGTAAGTCCCCTTTCGAAATAATTATGGGTTTTCAGCCACTAACCCCAAATGCTGTAGCCTCGACACATGAAGGAAAAAGTCCCGCAGCTCACCGCATTGCCCGAGAATGGCATGAGGAGGCAGACATTATGCGCGCCTACCTTGATAAGGCCGCCCGAAAGATGAAGAAGTGGGCTGATCCTAAAAGAAGAGACATTAAGTTCCAAGAAGGTGATCAGGTCATGGTCAAACTTTCTACCAACCAATTCAAGGCATTGCGCAAAGTACACAAAGGTTTGGTGAGGAGGTACGAAGGACCATTTACAATAATCAAACGTGTTGGAAATGTCTCTTATATGTTGCAACTCCCTCCAAGACTTAAAATACATCCGGTCATCCACGCGAGCCAATTGAAACTCTACCATGCTGACTCGGAAGACCCGCACTGAGGAGAGTCAAATCGTGCACCTACTACCGTAATCACCTCATTCGACAAGGAGGTGGACTATATTGTGACCGAACGAGTTACTTGGAAGAGAGGCGTGCCTCCTGGCACGAAGTACTTGGTAAAATGGAAAAACCTCCCTGATAACGAAGCAACATGGGAGCGGGAAGACGAACTCTGGCAATTTCAAGATCACATCAATAGGTTCAGACAAGAGAACGCGCCGAGGACGTCGCTGAAATAGGTGGGGGAGGATGTGACGGGTCGGGCGAAAGTGACCCGGATGACCCTAACAGGAGTCTCTATGTGTCGGAAGGTTCCGGAAGGTTCTAGAATGATCAAGAAAGACCCAGAGATCTCTACATACTTGTAAATTCGTAGATGACTCTACAAGCATGTAGAAATGTACTTCTTACACACTTTGTAGAATGGTCATGTAAATGTTCTATCTAGAGAGTTCCACTCCAGAACTCTCCTAGGCTGGTATAAAAGGGGGAGGAGCCTCATTTGCTCACTCCATCCAGAAATCCTCAAGCAATCAAGCATTGTAAAGATCTCTTGTACCCAAAGCATTCATCTAATAAAATCCTTTTATGCCATTGTCCCTTTTCTCGTTACTTTCAGGCTTACTTATCAACTCGACTCAGCTTAGTTGTTTAAGTGCCGCACGGGTTAGCTGCGCAAAACTCCCATCCCGTGACAAAGTGCTCGGCAGGATACAACAAGCACTCGTCCGAATCCAGCAAGCACTCGGCCGGATACAGCAAGTGCTCGGCAAGATACAACAAGCGCTCGGCCGGATCCAGCAAGCACTCGGCCGGATACAGCAACGCGCTCGGCCGCCTACAGGACCCGCTTGGCACTGACTCGGTAGAATACAGCAAGCATCCGGCCACGGTCCGGATGTGCTCGGGCACTGTCGGCAGAATACAGCAAGCGTCCGGCCACAGGCCGGACGTGCTCGGCCACACTCGACAGCTGTATGGAAAATCGTCCAACGATTGGATACAACTCGTTTTCCGGCAGATTTCTAAAATCCTGTTATTCCTGATCTATATATTATTAATATAAATCATATTTCTAATAAAAACATGATTTATACTGTGATACCCCATAGTAAATAAACCGGGTGATTTTATATTCTGTGAATCGTCGAATAATTCGGTGATCGTGTCGGAGTTGAGAATTATGTCGTTCGCGTTGTTTAGAGCGACGAAATTGAATTTTGTAATTGTGGAGTGGTACTATATATTTTATATATATTGTCTTGTACGTCACCGCCGTGTCAACATTCATTGGGATGAGATAGAGATAATAATCCGGATATATATCTATAAGGGATAACTGATAAGAAGAGAAAAGGGATAAGATTAAGAGAGAAAGAGAGAGAGTAAGAAAGAGAGAGAGAGCGAGAAAGAGAGAGAGAGAGAGAGAGAGAGGGAGAAGCAGAACGAAAAAAAGGAAGGAAAGCAGAAGAAGAAAGAGACGGGGAAGGAGACGAAGGGCGAAGAGGATTTCTGAGGTAAAATTTATCAACTTATATATCGATTTCTTTGTCTCAGTGAGTAGATCATGATTCTATATTTAGTTTTTAAAACCGAGGCCGGAATAGTCGGAATGGGGCCGAAACCGCCGCTCGATGTCGGGTCCTCGTACGGCCGTTCGGGCTGTCGGAACTTGAAACCGTCTACACCGTTAGGGATGTAACACCCCAAACTAGGCGGATATTATAGTGTCGTGGACCCCCGACTGGGACCCACCAGGTGAATGAAAACTGATGAATTAAATAATATAATTGTAGTACCGAACCATATTATATTACCAAATACTCCGATGAGGAGCTTAAGTACATTACACCAGGACAAAACAGAATACTAGTATATTTTATATGAAGATAAAATACACCACCCTCAATAAATAAACATCTCATATGGAATTTGCAGCGGAAATACAACTGAAGAGAAATAAGAATGACTGATATAACTGAAATGACTGAAATAAACGGAATGACTGGGGCCCCCTACTAGTATCACTGGGACTCGTCGCCGTCAACATGCTCTTCCCGTGCCTTTGCCTTGCCGTGACCTGAAAACAAAATCCCCCAATGGGGTCAGTTACACAGAACAACAATCCTCAAGAGTTGAATAAACACAATCATGATATATCTGAAGTTATGAGATATCCTTAGTTATGAATTACGCTGAAGAGGAGTATCATAGTACGCCCGTAGTGTTCTGTGCAAGTGTACAAGACGGATGACCGGACACACCCGTCCTTGTACCTAATTAGTCTCACGGAGTTAATCTTTACTGTGTGCACAGTCCAATGTATCACTCCCAATACATGGCCATCACGTGCCCGACTAAAAATTCCACACATCTGCACCCGGACACGCAATATGAACCCAGAAGGTCATATGAACGAGAATGACCACAATGAATATCAACGGATAATAATTCGACAAGGTCAAGAATGACTCACCGAGATGAAAATAATAGTGACGTGATTGATAACCCAATGAAATGATTGGAACCGTCGTTCCTCGTGAATGAAATGATTATTCGACAATTACAAGTCTCAATACGGTTAATACAATGATGAATGAGTTATGATTATGAATGAACAACAACAAAAGGAATGAATATCCTTTTAACCGAGTAAGAATTAACATACACAACCGGTGAAGAATGTCTTTCCTCGAACAAACGTCCCACAATGAGATGTCGGTCGCTCGAATAACCTTGAATAACAATAATTACCAACAACCGTTCAATACACGTATCAAGCAACGAAACACGACTAACTCAAAAGTCGATACAACGATAATCAAACTCATTGCGGCATTCTAACGAATACGTAGCAAACCACACAACCTTCGAAAATATCCAATCCCGAATATATCGAAACCAACACCAAAATGAGTATTTCAAACCATCAAAACACTTCAATGATATCAATAATCCCATAGGAATCCACAATTCGACTTAACGACAACATCTAATCGAAAACCCCCAAAAATATCAAAGTCAACCCCAAGGTATTCTTGAATCAAACCTCAAAAATTCGTGAAATCCGAAATATACACTGAAAAATCCGTGGGAAAACATTTATCCAAGGTAGATAATCCATATCTAACATATTCCAACAACAATCGAAGTTCATACGAAGAAATCGGAAGGAAAACCGCAAATATCCGAAATTCTAGATTCAAGAAATCATTACCTTTGATTTGATGTATTGGAGATGATGAAGTGATGATTAATCCAACTCAAAGACTTGAAGATGATGATAGGTGATAGTAGTTCGAAGAGAACACTCCAAATCGCCCGAAATCGCCCGAAATCGCTTAAAAACGAAGAGAAGTGAGAAAATGACGAAACTCAGGCTAACTGTCCAATTTATACTGCTCTAGATTAGCGCACGCTATGACCTGATATTTAGCGTGCACTAACGAGTTATACGTACATTCCAGTGAACTCTGGCTGACTCGTTAGCGTACGATACAACTTGGTAGCGTGCGCTAACTCCATCCCAATAGCGTGCGTTAACTCCAATTGTTAGCGTGTGCTAGCTAAATATCTGCTGTCCAGTACTAAAGTCCAGAACGTCCTGTTCTCCGATCCGATCTCGATAGTGCGCGCTACGTCCAATAATTAGCGTGCGCTACTACCCCATTAGCGTACGCTAAATCCACTCATAGCGTGCACTAGGAATAAATCCGAAATCAGTCTAGTACCCACTGGACTCTGCCTGACCGGTCTTAGCGCGCGCTACACTGACTGCATAGCGTGCGCTATCCAACTCACTAGCGTGCTCTACGTAACACTCGTAGTGTGCACTACCACAACTTATCTGCAGTCCAGTACCCACTGGACTGTCTGCCTGAAACGCGCTAGCGTGCGCTAAAGATGAGAAGTGGCGTGCGCTACCCATACTAAATTAGCGCGCGCTAATGAAGAGTGCGTAGCGTGCGCTACTCAATACACACAGCCAGCTCCAAAGATGAAAATGATAAGCTACTCAGTCCGATTCTCCAACCAGGTAGAATGACGAATAACAACTGATACACGATACAAATACTCTGAACGGTGAATATGATGATTGAATAAGAATGATGAATGATTATTAATGAGTAAAAATTACTGAGTGACAATTACTGAACGATAATTACTGAATGATAATTACTGAATTACAACTGGGTATTACATACTCCACCCCTTAAAAGAGTTTCGTCCCCAAACTAAGGGTCAAACAACTCGGGATGACACTCCCACATACTCTCCTCGGTTTCCCAAGTAGCCTCTTCGACTCCGTGTCTAGACCACTGAATCTTGACCAAAGGAATCGTCTTGTTCCTCAACTATTTGATTCGCCGCTCTAAAACTCGTACAGGACGCTCCTCGTACGAATGATCATCCGCGATCTCGATTTCGTCGAAATGGAATATGTGGCTCGGGTCGGAAACATACTTCCGCAACTGAGAGACGTGAAACACATTATGAATTCGGCTCGACACCGGAGGTAAAGCCAATCGATAAGCTAACTCGCCTACTCGATCCAAAATCTCAGACGGTCCAATAAATCTTCGACTCAACTTTCCTCGCTTCCCGAAACGGAAGATACCTCGACTCGGGGATACCTTGACCAACACGTGGTCACCTGTCTCGAACTCTAAAGGTTGGCGACGATTGTCTGCATAAGATTTCTGTCGACTCTGAGCGGTCAACAGACGACTCCTGATCAAAGCTACCTTCTCACGGGAGGCTATAAGCATATCGGGCTCGGTGCCGATTGATTTGGATAGGTCATCACAACACAAAGGAGATCGACAACGACGACCGTACAAGGCCTCGTAAGGTGCCATATTAATCGAAGCATGCCAACTATTATTATACGTGAACTCGATTAGTGGTAGTTGGGCTTCCCAATCGTCTTTCCAATCGAGGACGCATGCCCTCAACATGTCCTCTAATGTCTGAATAGTTCTCTCTGATTGTCCGTCGGACTGAGGATGAAAAGCGGTACTGAGATTAAGCTGAGTTCCCATAGCATGATGAACTGATTTCCAAAAATGAGACACAAACCGTCCGTCACGATCGGAAACGATACTTTTAGGAGTACCATGCAGTCTCACTATCTCTTTGATGAATAACTGGGCAAGTCTCTCGGGACCCCATGTATTCTTAATCTCAAGGAAATGAGCTGATTTAGTTAAGCGGCCCACAATTACCCAGATCGTATTCATGCCACGACGACTCGTCGGAAAACTCGTGATAAAATCCATAGAAATGTCTTCCCACTTCCATTCTGGAATAGGGAGAGGTTTCAGCATACCCGCCGGTCGCTGATGTTCAATCTTGACTTGTTGACAGGTTAAGCATCTCGAAATAAATTCTGCGACTTCTCGCTTCATATTACTCCACCAGTAATTTTGTTTCAAGTCCTTGTACATCTTGCTAGACCCCGGATGAACAGAATAAGGGGTAGCATGAGCTTCTTTCAAAATCGAGTTTTTCAACTCGTCATTCGCCGGTACGCACAACCGATTCTTAAATCTCAAAAGTCCATCCTCGTGGACCACGAATCCAGGGGCTTTCCCCTGAGCCACATCCTCACGGATGCGCAACAAAGATGGGTCTGAACCCTGATTCTCCCTGATTTCCTCCTCAAGTGACGATGAAATCTCTAACATACAAAGTTGTCCCTGAACTCGCTGAAGCCAGACCTCGATCTCGGGTCTAAGGAATTCCTGCTGAAGCTCCCTATGAACTGTTAAACGAGCAAGCATCTTCTCCTGAACGGACTTACGACTCAAGGCATCGGCGACAACGTTCGCCTTGCCCGGGTGGTAAAGGATCTCGATATCATAATCTTTGATTAGTTCCAACCACCGCCTCTGTCGCATATTTAACTCTTTCTGAGTAAATATATACTTTAAACTCTTGTGATCGGTGAAAATCTGACAGGTGATGCCATAAAGGTAATGACACCAGATTTTCAAAGCGAATACCACGGCTGCTAGCTCCAGGTCGTGGGTCGGATAATTAACCTCGTAAGGTCTCAATTGCCGTGAAGCATAGGCAATAACCTTCCCATTCTGCATGAGCACACATCCGAGACCCTGTCCGGACGCATCACTATAAACCACAAACCCTTCCGTCCCTTGCGGCAAGGAAAGTACAGGTGCTGAAATTAACCGGCTATTAAGTTCCTCAAAACAACATTGACACGCGTCGGACCACGTGTATTTTTTATCCTTTCGCAAAAGGTTCGTCAATGGTTGAGCAATTTTGGAAAATCCTTCCACAAACCGCCGATAATAACCGGCTAATCCGAGAAAGCTTCAGATTTCCTTAACATTCTTCGGAGGTAACCAATATTGGATAGCCTCCGTCTTCTGAGGATCAACACGCACTCCATCTGATGAAATTACATGCCCGAGAAAAGTCACTTCGGACATCCAGAACTCACATTTGGAAAACTTTCCATAAAGTTTCTCTCGTCTCAACACGTCGAGAACCTGATGAAGATGAACCTCGTGTTCCTCTCGGTTACGAGAATAAATCAAAATGTCATCGATGAAGACAACAACAAACTGATCCAAAAAGTTGATGAAAACCCGATTCATTAACTCCATGAATACCGCAGGTGCATTAGTTAGCCCGAACGGCATAACTACGAACTCATAATGACCATAGCGTGTTCGAAACGCCGTCCTCGCGATATCCGACTCTCGAATCCGCAACTGATGATATCCAGATCTTAAGTCGATCTTGGAAAATACTGAAGCTCCCTGAAGTTGATCCAAAAGATCATCGATACGGGGTAGAGGATATTTATTCTTGATCGTCACCCGGTTCAATTCCTGGTAATCAATACACAAACGGGACGAACCATCCTTCTTATTGACAAACAGCACTGGTGCTCCCCACGGGGACGCACTCGGATGGATATAACCTTTCTCGAACAACTCCTCAAGTTGGTTCTTTAATTCCTGCATTTCAGTCGGGGCCATCCGGTACGGTGCCTTCGATATCGGGGACGTACCGGGCTCCAACTCAATCGTGAATTACACATCTCTCTGTGAAGGCAAATCAGGTAACTCATCTGGAAAAACATTGGCATATTCCCTCACTACCGGAATATCCGTCAACATTACTGATGATTTCTCGGTTTTGGTCATATAGCACCAATAACCAACACACCCCTGATTGAGTAATCTCACTGCTTTCATCAAATTAATGACCTTACCAGAACAGTCGGGATTACCTCCCTGAAACACACATTCGACCCCATCGTCTGAAATGATAGTGACCATACGCTTATGGACACTAATGATGGCATCATGATGATCCATCCAATCAATACCCAAGATGACGTCGTCTCTCGGCAAATCTACTACGATTAGGTCCGCTGGCCAAACACGACCATGAAGTTGAATTGGAAAATTCTGAATCTCACGATTTCCGATAATTCGTCTACCATCAGGTAGACCAATGACATAAGGCTCACAACTAGTAGCACTACCCAGACGTAGTCTACTCAAACATGACCCGAAAATGAATGAATGTGATGCACCAGTATCAAAAAGGGTACACACAGGTTGAGATAGAATATCGAGTGTACCTGAGATCATTCAGGCTTCTGGATCATCGGTCTTCTTCATCTCATAAATCCGGGGCTTGCTAGTCCCGGCACCGGATGCTCCTGTCTGCTGGCTATAGGCTCCACCTTTATTCGCTCCTGTCGTCTTGAACGACGCAGACTGAGTGGCCTGATTTTGAACAGCTGATTGTTTCGGGGCCTGAGATGACGCCGGAGTAGGTTCGGAGTCCCTACGGCAAAAACGGGCCTTATGCCCAACAATTTCGCAATTATGGCACGTGACAGATTGTCTCGGACACTTGGTGCTGACATGACCAAGATCCCCACAGTTATAACAGGTGATGGCCGAACTAGCCGCTCGTGACTGAGATTCCGCGGGTTTAGACGTCACAGGAGGTCGCTCAGAAAAAGCAGAGCCCGCATGAGGTTTCTTGAAAGTGGCATGACTGCCATCAGACTTATTACGGTTCTTGGACTTCTTGCTAGCAGATGAAGGTTGCTGCTTAGCAATCTCCTTAGCAGTAAGCTCATAAGTAAGAGCTTTCTCAATGAATTCGGCTAACGTGGTGCAATTATGATTAAGCAACTGTAGTCTCATACGGGGTTTCAGCCTCTTGCTGAAATACTTAATCTTATCCGCCTCAGAATGAATGATAGATGAGGCGAACGAAAGAAGTTCCTGAAATTTCTCGGCAATGGCGAGAACATCCTCGTCTGCTGAGGGGTCAGGAGTGAGTAATTCTGATAGTTTGGCCTCTCTGAGTGGGGCCGGATAATACCTCTCCATCATGAGAGTTTTGAACTGATCCCAAGTACATGATCCTTCGGTGGGCTTCAACGACAACCACCAAGAATGTGCGCTCTTACCCAGGTAGTAAGCCGCAACTGAAACTTTGTGTCTTTCGGGACACTCTACCATAGCAAAAAACTTCTCGAAATGTTCGAGCCAATGAATAATATCCGTCGGCTCAGACGAGCCCTCAAAAGTAGGTGGCCTTTGGCGAGAGATGTCGCCGATGATACTGCTCACATTCCTCTCTTGCCTCTGAGGTGGCGGCGGAGGAGCCTGTTGATTTGGATTGAGTGAGTTATGCATCGTCTCCATCAGCTGTGCCATCTGGGTCATTTGGGCCATCATGCCCTGCATAAAAGCGAGTGGGTCAACCCGGACACCTTCCGACTGAGCCGTGTCCCGGGTACGACTCCCTGATAGTGAATGATCACGTCCAGGTGAATGAGTGGCAGCATCGCTGCTCGAAGAATTAGCATTATTTCTCGCGTTCGCACGTGTATTCACACGAGTTCTCGGGATTCGGCCCGCACCACGGCCTCGTCCTCCTCGTCCTCTTCTTGCTCTCTCCATACTGAAGTAGGAAAGTCACATGATGATTATATTTTCCGTATGAATATCACGTTATGATTATGACATGAGATAATGAAAATGAGCATACACTCTCTAACACAGTGATTACATGAATGATCAACTGAGGTGACATGATTATCTAATGAAATTATTGAAATGATTATCTTGAACAAATTAACAAGATTAATGATATGATCTTCCTGATCAACAACTGAGTAATGAAATGAATTGAGTGATTAACGAGTTAACATGACCGTCCTGGTCAAAATGAAAATGATGGTTGAGGATTGTTAACTGATGAATTATGAATGAATGATTCTTATTGCCAGAAATTATACCATGGCATTAGAAATCTTACAGTTCTTTCGGTCTGATTGGCTCGACATCTGCACAGGTCACACGTGACGCGAAAGTCCAATGATACTAGTCCGATGACGATGATTTCAAATGAGACATGACTCGGAAGGTAGTATTCAAAACCATGCTCCGATACCAACTCTACAACACCCCAAACTAGGTGGATATTACAGTGCCGTGGACCCCCGACTGGGACCCACCAGGCGAATGAAAACTGATGAATTAAATAATATAATTGTAGTACCGAACCACATTATATTACCAAATACTCCGATGAGGAGCTTAAGTACATTACACCAGGACAAAACAGAATACTAGTATATTTTATATGAAGATAAAATACACCACCCTGAATAAATAAACATCTCATACGGAATTTGCAGCGGAAATACAACTGAAGAGAAATAAGAATGACTGAAATGACTGAAATGACTGAAATGACTGAAATAAACGGAATGACTGGGGCCCCCTACTAGTATCCCAATACATGGCCATCACGTGCCCGACTAAAAATTCCACACATTCGCACCCGGCCACGCAATATGAACCCAGAAGGTCATATGAACGAGAATGACCACAATGAATATCAATGGATAATAATTCGACAAGGTCAAGAATGACTCACCGAGATGAAAATAATAGTGACGTGATTGATAACCCAATGAAATGATTGGAACCGTCGTTCCTCGTGAATGAAATGATTATTCGACAATTACAAGTCTCAATACGGTTAATACAATGATGAATGAGTTATGATTATGAATGAACAACAACAAAAGGAATGAATATCCTTTTAACCGAGTAAGAATTAACTTACACAACCGGTGAAGAATGTCTTTCCTCGAACAAACGTCCCACAATGAGATGTCGGTCGCTCGAACAACCTTGAATAACAATAATTACCAACAACCGTTCAATACACATATCAAGCAACGAAAGACGACCAACTCAAAAGTCGATACAACGATAATCAAACTCATTGCGGTATTCTAACGAATACGTAGCGAACCACACAACCTTCGAAAATATCCAATCCCGAATATATCGAAACCAACACCAAAATGAGTATTTCAAACCATCAAAACACTTCAATGATATCAATAATCCCATAGGAATCCACAATTCGACTTAACGACAACATCTAATCGAAAACCCCAAAAAATATCAAAGTCAACCCCAAGGTATTCTTGAATCAAACCTCAAAAATTCGTGAAATCCGAAATATACACTGAAAAATCCGTGGGAAAACATTTATCCAAGGTAGATAATCCATATCTAACATATTCCAACAACAATCGAAGTTCATACGAAGAAATCGGAAGGAAAACCCCAAATATCCGAAATTCTAGATTCAAGAAATCATTACCTTTGATTTGATGTACTGGAGACGATGAAGTGATGATTAATACAACTCAAAGACTTGAAGATGATGATAGGTGATAGTAGTTCTAAGAGAACACTCCAAATCGCCCGAAATCTCCCGAAATCGCTTAAAAACGAAGAGAAGTGAGAAAATGACGAAACTCAGGCTAACTGTCCAATTTATACTGCTCTAGATTAGCGCACGCTATGACCTGATATTTAGCGTGCACTAACGAGTTATACGTACATTCCAGTGAACTCTGGCTGACCCGTTAGCGTACGATACAACTTGGTAGCGTGCGCTAACTCCATCCCAAAAGCGTGCGTTAACTTCAATTGTTAGCGTGCGCTAGCTAAATATCTGTTGTCCAGTACTGAAGTCCAGAACCTCCTGTTCTCCGATCCGATCTCGATAGCACGCGCTACGTCCAATAATTAGCGTGCGCTACTGCCCCATTAGCGTACTCTAAATCCACTCATAGCGTGCGCTAGGAATAAATCCGAAATCAGTCCAGTACCCACTGGACTCTGCCTGACCGGTCTTAGTGCGCGCTACACTGGCTGCATAGCGTGCGCTATCCAACTCACTAGCGCGCGCTACGTAACACTCGTAGCGTGCGCTACCACAACTTATCTGCGATCCGGTACCTTTGGGTATCGCTCGTCAAACGCGCTAGCGTGCGCTAAAGATGAGAGGTGGCGTGCGCTACCCATACTAAATTAGCGCGCGCTAATGAAGAGTGCGTAGCGTGCGCTACTCAATACACACAGCCAGCTCCAAAGATGAAAATGATAAGCTACTCATTTCGATTCTCCAACCAGGTAGAATGACGAATAACAACTGATACACGATACAAATACTCTGAACGGTGAATATGATGATTGAATAAGAATGATGAATGATTATTAATGAGTAAAAATTACTGAGTGACAATTACTGAACGATAATTACTGAATGATAATTACGGAATTACAACCGGGTATTACAAGGGAGCCCTCTTGACGGGCTTCATCGTTCTAGTTTTAGTCTTCGGATTCAGTCGAGTTTTATAGTGTGTGTTGTGTGAGCGTGAAATGTATGTGTATGTGTGTTGTGCGTGTGGGTGTGTGTATGTGTACTGTGTAGGTGCGTGTGTGGGTGTGTATATGTTTGTTTGTGTGTGGGTGTGTGTGTGTGTGTTCGTGTGTGTGAGTGTATATGTTTGTTTGTGTGTGGGTGTGTGTGTGTGTTCGTGTGTGTGAGTGTGTGCGTGTTGTGTGCCGATGTGAGTTGAGAAGTGGGTATGAGTACGGACGTGCCGATTTGAGATATAAGTGTGTTGTTACGTATAGTAATGATATTAGCCGATGTTAAAGAAGCTTCCGATGAGGTTACGATAGACGGGAGACGTGAAAACGACTATTTGATATTCATATAATGTTTTGGGGTGGAAAACATAAATTTTGAAAACCCAGGGCTATGTCATTTGAGAATTTGAAATAAAGTTGGACTTGATTGAAGTTTTCTAAATCTTCAATTTGACCCAATACTTTAATATTTTCTTTAAAAGTGTATAACCTTCTTGGTTTCAACCCAAAATGGGTTAAACGACTGCCAAATGGCTCCTAATTCGAAACACAACATTCTCACACCCCAATAACGCACAGAGTGTGTCCATAATTATGTCTCACCCAGACTCGGCTAAATTAGAATGTAGAGTTCTAACGGTTATATAAATCTTAACCCAATGAACATATAATATGATTCGTTTTAGGTTGAAGATCTGGCTAATCGCTCAGTCTATTTTCCTTATCAATCGAACCTTTTCCATTAGCTGGAATTCCAGGCAAGTACTTTGATTACATTTGATGTACTTCGTGTGAATGAATATGTGAAAAATGTGTTTTCTGTGAAATGTGGGAATATCAGAAAATGTGATTTTAGAAAGTGGTGATTTCTATGGTTTGTGACGTGTGTAATCAGCGGAAGTGTGAAATTGCGAATACTCAACATCATTGCACATTGACATGAAATAATATGTCATAAACATGCGTTCGGAGCGGAAAATAATGAATATGTGAAAAGTATGGTTGCTATGAAAAGAGGTAATTTCTGTGATTTGTGACATGTATGATTAGCTGAAAAGTGAATTTGCGAATACTCAGCATCATTGCGCATTGACATGAAATAATATGTCATAAACATGCATTGCGAAGCGAAAAGCGAAAAATCCAAGTAAGTGACTTGGGTTGGTCAAAAGAGCCGAGCAAAATGGGCCTGTGTGCGTGAGTCATGGCATGCATGGGAATTGCATCGCATTGCACATAAAATAATGATGATTGTGGTATTGTATTCCAGAATATATATGATGGCACTGTGATGTGGTTGTTTATTCACTTGTGGTACATATTCATGAATCGTTGTACTTGCACCGGCTGTTTGCTGACCCCTTCTGGGGTGAATATATTTGTTGTGCATTCAGGTGCAGGTCTTAGTGGCGAAACTACGCAGGAAGGACACGAGGATGGCGAGCAACACTGATATCATGCACTATTTTGAGTATGTGGTCGCACTGTTGAGAAACGAGTTGTGTTTTGCCTTGTGCTCGCGTGAGTACTGTCGGGTAATATGGTTTGTTGTGATTCAGTCATTTTGATGGTGTTATTGTGTCAGTTGGAGTCCCACAGGACAGTGTATTGTTGAGTGTTGTAATGTATGTGGTTAAAAGTCGAGTATTGTCAATATATGTGTGGATTTATGTTGGTCTCAGCCTGGTAGGTTCTCCAGAAAGAATCTACGGCACTGTAATATTTCTGTAAATCACGGGGGCGTTACATATACCATAACATAAAATCACGGAAAAACGGCACTATACGACGAACAATAAAATGTCTACGATTATCAAAATGATTCTAAATCACAAAATAAGCATTCCAAATGCTAAATATCGTATATACGATCGCAAGACCTCGCTCCGATACCAATTTTCGGATTCAGTGCCTAAAACGAAGGCCCAGCGGAAGCGGTAAAACGAAAATTAATTCTATCCGAATCCCTACGAGGATCGATCGAGCTACGTATATACGAATATAAAATAAACAAAGGAAGATTCGAAATCATACCCTTGTCGTCCGTTGATTATATGGAGTTTCTTCTCTTGAGCTATTCCCCAAACGATCCAAAGTGCTCCAAGCCCTTGGATGGTCCAACGCCGAAAAACCGTGTCTCTACTTGTCACGCGCCAGAGAAACGAACAGAATGAAAACACTCGATTAACCTTTAAGGTTACGGCTAGAATCAAGTGATGAAGCTTTGATTATAACACTCTAAGTGTTTTAATATTTAATCTATCAATATTTCTTGATGTTGCTCTAAGAACAATCAAGAACAAAATGAAGAAAAAGAAGAAGAAGACTTGAGTATTATGAAAAAGGAACTCAAAGTTCTTTCTCTCTCTCTTACCCTTAACTCACGTAAGAAAAGCCATGTGAAGAAGTGGGAGCAAGTCTTCTTTTTATTCTTCCAACCATATCCCCTCAAATCCCCTTTACCATAAAATAAAAGATTTGATATCTCACAAGTAATAAGTCTTACACCAACCATATCAAGACTAAGACCAAGGTAATGAGTCAAGGTGGGGGGGGGGGGGGGACGGCCTCTAGATGGAATCGGACGAGTCTGGTTCATTTCGGACTCCCGTGAGTCCAAACAGATCAACTCTGATTCCGTTCTGATGTATTTATATGTAACACCCTATATACGGCGGCCATTACAGTGCCGTGGACCCTACACTGGGACCCACCAGGCGATACCCAAAACACAGATTAAATACAATAAATGTGATACCGAACCACAATACATAGTACTTACTCCGATTAGGAGTTTACACTAGTATGGCCAACGGCCTTATTATACACAGGATCCAAAATATAAGTATAACCTATATGGAGATGGAATATACTTTAAATAACAATACCATTGTTCATAATTAAAAAAAATAAAGCGGAAAGATAACATTACACGGTACAAACATGACCGGACAACAAAAGACTTGGGCCCCCCGAACTAGTATCCTTCGAACCCTTCGCCATCACCATGATCTTCCCGTACCTTACCTTTTCCTCGACCTAAAATACAACACAAGTATTTCGCCCAACACAGGGTCAGACATGATAAATGGTTTCTCAAGATATTATACAATTCACATATATAAGATTCCAAGGAAAACAACCCGACTAACGAACATACCCCTCGGGCGTATGAATGCTTAGTCACAAAACGTCGAACACATCCAAATATATAAATGGACTATGAACGACTAAGATAGTACGGCTCAAGATGGACATCAGAGTACGCCCGATCCGGAAATGTGTCAGTGCACATGTCCACCCCGTATACGGAATCCAGGATATACGTGGGACAATGTACCTAATTAGCCTCACGAACTACGTCTCGTGTGCACAGTCCAATACGGAAACATCCACGCATGACTATATATGTGCCTGGATAAAAATCCTACACAATAGCCCATCAGAACGCATATATGATTCCGGATATGTCACAATACAACATGACAACGAATTCAATAAATCACATATCCGATTAAGGATCAAGAAACTCAACGAAATGACAATAAGGATCAATGACATCAATGGTTCAAAATGACGAACTTGGGAATGCAATCCCACGATGAAAACGGGACATCATCAAAAATAACATCAATTCACGGATCACAATTTTATAAGTGTTTCATATACACGAAATGCATAATCATCACAGGAATCCAAACATCATTATAACCAAGCAAGATAACTTGCCTCAATACGGAGGCGAGAATAGTCCTTCCTTGACAAACGAACGAACGGTCCTCGACTTAATATCGGTTACTCGAACAATCAACCTTGTAAGGGATACAATCCATTCAATAACATATTTTCATAACTATCGATGACTAGTTCAGCAAATCGATATCCTAAATTCAATTCACTTAGTTAGACTATCTTTGCATTAATTCCATTACAAAGATTCATACTAACTCTAATTTATACTCATTATTGGTTATCATTCAAGCTGCTCTCAAACACTCATGTGGTTCAAATGAATGAGCATTTATCAAGGACAATCCTCAAGGAGAACTTGCTAAAATGGACATCTTTGATAGAATTTCTTAAAATCAACATCAATATTTTGAAAGATATAATCCGAACAACTACGTTCATAAAACATTGATTAAAATGAAGGTTACTCGGTGATTATCATTGCTCAACGAATCATGAGTTTGTAAAATTAATACTATGTTCATCGATTATGAGTTCATCAAGTTAGTTTAGTGATATAGTTGAGTTATTCATCCCAAGATCATTACGAAATCATCATCAAGGTGAATTAACATCTCGAACTATAATCTTATGTTGATGAAATCCAAGGTTCAACCAATTCTAATGAGGAACCTAAGTTCATCTAGTTCAAAATCTCTCTAAACATGATAGTTGATTCAATATAATGATAAAAATTCCATATACACATTAACTTATCTAAAATGGAGTTAGTGATTATTATCATCTTAGTAATGTTAATAGTGTTGTGTCAAGATTTATACATCTCAACAAGCGATCGGCACAGAGACCGGGCGACCAAGCCAGAGTCGAATGAACCACGGCACACCTACAGAACGGAGATCCCAGATCAAGTCCAAGTGTCGAGCGATCGACATCCAAGGCGATCGTCTCTTAGCACCTGGCGATCGACTCTGGTGACCGACCAAGGACGACCGCCTCATGCCAGCATCCGTCAAGCCAGCGAAGACCGAATCTCGGGATAGAGACCCATGTGCAGATCCGGAAAAGGCGTCAGCCCTTTGACCCCAGCCTGTCACCAGCTTTCACCAACCGACAGACCCGTTGAAAGGTGTAGAGTGGGACCTCCCGAGACAGCGACAGTAGACGCGTGTTGTCCTCTCATTGGTTCGCCCAGCTGGCTGCTAGCAGCAGCCGTGGACTTTAAGGCAACCAGCCCATGTGCTAAAAGATGATCGCCCCCCTTATTATAATATAGGAAAGACGATCGTCCGTCAGTAAAAAGGCATCCCAGTTCCTATAAATAGAAGGCATCCTGCACTTGGAAAAGGGCTTGGTTTCTCTGGCTTTCTCCCGAACAGTTGGTTTCTCACTTTTGGCAACGCTATACACTTCGGACATATATCCATCTCTCACTCTCAGACCTCTTAATCCTAAGACAGTTGGCAGAAACGAGAACAAGAACTCATAGCAGCTCTAGTTCTTCCGGCAAACACCAGCACTCAAAGCTAGATAATCAGGGTCTTTACATTCCTTGTAAATGTACTCTTACATTAATATTTGTACTCCAACGTATTCGTATTAATAATATCTCGCGAGAGCATTCAAGCCCGGGCCTAACAAACCCGGCAAATCTTGTGTTATTCACTTTCCCACGGACGTGCTCTCGCAATTTGTTTGTTACTCGACCGTTCCAGCAATATCATCTCCGGATAATATTTCGGGCAACAACAATTGGCGCTAGAGGAAGGGCATCTTAACCTTCATTTTTATTCCGACCGTTTCAAAGAACACTCACTGTTCTCCGGAGCATATACTTGAAGAAACACTCACTGTTCTTCAAAGAATGCTTTCAGAATCATGACTTCTGCCTCCACATCCAACAGAGCCACTGGCCGATCCGCCGGACGCCTTACTCTGGTTCAATCCGAGCCCCAGCCGACGGCATAAGGTATATGTGGCGGAGCAAGACTCTTGATCCCGCCCCCAAGAGACGGCCCAAGCCTCTCGATCGATCAGTTCCAAACCACGGAACAGATTGAAGAGGCCATGGCCATCCTACGGGAGCAACGGAGAGCATTCGATGCGCCCGCTATAACCCCCTCGGCCATCCGCCGCGTGAGCAAACTGAAGTTCAAGGGGCTACTGGGAGAGCGATCGCCAGAAGGCCCCGATGCACAAGAAAAGGCGCCCTCAAGGCGGGATAATTCTGTATTCAGTTGCTTGGGAAGCGACCCGTAATGGCGACCGGGGCATTCTGGCCCTAGCCATGAGACGACGGAGCCCGAATCCGTAACCAGGAGTTCGGCATACCTAACTCTCAGAAGGCAGGCCGACCATCTGACTATTCGCCGAAAAACCAAGATCAGCGGCGACGACCTCATTGCCTACCGCGGAGCTAGGAGATCGGTACACGATCGCCTCGGCTCCCGCTTCGAGAGCCATACCACGAGCGACCAAGCTACGGCGATGGCCGCGATGCAACGCCGCTTGATGACATGAAGGCGCTCCTAGAAACTGGGGCGGGTGCCAAAAGCAAGATCGCTGGGCCAAGCGAGCCACTCGCGGTCCGCATAGAGCTCGCCCCATGCGGCCAAGGATCTCTCCTCCTCAAACACCTTTGTACGAGGAGGTCGGACCTAGACTCACCTAAGCAAGTTCGGATCTACATGACCGGATGTGGGGCATCGACACGACCAGTGCGAATGTCCCCTTCTAACGCTGGACACAGCCCATAGGTGGTACGTCTCATTGCCACCGCAATCCATCAGTTCCTTTGAGCAACTGGAGAACGATTTCACATCGTACTTTGTTGCCAAGGTCGCTCGAGCGGAAGGTCCCCACCGCATGATGAAAATCAGGCAGGGGGAAGATGATTCCGACGAAGACTACATCGACCGGGTGGACGAGATAATCCTCAACAGTGAGCCCATAAGCGACGAGATCGCCCTCTATTTGGTCCTAGGGGGATTCAACGGTCTTTCGCCCATGTTCAGGCACCTTACGAAGGACATCCCCCCGACCTACGTAATCTTCCGTGCTAAGGCCGCAGACTTTTTGGCCAGGCGGAGGTTACTTTTTCACCTATGAATAACCTAGCCCGCGATCGGCGACCGAACGACGATCATCAGTCTTCCAACCCGATCGCCAGAATCAAGCAAGATCTCCAAAGAGGGAGGACTCGCTCGCCCTCTAAAGGTTCATCATCTAACATGATGGACCTAGGCACGAGATCGCCTACCACAGCACAACGTATAACGTCGAGGATCAACATCTAACATGATGATCCTAGGTATAAGAGTGCAGCCATGGTCCTGGTGGTCGATGGAACCGACTGCTTCGGCCATGCAAGGTTCCTTTGGGCTGCGATGGCTCGTCCTTCGTTTAAATACGAGGCGGGCATAGTCGAAGGACCCTCCAAATAAATCTGTGGACACGCTCGCCTGAAAAGGTTCATCATCTAACTTGGTGGACCTGGACAATGCGACGCGTCCCTACCCCCGTCACAACGTATACCGTCGAGGATTGCCATCTAACATGACGATCCGAGGTAGAAAAAGTGCTAACAAGCCGTGGACGTGGAGTCGATTAATCCGACGACGCCTCGCGAGACTCCTCAGGCCAGAGACCGCACGCCCTTCGTTTAAATACGAGGCGGGCACGGCTAACGGAGGACCCTCACAATAAAATGAGTCACGAGACAAACCTACAGGTGGAATGTCGCTCGCGCACAAGACACGGTCATGGAGGTCGGTCCATCGAACTCCGCGTTGTGCATGGTTCCTCTAAGTCGAAACAATTAGCTTTCCACGAGGGATATGCAAAATTAAAGATCACAAGTAAAAGACCGAAGATAGCTCGCCAAATGATCAGATTGCCCAAAACCGAGACCAAAGTCCGCTCAACGGATCACCCGTCTTTATCTTAAAATGATCGCCAGTGGAACCACCTCACCCAATGCCTTCAGCATTGGAGCAGCTGGGGGGCAATTGTTGTGTCAAGATTTATACATCTCAACAGGCGATCGGCATAGAGACTGGGAAACCGATCCAGAGTCGAATGAACCACGGCACACCTACAGAACGAAGATCCCAGATCAAGTCCAAGTGCTGAGCGATCGACATCCAAGGCGATCGTCTCTTGGCACCTGGCGATCGACTCTGGTGACCGACCAAGGACGACCGCCTCATGCCAGCATCCGTCAAGCCAGCGAAGACCGAATCTCGGGATGTAGACCCATGTGCAGATCTGGAAAAGGCGCCAGCCCTTTGACCCCAGCCTGTCACCAGCTTTGACCAACCGACAGACCCGCCGAAAGGTGCAGAGTGGGACCTTCCGAGACAGCGACAGTAGACGCGTGTTGTCCTCTCATTGGTTCGCCCAGCTGGCTGCCAGCAGCAGCCGCAGACTTTAAGGCAACCAGCCCATGTGCTAAAAGACGATCGCCCCCCTTATTATAATACAGGGAAGACGATCGCCCGTCAGTAAAAAGGCATCCCAGTTCCTATAAATAGAAGGCATCCTGCACATGGAAAAGGGCTTGGTTTCTCTAGCTTTCTCCCGAACAGTTGGCTTCTCACTGTTGGCAATGCTATACACTTCGGACATCTTTCCATCTCTCACTTTCAGACCTCTTAATCCTAAGACAGTCGGCAGAAACGAGAACAAGAACTCAGAGCAACTATAGTTCTTCCGGCAAACACCAGCACTCAAAGCTAGATAATCAGGGTCTTTACATTCCTTGTAACTGTACTCTTACATCAATATTTGTACGTCAACGTATTCGTATTAATAATATCTCGCGAGAGCATTCAAGCCCGGGCCTAACAAACCCGACAAATCTTGTGTTATTCACTTTCCCACGAACGTGCTCTCGTTATTTGTTTGTTGCTCGACCGTTCCAGCAATATCATCTCCGGATAATATTTTGGGCAACAACAAATAGTTCAGCAAGGAGAGTGAGTTTCTATTAGCCATGATTACTACCATTTAGAACATTAAGAATTCACCTTATCAAACCTTGTTCTCCATATTCATCATTAAGTTGTTCAAAAACTTAACTACAACCATATTTATCTTGATTGATTTATCATTAGGTGGAGTATATATTATCACTAACATTATAACTACAAAATTATAGAGTGAATTCGTATAACATACCTTCAGAAATGAAGAACACTACACCAAAATCACAAGAACACACTCTAAACTTCAAGAATGACTCCAAACTTCCAATCAACAAGCTTCAAACCAAGATGAATAGCTCAAACACAAGAGGAAAGAAGGTAGAAGTGATCTAGGGAGGCAGGGGGATGCTTATACTGGAGAAATAATGAAGTTGAACGTGCAAAATGAAAGACACAAGTTGTGTTTTTATAACAGACCGATTCGTTACGTACGTTATACACCAAGGATAACATACGTTAGCGACTTTACGTACGCTACACCAAAAGTGTTATGTCGTAAGCTAAGTCGAGAGGCTCTGGACTAAAATACGAACATCATTACGTGCGTTATTGCTTGCGGCATTACGTATGTAATGTAGGTCACGTAGGTTGCCTCCAAAAGTTCGGGTATTCGAATCACGCCCGACCCCACACGCCGAAAGTTGAGATCGGATACGACTACAAGTATTACGTACGTAAAGGCACCACTTATGTACGTAAATCCCACACTATAACATACATTATGCTAAAGTCTTAGCGTACATTAAGTACAAAATTACTACCCCAAAAATGCACTTATCTATACAACGCTGAAAATTCAATCATAGTGGGAATGATAGTTTTTATTAAGTCTATTATGATATATTCCAACATAAATGCGACAAGGCTACAAAAGTATTGAATTATCCGAATAATACAATAGTAAGCAAGAATTTCCGTCGGATATTACATACTCCCCCCCCTTAAAAGGAGTTTTGTCCTCAAAACTAAGGGGTAAACAATTCGGGATACCTCTCTTGCATGCTGCTCTCCGTCTCCCACGTGGCCTCCTCGACTCCATGTTGTGACCATTGAACCTTCAGTAGGGGAATCGTCTTGTTCAGCAACTGTTTGATCCTCCTCTCAAGTATCCGTACGGGGCGCTCCTCGTACGAATGATTCTCCGTTATATCGATCTCGTTGAACTGAAGTATATGACTCGGATCAGCAACATATTTCCTTAACTGGGAGACATGGAACACGCTATGAATCCGGCTCAGAGCTGGTGGCAACGCCAGGCGATAGGCTAGATCGCCTCATTCCAAAATCTCGAACGGCCCGACATATCTCAGACTCAGCTTACCTCTCTTCCCAAAGTGAAAAACACCTCGAGGAGGGGACACCTTCATTGGGACGTGGTTGCCGACCTCGAACTCAAGCGGTCGTCGGCGGTTGTCTGCGTAAGACTTCTGCCGGCTTTGAGCCGTCAACAAACGACTCCTAATCAGAGCGATCTTCTCACGGGCTGCTAACAACATATCAGGTTCCATACCCAAGGTTTCAGATGGATCGTCCCAACATAGAGGGGATCTACAACGACGGCCATACAATGCTTCATAAGGTGCCATGTGAATCGAAGCGTGCCAGCTATTATTATAAGTGAATTCCACCAAAGGTAGTTGGGCCTCCCAATCATCCTTCCAATTGAGAACGCATGATCTCAACATATCCTCTAGAGTTTGGGTAGTCCTCTCACTCTGACCATCCGTCTGCGGGTGAAATGCTCTGCTGAAGTTCAATTGCGTTCGCATCGCACGATGAACTGCTTTCCAAAAATGTGACACGAATCGCCCGTCACGATCTGATACAATACTCTTAGGGGTACCATGTAACCTTACAATCTCTTTGATAAATAGATGGGCCAATCTCTCGGGTCCCCAAGTGTCTTTAATCTCTAGAAAGTGGGCTGATTTGGTCAGACGATCCACAATCACCCCAAATCGTATTCATCCCTCGTCGACTCGTCGGCAAGCTGGTGATAAAATCCATCGATATGTCCTCCCATTTCCACTCCGGAATCGGGAGCGGTTTTAGCATTCCTGCGGGTCGCTGATGCTCAATCTTAACTTGTTGTGAGTTAAACACCTCGAAATGAATTCTGCAACTTCACGTTTCATACTTCCCCACCAATAATATTGTTTCAAATCCTTATACATTTTGCTAGACCCCGCGTGAATGGAGTACGGGGTAGCATGAGCTTCTCTCAGGATAGAGTTCCTTAATTCGTCGTCTGCGGGTACACAAACTAGGTTCCTGAAGCGTATCAATCTATCCTCGTAGATCACAAAGCCAGGGCTTTCCCTTGAGTTACTTCATTCCGAACTCGAGATAAGAATGGGTCCGTAACTTGCTTCGATTTAATTATATCCTCAAGGGACGATGAAATCTCAAGTGTACAGAGTTGTCCTTGAATACGCTGTAACCAGACTTCTATTTCTGGCCTCACCAACTCTAACTGCAATTTTCCCTAAACTGTCAAGCGAGCAAGCATCTGCTCCTGTACTGTTTTACGACTCAAAGCATCGGCAACTACATTTGCTTTGCCCGGATGATAAAGTATCTCGATATCATAATCTTTGATGAGTTCTAGCCACCTTCTCTGCCTCATGATTAACTCCTTTTGAGTAAAAATGTACTTCAGGCTCTTGTGATCGGTAAAAATCTGATAGGTAACTCTATACAGATAATAACGCCAGATTTTTAAAGCAAACACCACGACTGCAAGTTCTAAATCATGGGTGGGGTAGTTGACCTCGTAAGGTCGTAGATGTCTCGATGCATAGGAGATCACCTTCCCGTTCTGCATTAGTACACATCCAAGGCCCTATTTAGATGCGTCACTATACACCACAAATCCTTCCGTTCCTTTCGGTAGGACCAAAATAGGTGCCGAAATCAACCGACTCTTGAGTTCATCAAAACTCCACTGACATGCCTCTGACCATAAATACTTCTTATCCTTCCTCAGCAAATTAGTCATTGGTTGGGCAATTTTGGAAAAACCTTCCACGAACCATCGGTAATAACTCGCTAGTCCCAAGAAGCTGCGTACTTTCTTAACATTCGTAATGGTAGCCAGTCTCGGATAGCTTCGTCTTCAATGGGTCTACTCGCACTCCATCAGCTGATATATCATGTCCGAGAAAGATAACTTCACGCATCCGAATTCACATTTAGAAAACTTTCCACAAAGTTGCTCCCGCCTTAACGCCTCGAGAACTAGATGGAGATGACTCTCATGCTCTTCATGGTCACGAGTAGATCGAATGTCGTGAATAAAAGCGACTACAAAGCGATCCAGATAATTAATAAAGACTCGATTCATCAACTCCATGAATCTGCCGGTGCATTAGTCATCCAAAAGGCATCACTACGAACTCATAATGCCCATAGCGAGTACGAAGCGGTCTTGAAATGTCGGACTCACGAATCCTCAAGATGGTAACCAGACCTCAAGTCAATCTTAGAAAACACAAGCCCCTGAAGATGATCCAATAAATCATCAATACGCGGCAATGGATATTTGTTCTTAATGGTTACCCTGTTCAGCTCACGATAGTCAATAAACAGACGTAGGGATCCGTCCTTCTTCCGTACAAATAGTACTGGTGCTCCCCAAGGGGACGCACTAGGTCTAATATAGCTCTTCTCGGTCAAATCCTCAAGTTGTATCTTCAGCTCCTGCATCTCAGTCGGAGCCATACAATACGGTGCTTTTGAAAGTGGGGATGTACCGGGCTCTAACTCAATATTGAACTCTACATCACGATGTGGAGGTAAGCCTGGCAACTCATCTGGAAATACGTCTGGGTAGTCTCGGACTACCGGAATATCGGCCAATTCGACTGGTCGATCTGCTGCTTTGGTCATGAAACACCAATATCCAATACACCCCTGATTAAGTAGTTTCACTACTTTCATAGCGCTGATGACTCTCCCGGAACGGCTGGGATTGTCACCCTGGAAGGTACACTCAACACCATCGTCAGATGTGACGATCACTGTTCGTTTGCGGACACTAAGTATGGCATCATGATGGTCCATCCAATCGATACCCAAGATTACATCATCTTTAGGTAAATCGACCACAATTAAATTCGACGACCACTCACGGTCGTTCATGCGAATCGGACAGTTTTGCACTTAACGATTCCCAACAATTCTTCTACCATCGGGTAGACCAATTATATAAGGTTCACAATTAGTAACATGATCTAATTGCAAACGACTCAAACAAGAAGCAGATAAAAAGGAGTGTGAAGCACCAGTATAAAAAAGAACACAGATAGACTGAGATCGGATCTCGAGAGTACCTGCAATCATGATGGCTTCGGGATCGTCGGCCTTCTTCATTTCGTAGATCCTGGGTTTTGCAGCCCCGGTACTAGATGCACCAGCTTGATTTCCACGGCCCATTCCTCTATTTGCCCAGGTAGTCTGATAAGAAGCGGACGGAGGTACACGGTCCTGGACGGAAGACTGAACTGGAGCAGGAGGTGTTGCTAGAGTACGTCCTGGTCCACTCATACAATAACGAGCACGATGTCCATTCTTCCCACAAGTATGGCATGCCACGGCTGGCCTTGGGCATTTTGAATTGATGTGCTCCTGGTCTCCATAGTTATAGCATACAACGGATAGGCTGACCGCTCGATTTTGCGATCCGTTGGCTTCGGCGTCATGGATGGTCGATCGGAAGGATTTGCTTGGTTGGGGCCTCTTGAATGTTCCCGGTTCTTTATGCATGCAGTTACGGTTCTGAATTTCTTATTGTTAGACTGCGGTTGCTTCTTGGAAATTTCTTTCATGGTCAGTTCGTACTCCAGAGCTTTCTCAATGAACTCCGGTAGGGTCGCACAGTGATGGTTCAATAGCTGCATTCTCATTCGGGGTTTAAGCCTTTTGAGAAAGTATTTGATATTATCAACCACCGTTCGGACAATCGTCACGGCAAAAGGAAGGAGTGTCTGGAAGTTCTCGGCAATAGATAGTACGTCATTATCTTCGGACGGGTCTGGATTCAGCAATTCTGATAGTTTGGCCTTCCGGAGAGGACTCGGATAGTAACGGTCTAGCATGAGATTCTTAAATTCCTCCCAAGTACATACGCCATTAGCTGTCCTCACTGAAAGCCACCAAGTGTGGGCGCCCTTGCCCAGGTAGTAAGCTGCTACAGAGACGCGATTCTCTACTGGACAGTCTACCATATCGAACAATTTCTCAAAGTGTTCGATCCAATGCACGATATCAGCAGGCTCATAGGAGCCTTCAAAAGTCGGGGGTCGCTGGCGAGAGATGTCGCTGATAATCCGACTCACCGGTCCGCCATGTACAGGAGGTGGTCCATGTTGGTGCATAGTTTCCATTAACTGACCCATTTGGGTCATTTGTGTAACACCCCCAATCCGCTTAGGGATATTACATGCCGTATAACCTTTCCTCAAGGATCTACCAGGCTGGTAACAACATCGAACAACTCAACAATGCCTTCAAGGATAAAATGACTCAGTAGACCGATTTGGTCTTTCAATAAAAACATACAACTCGATAACATACTTGCCTACGCAGGGGTCTAAATACAACAAACTCCCGTATAACTGGGAAAAGACTGCAGCGGAAAATAAAGTACAGCCGAACCAATACACAATGTACGGTCCCACATGTGATTAGTATCGATCATCTTTCATCATCCTTCATGCCGACCCTGTGATTTGCTCCCCAGTAACCTGCAAGTACCTGGACGCAATACAGACATCGACCCCCCGAATACTCGGGGGTTAGCAAAACTCCACTGTTTTGCTAGTGCAGGTATAAAATACGAAAACAAGCCATACATATCATACTCCAAGGACTTAGAAATCATAAACATACTTCCCGAGGTAAATCACTTGATCAAACTGTTCAAAATGAGAAAGGTGGGAATAAACCCAATATACATCTTACAAAACATTTTACGATCTCGGGAGTTGGTAAAAACATTTGGGATTAAAGAATTCTCAAGTCTTTCGAAAACGCTTGGGGACGCAGTCCAAAAATCATCTTTCCCAAAATACAATTCCGATAATAAAACACGGGTTTACAATTCAATTCGCAAAACACGGGGTCCAAGACCCAAATCACGAAACATAGGGTCCACGACCCAAATCATAAATCACAGGGTCCACGACCCAAATCATAAACCACAGGGTCCACGACCCAAATCATCAAACACATATTCCCAAAGATTATTCGCGTCCCGTGCTAACAAGCCACGAACCTCAGATGCTCCCGCAGAACATACCCGAGTGAATAACCCAATGGGAAGCCATACCAAATCACATGTCACCGTAACAATAGTCACGTGACCATAAGCACATATACATTCATAACCAAATCACAACCATAAGTTATCCCGGCATCGTGCTAACAAACCACGAACCTCGGAGTCCCCGCAATACATACCCGATGATAACCCCACAAGTTATCTCGGCATCGAGCTAACAAGCCACGAACCTCGGAGTCCCCGCAAGACATACCCGGATTGGATAACCCTAGGGTCACGCCCGACCCATACTAACAAGTATGGATCCCGGAGATTCATCAATCCTACCCGGAGGCACATCACTTCCAACGATCACATAACAATGAGCAGAACATCAAGCCAAGCAACACTTAAACATCACAACCTCCTTTCAAGGAGTAACAACTAATATCACACACATTACGTTCTTACCGAACAAGTACACAATAACAATTCGTAATCCCCGGCAAAGTATTATGGTCTATTAAACTCACTCGAAGTGATCATATTATCTTTCAACATACAAAACCAACACACAAATTCCGAGAACACATATTCATTATACGTTGAACAGGATCGAGGTGAGATAGATTCTTCTGTACTTACTATAAGAAGAACGTACATCTCGGATAATTATTATTTATTAATTCTAGTGATTAATATTTAATTATATATATTTAATATTTATTGCTTTGATTTATCATGGGTGAGAGCCACAATGATTGACTCAATATGCTCGATATTTTGGGCAATATTATTATTTATATGATAATTAATATTATAGCTAGAA
Organism: Orobanche coerulescens; assembly: GCA_033398695.1. Classification (NCBI taxonomy): domain Eukaryota; kingdom Viridiplantae; phylum Streptophyta; class Magnoliopsida; order Lamiales; family Orobanchaceae; genus Orobanche; species Orobanche coerulescens. The sequence continues at coordinate 28,827,530 of CM065808.1, read as the reverse complement.
ATCGTGTCCCAACCAGTCAGGTTGATCATGTCCCTTGAGGCACTCGAAAGGATTATTATATTAAACCCTGCAGGTGGAATTAATTTTACGATATAATAATAAAGGTCGAGTGGTATACTCATATATAACACATTAATTAATTAAAAGCTGTCAGTAGCTTAAATTAATTAATGGACATGGAATATCTTAAACACGGGAAATAATTAATTCAAAAGGAGCCCAATTTCGTAATTTGAGATTTTGGTAGGGAAGTGTAATATTAACTTATTAGTGGACTAAGTTGATATTAATAGAGTCTTAATATTAGGAAGAGTCCTAATATGGGAAGAAGATATCTATTAAGAGTCCTTACCATATCCTCCTTAAGGTCCCTAGAGTAGCCCAAAACACCTATAAATAGAGATACAAGGGTGGCCGATTTTATGCTTTAATTTTGCTCAAGAATTTCGATTTTTCCTTGTGTGTTTAATTGTGGATCTTGACTTGTGTCTTAGATTCCACAATTTAGCTAACACAATATTTTTATTAAAAAACATAAATATTCAGAAAAATAGAGAGGAAAAATTCTTGAGGAATTTCTTGGAAATATAGTGGTTCGCCGATCCCTTTCTATTCAAGTTTAGTCCGGTAGATTGTTGCCCACACGACATCCGGACATAGGCGGGATATACTCTAAAAGAGCTTGAGGTAGAAATACAAGAAGATCGGAGAGGAACGCGAAGAGGATATAAATCGACCAAAAGGGATTTTTCTACCACTTCGCGTCAAAGGTAAAAATTACCGACTCCCATGCGTAAATATGTTTATTTAATTGTGTATTGATCTGTTTAATTAATTAGTTGACAAGCCTAAATAGATCCGGTTTTTGCGTTGGTTAGTTTATAAAACCTTTTATTAAATTATCACCACCAACTTGCTTCCGCTGCGTTTTATATTCCAACACCCCGATCAAACAACAACGATCGAACAACAATGACCGAACAACAACGATCGAATAACAACGATCAAATAACAATGATCGAACAGCAATGACCGAACAACAACTATCGAACAACAGCGATCGAACAACAATGATCGGACAACAACGATCAAATAACAATGATGGAACAACAACGATCAAAAAACAATGATCGAACAACAACGATCGAAAAATAATGATCGAGCAACAACGATCAAATAACAATGATCGAATGGCAACGGTCGAACAATGACTCCGAAGTTCACACTTCGACCCAAGACATCAAAAGAACTAGTAGAACTAAAAGATGTTACTTCCGATCGAGGTTCACAAGAATCGAAACGAACTCAGAAAAGTCACAGCAATAACTAGATCAACCCAAAACAAGATCACGGCTCGTTCGAACGATGAAACCGAAATACAGAACAAGTTCAGAAAGTATCAACGAACACGAGCGAGTCGATATACCTGAGAAAGAGGAAATGGAGAAGTCCAAAAACAATACGGGTATTACATTCGACCTCTTATAAAAGAAGGTCGTACCCTCAACTCACAATAACAGAAAAAAGGCAACAACACAAAAGCGGTGTGGAAACATTCCCCATGGGCCTCTTAGAGCCGATCCTAATATCTGTGCTGAAGTTCGTGCCCCAAAATACTCGGAACCCAACTCGTAAAACTGGATCCTATGTCTCTCGGGTCCACACTTGAAATGCATTACTGGCGAGAAGGACAATTGGTACGTGCATGCCCCCAGCACACCACTGTTGAAACACCTCGGCTCGGCATACCGAATATACAAATGCTAGATACAATGGAACGTAAAATCACAAAGCAACAAACCAGAGATGCCAACTTGGCATAACATATCAACACATACTAAAATCACAACAACCACAGTATCGTTCGATGATTACAACGGCTCGAATGATAAGCATCACACAAATACAAAACATCATGAAACAATCACAGATGTACACAATCATACAAACCCAAGCTCTAACAGCTCACACAGGTGCGATAGCACGCAAATCACCACGAAACGACAACATTGAAGATCAACAACACACCTCTCACAGAGGGCTAACGAAACAAATGCCTGGCAACGACTCAACGCTCACGCCATCAATTCAATCACAATTCGGAGGGCTAACACCCTAACAACAATACCAACATCATACACACATTCTCCTACCACAAGCAGGAAATGATGGGTTTTAAAAACGAAAACCAACTTTTGAAAACAGTTTGGAAACACCAGTTGATCTTGAGTATCACTTTACAAAAAGTTGAACAAACATCATTGTCGAGACTTTGAAAACCACCTTGCGTTTGAACAAAAATGAGGACACTTTTCTTTTAGTGAATGACTTTTAGAAATATTCAACCCTCGGGTCTAAGCAAAGCATTTCTAAATAATTGTAAATGTACGAAATTGTTTTGGTCCTCATTTGGAATAATTTTGAATCGTACTATGGCATCTTGAAAGTACCGGAGAAAATAATTCATTTTAAAAGGTATGTCTCGAAATTTATTTTCCAAGATACTCAAGGTTTTCAAAATTCAATAGGCGAGAATGCGAAACTCACAAAATCCTTTATCAAACCGTCATAAAACATTCAAGGCCAAAATGCCAAAACTCGATTTAGGGAATCGGTTTCTGAAATAGAAGCAGATTGCAAAATCTTGAAAGTCATTTTGAAAGGACTCACGCAGCCGATAAAATACAGTTCCAAAATACATTAGCAACGACACCGCTCCTTATATAAATAAAATATGAGAATCGAATACCCACATATCACGAAATCAAAATCCACAGAAGGATTCCATCACTTAATGATATAATCACGCAAGCAGCTCATGTCACACGAAGCACAACAGAAAGAAGGGAGACTTACATTCACAGGTCGCACGAAGATGATGATCGCCCCACGATACTAATCACGACCAACAAAACCAGACGACGCGTCGCGACACGACTCAGTCAGACAAAATCCGATGAGACAAAAACTCAACAGACACCACTAAACCCGACAACCTAGGTTTCCACAACCTAAGCTCCGATACTATTTATGTAACACCCCCAATCCGCTCAGGGATATTACACGCCGTAGAACCTTTCCTCAAGGATCTACCAGGCTGGTAACAACATCGAACAACTCAACAATGTCTTCAAGGCTAAAATGACTCAGTAGACCGATTTGGTCTTCAATAAAAACATAAAACTCGATAACAATACTTGCCCACGCAGGGGTCTAAATACAACAAACTCCCATATAACGGGGAAAATACTGCAGCAGAAAATAAAGTACAATCGAACCAATACACAACGTACGGTCCCACATGTGATTAGTATCAATCATCTTTCATCATCCTTCATGCCGATCCTGTGATTTGCTCCCCAGTAACCGGCAAGTACCTGGACGCAATACAGACATCCACACCCCGAATACTCGGGGGTTAGCAAAACTCCACTGTTTTGCTAGTGCAAGTATAAAATACGAAAACAAGCCATACATATCATACTCCAAGGACTTAGAAATCATAAACATACTTCCCGAGGTAAATCATTTGATCAAACTGTTCAAAATGAGAAAGGTGGGAATAAACCCAATATATATCTTATAAAACATTTTACGATCTCGGGAGTTGGTAAAAACATTAGGGATTAAAGAATTCTCAAGTCTTTTGAAAACGCTTGGGGACGCGGCCCAAAAATCATCTTTCCCAAAATACAATTCCGATAATAAAACACGGGTTCACAATTCAATTCGCAAAACACGGGGTCCAAGACCCAAATCACGAAACATAGGGTCCACGACCCAAATCATAAATCACAAAGTCCACGACCCAAATCATAAACCACAGGGTCCACGACCTAAATCATCAAACACATATTCCCAAGGATTATTCGCATCTCGTGCTAAAAAGCCACGCACCTCAGATGCTCCTGCAGAACATACCCGAGTGAATAACCCAATAGGAAGCCATACCAAATCACATGTCACCGTAACAACAGTCACGTGACCACAATCACAGATACATTCATAACTAAATCACAACCATAAGTTATCCCGGCATCGTGCTAACAAGCCACGAACCTCGGAGTCCCCGCAAGACATACCCGATGATAACCCCACAAGTTATCTCGGCATCGGGCTAACAAGCCACGAACCTCGGAGTCCCCAAAAGACATACCCGGATTGGATAACCCTACGGTCACGCCCGACCCATACTAACAAGTTTGATTCCCGGAGATTCATCAATCCTACCCGGAGGCACATCACTTCCAACGATCAGATAACAATGAGCAGAACATCAAGCCAAGCAACACTTAAACATCACAACCTCCTTTCAAGGAGTAACAACTAATATCACACACATTACATTCTTACCGAACAAGTACACAATAACAATTCGTAATCCACAGCAAAGGATTACGGTCTATTAAACTCACTCGAAGTAATCATATTATCTTTCAACATACAAAACCAACACACATATTCCGAGAACACATATTCACGAAGTATACGAATTATCGTTGAAAGACAACATTTATTGAGAAAATACCGATCCCTTTTTACGTTCATTAAACATTGGATTTCGCATAAAATCATTTATCAATAATTGTGCCAACGGAACATGAAACGTATGGACAAGATACTTGCCTCGATACCACGAGCACGGAACCACGAACGGACATGGCTCAACCGGGAAGCTTCGAAACGCCCGACGACGATGAACGGAAGGGTTCAACACGATTTTTTCGCAAGAAACTCGACCCTAACATCATATAATCCATAAATCATCAATCATGCGAGGAAGGATAATCATAGAATGTCTGAAAACCCCTCTATGACATTCTACCGGACACCTTCAAGGCATCGATCAAGAACTCGACCAAAACGATGAATCTATACGATCCGACCAAGCAATAACAAGGGAAAAGATATAATACATCTAAACAATAATCAATCCATCACAATCCTAAGTTAAATCGGATTAAACGGACGAAATCAATCAAAACACCCAAATTCCCCAAAACTAGATTTCTAGAAAATCTAACTAGATTCGCACGATCAAAGGATGTTATAGGGTGGATGATTGATGATATGAACTCCAAGACTTCATGGATTGATTGTCCAACAACATCTCTCCATGATCAACACGAGCATCCTCGCGTCCAGTGTGCTGAGATTGGTCCCTAGAAGGCGAATCACTGCCTGCATATGTAACACCCCCAATCCACTCAGGGATATTACACGTCGTAGACCCTCTCCTCGAGGATCTACCAGGCTGGTAACTAAAATCAAACATCAACAATGCCTTTAAGGCTAAAATGACTCAGTAGACTGATTTGGTCTTGCAATAAATACATACAACTCAAACACATTACATGCCCACGCAGGGGTCGAATATAACACACTCCCGTACAACGGGAAAGAATACTGCAGCGGAAAATAAACTATAACTAAACCAATACGACATCAATGGGTCCTCGTGTGATTTGTATCGTTCATCTTTCATCATCCTTCGTGCCGACCATGTGTTATGCTCCCAAACCTGAATGCAAAAACAGACATCCACCCCCCGAATACTCGGGGGTTATCAAAACTCCAATGTTTTGCTAGTGCAAGAACAAAGTGCAAATACGAGCCATACAGTTCACATTCCACGAATAACAATAGCCAGGAATCCTCAAAAATCCAAACGTAACTAAAAGTACTTCCCGAGGCAAGAGTTTGGGTAAACATTCCAAAACCGAAAGATCACAAATAAAGGGAAACAATTTATAAAACAGTTTAAAATGCCATCGAGAGTTTTAATAGAAAACAATTTAGGATTACCGAATCCTTCTCTTTCAAAAATCAACAGGGGTCACAGCCATAAGGTTTTGTTTTCACAAATGAAACCAACAACAATACACAAGGTTAAAACTCACGTCACGCGTCCTCGACGGACATAAAACATACACACGCACCCGTGAAGTTTCACTCGTGAATCCAGGGCGAAACCATTGGACTCCCTCCGTGGCCCCGTCGAACCCTCCCGAGGTAAGTAAACACATTCACAAAACATATACACGCACTCGTGAAGTTTCACTCGTGAATCCAGGGCTATACTATTGGACTCCCTCCGTGGCCCCGTTGAACCCTCCTGAGGTGAGCAAACACATTCACAAAACATACACACGCATTAGGGAAGTTTCACTCGGGAATCCAGGGCTATACATTGGACTCCCTCCGTGGCCCCGTAGAAACATCCCAAGGTGAGCAAATACATTCACAAAACATAAGCAACCGCACTCGTGAATCCAGGGCTATACCATTGGACTCCCTCCGTGATCCCGTCGGACCCTCCCGAGGTGAGCGAAATACATTCACACAAATCATAAGCAACCGCACTCGTGAATCCAGGGCTATACCATTGGACTCCCTCCGTGATCCCGTCGGACCCTCCCGAGGTGAGCGAAATACATTCACACAATTAACACGTCACAACAAGGATATTCATACAATCCACCAAAGGCAACAAACACAAAGCACGACATAATCATCAAATCACAACGCACCAAAATGAGATAATATATGCATATACATTATCGAAGCACAACGACAAAACCAAGTGTATTCATAGTAATTCACGTAACAATCCACGAACACAATGTCCACAAAACACACGCGTTTTGAAAGAGGGCCTTTAACAAGGCTAACCGAATCTTTGAAAGTGAAATTCAAACGATCAAATAAACACAAGGAGACGATCACTAATTATCATATCCATAAAACAAGAATTGTATGGACAAGGTACTTGCCTTGAATAACCACAACACGGAGAATCGACCGAAGTAGGTTGGCACAGACCGACTACGAACTCGCCGATTCCACCGAACACCAACTCGCGATAATAAACTACGAAGGACAATAACAACAATGAAAATGAATTCCATAGCACGACTTAAAGCCGTTGAATTCAAAGAACAAATGACGAAAGTTCAAGTGTTTCCACCAAAACGCCCAAGAACACGATTCGTCCCGTTAAAACACGAAACGGAAATCGAAATCGAAATCTGGATATACAATCCATAGGTTATGTTGAACAACCTCATTTAACAACAATCGATCCATCAAAAATGGATGGAAAACGAGATCTAGAAGAAATCTTCCAAAAAGTCGATTCGAAGGAAATCAAGTAATATACTTTGATTGACGAATAACAACGATTTAATGATGTTAAACACAAGAATACTACTAAGATTAATCATAACCATCATGAATTAATCAACCATACGGAGCGAATCGGACAAAAATGCAAAAACCCCAAAATTTCTCAAAATAGGGTTCTAGGAAATCTCAGCTTGATTCACTTGATCGAAGGATGATATAGGATGATCAATCAATGATATGAACTCAAGAACTTCGTGGATTTGTTGTTCAACAACATGGCTTAAATATCCCTAAGGCTCCAGCCGCGGAAGAGAAAGAGAGAAATGGGAAAAATGACCGAAACTGGACTGCTCTGTCACATTTATACTGGTGCAGCCTAGCGTGCTAGGCTGCCGAGCTAGTGTGCGCTATCGACCTCGGCCGCAACCGAGAACCTCACTGCCCTACTCACTCGGCCAGGTAGCGTGCGCAGCCTTCCGGCCATAGCGCGCACTACCTGCCGGTCGTAGCATGCACAGTGCCCGACAGTAGCGTGCGCTACCTGCCGATCCACCCGAGTCCAGTACCCCACTGCCCTACTGCCTCGACCGACTAGCGCGCGCAGCCAACCGGCTGTAGCATGCGATACTTTCCGGCTGTAGCGCGCGCTACCTTCCGGACATAGCGTGCGCTATGCCGGTTCCTGCCCCAACCGTCCGGCTAATTCCCGCAACCATCCGGCCAGGACCCGCAACCGTCCGGCTAGGACCCGCAACCGTCCGGCCAGTGCACGACCACCAGGACTCGACGACTCGATTATCCGAAATCGCACGGAACGAACACGACAAAACGCTCGTGGGCAACATCATCGACCCGAAATGAAATACCATGCAACAATTAATCACACGCGACCATGAAAAGGGTCAAGACAACGAATATGAATGCGGATACCCACAACTTTGGGTAAATTACAAAATAGCCCAAAACGCCCGAAAATCACGATACGTGATCGAATAACCAAACCGAAGTTCACAACACGTCTAACATAGTTAAACGGACTTATGGGAAACTCGAAACAGTAGTTTCGAATGAGATTCACAAGAATCGAGCTCGAGTGCCGAAAAGTCGTTAAGAAACACGGAACTCAGCAAAACAACACCGAAACGAACTCGGATGACAAAAGTGCGAATTAATCATTCTCGGAATGATGAATGCATCCCAAGCGAGTCGTCAAAATGAACTCTCGCGAAAAAAAAGAAAATTAGGAAATCAAAATTGCGGATATTATATACTACCCTCCTTAAGAGAAGTTTCATCCGAAACTTAAAACAAGTAGGGAGGAGCAATATTCCGCCGGAAAACTCAACGAGATACACAAGAAATGCATAACTTACGCCCAACGGCGAAACATTACAAGCAACACAAAGGAATATACGGCGTGAAAACGCTGCCACGACGACCAACACAATGCCACGGTAGAAACATAATAAAACCAACAAGTGACAAGCGTCATCAAACAGATAGTACAATCAAGTCGATTATCCGAACAATCACAAAACACAACGAATGAAAATCAATACGATTGACCAACCCAACGGTTCATCAATCAAAATATGATCCAAACGCTGAATAAATACGGAATTCCTCGAAAACAAGACTAATTTCCCGAACTTAAGGGAATTACGAAGGAGTCTGAACGTTCAACAATCACAAGACGAGATCAACAAAAACCGAACAATCAAACTATCGAACCACAACGATCGAGACAACAAAAATCGAACAATCATGTTCGAATCACGAAGAACAATAAAATTCAAACAACAACTTCAAGGTTCACAAGAATCGAACCGAACTCGGAAAAGTCACAGCGATAACCAGATCGACTCAAAACAAGATCACAACTCGTTCGAACGATGAAACCGAAATACAGAACAAGTTCAGAAAGTATCAACGAACATGAGCGAGTCGATAGAATTGAGAAAGAGAAAATGCCGAAGCTAAAAATAATACGGGTATTATATTCGACCTCCTCTAAAAGAAGTGTCGTCCCCGAAACTCACAACAACAAAATCAAGGTGACAACAAAACAAGCAACCGACAAAAACATCCTTCAAAGGCCTCTTAAAGCCGATTCTTATAACTGTGCTGAAGTGCGAACTCCGAAAGTCTCGGCAGCCAATTCGCAAAACTGAATTCGGTGTCCCTCGAGTCCGCACTTGAAACGCGCATCGGCGAGAAGGACAATTTACACGTGCATGCCCCGGCACATCATGGTTGAAACGCCTCGGCTCGGCATACCGAAAATACAAATGCTAGATACAATGGGGCATAACGTCGCAAAACAACATAGCAGAGATGCCAAATCAGCACAACAAAGAATCATAACACATATCATATACAACAATTACCATCGTAAAGTAATACACACACAAACACTACAGCAACGACGGTATCGTTCGACGACCTCAACGGCCCGAACAATAACCAGCACATAGTTACAAACATTATGAAACAATCACACATGTACACAAACGTACAAACCCAAGATTTAACGGCTCACACAAGTGCGATAACACCCAAGCCACCACGAAATGAAAACATTAAAGATCATCATTTCACCTCCCACAAAGGGCTAACAAAACATATGCGTGGCGAACGACTCAACGTTCACACCACCAATTCAATCTCAATTCGGAGGGCTAACACCCTAACAACAATACCAACATCATACACACCTTCTCTGACCACAAGCAGGAAATGATGGGTTTTAAAAACGAAAACCACCTTTTGAAAACAGTTTGGAAACACCAGTTGATCTTGAGTATCATTTTACAAAAAGTTGAACAAACATCATTGTCGAGACTTTGAAAATCATCTTGTGTTTGAACAAAAATGAGGACACTTTTCTTTTAGTGAAAAACTTTCAAAAATATTCGACCCTCAGGTCTAAGCAAAGCATTTCCAAAATTACTGGAAAGAAAAAATATATTTTGGTCCTCAAGGTTGAAGAATTTTGAAACCGATAGTTGCGCTAGTAGGCGCCTTGAAAATATAATCCATTTAAAAGTACATCTCGAATTTTATTTTCTAATATACTCAAGGTTTTCGAAAATCTATGAGGCTAGATTGCCTAAAAACTCACATGTAACAATATTCACTTACATACAATCATAATACATGCATCAACTCGCTCAAAATCAAGACAACACCTGTCTTTTACCGGAAACAACAGTCAAATATCACAGTCAAAAGGACGTAAATAATGACAACACTCCTCATATAAATGAAACATGAGTAACATAAACGCATCACGAAACCGAGAATCTATATAAAGATTCCATCAAAATCAAACAAATAGCTCGTGTCACACGAGGCACAATACAATGAAGGGGGACTTACATCCACAGATCGCACGAAGATGATGATCGCCCCACGATACTAATCACGACCAACCAACTCAGACGACGCGTCACGACACGACTCAGTCAGACAAAATCCGACGAGACAAAACTCAAAAGACCCTACTTGACCCGACAGCCTAGGTTTCCACAACCTAAGCTCCGATACCATTTATGTAACACCTGTTGGGAAAAACAAACACCTGTATCGAAGCAGTAGGGATACTCGAATCACTGTATCGAATCTTATTTAGAGGTTTTGACATATATGCCAATCCGTATACTGTAAGGAAGCGTATCGAGGCTTCAAGGCTTTATCTGTATCAAAGACTGCCTCGAATCGGCATAAGTGAAGCTCATCGATCTGCAAGAAGAATTGTAAAAAGACCAAGTATGAAGCTGTCTCGATGCCTAAATACGGTCATCTTCCATACTGTTCACAAAAGGACAAGAAAGAACACAAGTCAAGTCCCGTTGAACAAAGAAGTATTTAAATACTCAAGGATAAAGTATTTAAATACGCGATGTCAGATCTTGAGAATCATGAAATCCGGATCATGTCATATTCCGTTGAAGGAAATCTTATTCAAGCGGATATATCTCAACGGATACTTTCTTGAGACTATATATATCCTTGAAGACATTGAAGATCGATTCTGAACCAATTCAAGTAACCTAATACTCAAGCTATCAAAGTTATCATCGAGCAAACATATCTCCAAAGCATCTTGCAAGTTAGAGCGAAAGAGATATACGATTGCTCAACATCAAGAAGACTATCATCGGCTCAAGAACTTTATATTCAAAGTGCTGTTCTTACACAGTTACATACCTTTTACCTCTGTGTAAAAACCGAGCTCTGTGTGAACTCAACAAGTTATTCGACTGTGTGGGACGAATAAGGATGAAGCTTTGGAACTGTGTGAAGAAGCTAGTCAAGAAGGAAGCTTTAACCAATCTGTGTGAGCGGTTGAAAGTGGCGTTCTTTGTATCAATCTGTGTGAGCGATACAAGGATAGGTTTGTTTATAATTACGTAGTTGTGTACGCATAATTATAATAAACTTTACTCTGTGTGGAGGACCGGTGGACGTAGAGGTTTACCTCGAACCACTTAAATTCTTGTGTTATTTACCTTTTCGCTTTTGTTTGAAATAAGCGTGATATATTAAGTATACACCAAATACGTCGTTCTTTGTATCCACGGCAACTAAGCGTATCCAAGACTTCCGCTACGCACTCGATTTAGATTCCATACGATTTGTTGTTTAAGCGATTTTCCAAAGCGTATCCGGTATACTTAAGTGGCCAACAAGTGGTATCGAGAGGTTGATTCTAAAAAGAATCGGTCGTATTTCTTTTTAACCGAATCGATTCAAATCACTTATTTTCAAAGCAGTTTCTTTCATTCCTATATTATCGGTATGGATACTTCTATGATTAACAAAGTCCTATGTTCTCTATTAACGAATTTGATTTGGAGAATTAGAATGGAAGCTCATCTTGCGGCAATGCACGAAGAGATGATTTTTGTTATACGGGATGGTCGATCAAGATCATGAAGGTCAATCCGGCCGAAGGATTGAGGGCCAAGCCCATCTTTGAAATGCTCGAGAAAGAACACGAGCAATGGACAAGCGATGAAAGGAAGCGAGCCAATCTCGACAACGTGGCTAAGAACGCGTTATTTGTCACTCTTGACAAAGGCACGTTCTCAAAGGTAAAGAGCCGCAAAATGACGAAAGAAATGCAGGATAAACTCAAGTTAATTTGTGAGGCCGAGCTCTCAAAAGAAAACAAGATTTCAAAACTTACTCAAAGAATTTGAATCTTTTGAAATGAAACCAACGGAAACACTTGAGGAACTTGACCTCGATTTCTTGGTATTGTTGGTGAACTTGAAGCGTTAGGCAAGATTTACACCCAAAAGGAGAAGAACTTAAAAATTTTCAGATCTCTCGGCCCGATGGGACATTAAGACCACAACTATGCGTGTATCCTGTAATCTTAATGAAATATCCACTTTTGATCTCTTCTCGACCTTAAAGCTTTTGAGTATGACATTGTGAAGAGAGAAAGTGAAGAATCTCCTTCAAAGGTCACGACTCTCGCTCTGTATCGAACCGTCGACACGGCATGCCTAGCTCGTCGAAGCCCGGTCACAAGAATGCCGACAGTGGCGACGACATCCTGTCACAAGATGAAATGGCGCTTCTAATGCATAAATTCAAAAGTTCATTAAACGATGGAAAGACTCCTACGAGCCCAAACACATCAACAAGGTAAATACGAAACATCATCTGGTGATGCTAACTGTGTTATAAGCTAGGAAACCGAGCCATTATGCAAACAAATGTCCTCATCCCAAAGTCCAAAGATTGCACGAGGCCGAGCAACAAGAGAGAGATGAAGAAGGCGTGCTTGGAAAGACAAGCTCAAGGCCACGATTGGAGAATCGAAGCCTCCCCACACCATCCAAATCGTGAGAATGTCTTGGTGGTCATGAAAGTGATTCATCGGACGATGAGTTCGATGATAAAGCATATATGTGCTTTATGGCCAAAGATGTTCCAGAAGGTGAAGACGGTGACGATGAGGTAAGTTCAACCTCGGTTATTCCACCTAATGCATCTCATACTTTTGAAAATATGATGAATGAATTTAAAAACATTCAAAAGGCCCATGAGACTCTAAAAGCGAGAATATACGACTTGATTAACAAATTTAGAGTGAAAGATGAGAATGACTTCTTGAAGATAAACTATGAAAATATGTCTCTTGATTGTGAAACCAAAGAAGGTCGATTTTGAAAAACTCATGGAGAGCAATCATCAACTTGCTCATGAATTAAATGAGGTTAAAACCCATAATGAGAGCAAGACAAATGATTTGGTTCTACTACAAACCAAAATTACAACTCTCGAGAAGCGAAAGCGAACTTGAGACCATTAAAGTCTTTTGAAAAATCGTCCAAAAGAATGGAAGAAATTCTAAGCACCGGGCAACATGCTCATGATAAAAGTGGCTTAGGATACGGCTCATGTTCGAATAAAGGTAAAACTAGTCTTGTGTTCGTCAAGAGTGTGGAACACATTCGAGAATCGAAGATGCTCCTAGTCCCATAAAGGAACCTGTATGCCGAGAAAACCAAGGCTGCCATTCCGCCTCCACAACTCTACTATTCGAGGCAGTGGAACCAACGGCCACTCGAAGGCGTAATCTAAAGCATGCCCCACAAGCATATCATCAAAGCCGGATCATTCGAGAAGAAGACGGTATCCAACCACCAAAGGCCCTTGCACGTACACTCGATGCAGTGCGCCTAGGTATTGGATACAGAGCCCCGTTATCCCTCTAGGCAATGAGATGCCGATTCGGTATCAACAACGGCATTGGGAATCCAGTGGAGACCCGGAAGACAAGGCTGTTAGGCTAGGAAAATGGCTCCACCTCCTAGACGGCACTCGATCTTGGAATAATAATAATAACTTGATTTTTACATGCATAGTAATTATCATGATTATAACAACTACGGATATGCCCCGTAGATATCGCAATCTTGCAGAGTACATCCAATGATAAACCCATTCTTTGTCGGAAAATCTGGGTACCTAAAGGAACTAACATATATGGACCCAAAATCAAAGGGGACCTAAATCTACCTAATTTCTTTGTTACGGGACATTCTAGAGGAGGATACAGGTACTTCGATAGTGGATGCTCTCGTCACATGATTTGGAGACAGGAGCAAGCTATCGATTTTGTAGAAGGTCGCGGTCCAAAAGTTCGCCGGTGATAAGTCTAAAGTAAGAACAAGAGGAAAGGAAACCTACTTGTCGGGAAATTCAAGGTCACCGATGTTGCATATGTTGAAGGCTTACAGTATAATCTACTTAGTATTAGCGATTCTGTGATAAACAGTTCTCGGTGAAGTTCTATATAGATCGGCAGAGAGTCAAGAACACCCAAACCAAGGAAGTTGTGCTTACGAGACGAGATCGGGTAATATGTACATTCTTTGGAAGCCTATGAGCTCCTCAATTCCATGTTTTGTTGCCAAAGGCACTGCAGATCTTAGTGGCTATGGCACAAGAGGATGTCTCACGTCAACTTCAAGACGATCAACAAGCTTTCAAGACAGGGTATGGTTAGATGTTTGCGGATATGTCATTCAAGAAGGACGGCGTCTGCGGACCATGCAGAAAGGCAAGCAAATCAAGTCAACCACGAAAAGCAAATCCTACCTTTCAACCCAAAGAGTGTTGGAAATGCTACACATGGATCTCTACGGTCTGTAGACCCGGTAAGTTTGGGAGGTAAGAATTATTGCATGGTTGTTGTTGATGATTACTCGGTATGCTTGGACGATCTTTCTTAGCAAGAAGAAGGAAACAACATCAAGGTGCCCGAGCTCTGAGGAAGTTGCAAAATGAAAAAGCGTCAAGTATCGTGTGCATTCGTTCCGACAGAGGTACTGAATTTACTAACCGCTTTATAGAGCAATACTGTTCGGAGAATGGCATACATCATGAATACTCAGCTGCCCGTACACCTCAACAAAATGGTGTTGCCGAGCGAAAGAATAGGACGTTGAAAGAAGCAACAAGGACAATGATTGCCGCAAGCAAATTGCCACAGCGTTTAAGGGGTGAAGCAACCAATATAGCGTGCTACACTCAAAACCATTGTATCGTCAACAAGCACCACAACAAAGCGACTTACGAGGTATGGAATAACAAAACTCCATTAGTTTCGTATTTTCACATTTTGGATGCGGGTGTTATGTTTTGAACAATGGGAAGGACCAACTTAGAACCTTTGATGAAAAATCGGATGAAGGAATATTCGTAGGATACTCCTCCGTCAAAGAAAGCTTTGAATCTTTAATAAAAGGAGGTGACGATCGAGGAATCGATTCATGTAGTGTTCGACGAACCACACCATGACCCTACGGGAGTAGATGATATCACTCGGGACATTCACCATCTTTCTATCTTGGATCCACCTACACCCATAGAACTGTAGTTGATTTAGAAATCAACCCGCATTTGTAAGAATCGATGTGGATGAAGCCGATTGCATGTCAAGGCTGTACCCACGAAACTTCGATCTGATGCGGGATCTGAACTAGAACCCGACCGAAGATGGTTGAGAGATCACCCGCAAGAGCTGATCATTGGAAACATTAATGCGGTGTTTCTACTCGTAGGAGAATACAGAGTACACAAGGAAATGTACTTTGTGCACAAGAAGAATCTAATCTTTGAAGTCTCACGGTTTCTGAATGGAAATCTCAATCCGAACTTAGGAGACTCAATATGTGCACTATCGTTGTATTCTTAGCCCGATCAGAACTGTTTCGACCATAGACGCTCTTAACAACTCTCATTGGATAACATCTATGGAAGAAGAGCTTAACGGTTTGAAAGAAACAATGTATGGTATCTTGTACCCAGGCCAGACACACCAATCGGTTATAGGAACCAAATGGGTATTTGAAACAAAAAGGATGGAAATGGACTTATCATAAGGAATAAATCCAGACTAGTAGCACAAGGCTATTGTCGGGAAGAAGGAATCGACTATGATGAAACCTTCGCCTGTAGCGAGACTAGAAGCCATTAGGATATTTTTAGCCTTTGCCGCCCATAAGAGTTTTATCGTATACCAAATGGACGTCAAGAGTGCTTTCTGAGCGGAGAGCTTACGGAAGAAGTTTATGTTGAACAACCACCGGGGTTTGCCAACATAGACGGTATCGATCTAGTTTACGAGGCTAAGGAAAGCGGCATACGGACTTAAACAAGCTCCTAGAGCACAGTACGAAACCTGTCCCGATATCTAACCAACAACGGATTTGAGAAGGGTGTCGACAAAACATTGTTCAAGATACGAAGGTGATGACCTTCTAATGGTACAAATCTATGTCGATGATATTATTTTTGGTTCAACTAACCTTGCTCTATGTCAAAGGTTCTCACATCTCATGCAAAGCAAATTTGAAATGAGTATGATGGGGAACTTAGTTATTTCCTAGGTTTGCGAGTAAAGCGATTGCCTACGGGTATATTCATCAACCGGAGAAATACAAAGAAGGAGCTTCTCAACAAATTTGGAATGAACAATTCCAAATCCTCGCCAACCCCATGAGCACTTCCGCAAATTAGTCTTGATGAAGCCGAAAGCCGTTTGACCAATCACTCTACAGAAGCTCATCGGTTCGCTCCTGTACCTAACGCTAGCGAGCCCGATATCGATTCTTTGTTGGAGTGTGTACGAGATACCAAGTTGCACCTAAGGAATCACACTTCAATACGACTAAGCGAATCTGAAGTACATCAAAGGCAGTCGATGCGGGGCTGTGGTATCCTAAGGAAGGCGGATTCGATTTAGTTGGATACGGCGACTCGGATCTCGGAGGTGCAAGCTAGATAGGAAGAGTACAAGTGGAACTTGTCACTTTCTCGGACCTAGACTCGTATCTTGGTTCGAAGAAGCAATTGGCTAATTCTCTTTCCACGGTGAATCAGTACTATCTTTGGTAGGCTGCTGTATGCGAATCCTTTGGATGCAACAAGCTGTCGATTATGGAATCGATGCTAGAGAGACTCGAATCATGTGTGATAGCACGAGTGCAATCGCAATCACGCACAATCTGTCTTTGCACTCGCGCACTAAGCATATCAACATGAAGCATCATTTTATCGGGAATCATGTCGAGAACAAGGATGTTCGCACGAAAAAGTTCATACGGACATCCGGTGGCCGACATTTTCACCAAGCCTCTCGACACGGCAAGATTCAACATGCTAAGAACGAGTGGGAATACTACGGCGGACTCCTGTAAGTAAATTCTGCTTTTACTCAACAATTGAGGGAATCTTTGTAAGACCGTGAATACTGATATCAACATTAATTATCTATACACTCGAAACATCAATACGATCAGAGCGAGCGAAGGCATATGAATTCTACGGTGATGTGTGCGATAATTAAGGGGGAATCTTGTAGGACCCATGAATCTGACATTAATCGAAATATTGCTGTATGGAATTTAAAACCTATTAGTACCTTTTTAAGGGGGAACGTATCGGCGGAGAACAAAGACATGCTAGAGGATTTCGATTCATTATATAATATAAGTTTATTTCCTTTTAAAATAATTTTTGTCCACGTGCCTGTTTTTATGTCAAACGTCATGTTCATTAAATGCCTTACACGACATCTGGACAAGCTGAATCTCAAAAGCCGCGATGTTTTTAAATTGTTTATTATTTTTAAACCGCCGTTTTTAGGCATTTAGGGTATCAACCTATGTCGAAGTGGGACCCATTGTATTTTAAAACCTTTTAATGGATTAGCGTACGATTACACTCAATCCATCTTGGCCGTTGATTTCAAAATCGGTTCCCATCCCTTAAAATCGACCATTCGTACTCTGCAAACCCTATTTCGCCGCCCAAGTATAAAAGGGTATGTCGCCATTAGAGACTCTTTACGCTTTCGCAATTACAGAGTTCTCAAGCAACGACTACATATTTTACGCATTTTCACTGCGAATTTCTCTTATTTTCTTCCACCTTCGTTTTAAGAAAACTTCAATGGCTAGTCAATCTTCTTCCCTGCTCAAGAAAACCTCCAACATCATTGATGGCCGGATCTTCTCGAAACCTGTCATCATCGAGCGTATCATCTCGGAAATCAACGACACCGAACCAATGGAGTATATTATTACTCGTCTTGAACAACAAGGTCTCTATCGCTTCGGGAGCAAAACCGCCGACAAATACGATGCCCATCTGGTTGAGGAATTCTACCTCAATGCCTCCGTTCGTTTTCTGTCACTAGCCCAGGGAGGACACGTTGCTGACATCACTGCAACAGTCCAAGGAGTGCAAATCTGCATCAATAGCGACCTACTCCAGAAAATCTACAGGCTGCCCGCCGACGGCCTGACCATGGACCAACTTGAGACGTTCGGGTCTCAAGAGCTTATTACCAAGTTTTATGGACTATTTACAGGGTCCAAAGTGGTTGATATGGTGACAACCACTTGTCACAAGAAAAATTTTCTTCTTCATTTCGTTTATCTGCATGACTTCTGTTCCAGAATCATTGAAAATCGAACCGGTGCGTTCGAGATGTGCACGAACCTAAGGTTTAGAATGATGGTAGCTATTTTGACTGTGAAAAGGTCAATTGGTGCCAAATCATTCGAAGCGTCTTCAAGAAGAGGTGTGCAAGCACGCCACCCAAAAGAAATCCTTTGGTTTAATCTTGAACTACATTCTGACGAGGTGCGGAGTGACGCAATCCTCCGACGCCAAGAAAAATAGCTCCAGAATATATTTAGGAGGCGTCAAGCCCACTGCTTATAACCAGAGCACCATGCATGCCAATCACCCGAGAACCAGGCACATGCCTATTTCTGACAACCCAAGAGATGAAACCGTGAAGGTCCCAGAAATGGAATCTTCAAAGAAGAAGCGCAAGCGTTCTCACAGCAAGAAACACTCTGCTGGTGAGAAGTCCAAGAAGAGACTAAGGAGGCTCTCAAAAATCAAAACCAAGCACTCCGAGGATGTCTCGCCCGTGGCGCAACCCACTGAAGAACCCCAGGGCCCAACCCCTGTGGAAGAGGTGTCTCATACTGCATCGACAGTAGATCCCGAGCCTTTGGCGGCTACGACGGATATAGAGACATCTGCCAACATTCAAGACTTTAGCGAGTCGGCTGCCCATTCGGAGCCAAAAGCTACTTCTCCTCTACGGGATCCCACACCCGTGCAGGATCCAATTTCCTTCAGGGCACCATCCCCTGCAAGGAGTCCATCTTCCGTACAGGATCCCATACCTGTACCGGAATCCCTCGAAACAGCGTCTCCAGACGTTATTCGAAGTCCCTCCCCTGACTCGATCATAAATCAAACACTTCTTTCGGTTCGAATTGACCACGCGTACGAAAGATTCCTGCAATGGAAAGGCTATAGGCTAGCTCCGTACGACATACTGTACAACTGGAGCGAATGGAGCCACGAAGAGAGGTTCGTCTCCGAAGTAACAGACTCAACTGAAATTGAGGCTCTGCTTCGATGGGACAATGCCTCTTGCAAAGATCTAATAGAAAGCCACCTGCTGCACAAATCGCGCGAGAAGAAAAGGAAAGAAGAAGTCAGAGGATTCTCCCGTTAATCCAAAAGATGACGACGATCATGACTCAGACGACGACGACGATGCTCTACAAGCAGGTCTGAGAATGAGCCGTGAAGAGGCTGAAGCCCGAGACGCCTCTCCACACAGAAAAGACGAAGGGCCTTCTAACCAAGCCAATCCCCCTTCGCCACAGGCGGAGAACATTCCCGACCAGGAGGAATCAGTCCCTCCAGTCGAGGAACTTCAAGAAATTTTGGAACAGGCACCCGAGCCTGCTGCGACCGAAGAAGCTATTCCTGCAAACCAACAGGAGGATTCAGTCCCTCCTGCATCCATATCCGCCGAAGAACCTTCGCCACACGACGCTTCTGAACCAACTGTCGCCGAACCACAAGAAGCTGCCCCCGCCCCTGCAACCTTGGAATCCGAGGACGGTACTGAACCTGAGGATGTCCAACTTACTTCACGTCCATCCGTGAATGTAAGGAGGTTGAACGGCGCTGAAGACTTCGCCCAGCCTGACTCTCCGATCTCTGCTGCACGTAAAGAGCGCCTGCGAGCTCTTGGCCTTCAGACTGTATTTATCCAAGATGCGAACGCTCTATCTTAGTTGAAAAGGCACTGAATGGATGCACACTGCCGTCGAAGAAATGACCACTCTTCAACACGAAGTATCTCGAGTTGTCGACGCATTCATTCTTACGAGAAGTTTTCAAGCAAGCCTTGAAGATCATGGAAGATAAACAAGAGCAATGCTCAAGGAGGAAGCTACAAAGACAAGGATTACTGAAGCCAAGGCTGCTGTGCAATGATCGAGAACAACTCTCAGCTGCGTGCTCACGACAAATGCATTAAAGATATGTCGAGACTCTTTCCTCCCTTGTTGAAAGAATAAACAAGATCGAGACCAAACAGACGCCGCTCTTGAAATCTGCAAAGTCTTGATGAAGCCAAAAAGGGGAAGAGGCACGAGAAGCGCAAGGAGAATAAGGCGCAACAGAAAGGGAATTTGAGTGCTCGAACAATATCAACTTCTTGAATTGAACAAACTAGCACCTCAATCCCAAAGTTTTAAAATTTCGGGCTCCAGGAGAATTCCATGACCCAAATGTCCCTTGGCAAAATCTTATCCAAAGACCTTCGGAAATACGTGCACGACCAACCGCAACCCAACTGCCGGCGAAGTGAAGCCTTTGGAGGAAGAATGAGCTGATGAGATATTTTGTCGACTCGTCAGGGAATCCGCCATCTTCAAAAATTATAAAACGTTAGCGGAAGCGGCAGATAAGTTTTCAAAGATGCTAGAAGAAGGTAAACTCCCTCTCCAAATCGAAATGAAATCAAAACATAGAAGAGGAGATCGGGTCACCCATCCAGAAGATTGGATACTTGCCTTTGATTGTTCA
This sequence comes from Orobanche coerulescens, assembly GCA_033398695.1. Lineage (NCBI taxonomy): Eukaryota > Viridiplantae > Streptophyta > Magnoliopsida > Lamiales > Orobanchaceae > Orobanche > Orobanche coerulescens. The sequence continues at coordinate 28,806,470 of CM065808.1, read as the reverse complement.
TATGAAGGAAGAGCGATTTACCAGGATCGAGGCAATGATTCACTTCAAAACTGGTGGCGCGGCACCGAGAATGAGCAAGGAAAAAGACCATGGAGGCATGCGGATTGTAGATAAAGAGCTGAAATTTATGTACATTATTTTTGTTTTTGTAATTTCTATTCGAAACAGCAAACTTTGTACTCAATCATTTTGTATATCAATAAAATAGTTTGTTTGTCTTGAAAGATTACAACTCGTAATCTCTTTGCGTTAATGTATGATTACTTAAAAGTGTTTGATAGGAATCTCAAGTTAGACAAACTTGATTGAAAAATAAGGTATACGAACTAGTCTACGAGCAGTTCATAATTTGATTGTAAAACTTAGAAATACATTGTAAGATTGTGCTGCACGCCAATCATAGGCTTAAGTTGTAATAAATCTCAAACTGTATCGAACATGCTGCGAGCGATTCATTATTGTAGACTAAGTCACTAAGTCGACCTATTGACAAAAGACCAAGAAATGCGAAGTCATCGAAAAGAATGCTTCATGAAGAAGGTTTTGGCATCATCAAGAAGACTCGAAGAGTTAAGTAAGAAGGTCTTGGCAAATTGTCAAAAAGGGGGAAATTGTTGGGAAAAACAAACACCTGTATCAAAGCAGTAGGGATACTCGAATCCTGTATCGAATGTTATTTAGAGGTTTTGACATATATGCCAATCCGTATACTGTAAGGAAGCGTATCTAGGCTTCAAGGCTTTATCTGTATCAAAGACACGCCTCGAATCGGCATAAGTGAAGCTCATCGATCTGACAAGAAGACTTGTAAAAAGACCAAGTATGGAAACTGTCTCGATGCCCTAAATACAGTCATCTTCCATACAGTTCACAAAAGGACAAGAAAGAACACAAGTCAAGTCCCGTTGAACAAAGAAGTATTTAAATACTCAAGGATAAAGTATTTAAATACTGCCAGTCTTCAGATCTTCAGAATCCCGCGAAATCCGGATCATGTCATATTCCCGTTGAAGGAAATCTTATTCAAACGGATATAACTCAACAGATACTTTCTTCAGAGACTATATATATCCTTGAAGACATTGAAGATCAGTTACGAACCAATTCAAGTAACCTAATACTCAAGCTATTAAAGTTATCATCAGAGCAAACATATCTCCAAAGCATACTGCAAGTTAGAACGAAAGAGATATACAGTGCTCAACATCAAGAACAACTATCATCAGCTCAAGAACTTGATATTCAAAGCTGCTGTTCTTACCTGGTTACATACCTTTTACCTCTGTGTAAAAACCGAGCTCTGTGTGAACTCAACAAGTTATTCTGACCTGTGTGGGACGAATAAGGACGAAGCTTTGGAACTGTGTGTGAAGAAGCTAGTCAAGAAGGAAGCTTTAACCAACTGTGTGAACGGTTGAAAGTGGCGTTCTTTGTATCAATCTGTGTGAGCGATACAAGGATAGGTTTGTTTATAATTACGTAGTTGTGTACGCATAATTATAATAAACTTTACTCTGTGTGGAGGACCGGTGGACGTAGATGGGTTTACCTCGAACCACTTAAATTCTTGTGTTATTTACCTTCGCTTACTTGTTTGAAATAGCTGTGATATATTAAGTATACACCAAATACGTCGTTCTTGTATCCACGGCAACTAAGCGTATCCAAGACTTCCGCTACGCACTCGATTTAGATTCCATACGGTTTGTTGTTTAAGCGATTTTCCAAACTGTATCCACTATACTTAAGTGGCCAACAACCCCCAATCCACTCAGGGATATTACACGCCGTAGACCCTCTCCTCGATGATCTACCAGGCTGGTAACTAAAATCAAACATCTCAACAATGCCTTTAAGGCTAAAATGACTCAGTAGACCGATTTGGTCTTGCAATAAATACATACAACTCAAACACATTACATGCCCACGCAGGGGTCGAATACAACACACTCCCGTATAATGGGAAAGAATACTGCGACGGAAAATAAACTATAACTAAACCAATACGACATCAACGGGTCCTCGTGTGATTAGTATCATTCATCTTTCATCATCCTTCGTGCCGACCTGTGTTATGCTCCCAAACACGAATGCAAAGCAGACATCCACCCCGAATACTGGGGTTAGCAAAACTCCACTATTTTGCTAGTGCAAGAACAAAGTGCAAATACAAGCCATCTGATTCACATTCCACGAATAACAATAGCAGAATCCTCAAAGATCCAAACGTAGCGAAAAGTACTTCCCGAGGCAAGAGTTTGGGTAAACATTCCAAAACCGAAAGATCACAAATAAAGGGAAACAATTTATAAAACAGTTTAAAATGCCATCGAGAGTTTTAATAGAAAACAATTTAGTATTACCGAATCCTTCTCTTTCCAAAATCAACAGGTGTCACAGTCCAAAGGTTTTGTTTTCACAAATGAAACCAACAATAATACACAAGGTTAAAACTCACGTCACGCGTCCTCAACGGACATAAAACATACACACGCACCCGTGAAGTTTCACTCGTGAATCCAGGGCGAAACCATTGGACTCCCTCTATGGCCCCGTCGAACCCTCCCGAGGTGAGCAAACACATTCACAAAACATACACACACACTCGTGAAGTTTCACTCGTGAATCCAGGGCTATACCATTGGACTCCCTCTGTGGCCCCGTCGAACCCTCCCGAGGTGAGCAAACACAAAGAACAAATGACGAAAGTTCAAGTGTTTCCCCCAAAACGGCCAAGAACACGATTCGTCCCATCAAAACACGAAAATGGAAATCCAAATCGAAATATGGATATACAATCCATAGGATATGTTTAGCAACATCATTTAACAACAATCTATCCATCAAAAACGGATGGAAAATGAGATCAGGAACAAATCCCCCAAAAAGTCGATTCGAAGGAAATCAAGAAATATACTTTGATTCGACGAAGAACAATGGATTAAATGATGTTAAACACAAGAATACTACTAAGATTAATCATAACCATCATGAATTAATCAACCATACGGAACGAATCGGACAAAAATGCAAAAACCCCAAAATTTCTCAAAATAGGGTTGTAGGAAATCTCACCTTGATTCGCTGGATCGAAGGATGATATAGGATGATCAATCAATGATATGAACTCAAGAACTTCGTGGATTTGTTGTTCAACAACATGGCTTCAATATCCCCAAGGCTCCAGCCGCGGAAGAGAAAGAGAGAAATAGGAAAAATGACCGAAACTGGACTGCTCTGTCATATTTATCTCGGGTGCGACCTAGCGTGCGCTAGTCGCCGAGCTAGCGTCGCTATCGGCACGGGCCGCAACCAGAACCTCAACGCCTCTACCGGCTCGGCGGTAAAGTGCGACCTTCCGGCCGTAGCGCGCTTACTGCCGGTCGAAGGCGCGGTGCGGCAAAGAGCGTGCGCTACCTGCCGATCCACCCGAGTCCAGTACCCCACTGCCCTACTGCCTCGGCCGACTAGCGCGTGCAACCAACCGGCCGTAGCGTGCGCTACCTTTCGGCAGTAGCGCGCGCTACCTTCCGGACGTAGCGTGCGCTACGCCGGTTCCTGCCGCACCCGTCCGGACAGTGCCCACAACCATATAGCCAGGACCCAGAACCATCCGGCCAGGCCCCCCAACCGTCCGCCAGTGCCCGACCACCAGTACTCGACAACTCGATTATCCGAAATTGCAGGCGAACACGACAAAATGCTCGTGGGCAACATCATCGACCCGAAATGAAATACCATGCAACAATTAATCACACGCGACCATGAAAAGGGTCAAGACAACGAATACGAATGCGGATACCCACAACTTTGGGTAAATTACAAAATGGCCCAAAATGCCCGAAAATCACGATACGTGATCGAATAACCAAACCGAAGTTCACAACATGTCTAACAAAGTTAAACGGACTTACGGGAAACTCGAAACAGTAGTTTAGAACGAGATTCACAAGAATCGAGCTCGAGTGCGGAAAAGTCGTTAAGAAACACGGAACTCAGCAAAACAACACCGAAACGAACTCGAATGACAAAAAGTGCATAATTTATCATTCTCAGAATGATAAATCGGTCCCAAGCGAGTCATCAAAACGAACTCTCATGAAAAAAGAAAAGTACCGGAAATCGAAATTGCGGATATTACAGCAGAACTATGCTCTGCATTTGCACGTCTGTTGGATCGTGGTATTAGGATTCGGCCCCTTCCGCAGCCTCGTCCCCCTCTGCCACGGCCTCTCAAATATCTTTCCATACTGAAAGAATCAATTCGTAAAGATAACCATAAGTATAGTTCATGATACCAATCAGAATTCATGCTAAGTTAATAGCAACAAGAAATTACATATTCAAGAAAATAATTCGCAATAATATTATCGACACTGCGAGTGTCACACAGACAGAATATCATATCGACGTTGAGTCGAACAATTTCAATCATATAATCAGTTCAAAATTCACTTCGAATTATCAATCAGATAAATCTTGCCGCAATCCTCGAAAACGACAAGATCAACAAGGAGATTCATTTCAATATCAATATCATGCTAGTTATTAAATTATGGATCATAAAGTACGTACCACATTTGGCTCGTAGGATCAGGCGCTTGCACGGGTCACACGTGACACGAAGGTCTCTTGATACTAGTTCAATACACAAAGACTCAAAAGAAAAAGAAAAATGACTTTGTTCTCTGATACCATATTCTGTAACACCCCATATACGGCGGCCATTACGGCCGTGGACCCCACACTGGGACCCACCAGGCGATACCTAAAACACAGATTAAATACAATACATGTGATACCGAACCACAATACATAATACTTACTCCGATTAGGAGTTTACAGTAGTATGGCCAACGGCCTTATTATACACAGGATCCAAAATATAAGTATAACCCATATGGAGATGGAATATACTTTAAATAACAATACATTTGTTCATAATTAAAAAAAATAAAGCGGACAGATAACATTATACGGTACGAACATGACCGGACAACAAAAGACTTGGGCCCCCCGAACTAGTATCCTTCGAACCCTTCGCCATCACCATGATCTTCCCGTGACTTGCCTTTTCCTCGACCTAAAATACAACACAAGTATTTCGCCCAACACAAGGTCAGATATACATGATAAATGGTTTCTCAAGATATTATACAATTCACATATATAAGATTCCAAGGAAAATAACCCGACTAACGAACATACCCCTCGGGCGTATGAACGCTTAGTCACAAAACGTCGAACACATCCAAATATATAAATAGACTATGAACGACTAGGATATTACGTCTCAAGATGGACATCACAGTACACCAGATCCGGAAATGTGTCAGTGCACATGTCCACCCCGTATACAGAATCTAGGATATACGTGGGACAATGTACCTAATTAGCCTCACGAACTATGTCTCGTGTGCACAGTCCAATACGGAAACATCCACGCATGACTATATATGTGCCTGGCTAAAAACCAATCGGAACGCAGATATGATTCCGGATATATCACGATACAACATGACAACGAATTCAATAAATCACATATCCGATTAAGGATCAAGAAACTCAACGAAATGACAATAAGGATCAATGGTTCAAAATGACAAACTTGGGAATGCAATCCCACAATGAAAACGGTACATCATCAAAAATAATATCAATTCACGGATCACAATTTTATAAGTGTTTCATATACATGAAATGCATAATCATCACAAGAATCCAAACATAATTATAATCAAGCAAGATAACTTGCCTCAATACGGAGGCGAGAATAGTCCTTCCTTCACAAATGAACGAACGGTCCTCGACTTAATATCGGTTACTCGAACAATCAACCTTGTAAGGGATACAATCCATTCAATAACATATTTTCATAACTATCGATGACTAGTTCAGCGAATCGATATCCTAAATTCAATTCACTTAGTTAGACTATCTTTGCATTAATTCCATTACAAAGATTCATACTAACTCTAATTTATACTCATTATTGGTTATCATTCAAGCTGCTCTCAAACACTCATGTGGTTCAAATGAATGAGCATTTATCAAGGACAATCCTCAAGGAGAACTTGCTAAAATGGACATGCTGATAGAATTTCTTAAAATCAACATCAATATTTTGAAAGATATAATCCGAACAACTACGTTCATAAAACATTGATTAAAATGAAGGTTACTCGGTGATTATCATTGCTCAACGAATCATGAGTTTGTAAAATTAATACTATGTTCATCGATTATGAGTTCATCAAGTTAGTTTAGTGATATAGTTGAGTTATTCATCCCAAGATCATTACGAAATCATCATCAAGGTGAATTAACATCTCTGAACTATAATCTTATGTTGATGAAATCCAAGGTTCAACCAATTCTAATGAGGAACCTAAGTTCATCTAGTTCAAAATCTCTCTAAACATGATAGTTGATTCAATATAATGATAAAAATTCCATATACACATTAACTTATCTAAAATGGAGTTAGTGATTATTATCATCTTAGTAATGTTAATAGTGTTGTGTCAAGATTTATACATCTCAACAAGCGATCGGCACAGAGACCGGGCGACCAAGCCAGAGTCGAATGAACCACGGCACACCTACAGAACGGAGATCCCAGATCAAGTCCAAGTGTCGAGCGATCGACATCCAAGGCGATCGTCTCTTAGCACCTGGCGATCGACTCTGGTGACCGACCAAGGACGACCGCCTCATGCCAGCATCCGTCAAGCCAGCGAAGACCGAATCTCGGGATAGAGACCCATGTGCAGATCCGGAAAAGGCGTCAGCCCTTTGACCCCACTGTCACCGGCTTTCACCAACCGACAGACCCGTTGAAAGGTGTAGAGTGGGACCTCCCGAGACAGCGACAGTAGACGCGTGTTGTCCTCTCATTGGTTCGCCCAGCTGGCTGCTAGCAGCAGCCGTGGACTTTAAGGCAACCAGCCCATGTGCTAAAAGATGATCGCCCCCCTTATTATAATATAGGAAAGACGATCGTCCGTCAGTAAAAAGGCATCCTGTTCCTATAAATAGAAGGCATCCTGCACTTGGAAAAGGGCTTGGTTTCTCTGGCATTCTCCCGAACACAAGGTTTCTCACTTTTGGCAACGCTATACACTTCGGACATATATCCATCTCTCACTCTCAGACCTCTTAATCCTAAGACAGTTGGCAGAAACGAGAACAAGAACTCATAGCAGCTCTAGTTCTTCCGGCAAACACCAGCACTCAAAGCTAGATAATCAGGGTCTTTACATTCCTTGTAAATGTACTCTTACATTAATATTTGTACTCCAACGTATTCGTATTAATAATATCTCGCGAGAGCATTCAAGCCCGGGCCTAACAAACCCGGCAAATCTTGTGTTATTCACTTTCCCACGGACGTGCTCTCGCAATTTGTTTGTTACTCGACCGTTCCAGCAATATCATCTCCGGATAATATTTCGGGCAACAACAATTGGCGCTAGAGGAAGGGCATCTTAACCTTCATTTTTATTCCGACCGTTTCAAAGAACACTCACTGTTCTCCGGAGCATATACTTGAAGAAACACTCACTGTTCTTCAAAGAATGCTTTCAGAATCATGACTTCTGCCTCCACATCGAACAGAGCCACTGGCCGATCCGCCGGACGCCTTACTCTGGTTCAATCCGAGCCCCAGCCGACGGCATAAGGTATATGTGGCGGAGCAAGACTCTTGATCCCGCCCCCAAGAGACGGCCCAAGCCTCTCGATCGATCAGTTCCAAACCACGGAACAGATTGAAGAGGCCATGGCCATCCTACGGGAGCAACGGAGAGCATTCGATGCGCCCGCTATAACCCCCTCGGCCATCCGCCGCGTGAGCAAACTGAAGTTCAAGGGGCTACTGGGAGAGCGATCGCCAGAAGGCCCCGATGCAGAAGAAAAGGCGCCCTCAAGGCGGGATAATTCTGTATTCAGTTGCTTGGGAAGCGACCCGTAATGGCGACCGGGGCATTCTGGCCCTAGCCATGAGACGACGGAGCCCGAATCCGTAACCAGGAGTTCGGCATACCTAACTCTCAGAAGGCAGGCCGACCATCTGACTATTCGCCGAAAAACCAAGATCAGCGGCGACGACCTCATTGCCTACCGCGGAGCTAGGAGATCGGTACACGATCGCCTCGGCTCCCGCTTCGAGAGCCATACCACGAGCGACCAAGCTACGGCGATGGCCGCGATGCAACGCCAGCTTGATGACATGAAGGCGCTCCTAGAAACTGGGGCAGGTGCCAAAAGCAAGATCGCCAGGCCAAGCGAGCCACTCGCGGTCCGCATAGAGCTCGCCCCCATGCAGCCAAGGATCTCTCCTCCTCAAACACCTTTGTACGAGGGGAGGTCGGACCCCGAGACTCACCTAAGCAAGTTCCGGATCTACATGACCGGATGTGGGGCATCAGACACGACCAGGTGCCGAATGTCCCCGCTAACGCTGGACGACCTGGCCCATAGGTGGTACGTCTCATTGCCAGCGCAATCCATCAGTTCCTTTGAGCAACTGGAGAACGATTTCACATCGTACTTTGTTGCCAAGGTCGCTCGAGCGGAAGGTCCCCACCGCATGATGAAAATCAGGCAGGGGGAAGATGATTCCGACGAAGACTACATCGACCGGGTGGACGAGATAATCCTCAACAGTGAGCCCATAAGCGACGAGATCACCCTCTATTTGGTCCTAGGGGGATTCAACGGTCTTTCGCCCATGTTCAGGCACCTTACGAAGGACATCCCCCCGACCTACGTAATCTTCCGTGCTAAGGCCGCAGACTTTTTGGCCAGGCGGAGGTTACTTTTTCACCTATGAATAACCTAGCCCGCGATCGGCGACCGAACGACGATCATCAGTCTTCCAACCCGATCGCCAGAATCAAGTAAGATCTCCAAAGACGGAGGACTCGCTCGCCCTCTAAAGGTTCATCATCTAACATGATGGACCTAGGCACGAGATCGCCTACCACAGCACAACGTATAACGTCGAGGATCAACATCTAACATGACGATCCTAGGTATAAGAGTGCAGCCATGGTCCTGGTGGTCGATGGAACCGACTGCTTCGGCCATGCAAGGTTCCTTTGGGCTGCGATGGCTCGTCCTTCGTTTAAATACGAGGCGGGCATAGTCGAAAGACCCTCCAAATAAATCCGTGGACACGCTCGCCTGAAAAGGTTCATCATCTAACTTGGTGGACCTGGACAATGCGACGCGTCCCTACCCCCGTCACAACGTATACCGTCGAGGATTGCCATCTAACATGACGATCCGAGGTAGAAAAAGTGCTAACAAGCCGTGGACGTGGAGTCGATTAATCCGACGACGCCTCGCGCAAGGACTCCTCCAGACCGAGACCGCACGCCCTTCGTTTAAATACGAGGCGGGCACAGCCTAACGGAGGACCCTCACAATAAAATGAGTCACGAGACAAACCTACAGGTGGAATGTCGCTCGCGCACAAGACACGGTCATGGAGGTCGGTCCATCGAACTCCGCGACTGTGCATGGTTCCTCTAAGTCGAAACAATTAGCTTTCCACGAGGGATATGCAAAATTAAAGATCACAAGTAAAAGACCGAAGATAGCTCGCCAAATGATCAGATTGCCCAAAACCGAGACCAAAGTCCGCTCAACGGATCACCCGTCTTTATCTTAAAATGATCGCCAGTGGAACCACCTCACCCAATGCCTTCAGCATTGGAGCAAGCTGGGGGGCAATTGTTGTGTCAAGATTTATACATCTCAACAGGCGATCGGCATAGAGACTGGGAAACCGATCCAGAGTCGAATGAACCACGGCACACCTACAGAACGAAGATCCCAGATCAAGTCCAAGTGCTGAGCGATCGACATCCAAGGCGATCGTCTCTTGGCACCTGGCGATCGACTCTGGTGACCGACCAAGGACGACCGCCTCATGCCAGCATCCGTCAAGCCAGCGAAGACCGAATCTCGGGATGTAGACCCATGTGCAGATCTGGAAAAGGCGCCAGCCCTTTGACCCCAGCCTGTCACCAGCTTTGACCAACCGACAGACCCGCCGAAAGGTGCAGAGTGGGACCTTCCGAGACAGCGACAGTAGACGCGTGTTGTCCTCTCATTGGTTCGCCCAGCTGGCTGCCAGCAGCAGCCGCAGACTTTAAGGCAACCAGCCCATATGCTAAAAGACGATCGCCCCCCTTATTATAATACAGGGAAGACGATCGCCCGTCAGAAGGCATCCCAGTTCCTATAAATAGAAGGCATCCTGCACATGGAAAAGGGCTTGGTTTCTCTAGCTTTCTCCCGAACAGTTGGCTTCTCACTGTTGGCAATGCTATACACTTCGGACATCTTTCCATCTCTCACTTTCAGACCTCTTAATCCTAAGACAGTCGGCAGAAACGAGAACAAGAACTCAGAGCAACTATAGTTCTTCCGGCAAACACCAGCACTCAAAGCTAGATAATCAGGGTCTTTACATTCCTTGTAACTGTACTCTTACATCAATATTTGTACGTCAACGTATTCGTATTAATAATATCTCGCGAGAGCATTCAAGCCCGGGCCTAACAAACCCGACAAATCTTGTGTTATTCACTTTCCCACGAACGTGCTCTCGTTATTTGTTTGTTGCTCGACCGTTCCAGCAATATCATCTCCGGATAATATTTTGGGCAACAACAAATAGTTCAGCAAGGAGAGTGAGTTTCTATTAGCCATGATTACTACCATTTAGAACATTAAGAATTCACCTTATCAAACCTTGTTCTCCATATTCATCATTAAGTTGTTCAAAAACTTAACTACAACCATATTTATCTTGATTGATTTATCATTAGGTGGAGTATATATTATCACTAACATTATAACTACAAAATTATAGAGTGAATTCGTATAACATACCTTCAGAAATGAAGAACACTACACCAAAATCACAAGAACACACTCTAAACTTCAAGAATGACTCCAAACTTCCAATCAACAAGCTTCAAACCAAGATGAATAGCTCAAACACAAGAGGAAAGAAGGTAGAAGTGATCTAGGGAGGCAGGGGGATGCTTATACTGGAGAAATAATGAAGTTGAACGTGCAAAATGAAAGACACAAGTTGTGTTTTTATAACAGCACAGTTCGTTACGTACGTTATACACCAAGGATAACATACGTTAGCAGCTTTACGTACGCTACACCAAAAGTGTTATGTACGTAAGCTAAGTCCAGAGGCTACTGGACTAAAATACGAACATCATTACGTACGTTATTGCTTGCAGCATTACGTATGTAATGTAGGTCACGTAGGTTGCCTCCAAAAGTTCAGGTATTCGAATCACGCCCGACCCCACACGCCGAAAGTTGAGATCGGATACGACTACAAGTATTACGTACGTAAAAGGCACCAGCTTATGTACGTAAATCCCACACTATAACATACATTATGCTAAAGTCTTAGCGTACATTAAGTACAAAATTACTACCCCAAAAATGCACTTATCTATACAACGCTGAAAATTCAATCATAGTGGGAATGATAGTTTTTATTAAGTCTATTATGATATATTCCAACATAAATGCGACAAGGCTACAAAAGTATTGAATTATCCGAATAATACAATAGTAAGCAAGAATTTCCGTCGGATATTACATACTCCCCCCCCTTAAAAGGAGTTTTGTCCTCAAAACTAAGGGGTAAACAATTCGGGATACCTCTGTTGCATGCTGCTCTCCGTCTCCCACGTGGCCTCCTCGACTCCATGTTGTGACCATTGAACCTTCAGTAGGGGAATCGTCTTGTTCAGCAACTGTTTGATCCTCCTCTCAAGTATCCGTACGGGGCGCTCCTCGTACGAATGATTCTCCGTTATATCGATCTCGTTGAACTGAAGTATATGACTCGGATCAGCAACATATTTCCTTAACTGGGAGACATGGAACACGCTATGAATCCGGCTCAGAGCTGGTGGCAACGCCAGGCGATAGGCTAGATCGCCTCATTCCAAAATCTCGAACGGCCCGACATATCTCAGACTCAGCTTACCTCTCTTCCCAAAGTGAAAAACACCTCGAGGAGGGGACACCTTCATTGGGACGTGGTTGCCGACCTCGAACTCAAGCGGTCGTCGGCGGTTGTCTGCGTAAGACTTCTGCCGGCTTTGAGCCGTCAACAAACGACTCCTAATCAGAGCGATCTTCTCACGGGCTGCTAACAACATATCAGGTTCCATACCCAAGGTTTCAGATGGATCGTCCCAACATAGAGGGGATCTACAACGACGGCCATACAATGCTTCATAAGGTGCCATGTGAATCGAAGCGTGCCAGCTATTATTATAAGTGAATTCCACCAAAGGTAGTTGGGCCTCCCAATCATCCTTCCAATTGAGAACGCATGATCTCAACATATCCTCTAGAGTTTGGGTAGTCCTCTCACTCTGACCATCCGTCTGCGGGTGAAATGCTCTGCTGAAGTTCAATTGCGTTCGCATCGCACGATGAACTGCTTTCCAAAAATGTGACACGAATCGCCCGTCACGATCTGATACAATACTCTTAGGGGTACCATGTAACCTTACAATCTCTTTGATAAATAGATGGGCCAATCTCTCGGGTCCCCAAGTGTCTTTAATCTCCAGAAAGTGGGCTGATTTGGTCAGACGATCCACAATCACCCCAAATCGTATTCATCCCTCGTCGACTCGTCGGCAAGCTGGTGATAGAATCCATCGATATGTCCTCCCATTTCCACTCCGGAATCGGGAGCGGTTTTAGCATTCCTGCGGGTCGCTGATGCTCAATCTTAACTTGTTGACAGGTTAAACACCTCGAAATGAATTCTGCAACTTCACGTTTCATACTTCCCCACCAATAATATTGTTTCAAATCCTTATACATTTTGCTAGACCCCGCGTGAATGGAGTACGGGGTAGCATGAGCTTCTCTCAGGATAGAGTTCCTTAATTCGTCGTCTGCGGGTACACAAACTAGGTTCCTGAAGCGTATCAATCTATCCTCGTAGATCACAAAGCCAGGGCTTTCCCTTGAGTTACTTCATTCCGAACTCGAGATAAGAATGGGTCCGTAACTTGCTTCGATTTAATTATATCCTCAAGGGACGATGAAATCTCAAGTGTACAGAGTTGTCCTTGAATACGCTGTAACCAGACTTCTATTTCTGGCCTCACCAACTCTAACTGCAATTTTCCCTAAACTGTCAAGCGAGCAAGCATCTGCTCCTGTACTGTTTTACGACTCAAAGCATCGGCAACTACATTTGCTTTGCCCGGATGATAAAGTATCTCGATATCATAATCTTTGATGAGTTCTAGCCACCTTCTCTGCCTCATGATTAACTCCTTTTGAGTAAAAATGTACTTCAGGCTCTTGTGATCGGTAAAAATCTGATAGGTAACTCTATACAGATAATAACGCCAGATTTTTAAAGCAAACACCACGACTGCAAGTTCTAAATCATGGGTGGGGTAGTTGACCTCGTAAGGTCGTAGATGTCTCGATGCATAGGAGATCACCTTCCCGTTCTGCATTAGTACACATCCAAGGCCCTATTTAGATGCGTCACTATACACCACAAATCCTTCCGTTCCTTTCGGTAGGACCAAAATAGGTGCCGAAATCAACCGACTCTTGAGTTCATCAAAACTCCACTGACATGCCTCTGACCATAAATACTTCTTATCCTTCCTCAGCAAATTAGTCATTGGCTGGGCAATTTTGGAAAAACCTTCCACGAACCATCGGTAATAACCTGCTAGTCCCAAGAAACTGCGTACTTTCTTAACATTCTGTAATGGTAGCCAGTCTCGGATAGCTTCTGTCTTCTGTGGGTCTACTCGCACTCCATCAGCTGATATATCATGTCCGAGAAAGATAACTTCACGCATCCAGAATTCACATTTAGAAAACTTTCCACAAAGTTGCTCCCGCCTTAACGCCTCGAGAACTAGATGGAGATGACTCTCATGCTCTTCATGGTCACGAGAGTAGATCAGAATGTCGTGAATAAAAACGACTACAAAGCGATCCAGATAATTAATAAAGACTCGATTCATCAACTCCATGAATACTGCCGGTGCATTAGTCAGTCCAAAAGGCATCACTACGAACTCATAATGCCCATAGCGAGTACGGAAAGCGGTCTTCGAAATGTCAGACTCACGAATCCTCAACTGATGGTAACCAGACCTCAAGTCAATCTTAGAAAACACAGCAGCCCCCTGAAGATGATCCAATAAATCATCAATACGCGGCAATGGATATTTGTTCTTAATGGTTACCCTGTTCAGCTCACGATAGTCAATAAACAGACGTAGGGATCCGTCCTTCTTCCGTACAAATAGTACTGGTGCTCCCCAAGGGGACGCACTAGGTCTAATATAGCTCTTCTCGGTCAAATCCTCAAGTTGTATCTTCAGCTCCTGCATCTCAGTCGGAGCCATACAATACGGTGCTTTTGAAAGTGGGGATGTACCGGGCTCTAACTCAATATTGAACTCTACATCACGATGTGGAGGTAAGCCTGGCAACTCATCTGGAAATACGTCTGGGTAGTCTCGGACTACCGGAATATCGGCCAATTCGACTGGTCGATCTGCTGCTTTGGTCATGAAACACCAATATCCAATACACTTCGATTAAGTAGTTTCACTACTTTCATAGCGCTGATGACTCTCCCGAACGGCCGGGATTGTCACCTGGAAGGTACACTCAACACCATCGTCGATGTGACGATCACTGTTCGTTTGCGGACACTAAGTATGGCATCATGATGGTCCATCCAATCGATACCCAAGATTACATCATCTTTAGGTAAATCGACCACAATTAAATTCGACGACCACTCACGGTCGTTCATGCGAATCGGACAGTTTTGCACTTAACGATTCCCAACAATTCTTCTACCATCGGGTAGACCAATTATATAAGGTTCACAATTAGTAACATGATCTAATTGCAAACGACTCAAACAAGAAGCAGATAAAAAGGAGTGTGAAGCACCAGTATAAAAAAGAACACAGATAGACTGAGATCGGATCTCGAGAGTACCTGCAATCATGATGGCTTCGGGATCGTCGGCCTTCTTCATTTCGTAGATCCTGGGTTTTGCAGCCCCGGTACTAGATGCACCAGCTTGATTTCCACGGCCCATTCCTCTATTTGCCCAGGTAGTCTGATAAGAAGCGGACGGAGGTACACGGTCCTGGACGGAAGACTGAACTGGAGCAGGAGGTGTTGCTAGAGTACGTCCTGGTCCACTCATACAATAACGAGCACGATGTCCATTCTTCCCACAAGTATGGCATGCCACGGCTGGCCTTGGGCATTTTGAATTGATGTGCTCCTGGTCTCCATAGTTATAGCATACAACGGATAGGCTGACCGCTCGAGGTTGCGATCCCGTTGGCTTCGACGTCATGGATGGTCGATCGGAAGGATTGGGCACTGGTTGGGGCCTCTTGAATGTTCCCCGGTTGCTGTCTGTCTGGTTCTGGTTCCTGAATTTCTTATTGTTAGACTGCGGTTGCTTCTTGGAAATTTCTTTCATGGTCAGTTCGTACTCCAGAGCTTTCTCAATGAACTCCGGTAGGGTCGCACAGTGATGGTTCAATAGCTGCATTCTCATTCGGGGTTTAAGCCTTTTGAGAAAGTATTTGATATTATCAACCACCGTTCGGACAATCGTCACGGCAAAAGGAAGGAGTGTCTGGAAGTTCTCGGCAATAGATAGTACGTCATTATCTTCGGACGGGTCTGGATTCAGCAATTCTGATAGTTTGGCCTTCCGGAGAGGACTCGGATAGTAACGGTCTAGCATGAGATTCTTAAATTCCTCCCAAGTACATACGCCATTAGCTGTCCTCACTGAAAGCCACCAAGTGTGGGCGCCCTTGCCTGTAGTAAGTCACTACGAGACGCGATTCTCATCGGACAAGCCTACCATATCGAACAATTTCTCAAAGTGTTCGATCCAATGCACGATATCAGCAGGCTCATAGGAGCCTTCAAAAGTCGGGGGTCGCTGGCGAGAGATGTCGCTGATAATCCGACTCACCGGTCCGCCATGTACAGGAGGTGGTCCATGTTGGTGCATAGTTTCCATTAACTGACCCATTTGGGTCATTTGTGTAACACCCCCAATCCGCTTAGGGATATTACATGCCGTATAACCTTTCCTCAAGGATCTACCAGGCTGGTAACAACATCGAACAACTCAACAATGCCTTCAAGGATAAAATGACTCAGTAGACCGATTTGGTCTTTCAATAAAAACATACAACTCGATAACAATACTTGCCTACGCAGGGGTCTAAATACAACAAACTCCCGTATAACTGGGAAAAGACTGCAGCGGAAAATAAAGTACAGCCGAACCAATACACAATGTACGGTCCCACATGTGATTAGTATCGATCATCTTTCATCATCCTTCATGCCGACCCTGTGATTTGCTCCCCAGTAACCTGCAAGTACCTGGACGCAATACAGACATCGACCCCCCGAATACTCGGGGGTTAGCAAAACTCCACTGTTTTGCTAGTGCAGGTATAAAATACGAAAACAAGCCATACATATCATACTCCAAGGACTTAGAAATCATAAACATACTTCCCGAGGTAAATCACTTGATCAAACTGTTCAAAATGAGAAAGGTGGGAATAAACCCAATATACATCTTACAAAACATTTTACGATCTCGGGAGTTGGTAAAAACATTTGGGATTAAAGAATTCTCAAGTCTTTCGAAAACGCTTGGGGACGCAGTCCAAAAATCATCTTTCCCAAAATACAATTCCGATAATAAAACACGGGTTTACAATTCAATTCGCAAAACACGGGGTCCAAGACCCAAATCACGAAACATAGGGTCCACGACCCAAATCATAAATCACAGGGTCCACGACCCAAATCATAAACCACAGGGTCCACGACCCAAATCATCAAACACATATTCCCAAAGATTATTCGCGTCCCGTGCTAACAAGCCACGAACCTCAGATGCTCCCGCAGAACATACCCGAGTGAATAACCCAATGGGAAGCCATACCAAATCACATGTCACCGTAACAATAGTCACGTGACCATAAGCACATATACATTCATAACCAAATCACAACCATAAGTTATCCCGGCATCGTGCTAACAAACCACGAACCTCGGAGTCCTCGCAATACATACCCGATGATAACCCCACAAGTTATCTCGGCATCGAGCTAACAAGCCACGAACCTCGGAGTCCCCGCAAGACATACCCGGATTGGATAACCCTAGGGTCACGCCCGACCCATACTAACAAGTATGGATCCCGGAGATTCATCAATCCTACCCGGAGGCACATCACTTCCAACGATCACATAACAATGAGCAGAACATCAAGCCAAGCAACACTTAAACATCACAACCTCCTTTCAAGGAGTAACAACTAATATCACACACATTACGTTCTTACCGAACAAGTACACAATAACAATTCGTAATCCCCGGCAAAGTATTATGGTCTATTAAACTCACTCGAAGTGATCATATTATCTTTCAACATACAAAACCAACACACAAATTCCGAGAACACATATTCATTATACGTTGAACAGGATCGAGGTGAGATAGATTCTTCTGTACTTACTATAAGAAGAACGTACATCTCGGATAATTATTATTTATTAATTCTAGTGATTAATATTTAATTATATATATTTAATATTTATTGCTTTGATTTATCATGGGTGAGAGCCACAATGATTGACTCAATATGCTCGATATTTTGGGCAATATTATTATTTATATGATAATTAATATTATAGCTAGAAATCGTGTCCCAACCAGTCAGGTTGATCATGTCCCTTGAGGCACTCGAAAGGATTATTATATTAAACCCTGCAGGTGGAATTAATTTTACGATATAATAATAAAGGTCGAGTGGTATACTCATATATAACACATTAATTAATTAAAAGCTGTCAGTAGCTTAAATTAATTAATGGACATGGAATATCTTAAACACGGGAAATAATTAATTCAAAAGGAGCCCAATTTCGTAATTTGAGATTTTGGTAGGGAAGTGTAATATTAACTTATTAGTGGACTAAGTTGATATTAATAGAGTCTTAATATTAGGAAGAGTCCTAATATGGGAAGAAGATATCTATTAAGAGTCCTTACCATATCCTCCTTAAGGTCCCTAGAGTAGCCCAAAACACCTATAAATAGAGATACAAGGGTGGCCGATTTTATGCTTTAATTTTGCTCAAGAATTTCGATTTTTCCTTGTGTGTTTAATTGTGGATCTTGACTTGTGTCTTAGATTCCACAATTTAGCTAACACAATATTTTTATTAAAAAACATAAATATTCAGAAAAATAGAGAGGAAAAATTCGTGAGGAATTTCTTGGAAATATAGTGGTTCGGCCGATCCCTTTCTATTCAAGTTTAGTCCGGTAGATTGTTGCCCACACGACATCCGGACATAGGCGGGATATACTCTAAAAGAGCTTGAGGTAGAAATACAAGAAGATCGGAGAGGAACGCGAAGAGGATATAAATCGACCAAAAGGGATTTTTCTACCACTTCGCGTCAAAGGTAAAAATTACCGACTCCCATGCGTAAATATGTTTATTTAATTGTGTATTGATCTGTTTAATTAATTAGTTGACAAGCCTAGATAGATCCGGTTTTTGCGTTGGTTAGTTTATAAAACCTTTTATTAAATTATCACCACCAACTTGCTTCCGCTGCGTTTTATATTCCAACACCCCGATCAAACAACAACGATCGAACAACAATGACCGAACAACAACGATCGAATAACAACGATCAAATAACAATGATCGAACAGCAATGACCGAACAACAACTATCGAACAACAGCGATCGAACAACAATGATCGGACAACAACGATCAAATAACAATGATGGAACAACAACGATCAAAAAACAATGATCGAACAACAACGATCGAAAAATAATGATCGAGCAACAACGATCAAATAACAATGATCGAATGGCAACGGTCGAACAATGACTCCGAAGTTCACACTTCGACCCAAGACATCAAAAGAACTAGTAGAACTAAAAGATGTTACTTCCGATCGAGGTTCACAAGAATCGAAACGAACTCAGAAAAGTCACAGAAATAACTAGATCAACCCAAAACAAGATCACGGCTCGTTCGAACGATGAAACCGAAATACAGAACAAGTTCAGAAAGTATCAACGAACACGAGCGAGTCGATATACCTGAGAAAGAGGAAATGGAGAAGTCCAAAAACAATACGGGTATTACATTCGACCTCTTATAAAAGAAGGTCGTCCCCGCAACTCACAATAACGGAAACAAGGCAACAACACAAAAGCAGCTGACGGAAACATTCCCCATGGGCCTCTTAGAGCCGATCCTAATATCTGTGCTGAAGTTCGTGCCCCAAAATACTCGGAACCCAACTCGTAAAACTGGATCCTATGTCTCTCGGGTCCACACTTGAAATGCATTACTGGCGAGAAGGACAATTGGTACGTGCATGCCCCCAGCACACCACTGTTGAAACACCTCGGCTCGGCATACCGAATATACAAATGCTAGATACAATGGAACGTAAAATCACAAAGCAACAAACCAGAGATGCCAACTTGGCATAACATATCAACACATACTAAAATCACAACAACCACAGTATCGTTCGATGATTACAACGGCTCGAATGATAAGCATCACACAAATACAAAACATCATGAAACAATCACAGATGTACACAATCATACAAACCCAAGCTCTAACAGCTCACACAGGTGCGATAGCACGCAAATCACCACGAAACGACAACATTGAAGATCAACAACACACCTCTCACAGAGGGCTAACGAAACAAATGCCTGGCAACGACTCAACGCTCACGCCATCAATTCAATCACAATTCGGAGGGCTAACACCCTAACAACAATACCAACATCATACACACATTCTCCTACCACAAGCAGGAAATGATGGGTTTTAAAAACGAAAACCAACTTTTGAAAACAGTTTGGAAACACCAGTTGATCTTGAGTATCACTTTACAAAAAGTTGAACAAACATCATTGTCGAGACTTTGAAAACCACCTTGCGTTTGAACAAAAATGAGGACACTTTTCTTTTAGTGAACGACTTTTAGAAATATTCAACCCTCGGGTCTAAGCAAAGCATTTCTAAATAATTGAAAATGTCTGAAATTGTTTTGGTCCTCGACTGGAATAATTTTGAATCGTACTATGGCATCTTGAAAGTACCAGGAGAAAATAATTCATTTTAAAAGGTATGTCTCGAAATTTATTTTCCAAGATACTCAAGGTTTTCAAAAATTCAATAGGCCAGAATGCCCGAAACTCACAAAATCCTTTATCAAACCGTCATAAAACATTCAAGGCCAAAATGCCAAAACTCGATTTAGGGAATCGGTTTTACGAAATAGAAGCCAGATTGCAAAATACTGAAAGTCATTTTGAAAGGACTCACGCAGCCGATAAAATACAGTTCCAAAATACATTAGCAACGACACCGCTCCTTATATAAATAAAATATGAGAATCGAATACCCACATATCACGAAATCAAAATCCACAGAAGGATTCCATCACTTAATGATATAATCACGCAAGCAGCTCATGTCACACGAAGCACAACAGAAAGAAGGGAGACTTACATTCACAGGTCGCACGAAGATGATGATCGCCCCACGATACTAATCACGACCAACAAAACCAGACGACGCGTCGCGACACGACTCAGTCAGACAAAATCTGATGAGACAAAAACTCAACAGACACCACTAAACCCGACAACCTAGGTTTCCACAACCTAAGCTCCGATACTATTTATGTAACACCCCCAATCCGCTCAGGGATATTACACGCCGTAGAACCTTTCCTCAAGGATCTACCAGGCTGGTAACAACATCGAACAACTCAACAATGTCTTCAAGGCTAAAATGACTCAGTAGACCGATTTGGTCTTCAATAAAAACATACAACTCGATAACAATACTTGCCCACGCAGGGGTCTAAATACAACAAACTCCCATATAACGGGGAAAATACTGCAGCAGAAAATAAAGTACAATCGAACCAATACACAACGTACGGTCCCACATGTGATTAGTATCAATCATCTTTCATCATCCTTCATGCCGATCCTGTGATTTGCTCCCCAGTAACCTGCAAGTACCTGGACGCAATACAGACATCCACACCCCGAATACTCGGGGGTTAGCAAAACTCCACTGTTTTGCTAGTGCAAGTATAAAATACGAAAACAAGCCATACATATCATACTCCAAGGACTTAGAAATCATAAACATACTTCCCGAGGTAAATCATTTGATCAAACTGTTCAAAATGAGAAAGGTGGGAATAAACCCAATATATATCTTATAAAACATTTTACGATCTCGGGAGTTGGTAAAAACATTAGGGATTAAAGAATTCTCAAGTCTTTTGAAAACGCTTGGGGACGCGGCCCAAAAATCATCTTTCCCAAAATACAATTCCGATAATAAAACACGGGTTCACAATTCAATTCGCAAAACACGGGGTCCAAGACCCAAATCACGAAACATAGGGTCCACGACCCAAATCATAAATCACAAAGTCCACGACCCAAATCATAAACCACAGGGTCCACGACCTAAATCATCAAACACATATTCCCAAGGATTATTCGCATCTCGTGCTAAAAAGCCACGCACCTCAGATGCTCCTGCAGAACATACCCGAGTGAATAACCCAATAGGAAGCCATACCAAATCACATGTCACCGTAACAACAGTCACGTGACCACAATCACAGATACATTCATAACTAAATCACAACCATAAGTTATCCCAGCATCGTGCTAACAAGCCACGAACCTCGGAGTCCCCGCAAGACATACCCGATGATAACCCCACAAGTTATCTCGGCATCGGGCTAACAAGCCACGAACCTCGGAGTCCCCAAAAGACATACCCGGATTGGATAACCCTACGGTCACGCCCGACCCATACTAACAAGTATGATTCCCGGAGATTCATCAATCCTACCCGGAGGCACATCACTTCCAACGATCAGATAACAATGAGCAGAACATCAAGCCAAGCAACACTTAAACATCACAACCTCCTTTCAAGGAGTAACAACTAATATCACACACATTACATTCTTACCGAACAAGTACACAATAACAATTCGTAATCCACAGCAAAGGATTACGGTCTATTAAACTCACTCGAAGTAATCATATTATCTTTCAACATACAAAACCAACACACATATTCCGAGAACACATATTCACGAAGTATACGAATTATCGTTGAAAGACAACATTTATTGAGAAAATACCGATCCCTTTTTACGTTCATTAAACATTGGATTTCGCATAAAATCATTTATCAATAATTGTGCCAACGGAACATGAAACGTATGGACAAGATACTTGCCTCGATACCACGAGCACGGAACCACGAACGGACATGGCTCAACTGGGAAGCTTCGAAACGCCCGACGACGATGAACGGAAGGGTTCGACACGATTTTTTCGCAAGAAACTCGACCCTAACATCATATAATCCATAAATCATCAATCATGCGAGGAAGGATAATCATAGAATGTCTGAAAACCCCTCTATGACATTCTACCGGACACCTTCAAGGCATCGATCAAGAACTCGACCAAAACGATGAATCTATACGATCCGACCAAGGAATAACAAGGGAAAAGATATAATACATCTAAACAATCATCAATCCATCACAATCCTAAGTTAAATCGGATTAAACGGACGAAATCAATCAAAACACGCAAATTCCCCAAAACTAGATTTCTAGAAAATCTAACTAGATTCGCACGATCAAAGGATGTTATAGGGTGGATGATTGATGATATGAACTCCAAGACTTCATGGATTGATTGTCCAACAACATCTCTCCATGATCAACACGAGCATCCTCGCGTCCAGTGTGCTGAGATTGGTCCCTAGAAGGCGAATCACTGCCTGCATATGTAACACCCCCAATCCACTCAGGGATATTACACGTCGTAGACCCTCTCCTCGAGGATCTACCAGGCTGGTAACTAAAATCAAACATCAACAATGCCTTTAAGGCTAAAATGACTCAGTAGACCGATTTGGTCTTGCAATAAATACATACAACTCAAACACATTACATGCCCACGCAGGGGTCGAATATAACACACTCCCGTACAACGGGAAAGATTACTGCATCGGAAAATAAACTATAACTAAACCAATACGACATCAATGGGTCCTCGTGTGATTTGTATCGTTCATCTTTCATCATCCTTCGTGCCGACCATGTGTTATGCTCCCAAACCTGAATGCAAAAACAGACATCCACCCCCCGAATACTCGGGGGTTATCAAAACTCCAATGTTTTGCTAGTGCAAGAACAAAGTGCAAATACGAGCCATACAGTTCACATTCTACGAATAACAATAGCCAGGAATCCTCAAAAATCCAAACGTAACTAAAAGTACTTCCCGAGGCAAGAGTTTGGGTAAACATTCCAAAACCGAAAGATCACAAATAAAGGGAAACAATTTATAAAACAGTTTAAAATGCCATCGAGAGTTTTAATAGAAAACAATTTAGGATTACCGAATCCTTCTCTTTCAAAAATCAACAGGGGTCACAGCCATAAGGTTTTGTTTTCACAAATGAAACCAACAACAATACACAAGGTTAAAACTCACGTCACGCGTCCTCGACGGACATAAAACATACACACGCACCCGTGAAGTTTCACTCGTGAATCCAGGGCGAAACCATTGGACTCCCTCCGTGGCCCCGTCGAACCCTCCCGAGGTAAGTAAACACATTCACAAAACATATACACGCACTCGTGAAGTTTCACTCGTGAATCCAGGGCTATACTATTGACTCCTCCGTGGCCCCGTTGAACCCTCCCGAGGTGAGCAAACACATTCACAAAACATACACACGCATTAGGAAGTTTCACTCGGGAATCTGTGGCTATACATTGGACTCCTCCGTGGCCCCGTAGAAACATCCCAAGGTGAGCAAATACATTCACAAAACATAAGCAACCGCACTCGTGAATCCGTGGCTATACCATCGACTCCTCCGTGATCCCGCGGACCCTCCCGAGGTGAGCGAAATACATTCACACAAATCATAAGCAACCGCACTCGTGAATCCAGGGCTATACCATTGGACTCCCTCCGTGATCCCGTCGGACCCTCCCGAGGTGAGCGAAATACATTCACACAATTAACACGTCACAACAAGGATATTCATACAATCCACCAAAGGCAACAAACACAAAGCACGACATAATCATCAAATCACAACGCACCAAAATGAGATAATATATGCATATACATTATCGAAGCACAACGACAAAACCAAGTGTATTCATAGTAATTCACGTAACAATCCACGAACACAATGTCCACAAAACACACGCGTTTTGAAAGAGGGCCTTTAACAAGGCTAACCGAATCTTTGAAAGTGAAATTCAAACGATCAAATAAACACAAGGAGACGATCACTAATTATCATATCCATAAAACAAGAATTGTATGGACAAGGTACTTGCCTTGAATAACCACAACACGGAGAATCGACCGAAGTAGGTTGGCACAGACCGACTACGAACTCGCCGATTCCACCGAACACCAACTCGCGATAATAAACTACGAAGGACAATAACAACAATGAAAATGAATTCCATAGCACGACTTAAAGCCGTTGAATTCAAAGAACAAATGACGAAAGTTCAAGTGTTTCCACCAAAACACCCAAGAACACGATTCGTCCCGTTAAAACACGAAAACGGAAATCCAAATCGAAATATGGATATACAATCCATAGGATATGTTTAACAACATCATTTAACAACAATCGATCCATCAAAAATGGATGGAAAACGAGATCAAGAAGAAATCTTCCAAAAAGTCGATTCGAAGGAAATCAAGAAATATACTTTGATTCGACGAATAACAACAGATTTAATGATGTTAAACACAAGAATACTACTAAGATTAATCATAACCATCATGAATTAATCAACCATACGGAACGAATCGGACAAAAATGCAAAAACCCCAAAATTTCTCAAAATAGGGTTCTAGGAAATCTCAGCTTGATTCACTTGATCGAAGGATGATATAGGATGATCAATCAATGATATGAACTCAAGAACTTCGTGGATTTGTTGTTCAACAACATGGCTTAAATATCCCTAAGGCTCCAGCCGCGGAAGAGAAAGAGAGAAATGGGAAAAATGACCGAAACTGGACTGCTCTGTCACATTTATACTGGTGCAGCCTAGCGTGCTAGGCTGCCGAGCTAGTGTGCGCTATCGACCTCGGCCGCAACCGAGAACCTCACTGCCCTACTCACTCGGCCAGGTAGCGTGCGCAGCCTTCCGGCCATAGCGCGCACTACCTGCCGGTCGTAGCATGCACAGTGCCCGACAGTAGCGTGCGCTACCTGCCGATCCACCCGAGTCCAGTACCCCACTGCCCTACTGCCTCGACCGACTAGCGCGCGCAGCCAACCGGCTGTAGCATGCGATACTTTCCGGTCAGAAGGCGCTACCTTCCGGACATAGCGTGCGCTATGCCGGTTCCTGCCCCAACCGTCCGGCTAATTCCCGCAACCATCCGGCCAGGACCCGCAACCGTCCGGCTAGGACCCGCAACCGTCCGGCCAGTGCACGACCACCAGGACTCGACGACTCGATTATCCGAAATCGCACGGAACGAACACGACAAAACGCTCGTGGGCAACATCATCGACCCGAAATGAAATACCATGCAACAATTAATCACACGCGACCATGAAAAGGGTCAAGACAACGAATATGAATGCGGATACCCACAACTTTGGGTAAATTACAAAATGGCCCAAAACGCCCGAAAATCACGATACGTGATCGAATAACCAAACCGAAGTTCACAACACGTCTAACAAAGTTAAACGGACTTACGGGAAACTCGAAACAGTAGTTTCGAATGAGATTCACAAGAATCGAGCTCGAGTGCCGAAAAGTCGTTAAGAAACACGGAACTCAGCAAAACAACACCGAAACGAACTCGGATGACAAAAAGTGCAGAATTAATCATTCTCAGAATGATGAATCTGTCCCAAGCGAGTCGTCAAAATGAACTCTCGCCGAAAAAAAAGAAAATTACCGGAAATCAAAATTGCGGATATTATATACTACCCTCCTTAAGAGAAGTTTCATCCCGAAACTTAAAACAAGTAGGGAGGAGCAATATTCCGCCAGGAAAACTCAACGAGATACACAAGAAATGCATAACTTACGCCCAACGGCGAAACATTACAAGCAACACAAAGGAATATACGGCGTGAAAACGCGCTCCACGACGACCAACACAATGCCACCGGTAGAAACATAATAAAACCAACAAGTGACAAGCGTCATCAAACAGATAGTACAATCAAGTCGATTATCCGAACAATCACAAAACACAACGAATGAAAATCAATACGATTGACCAACCCAACGGTTCATCAATCAAAATATGATCCAAACGCTGAATAAATACGGAATTCCTCGAAAACAAGACTAATTTCCCGAACTTAAGGGAATTACGAAGGAGTCTGAACGTTCAACAATCACAAGACGAGATCAACAAAAACCGAACAATCAAACTATCGAACCACAACGATCGAGACAACAAAAATCGAACAATCATGTTCGAATCACGAAGAACAATAAAATTCAAACAACAACTTCAAGGTTCACAAGAATCGAACCGAACTCGGAAAAGTCACAGTGATAACCAGATCGACTCAAAACAAGATCACAACTCGTTCGAACGATGAAACCGAAATACAGAACAAGTTCAGAAAGTATCAACGAACATGAGCGAGTCGATAGAATTGAGAAAGAGAAAATGCCGAAGCTAAAAATAATACGGGTATTATATTCGACCTCCTCTAAAAGAAGTGTCGTCCCCGAAACTCACAACAACGAAATCAAGGTGACAACACAACAAGCAACCGACAAAAACATCCTTCAAAGGCCTCTTAAAGCCGATTCTTATAACTGTGCTGAAGTGCGAACTCCGAAAGTCTCGGCAGCCAATTCGCAAAACTGAATTCGGTGTCCCTCGAGTCCGCACTTGAAACGCGTTACTGACGAGAAGGACAATTTACACGTGCATGCCCCGGCACATCATGGTTGAAACGCCTCGGCTCGGCATACCGAAAATACAAATGCTAGATACAATGGGGCATAACGTCGCAAAACAACATAGCAGAGATGCCAAATCAGCACAACAAAGAATCATAACACATATCATATACAACGATTACCATCGTAAAGTAATACACACACAAACACTACAGCAACGACGGTATCGTTCGACGACCTCAACGGCCCGAACAATAACCAGCACATAGTTACAAACATCATGAAACAATCACACATGTACACAAACGTACAAACCCAAGATTTAACGGCTCACACAAGTGCGATAACACCCAAGCCACCACGAAATGAAAACATTAAAGATC
Organism: Orobanche coerulescens; assembly: GCA_033398695.1. Lineage (NCBI taxonomy): Eukaryota > Viridiplantae > Streptophyta > Magnoliopsida > Lamiales > Orobanchaceae > Orobanche > Orobanche coerulescens. Next base: position 28,778,925 of record CM065808.1, on the reverse strand, counting down.
ATCATTTCACCTCCCACAAAGGGCTAACAAAACATATGCGTGGCGAACGACTCAACGTTCACACCACCAATTCAATCACAATTCGGAGGGCTAACACCCTAACAACAATACCAACATCCTACACACCTTCTCTGACCACAAGCAGGAAATGATGGGTTTTAAAAACGAAAACCACCTTTTGAAAACAGTTTGGAAACACCAGTTGATCTTGAGTATCATTTTACAAAAAGTTGAACAAACATCATTGTCGAGACTTTGAAAATCATCTTGTGTTTGAACAAAAATGAGGACACTTTTCTTTTAGTGAAAAACTTTCAAAAATATTCGACCCTCAGGTCTAAGCAAAGCATTTCCAAAATTACTGGAAAGAAAAAATATATTTTGGTCCTCAAGGTTGAAGAATTTTGAAACCGATAGTTGCGCTAGTAGGCGCCTTGAAAATATAATCCATTTAAAAGTACATCTCGAATTTTATTTTCTAATATACTCAAGGTTTTCGAAAATCTATGAGGCTAGATTGCCTAAAAACTCACATGTAACAATATTCACTTACATACAATCATAATACATGCATCAACTCGCTCAAAATCAAGACAACACCTGTCTTTTACCGGAAACAACAGTCAAATATCACAGTCAAAAGGACGTAAATAATGACAACACTCCTCATATAAATGAAACATGAGTAACATAAACGCATCACGAAACCGAGAATCTATATAAAGATTCCATCAAAATCAAACAAATAGCTCGTGTCACACGAGGCACAATACAATGAAGGGGGACTTACATCCACAGATCGCACGAAGATGATGATCGCCCCACGATACTAATCAAGACCAACCAACTCAGACGACGCGTCACGACACGACTCAGTCAGACAAAATCCGACGAGACAAAACTCAAAAGACCCTACTTGACCCGACAGCCTAGGTTTCCACAACCTAAGCTCCGATACCATTTATGTAACACCCCTGTTGGGAAAAACAAACACCCTGTATCGAAACAGCCGGGATACTCGAATCACTGTATCGAATCTTATTTAGAGGTTTTGACATATATGCCAATCCGTATACAGTAAGGAAACTGTATCGAGGCTTCAAGGCTTTATCCTGTATCAAAGACCTGCCTCGAATCAGCATAAGTGAAGCTCATCAGTACAGCAAGAAGAATTGTAAAAAGACCAAGTATGGAAACTGTCTCGATGCCCTAAATACAGTCATCTTCCATACAGTTCACAAAAGGACAAGAAAGAACACAAGTCAAGTCCCGTTGAACAAAGAAGTATTTAAATACTCAAGGATAAAGTATTTAAATACTGCCAGTATTCAGATCTTCAGAATCCCGCGAAATCCGGATCATGTCATATTCCCGTTGAAGGAAATCTTATTCAAACGGATATATCTCAACGGATACTTTCTTCAGAGACTATATATATCCTTGAAGACATTGAAGATCAGTTACGAACCAATTCAAGTAACCTAATACTCAAGCTATCAAAGTTATCATCAGAGCAAACATATCTCCAAAGCATACTGCAAGTTAGAACGAAAGAGATATACAAAGGCTCAACATCAAGAACGACTATCATCACCAAGAACTTTATATTCAAAGTCTTGTTCTTACTCGGTTACATACCTTTTACCTCTGTAAAACCGAGCTCTGTGTGAACTCAACAAGTTATTCGACTGTGTGGGACGAATAAGGACGAAGCTTGAACCGTGTGAAGAAGCTAGTCAAGAAGGAAGCTTTAACCAACTGTGAACGGTTGAAAGTGACGCTCTTTGTATCAATCTGGTGAACGATACAAGGATAGGTTTGTTTATAATTACGTAGTTGTGTACGCAGAATTATAATAAACTTTACTCCCGTGTGGAGGACCAGTGGACGAGAGGGTTTACCTCGAACCACTTAAATTACCGTGTTATTTACCTTCCGCTTTACCGCTTGAAATAACCGTAATATATTAAGTATACACCAAATACGCCGTTGTCAGATCCACGGCAACTAATCGTATCCAAGACTTCCGCTACGCACTCGTATTTAGATTCCATACGCTTTGTTGTTTAAACGATTTTCCAAATCGTATCCAAGATACTTAAGTGGCCAACAAGTGGTATCAGAGAGGTTGATTCTAAAAAGAATCACGTATTTCTTTTAACCGAATCGATTCAAATCACTTATTTTCAAAACAGCTTTCTTTCATTCCTATATTATCGTATGGATACTTCTATGATTAACAAAGTCCCTATGTTCTCTATTAACGAATTTGACGATCGGAGAATTAGAATGGAAGCTCATCTTGCAAAGAATGCACGAAGAGATGATTTTTGTTATACAGATGGTCCGATCAAGATCATGAAGGTCAATCCACCCGCAAGGATTGAGGGCCAAGCCCATGCCGAAATGCTCGAGAAAGAACACGAGCAATGGACAACCGATGAAAGGAAGCGAGCCAATCTCGACAACGTGGCTAAGAACGCGTTATTTGTCACTCTTGACAAAGGCACGTTCAAAGGTAAAGAGCCGCAAAACACCAAAGAAATCGGGATAAACTCAAGTTAATTTGTGAGGGAACCGAGCTCAAAAGAAAACAAGATTTCAAAACTTACTAAGCAATTTGAATCTTTTGAAATGAAACCAACGGAAACACTTGAGGAACTTGACCTCGATTTACCGGTATTGTTGGTGAACTTGAAGCGTTGGGCAAGATTTACACCCAAAAGGAGAAGAACTTAAAAATTTTCAGATCTCTCCCACTGATGGGACATTAAGACCACAACTATGCGTGTATCCCGTAATCTTAATGAAATATCCACTTTTGATCTCTTCTCCGACCTTAAAGCTTTTGAGTATGACATTGACAAGAGAGAAAGTCAAGAATCTCCTTCAAAGGTCACGGCTCTCGCCGTCAGATCGAACCGTCGACACAAAGATGCCTAGCCTGCCGAAGCCCTGGCCACAAGAATGCCGACAAAGTGACGACGACATCCCGTCACAAGATGAAATGGCGCTTCTAATGCATAAATTCAAAAAGTTCATTAAACAAACTGAAAGACTCCTGCTGTGCCCAAACTCGTCAACAAGGTAAGTACCAAACATCATCCGGTGATGCTAACTCGTGTTATAATCATAGGAAACTGTGCCATTATGCAAACAAATGTCCTCATCCCAAAGTCCAAAGATTGCCTGAGGCCGAGCAACAAGAGAGAGATGAAGAAGACGTGCTTGGAAAGACAAGCTCAAGGCCCTGATTGGAGAATCAGAAGCCTCCCCCACACCATCCAAATCAGCAGAATGTCTTCAGGTGGTCACTGAAAGTGATTCATCTGACGATGAGTTCGATGATAAAGCATATATGTGCTTTATGGCCAAAGATGTTCCAGAAGGTGAAGACAGCGACGATGAGGTAAGTTCAACCTCAGTTATTCCACCTAATGCATCTCATACTTTTGAAAATATGATGAATGAATTTAAAAACATTCAAAAGGCCCATGAGACTCTAAAAACTGAGAATATACAGCTTCAATTAACAAATTTAGAGCTGAAAGATGAGAATGACTTGCTGAAGATAAACTATGAAAATATGTCTCTTGATTGTGAAACCAGCAAGGTCGATTTTGAAAAACTCATGGAGAGCAATCATCAACTTGCTCATAAATTAAATGAGGTTAAAACCCATAATGAGAGCAAGACAAATGATTTGGTTCTACTACAAACCAAAATTACAACTCTCGAGAAGCGAGAAACTGAACTTGAGACCATTCTGAAGTATTTTGAAAAATCGTCCAAAAGAATGGAAGAAATTCTAAGCACTGGGCAACATGCTCATGATAAAAGTGGCTTAGGATACAGCTCATGTTCGAATAATGGTAAAACAAGTACTGTGTTCGTCAATTGTGTGGAACACATTCCGTAATCGAAGATGCTCCTAGTCCCATAAAGGAACTCGCTGTATCGAGAAAACCGAAGGCCGCCATTCCGCCTCCACAACTCTACTATTCGAGACAGTGGAACCAACACCACTCGAAGGCGTAATCTAAAGCATGCCCCACAAGCATATCATCAAAGCCGGCAAATATTCAGAAGAAGACGGTATCCAACCACCAAAGGCCCGCACAAAGAAGACACTCAAGACAAAGGCGCCTAGGTATCGATACAGAGCCCCGTTATCCCTCTAGACACAGATGCCGATTCAAGATCAACAACAAGATTGGGAATCCAACCGGAGACCCGTAAGACAAGTCACAGCCTAGGAAAATGGCTCCACCTCCTAGACGGAACTCGCATCGAATAATAATAATAACCCGCATTTTTACATGCATAGTAATTATCATGATTATAACAACTACGGATATGCCCCGTAGATATCGCAATACTGCACGAGTACATCCAACAAGAAACCCATTGTCGTCAGAAAATCGGGTACCTAAAGGAACTAACATATATGGACCCAAAAATCAAAGGGGACCTAAATCTACCTAATTTCTTTGTTACAGGACATTCTAGAGGAGGATACCCGGTACTTCGATAGTGGATGCTCTCACACATGACCGGAGACAGAGCAAGCTATCTCGATTTTGTAGAAGGTCGCGGTCCAAAAGTTCGCTCGGTGATAAGTCTAAAGTAAGAACAAGAGGGAAAGGAAACCTACTTGTCGGGAAATTCAAGGTCACCGATGTTGCATATGTTGAAGGCTTACAAGATAATCTACTTAGTATTAGCCAGCCTGTGATAAATAGTTCTCGGTGAAGTTCTATATAGATCGTCAGAGAGTCAAGAACACCCAAACCAAGGAAGTTGTGCTTACAGAAGCAGATCGTAATATGTACATTGCCGACTGAAGCCTATGAGCTCCTCAATTCCATGTTTTGTTGCCAAAGGCACTGCAGATCTTAGCCGGCTATGGCACAAGAGGATGTCTCACGTCAACTTCAAGACGATCAACAAGCTTTCAAGACAGGTATGGTTAGAGGTTTGCCGATGTGTCATTCAAGAGGGACAATGTCATGACCATGCCGTAAAGGCAAGCAAATCAAGTCAACCCCGAAAAGCAAATCCTACCTTTCAACCCAAAGAGTGTTGGAAATGCTACACATGGATCTCTACGGTCCCGTAGACCCAGAAGTTTGGGAGGTAAGAATTATTGCATGGTTGTTGTTGATGATTACTCTGGTATGCTTGGACGATCTTTCTTAGCAAGAAGAAGGAAACAACATCAAGGTCGCCCGAGCTCCCGAGGAAGTTGCAAAATGAAAAAGCGTCAAGTATCGTGTGCATTCGCTCCGGCAGAGGTACCGAATTTACTAACCGCTTTATAGAGCAATACTGTCGGAGAATGGCATACAAAGATGAATACTCACCGCCCGTACACCTCAACAAAATGGTGTTGCCGAGTGAAAGAATAGGACGTTGAAAGAAGCAACAAGGACAATGATTGCCGCAAGCAAATTGCCACAGCGCTTACGGGGTGAAGCAACCAATACAGCGTGCTACACTCAAAACCGCCGTATCGTCAACAAGCACCACAACAAAACAGCTTACGAGGTATGGAATAACAAAACTCCATTAGTTTCGTATTTTCACATTTTCGATGCAGTGTTATGTTTTGAACAATGGGAAGGACCAACTTAGAACCTTTGATGAAAAATCGATGAAGGAATATTCGTAGGATACTCCTCCGTCAAAGAAAGCTTTAATCTTTAATAAAAGGAGGTCGACGATCGAGGAATCGGTTCATGTAGTGTTCGACGAACCACACCATGACCCTACAGAGTAGATGATATCACTCAGACATTCACCATCTTTCTATCTTGGATCCACCTACACCCATAGAACCCGTAGTTGATTTAGAAATCAACCCCGCACTGTAAGAATCGATGTGGATGAAGTCGACGCCTGCATGTCAAGCCGCACTACGTAAAACTTTCGATACAAAGACGGATCTGAACTAGAACCCGACCGAAGATGGTTGAGAGATCACCCGCAAGAGCTGATCATTGGAAACATTAATGCCGGTGTTTCTACTCGTAGGAGAATACAGAGTACACAAGGAAATGTACTTTGTGCACAAGAAGAATCTAATGTCAAGTCTCACGCTTCGAATGGAAATCTCAATCCGAACTTAGGAGACTCAATATGTGCACTATCGCCGTATTCTTAGCCCACCGAACTGCTTTCGACCATAGACGCTCTTAACAACTCTCATTGATAACATCTATGGAAGAAGAGCTTAACGGTTTGAAAGAAACAATGTATGGTATCTTGTACCAGACCGACACACCAATCGGTTATAGGAACCAAATGGGTATTTCAAACAAAAAGGATGGAAATGGACTTATCATAAGGAACAAATCCACTAGTAGCACAAGGCTATTGTCAGAAGAAGGAATCGACTATGATGAAACCTTCGCCTCGTAGCGAGACTAGAAGCCATTAGGATATTTTTAGCCTTTGCCGCCCATAAGAGTTTTATCGTATACCAAATGGACGTCAAGAGTGCTTTCCGAACGGAGAGCTTACAAAGAAGTTTATGTTGAACAACCACCGTGGTTTGCCAACATAGACGGTATCGATCTAGTTTACGTGCTAAGGAAAGCGCCAGACGGACTTAAACAAGCTCCTAGAGCCTGGTACGAAACCCCGTCCCAAGATCTAACCAACAACGGATTTGAGAAGGGTGTTGTCGACAAAACATTGTTCAAGATACGTAAAGGTGATGACCTTCTAATGGTACAAATCTATGTCGATGATATTATTTTTGGTTCAACTAACCTTGCTCTATGTCAAAGGTTCTCACATCTCATGCAAAGCAAATTTGAAATGAGTATGATGGGGGAACTTAGTTATTTCCTAGGTTTGCAGTAAAGCAGCTTGCCTACGGTATATTCATCAACCAGAGAAATACAAAGAAGGAGCTTCTCAACAAATTTGGAATGAACAATTCCAAATCCTCGCCAACCCCCATGAGCACTTCCGTGAAAATTAGTGCCGATGAAGCCGAAAGCCGTTTGACCAATCACTCTACAGAAGCTCATCGGTTCGCTCCCGTACCTAACGGCTAGCAGCCCGATATCCAGCTTTGTCGTTGGAGTGTGTACGAGATACCAAGTTGCACCTAAGGAATCACACTTCAATACGCCTAAACGAATCAAGTACATCAAAGGAACAATGATGCAAGACCGTGGTATCCTAAGGAAGGCGGATTCGATTTAGTTGGATACAATGACTGGATCTCTGAGGTCGCAAGCTAGATAGGAAGAGTACAAGTGGAACTTGTCACTTTCTCGGACCTAGACTCGTATCTTGGTTCAAGAAGAAGCAATTGGCTAATTCTCTTCCACTACCGAATCAGTACTATGTCAGCCGGGTAGTCGCCGTATGCGCATCCTTCGATGCAACAACAATCGCCGATTATGGAATCGATGCTAGAGAGACTCCAATCATGTGTGATAGCACGAGTGCAATCGCAATCACGCACAACTCTGTCCGCACTCGCGCACTAAGCATATCAACATGAAGCATCATTTTATCAGAATCATGTCGAGAACAAGGATGTTCGCCGAAAAAGTTCATACGTACATCCACCGGGCCGACATTTTCACCAAGCCTCTCGACACAAGATTCAACATGCTAAGAACAGACGGGAATACTACAAACAGACTCCTGTAAGTAAATTTCTTGCTTTTACTCAACAATTGAGGGGGAATGTCAGAAGACCCGTGAATACAAGATTCAACATTAATTATCTATACACTCGTAAACATCAATACAAGATCAGAGCGAACGAAGGCATATGAATTCTACACTGATGTGTGCAATAATTAAGGGGGAATATTGTAGACCCATGAATACAAAGATTAATCCAAATATTGCCGTATGGAATTTAAAACCTATTAGTACCTTTTTAAGGGGGAACGTCAGATCGACGCGAGAACAAAGACATGCTATAGATTTCGATTCATTATATAATATAATATTATTTCCTTTTAAAATAATTTTTGTCCACGTGCCCTGCTTTTATGTCAAACGTCATGTTCATTAAATGCCTTACACGACATCTGACAATCAATCTCAAAAGCCGCGATGTTTTTAAATTGTTTATTATTTTTAAACCGCTTTTAGGCATTTAGGTATCAACCTATGTCGAAGTGGGACCCATTGTATTTTAAAACCTTTTAATGGATTAGCGTACGATTACACTCAATCCATCTTGACCGTTGATTTCAAAATCGGTTCCCATCCCTTAAAATCGACCATTCGTACTGCAAACCCTATTTCGCCGCCCAAGTATAAAAGGATCGTATCTCGCCATTAGAGACTCTTTACGCTTTCGCAATTACAGGAGTTCTCAAGCAAAAAATTTACATATTTTCTCGCATTTTCACCGCGAATTTCTATCAAGCTTTCTTCCACCTTCGTTTTAAGAAAACTTCAATGGCTAGTCAATCTTCTTCCCTGCTCAAGAAAACCTCCAACATCATTGATGGCCGGATCTTCTCGAAACCTGTCATCATCGAGCGTATCATCTCGGAAATCAACGACACCGAACCAATGGAGTATATTATTACTCGTCTTGAACAACAAGGTCTCTATCGCTTCGGGAGCAAAACCGCCGACAAATACGACGCCCATCTGGTTGAGGAATTCTACCTCAATGCCTCCGTTCGTTTTCTGTCACTAGCCCAGGGAGGACACGTTGCGGACATCACTGCAACAGTCCAAGGAGTGCAAATCTGCATCAATAGCGACCTACTCAAGAAAATCTACAGGCTGCCCGCCGACGGCCTGACCATGGACCAACTTGAGACGTTCGGGTCTCAAGAGCTTATTACCAAGTTTTATGGACTATTTACAGGGTCCAAAGTGGTTGATATGGTGACAACCACTTGTCACAAGAAAAATTTTCTTCTTCATTTCGTTTATCTGCATGACTTCTGTTCCAGAATCATTGAAAATCGAACCGGTGCGTTCGAGATGTGCACGAACCTAAGGTTTAGAATGATGGTAGCTATTTTGACCTGTGAAAAGGTCAATTGGTGCCAAATCATTCTGAAACGTCTTCAAGAAGAGGTGTGCAAACCTGCCACCCAAAAGAAATCCTTTGGTTTAATGCTGAACTACATTCTGACGAGGTGCGGAGTGACGCAATCCTCCGACGCCAAGAAAAATAGCTCCAGAATATATTTAGGAGGCATCAAGCCCACTGCTTATAACCAGAGCACCATGCATGCCAATCACCCGAGAACCAGGCACATGCCTATTTCTGACAACCCAAGAGATGAAACCGTGAAGGTCCCAGAAATGGAATCTTCAAAGAAGAAGCGCAAGCGTTCTCACAGCAAGAAACACTCTGCTGGTGAGAAGTCCAAGAAGAGACTAAGGAGGCTCTCAAAAATCAAAACCAAGCACTCCGAGGATGTCTCGCCCGTGGCGCAACCCACTGAAGAACCCCAGGGCCCAACCCCTGTGGAAGAGGTGTCTCCTACTGCATCGACAGTAGATCCCGAGCCTTTGGCGGCTACGACGGATATAGAGACATCTGCCAACATTCAAGACTTTAGCGAGTCGGCTGCCCATTCGGAGCCAAAAGCTACTTCTCCTCTACGGATCCCACACCCGCAGATCCAATTTCCTTGAGGCACCATCCCCGCAAGGAGTCCATCTTCCGTACAGATCCCATACTGCACCTAATCCCTCCAAACAGCGTCTCCAGACGTTATTCGAAGTCCCTCCCCTGACTCGATCATAAATCAAACACTTCTTTCGGTTCGAATTGACCACGCGTACGAAAGATTCCTGCAATGCAAAGGCTATAGGCTAGCTCCGCATTTACATACCTGCATAACCGGAGCGAATGGAGCCACGAAGAGAGGTTCGTCTCCGAAGTAACAGACTCAACTGAAATTGAGGCTCTGCTTCGATGGGACAATGCCTCTTGCAAAGATCTAATAGAAAGCCACCTGCTGCACAAATCTGACGCCAGAAGAAAAGGAAAGAAGAAGTCAGAGGATTCTCCCGTTAATCCAAAAGATGACGACAATCATGACTCAGACGACGACGACGATGCTCTACAAGGTGTCCGAGAATGAGCCGTGAAGAGGCTGAAGCCCGAGACGCCTCTCCACCCGTAAAAGACGAAGGGCCTTCTAACCAAGCCAATCCCCTTCGCCACAGTAGGAGAACATTCCCGATCAGAGGAATCACCTCTCGGTCGAGGAACTTCAAGAAATTTTGGAACAGCACCCGAGCTCTTCGCGACCAAGAAGCTATTCCCGCAAACCAACAGGAGGATTCGGTCCCTCCTGCATCCATATCCGCCGAAGAACCTTCGCCACACGACGCTTCGAACCAACTGTCGCCGAACCACAAGAAGCCGCCCGCCCGCAACCTTGGAATCCGAGGACGGTAACGAACCCGAGGATGTCCAACTTACTTCACGTCCATCCGTGAATGTAAGGAGGTTGAACGCGCCAAGACTTCGCCCGGCCGACTCTCCGATCTCTCGCCGCACGTAAAGAGCGCCCGCGAGCTCTTGGCCTTCGATCGTATTTATCCAAGATGCAGAAACGCTCTATCTTCCGTTGAAAAGGCATCAATTGGATGCACACTGTGCCGTCGAAGAAATGACCACTCTTCAACACGAAGTATCTCGAGTTGTCGACGCATTCATTCTTCGCGAAGTTTTCAAGCAAGCCTTGAAGATCATGGAAGATAAACAAGAGCAATCGCTCAAGGAGGAAGCTACAAAGACAAGGATTGCTGAAGCCAAGATCGCCTGTGCAATGATCGAGAACAACTCTCAGCTGCGTGCTCACGACAAATGCATTAAAGATATGTCGCAGACTCTTTCCTCCCTTGTTGAAAGAATAAACAAGATCGAGACCAAACAGACGCCGCTCTTGAAATCCTGCAAAGTCTTGATGAAGCCAAAAAGGGGGAAGAGGCACGAGAAGCCGCAAAGGAGAATAAGATCGCAACAGAAAGGGAATTTGAGGTCGCTCGTAACAATATCACCGCTGAATTGAACAAACTAGCACCTCAATCCCAAAGTTTTAAAATTTCGTGCTCAGCATCGAATTCCATGACCCAAATGTCCCTTGGCAAAATCTTATCCAAAGACCTTCGAAATACGTCACGACCAACCGCAACCCAACTGCCGACGAAGTGAAGCACTGGAGGAAGAATGAACTGATGAGATATTTTGTCAGACTCGTCAGGGAATCCGCCATCTTCAAAAATTATAAAACGTTAGCGGAAGCGGCAGATAAGTTTTCAAAGATGCTAGAAGAAGGTAAACTCCCTCTCCAAATCGAAATGAAATCAAAACATAGAAGAGGAGATCGGGTCACCCATCCAGAAGATTGGATACTTGCCTTTGATTGTTCATATGAAGGAAGAGCGATTTACCAGGATCGAGGCAATGATTCACTTCAAAACTGGTGGCGCGGCACCGAGAATGAGCAAGGAAAAAGACCATGGAGGCATGCGGATTGTAGATAAAGAGCTGAAATTTATGTACATTATTTTTGTTTTTGTAATTTCTATTCGAAACAGCAAACTTTGTACTCAATCATTTTGTATATCAATAAAATAGTTTGTTTGTCTGGAAAGATTACAACTCGTAATCTACTGCGTTAATGTATGATTACTTAAAAGTGTTTGATAGGAATCTCAAGTTAGACAAACTTGATTGAAAAATAAGCTGTACGAACTAGTCTACGAACAGTTCATAATTTCAGTTGTAAAACTTAGAAATACATTGTAAGATTGTGCCTGCACGCCAATCATAGGCTTAAGTTGTAATAAATCTCAAATCAGATCGAACATGCTGCGAAAGCGCTCATTATTGTAGACTAAGTCACTAAGTCAGACCTATTGACAAAAGACCAAGAAATCTGCCAGAAGTCATCGAAAAAGAATGCTTCATGAAGAAGGTTTTGGCATCATCAAGAAGACTCGAAGAGTTAAGTAAGAAGGTCTTGGCAAATTGTCAAAAAGGGGGAAATTGTTGGGAAAAACAAACACCCTGTATCAAACAAATGATACTCGAATCATCAGATCGAATGTTATTTAGAGGTTTTGACATATATGCCAATCCGTATACAAGAAGGAAACCGTATCTAGGCTTCAAGGCTTTATCTGTATCAAAGACTCCGCTCGAATCAAAGATAAGTGAAGCTCATCAAGACAAAGAAGAAGACTTGTAAAAGACCAAGTATGGAAACTGTCTCGATGCCCTAAATACAGTCATCTTCCATACAGTTCACAAAAGGACAAGAAAGAACACAAGTCAAGTCCCGTTGAACAAAGAAGTATTTAAATACTCAAGGATAAAGTATTTAAATACTGCCAGTCTTCAGATCTTCAGAATCCCGCGAAATCCGGATCATGTCATATTCCCGTTGAAGGAAATCTTATTCAAACGGATATAACTCAACAGATACTTTCTTCAGAGACTATATATATCCTTGAAGACATTGAAGATCAGTTACGAACCAATTCAAGTAACCTAATACTCAAGCTATCAAAGTTATCATCAGAGCAAACATATCTCCAAAGCATACTGCAAGTTAGAACGAAAGAGATATACAGTGCTCAACATCAAGAACAACTATCATCAGCTCAAGAACTTGATATTCAAAGTCACTGTTCTTACCGGTTACATACCTTTTACCTCTGTGTAAAAACCGAGCTCTGTGTGAACTCAACAAGTTATTCGACTGTGGGACGAATAAGAACGAAGCTTTGAACCGTGTGTGAAGAAGCTAGTCAAGAAGGAAGCTTTAACCAACTGGTGAACGGTTGAAAGTGACGTTCTTTGTATCAATCTGTGTGAACGATACAAGGATAGGTTTGTTTATAATTACGTAGTTGTGTACGCAGTAATTATAATAAACTTTTTACTCCTGTGTGGAGGACCAGTGGACGTAGAGGGGTTTACCTCGAACCACTTAAATTACTGTGTTATTTACCTTCTGCTTTTACTGTTTGAAATAACTGTGATATATTAAGTATACACCAAATACGTCGTTGCTGTATCCACGGCAACTAACTGTATCCAAGACTTCCGCTACGCACTCAGATTTAGATTCCATACAGTTTGTTGTTTAAACGATTTTCCAAACTGTATCCACTATACTTAAGTGGCCAACAACCCCCAATCCACTCAGGGATATTACACGCCGTAGACCCTCTCCTCGAGGATCTACCAGGCTGGTAACTAAAATCAAACATCTCAACAATGCCTTTAAGGCTAAAATGACTCAGTAGACCGATTTGGTCTTGCAATAAATACATACAACTCAAACACATTACATGCCCACGCAGGGGTCGAATACAACACACTCCCGTATAATGGGAAAGAATACTGCAGCGGAAAATAAACTATAACTAAACCAATACGACATCAACGGGTCCTCGTGTGATTAGTATCATTCATCTTTCATCATCCTTCGTGCCGACCCTGTGTTATGCTCCCAAACCTGAATGCAAAAACAGACATCCACCCCCCGAATACTCGGGGGTTAGCAAAACTCCACTATTTTGCTAGTGCAAGAACAAAGTGCAAATACAAGCCATACAATTCACATTCCACGAATAACAATAGCCAGGAATCCTCAAAGATCCAAACGTAACGAAAAGTACTTCCCGAGGCAAGAGTTTGGGTAAACATTCCAAAACCGAAAGATCACAAATAAAGGGAAACAATTTATAAAACAGTTTAAAATGCCATCGAGAGTTTTAATAGAAAACAATTTAGTATTACCGAATCCTTCTCTTTCCAAAATCAACAGGTGTCACAGTCCAAAGGTTTTGTTTTCACAAATGAAACCAACAATAATACACAAGGTTAAAACTCACGTCACGCGTCCTCAACGGACATAAAACATACACACGCACCCGTGAAGTTTCACTCGTGAATCCAGGGCGAAACCATTGGACTCCCTCTATGGCCCCGTCGAACCCTCCCGAGGTGAGCAAACACATTCACAAAACATACACACACACTCGTGAAGTTTCACTCGTGAATCCAGGGCTATACCATTGGACTCCCTCTGTGGCCCCGTCGAACCCTCCCGAGGTGAGCAAACACAAAGAACAAATGACGAAAGTTCAAGTGTTTCCCCCAAAACGGCCAAGAACACGATTCGTCCCATCAAAACACGAAAATGGAAATCCAAATCGAAATATGGATATACAATCCATAGGATATGTTTAGCAACATCATTTAACAACAATCTATCCATCAAAAACGGATGGAAAACGAGATCAGGAACAAATCCCCCAAAAAGTCGATTCGAAGGAAATCAAGAAATATACTTTGATTCGACGAAGAACAATGGATTAAATGATGTTAAACACAAGAATACTACTAAGATTAATCATAACCATCATGAATTAATCAACCATACGGAACGAATCGGACAAAAATGCAAAAACCCCAAAATTTCTCAAAATAGGGTTGTAGGAAATCTCACCTTGATTCGCTGGATCGAAGGATGATATAGGATGATCAATCAATGATATGAACTCAAGAACTTCGTGGATTTGTTGTTCAACAACATGGCTTCAATATCCCCAAGGCTCCAGCCGCGGAAGAGAAAGAGAGAAATAGGATAAATGACCGAAACTGGACTGCTCTGTCATATTTATACTGGTGCAGCCTAGCGTGCGCTAGGCTGCCAAGCTAGCGTGCGCTATCGGCCTGGGCCGCAACCCAGAACCTCACTGCCCTACTGACTCGGCCAGGTAAAGTGCACAGCCTTCCGGCCGTAGCGCGCGCTACCTGCCGGTCGTAGCGTGCGCAGTGCCCGACAGTAGCGTGCGCTACCTGCCGATCCACCCGAGTCCAGTACCCCACTGCCCTACTGCCTCGGCCGACTAGCGCGTGCAACCAACCGGCCGTAGCGTGCGCTACCTTTCGGCAGTAGCGCGCGCTACCTTCCGGACGTAGCGTGCGCTACGCCGGTTCCTGCCGCACCCGTCCGGACAGTGCCCACAACCATATAGCCAGGACCCAGAACCATCCGGCCACGCCCCCCAACCGTCCGCCAGTGCCCGACCACCAGTACTCGACAACTCGATTATCCGAAATTGCACGGAACGAACACGACAAAATGCTCGTGGGCAACATCATCGACCCGAAATGAAATACCATGCAACAATTAATCACACGCGACCATGAAAAGGGTCAAGACAACGAATACGAATGCGGATACCCACAACTTTGGGTAAATTACAAAATGGCCCAAAATGCCCGAAAATCACGATACGTGATCGAATAACCAAACCGAAGTTCACAACACGTCTAACAAAGTTAAACGGACTTACGGGAAACTCGAAACAGTAGTTTAGAACGAGATTCACAAGAATCGAGCTCGAGTGCGGAAAAGTCGTTAAGAAACACGGAACTCAGCAAAACAACACCGAAACGAACTCGAATGACAAAAAGTGCATAATTTATCATTCTCAGAATGATAAATCGGTCCCAAGCGAGTCATCAAAACGAACTCTCGCTGAAAAAAAAGAAAATTACCGGAAATCGAAATTGCGGATATTACAGCAGAACTATGCTCTGCATTTGCACGTCTGTTGGATCGTGGTATTAGGATTCGGCCCCTTCCGCAGCCTCGTCCCCCTCTGCCACGGCCTCTCAAATATCTTTCCATACTGAAAGAATCAATTCGTAAAGATAACCATAAGTATAGTTCATGATACCAATCAGAATTCATGCTAAGTTAATAGCAACAAGAAATTACATATTCAAGAAAATAATTCACAATAATATTATCGACACTGCGAGTGTCACACAGACAGAATATCATATCGACGTTGAGTCGAACAATTTCAATCATATAATCAGTTCAAAATTCACTTCGAATTATCAATCAGATAAATCTTGCCGCAATCCTCGAAAACGACAAGATCAACAAGGAGATTCATTTCAATATCAATATCATGCTAGTTATTAAATTATGGATCATAAAGTACGTACCACATTTGGCTCGTAGGATCAGGCGCTTGCACGGGTCACACGTGACACGAAGGTCTCTTGATACTAGTTCAATACACAAAGACTCAAAAGAAAAAGAAAAATGACTTTGTTCTCTGATACCATATTCTGTAACACCCCATATACGGCGGCCATTACAGTGCCGTGGACCCCACACTGGGACCCACCAGGCGATACCTAAAACACAGATTAAATACAATACATGTGATACCGAACCACAATACATAATACTTACTCCGATTAGGAGTTTACAGTAGTATGGCCAACGGCCTTATTATACACAGGATCCAAAATATAAGTATAACCCATATGGAGATGGAATATACTTTAAATAACAATACATTTGTTCATAATTAAAAAAAATAAAGCGGACAGATAACATTATACGGTACGAACATGACCGGACAACAAAAGACTTGGGCCCCCCGAACTAGTATCCTTCGAACCCTTCGCCATCACCATGATCTTCCCGTGACTTGCCTTTTCCTCGACCTAAAATACAACACAAGTATTTCGCCCAACACAAGGTCAGATATACATGATAAATGGTTTCTCAAGATATTATACAATTCACATATATAAGATTCCAAGGAAAACAACCCGACTAACGAACATACCCCTCGGGCGTATGAACGCTTAGTCACAAAACGTCGAACACATCCAAATATATAAATAGACTATGAACGACTAGGATAGTACGTCTCAAGATGGACATCACAGTACACCAGATCCGGAAATGTGTCAGTGCACATGTCCACCCCGTATACAGAATCTAGGATATACGTGGGACAATGTACCTAATTAGCCTCACGAACTATGTCTCGTGTGCACAGTCCAATACGGAAACATCCACGCATGACTATATATGTGCCTGGCTAAAAACCAATCGGAACGCAGATATGATTCCGGATATATCACGATACAACATGACAACGAATTCAATAAATCACATATCCGATTAAGGATCAAGAAACTCAACGAAATGACAATAAGGATCAATGGTTCAAAATGACAAACTTGGGAATGCAATCCCACAATGAAAACGGTACATCATCAAAAATAATATCAATTCACGGATCACAATTTTATAAGTGTTTCATATACATGAAATGCATAATCATCACAGGAATCCAAACATAATTATAATCAAGCAAGATAACTTGCCTCAATACGGAGGCGAGAATAGTCCTTCCTTCACAAATGAACGAACGGTCCTCGACTTAATATCGGTTACTCGAACAATCAACCTTGTAAGGGATACAATCCATTCAATAACACATTTTCATAACTATCGATGACTAGTTCAGAGAATCGATATCCTAAATTCAATTCACTTAATTCGACTATCTTTGCATTAATTCCATTACAAAGATTCATACTAACTCCAATTTATACTCATTATTGGTTACCATTCAAGGTGCTCTCAAACACTCATGTGGTTCAAATGAATGAGCATTTATCAAGGACAATCCTCAAGGAGAACTTGCTAAAATGGATATGCCGATAGAATTTCTTAAAATCAACATAAATATTTTGAAAGATATAATCCGAACAACTACGTTCATAAAACATTGATTAAACGAAGGTTACTCGGTGATTATCATTGCTCAACGAATCATGAGTTTGTAAAATTAATACTATGTTCATCGATTATGACTTCATCAAGTTAGTTTAGTGATATAGTTGAGTTATTCATCCCAAGATCATTACGAAATCATCATCAAGGTGAATTAACATCTCTGAACTATAATCTTATGTTGATGAAATCCAAGGTTCAACCAATTCTAATGAGGAACCTAAGTTCATCTAGTTCAAAATCTCTCTAAACATGATAGTTGACTCAGTATAATGATAAAAATTCTACACATTAACTTATCTAGAATGGAGTTAATGATTATTATCATCTTAGTAATGTTAATAGTTCAGCAAGGAGAGTGATTTCCTATTAGCCATGATTACTACCATTTAGAACATTAAGAATTCACCATATCAAACCTTGTTCTCCATATTCATCATTAAGTTGTTGAAAAACTTAACTACAACCATATTTATCTTGATTGTTTTATCATTAGGTGGAGTATATATTATCACTAACATTATAACTACAAAATTATAGAGTGAATTCGTATAACATACCTTCAGAAATGAACAACACTACACCAAAATTACAAGAACACACTCTAAACTTCAAGAATGACTCCAAACTTCCAATCAACAAGCTTCAAACCAAGATGAATAGCTCAAACACAAGTGGAAAGAAGGTAGAAGTGATCTAGGGAGGCAGGGGAATGCTTATACTGGAGAAATAACGAAGTTGAACGTGCAAAATGAAAGACACAAGTTGTCTTTATAACAGCACAGTTCGTTACGTACGTTATACACCAAGGATAACGTACGTTAGCAGCTTTACGTATGCTACACCAAAAGTGTTATGTACGTAAGCTAAGTCCAGAGGCTACTGGACTAAAATATGAACATCATTATGTACGTCATTGCTTGGAGCATTACGTACGTAATGTAGGTCAACTAGGTTGCCTCCAAAAGATCAGATATTCGAATCACGCCCGACCCCACACGCCGAAAGTTGAGATCGGATACGACTACAAGTATTACGTACGTAAAAGGCACCAGCTTATGTACAAAAATCCCACACTATAACGTACGTTATGCTAAAGTCTTAGCGTACGTTAAGTACAGAATTAATAGCCCAAAAATGCACTTATCTATACAACACTGAAAATTCAATCATAGTGCGAATGATAGTTTTTATTAAGTCTATTATGATATATTCCAACATCAATGCGACAAGGCTACAACAGTATTGAATTATCCGAATAATACAACAGTAAGCAAGAATTTCCGTCGGATATTACATTATATTAATTAATTAATCCAATTAATTAATCATATCAAATACATAACAACATAACTAATTTCTCCAAGAAATAATTATATTTATGAATTAAATTAATCACTCAGTAATTTATTTAATTCATTTGGCCGTAAATTAATTTATCCAATAAATCAATTAAGACATCCAATGTCCCAATTAATTAGATATCCAATAACTAATATTCATAATGAGAGAATAAGCTTCATTCATTCCGTCGTCAATCCTATTGCGCGACTCGGTAGGTTCGTCTCAGTCAGCAATGGGAGGAACCAAAGAGTAGTAGCACCACCTATGTAATATCCGCAAATTCGATTTCCGGTAATTTTCTTTTTTTTGGCGAGAGTCCATTTTGACGACTCACTTGGGACCGTTTCGTCATTCTGAGAATAATTAATTCTACACTTTTTGAGATCCGAGTTCGTTTCGGTGTCATTTTGTTGAGTTCCGTGCTTCTTAGTGACTTTCGTGATTTTCGGGCGTTTTGGGCCATTTTGTAATTTACCCAAAGTTGTGGGTATCCGCGTTCGTATTTGTTGTCTCGACCCTTTTTATGGCCGCGTGCGAGTTTGATTGTAACTCAAGCTCTTAGTATGATCTTATTATGGAGATTTCCGTGCGTATCTTGAACTTGGTATTTCGATCGGAGGAGTCCGTTGTTGTAACCAGCTTTGAGAGCACTACTGCTGTAGTTATGGGTGCCTTAGCGCATGCTAAGGGATCTCCTTAGCGCATGCTATCGAACAGCAGGGTCTGAGGTCAGTAGATTAATTCAGGACGTTAGCGCACGCTAAGGGCGGGTGGT
This sequence comes from Orobanche coerulescens, assembly GCA_033398695.1. NCBI lineage: Eukaryota > Viridiplantae > Streptophyta > Magnoliopsida > Lamiales > Orobanchaceae > Orobanche > Orobanche coerulescens. The sequence goes on along the minus strand of CM065808.1, from coordinate 28,759,215 downwards.
TAGCGCGCGCTACGGTGCAGTGGTTAGCGCACGCTACAGGTTGGGTAGCGCACGCTAACTGGTAGTTGAGGCGATCCGGTGGCTCGAGTGCAGAGGTTTCGTTAGCGCACGCTAACTTTTGGTGGTTAGCGCACGCTAACTGTGCATTTGGCAGAACGTGTGTTCTGGAGCTTCGATAGCGCACGCTAATCAGGTAGGATTAGCGCACGCTAAGTTGTCCAGTATATAAACTGGACAGCAGTCATTAATCTTCATTTTTCTTCATTTCTTCTTCTCCACCGCGGGTCTGAGACGAGGCGACCAGGGTTCGCGACCTTGGCTAATTTTCTTCCATTCCAAGGTGTTTTGGGGCATCTAAGTGATTATAACATCATCTAATCTACTGTTCTTCGTCGAATCAAGGTATATTTCTTGATTTCCTTCGAGTTGACTTTTTGGGGGATTTGTTCTTGATTTCATTTTCCATCCGTTTTTGATGAACCGATTGTTGTTAAATGATGTTGTTAAACATATCCTATGGATTGAACATCCATATTTCGGTTGGGAATTCCGTTTTCATGCTTTGACGGGACGGATCGTGTTCTTGGCCGTTTTTGGAGAAACACTTGAACTTTCGTCATTTGTTCTTTGAATTCAGCGGCTTTGGGTCGTACTTTTGAATTCATTTTCGTTGTTATTGTTTTCGTTCGTAGTTTATTATCGCGGGTCGTCGTTCGGTGGAGTCGGCGGGTTCGTAGTCGGTTCGAGTCTCCTCACTTCGGTCGATTCTCCGCGTTGTGATTATTCGAGGTAAGTACCTTGTCCATACAATTCTTGTTTTATGGATATGATAATTAGTGATCGGCTCCTTATGTTTATTTGATCGTTTGAATTTCACTTTCAAAGATTCGGTTAGCCTTGTTAAAGGCCCTCTTTCAAATCGCATGTGTTTTGTGAACATCGTGTTCGTGGATGGTTACGTGAATTACTATGAATACACTTGGTGTTGTCGTTGTGCTTTGATAATATATATGTATATATTATCTCATATCGGTGCGTTGTTATTTTGACCATTGCGTCGTGCATTGTGTTTGTTGCCATTGAGTGAATTACTTGGATATTATTGATGTGATATGTTATTTGTCTGAATGTGTGGATATGGTTGAAGGTCTACGGTGACACATGGCACGTGATCATGTGGTAAGGATGCAACAAGTGATTGATTCAACCGTAAGAGCCTGAGATAATCTACGGTGACACCTGGCTTGTGATCATGTGGTCAGGATACAACAAGTGATTGATCCAACCGTGAGATATGGTGTGTGATTTGTTTAGATAGCCAGCTCGGGAGGGTCCTTAGAGGCCCCGAGTGGGATTTGTGGCTTCGTCCCGGTCCTAGGCGATGCATGTGCGTGATTTGTTTTATGATTGTGGCCAGCTCGGGAGGGTCCTTAGAGGTCTCGAGTGGGATTTGTGGCTTCATCCCGGTCCTAGGCGATGCTTGTATGTGATTATGTTGTGTTGCTTTTATGTCCGTTGAGGACACTTGATGTGGGCTCTGGCCCTGTGAATTGTTGTTGGTTCTATTTGTGAAAATGAAACCTTTGGGCTGTGACCCCTATTGATTTTGGAAAGAGTAGGATTCCGTAATCCTAAATTTTTTTTCTATTAAAACTCCCGATGGCGTTTTAAACCATTTTATAAATTATTTCCCTTGAATTGTGATCTTTCGAATTTTGAAATGTTTTACCCAAACTCTTGCCTCGGGAAGTACTTTTCATTACGTTTGGATCTTTGAGGATTCCTAGTTATTGTTATTCGTGGAATGTGAATTGTATGGCTCATATTTCTGTTTTATACTTGCACTAGCAAAACAGTGGAGTTTTGCTAACCTCCGAGAAATCGGGAGGTGGATGTTTGTATTGCATTCAGGTTTTGGAGCATAGCACAGGGTCGAAATGAAGGATGATGAAAGATGAACGATACTAATCACACGAGGACCCGTTGATGTCGTATTGGTTTAGTTGTATTTTATTTTTGCTGCAGTATTCTTTCCCCATTGTACGGGAGTGTGTTGTATTCGACCCCTGCATGGGCATGTATTGTAATTGAGTTGTATGTATTTATTGGAAGACTAAATCGGTCTACTGAGTCATTTTAGCCTTAAAGGCATTGTCGAGATGTTTAACGTTGTTACCAGCCTGGTAGATCCTTGAGGAGAGGTTCTACGGCGTGTAATATCCCTGAGCGGATTGGGGGTGTTACATAAATGGTATCAGAGCTTTAGGTTGTGGAAACCTAGGCTGTCGGCTTTAGTGGTGTCTGCTGAGTTTTTGTCTCGTTAGATTTTGTCTGACTGAGTCGTGTCGCGACGCGTCGTCTGAGTTTGTTGGTCATGATTAGTATCATGGGGCGATCATCATTTTCGTGCAACATGTGGCCGTAAGTCTCCCTTCTTTGTATTATGCCTCGTGTGACACGAGCTATTTGTTTGATTATTTGTTAAGTGATGGAATCTTTATGTAGATTATCGGTTTCGTGATGTGTTTATGTGACTCTCATATCTCGGTTATATGAGGAGTGTTGTCATTATTTGTGTCCTTTTGAATATGATATTCGACTGTTGTTTCCGGTAAAGGACAGGTGTTGTCTTGGTTTTGAACGAGTCGATGCATGTATTATGACTGTATGTAAGTGAATATTGTTACATGTGTGGTTTTAGGCATTCTAGTGTAACGCCCCCAAAATGAACCGGGACGCCATAGTGCCGTAGATCCCATGAGGGACCCACAAGGCAAATTTTTGAAAATATTTTCTAAAATATTTTACTAAACGGGTAATATACGGAAGTAGTTAAGAAAGTATTCGTACAACCCAAAGTGCAAAAGAAAATAGAGTCCGTACATACGGTTATTACACAACGTGGAATGTTCAAATTGATTTAAGAAATTAACAGGCCTTCTTCCAACACAGCTCATGCCTGGCCGTAACCTTCGGGGGTGTCCTGCACAAATTCAACAAATTTACCTGGCACGACATGTCGTGCCAGTAGCCTAGGTCAGAAATAATCCAAACCAAAAATCTAATAATTTCAAGGAATAAAGTTATCACCGAATGTTCCATGTTATTTCTTTTTATCAGCACATAAACTCCCAAGGTCGCAACCAAGGGTCACAGAAGTATCTACACAGGAATACTCCGGACTTGGGTACCATTCAGGTTTTATCCCGCAACACGGTCCAACAAGAAAACTCCCAAGGCCGCGGCCAAGGGTCACGGTAGTATCTACTCAGGAATACTCCGGACAAGATAATCGTAAGAGCACCATTCCACAACAGTAACATTTACTACGTCTGAAATTATAAGACGTAAAGTCTGAGTAAGATTCACTTGCCTCAAGTCCGACGAGAGTTATTTCTTGACAAGACAACGGCTTGAACGATCACACTTGGAAGTCCGACCAATTACATGTTTGTCGATTAACATCTTATGATAACAAGGATGATCAACTACGTGACTTCCCCTCCCGCCTGTTAGAATCCTACCCTAGTTGCTTATGATGTCGGAATCGAATTTCTCTGTTTCTAACCATAATGCGTGCCATTAAATTCTTAGGTTTGACAACATCCTTTATACATTATTCCTCCGCTAAACAATAGTGTTTTAACACAACATTCCTATGTTAATTATAACCAACAATCACCGAGATTTCAACGTTGTCTTAATATGCAAGTCTAGAACGATTAATCCATCATCTTAACATGTTTCGATATCTATTCGACTAGAAATTGCTGGTAAGTTCATCAAGGATTTATTAACGGTTTTATTCAACATGATAATATGGTTATACATGAAATCCTTCCAAGATGATTCCGAGAAGTTGGTGATTAGCAACATGATTATGAGTTCTATTATTATTCATTCCAACTTCTAGCTTCGATGGATATCGATTAACAATTGCGATAGTTATATACCGGTCCGATTATTACTGAGGGTTCTAAGCTACCCAAGGCATCCGAGGTTTACTATAACCTACTTAAACAACACTGAAATAATTTCAAGGTTGGATAAACTTACCTTTACTGACGAAAGATGATGAAGAACGACGGTGGACGAAGGAGAACGAGAGGATAACACCTTCAAGACCTTCCCCGAAGCTTGATTAACGCACTCTAATAGGATAGCACTTGAATTGGAAGGTTAGAATTGGTTCAAGGATGGTGGAGAGCAGTGTATATGAAAGAAGGATGGTTTTTGGGACGGAAGAAATGAAAGGCAAAGTGTTCTTTTATAAACTCAGATTGCCCTTACGTACGTTATGCCTGACGGTTTACGTACGTAAGGGACTTTACGTACGTTATGGTAAAGTATTAACGTACGTAAGGAACTCGCTGGAACAATTTACACACATCGTTACGTGCGTAACGAAAACGGGCTAACGTACGTAATGCCTCGTTGACTTGCCTGTCGCAATCACGCCGAAAGTTGGTCGGCATGCGTACTACCTGACGAAGATTCCTGTCCGAAGACCGAAGACCAATGTTACGTACGTAAGGTCCGATCTTTAACGTACGTAATGACTCGGATATAGCGTACGTAATGACTCGGAGTATAACGTACGTAAGGACCAATTTTGTTTACTAAATTATTATCACATTAATTTCTTATGACACGACTCCCTCTCCATGTCGTCTGGAAATCTCTCGGGGAACAAGACGTTGGCCACCGTCATATTCGCACCGATAATTACCTAACGACATCAAGGTATGTCACTGAAATTTCGTCAATCATCACACCATCACAATACACGAATAACAGATGCGAAGAATACAGTACCACCATATTATACAAAATATGTTTTATCGCAATGGAGTACATTTAATTATCAAATAAAAGAAATGGACGTGAGCGCCCAAAGTGAAAAAGCATGTAATACTGGTGGTATTACATACCACCCCCCTTAAAATAGTTTCGTCCCGAAACTAAGAAAATAACCCGGGATGATTCTCTCTCATGCTCGCCTCGGTCTCCCAAGTCGCTTCTTCCGTACCGTGGTGCGACCACTGAACTTTAACAAGGGGTATGTCCTTGTTCCTTAGTGTCTTTACGCGTCGATCCAAAATCGCTGTTGGAACTTCCCTAATGGTAGCATCATTGGAAATCTCTACTTCCTCGAAGTTGATCTTGTGGCTAGGATCGTACACGTACTTTCTCAGCTGGGAGACGTGGAAGACATTATGCACTCCGTCTAACGATGGTGGTAATGCTAGCCGATAAGCGAGTCTACCGACTCGGTCCAGTATTTCGAACGAGCCAATAAACCTCGGGCTTAGCTTGCCCTTCTGGCCGAAGCATCGAATGCTCCGCATTGGTGATACTTTAACCCAAACATGATCCCCAACCATAAATTCCAACGGTCGCTGCCGGTCCGTAGCATAAGACCTTTGGCCACTCTGCGCTGCCAACATGTGTTTTCGAACAATGGATATCTTCTTAATAGATTCCTGGATTAGGTCCAATTCGGTGGCGACGACATCGGATGCATCGTCCCAACATAGGGGAGACTTGCACCTTCTACCATATAAGGCCTCAAAGGGGGCCATGCCTATGCTTGCATGCCAGTTGTTGTTGTATGAAAATTCCGCTAAACAGAGGTGTTTAGCCCAGTCCTTGCCCCAATCGAGTACACATGCTCTCAACATATCTTCCAGGGTCTGTATGGTGCGTTCTGTTTGTCCATCCGTTTGAGGGTGATAGGCAGTGCTGAAATGCAGTTGAGTACCCATGTCCTGGTGGACAGCCTTCCAGAAGCAGGACACATATCTAGTGTCTCTATCCGAAATAATCCCCGAGGGAACGCCATTTAATCTCACGATTTCCCGAACAAAGATGGTGGCCAGCTGTTCTGTTCCGATGGCCTCCTGAATTGGAATGAAGTGTGCCGACTTTGTCAGTCGGTCTACAATAACCCATATCGTGTCCTTTTCCCCCGCCGTCACTGGTAACTTGGTGACAAAGTCCATTGATATGCTCTCCCATTTCCATTCCGGAATGGGTAAGGGCTGCATGATTCCGGCCGGTCTACGGTGTTCAATCTTCACCTGTTGACATATCATACATCGAGAGACAAACCTTGCTACCTCTTGCTTCATATTCTTCCACCAGAAACTCTTTCGCAGGTCATTATACATTTTGATCGCCCCGGGATGTATCGAATAGGGAGTAGAATGAGCTTCCTTGAGTATAGTTTGCTTAAGCTCGTCATTAGGTGGAATGCAAATCCTGTTCCTAAATCTAACTAAGCCGCCTTGGATCCTGTAATATGAAATAATTCCCCCTTCGGCCTTTGCGCTGATCGCACGAAGTTCTGGATCCTCCATCTGTGCTAGGCGTATCTCGTCCAGCAGAGACGAGCGAATATCAATCGAGCGTAACTGTCCCTGGCGGTGTTGTATCCACACCTCAATGTCATTTCTCCTGATATCTTGCTGCAATTCCAGCTGTACTGTCAAACCAGATAGTGTCACCTCCTGCGCAGTTTTCCGAGTCAGTGCGTCTGCTACGACATTGGCTTTTCCAGGGTGATATAGAATCTCTACATCGTAGTCCTTGATTAACTCCAGCCAACGTCTCTGTCTCATGTTTAACTCTTTCTGAGTGAAAATATACTTTAAACTCTTGTGGTCCGTAAAGATCTTGCAGGTAACCCCATACAAGTAATGTCTCCAAATCTTGAGAGCGTGGACCACTGCAGCTAGTTCGAAGTCATGTGTCGGGTAGTTCACCTCATAAGGTTTAAGTTGTCGAGAGGCGTAAGCGATAACCCTGTCGTTTTGCATGAACACACATCCCAGCCCGTGCTTAGACGCATCGGTGCATATTACGAATCCCTCCGTACCCTGCGGTAGTACCAACACTGGGGCGGTAGTAAGCTTCCTTTTTAGCTTGTCGAAACTCTCCTGACAATCTGTTGTCCAGACAAACTTGGTGTTCTTCCTAAGCAGATTTGTTAATGGCTGAGCGACACAGGAGAAGACCTCGACGAACCGTCGATAATATCCCGCCAACCCCAGGAAACTCCTCACCTCTTTGACATTTCTAGGTGGTTCCCAACTCATAACTGTCTCGATCTTCTGGGGGTCTACTTTAACGCCTTCTGCTGAAATCACATGCCCCAAAAAGGTTACCTCTGGCATCCAGAACTCGCATTTAGAAAGTTTAGCATACAGTTGATGTTGCCTTAAAACGCTTAACACCTGCCTCAAGTGCTCCTCATGGTCCCATCGGCTTCGGGAATAAATTAAAATATCGTCAATGAAAACCACCACACACTTATCGAGAAACTCTGTTAGAACCCTGTTCATCAATTCCATAAAAACGGCCGGAGCATTAGTCAGGCCAAATGACACCACCATGTACTCGTAGTGTCCATATCTCGATCGAAATGCGGTCTTAGGAATATCCTCCTCTCGAATTCTCAATTGGTGATATCCCGAGCGTAAGTCGATCTTTGAAAACACAGTCGCCCCTTGCAGTTGGTCCAGTAAATCATCAATCCTTGGAAGTGGGTACCGGTTCTTAATAGTGACCTTATTAAGTTCCCTGTAATAGATACACAGGCGCAGAGAGCTGTCCTTTTTCTTCACAAAAAGAACTGGCGCACCCCATGGCGAAGTACTTGGATGAATGAGCCCCTTCCTTAGCAATTCTTCGAGTTGTGACTTTAGTTCCTTCATTTCGGCTGGTGCCATCCTGTATGGTGCCTTGGAGATAGGCGTCGTTCCTGGCTCAAGTTCAATCGAGAGATCGACCTCCCTTCGTGGTAGCAATCCAGGTAGTTCATCGGGGAATACGTCCGGAAATTCGTTCACTACAGGAATGTTAGCAACCGACAGTTGTGACATGTACTCCTGAAGAATATAACACCAGAAATACGTTCCTCGATCATCATGAGATGTTACTGCTGAAAGGAGACTGAGGGACCCTTTAGTACTGAAGTGCTCTCGGCCTCTAATTGTGTGAGTGGCACCATCATGGGTCGTAATAGAAACTGTCAGGTGATAGTGTTGGGAAAACAAAGACCCTGTATCGAAATAGCCGGGACATCCAGTCCCTGTATCGAATAGTTTTTGATAAAGAGGTTTTGACATATATGCCAATCCGAATGTAGTAAAAGAAACTGTATCGAAGCTTTGAGGTATTATCCTGTATTGAAGACCTACCTCGAATCAGCATATAGTAAAGCCCTTCAGTAAAGCAAGAAGTCTTATAAAAGACCAAGTATGGAAACTGTCTCGAAACTCAAATACAGTTATCTTCTATACAGCTCACAACAGGACAAAGAAGGAATCTCCAGAAGTCAAGTCCTGTTGAATAAAGAAGTATTTAAATACTCAAGGATAAAGTATTTAAATACTGCCAGTCAACAGATCTTCAGAATCCCGCTAAATCCGGATCGTGTCATAATCCCGTTGGAACGAAATCTCACTCAAACGGATACATCTCAATGGATATATATTTCAAAGACTATATATATCTTATGAAGGCATTGAAGATCAGTTACCAAAAACTCAAGCTATCGAAATCATTATCAGAGCAAAACATATCTCCTAAGCTTAATGCAACTCAGATCAAAAGAGATATACAGTGCTCATCATTCTGAACAACACTTCATCAGCTGAAAGCTCTTAAAGTCAAATTTGTTGTTCACCATCTGTTCTATACTTTGAACAAACAGCCCTGTGTGGACTGAACAATCTGTGCTTCTCCGGAACTGTGTGTGAAGGATTTGCATTGAAGAAGACGAAGCTTCAGAATTGTGTGTGAAGAAGCAAGTCAAAGCATTAGCTCAAAACCAATCTGTGTGAACGGTTTAAGCTAAGATCTTTATATCAATCTGTGTGAATGATATATTGATTGTGTGTGTTGTTATAATTACGTAGTTGTGTACGTAGTAATTATAATAAACTTTTTACTCCTGTGTGGAGGACCAGTGTACGTAGAGGGGTTTACCTCGAACCACTTTAATTACTGTGTCATTTACATTCAGCTTTTACTGTTTTAATTACTGTGATTAATTAAGTATACTGTATACATTTAGTTGCTGTATCCACAGCAACCTACTGTATCCAAAACTTCCGCTACGCACTCAGATTTAAAATCCATACAGTTTGTTGTTTAAACTATTTTCCAAACTGTATCCAGTATACTTAGTGGCCAACAAGTGGTATCGGAGAGGTTGATTCTAAAAAGAATCAGTCGTATTCTTAACCGAATCAGATTCAAATCACTTATTTTCAAAACAGTCTCTTTCATTCCTGTATTATCACATGGATACTTCTATGATTAACAAAGTTCCTATGTTCTCTATTAACGAATTTGACGACTGGAGAATTAGAATGGAAGCTCATCTTGCAGCAATGAATGGAGAGATGATTTTTGTTATACAGGATGGTCCTATCAAGATCATGAAGGTGAACACGGCCGCAAGGATTGAAGGCCAAGCCCATGCGGAGATGCTCGAGAAGGATCGTGAGCAATGGACCACAGATGAAAGAAAGCGAGCAAACCTTGACAACGTAGCTAAGAACGCGTTATTTGTCACTCTTGACAAAGTCACGTTCTCGAAGGTAAAGAGCTGCAAAACAGCCAAAGAAATTTGGGATAAACTCAAGTTGATTTATGAGGGAACTGAGCTCTCGAAAGAAAACAAGATTTCAAGACTGACTGGTATTGTCGGTGAACTTGAAGCGTTGGGCAAAATTTACACCCAAAACGAGAAGAACTTAAAAATTTTCAGATCTCTCCCAGCCCGATGGGACATTAAGACCACAGCTATGCGTGTATCCTGTAATCTTAATGAAATGTCTACTTTTGATCTCTTCTCTGACCTCAAAGCTTTTGAGTATGATATTGACAGAAGAGAGAAAGCTGAAGAATCTCCTTCAAAGGCCACAGCTCTAGCCGCTGTATCGAACCGTCGACACAGCATGCCCAGCTCGTCGAAGCCTAGTCACAATAATGCTGACAGTGACGACGACATCCTGTCTCAAGATGAAATGGTGCTTCTCATGCATAAATTCAAAAAGTTCATCAAATAGTCTGGAAAGACTCCCTACAGGCCCAAACCTGTCCACAAGGTAAGTACCGAAACATCATCTGGTGATGCTACCCTGTGCTATAATTGCAGGAAACCAGGGCATTACGCAAATAAATATCCTCATCCCAAAGTCCAAAGATTGCCTGAGGCCGAGCAACAGGAGAGAGATGAAAGAAGACGTGCTTGGAAAGACAAGCTCAAGGCCCTGATTGGAGAATCAGAAGCCTCCCCCACACCATCCAAATCAGCAGAATGTCTTCAGGTGGTCACTGAAAGTGATTCATCTGACGATGAGCTCGATGATAAAGCATATATGTGATTTATGGCCAAAGATGTTCCAGAAGGTGAAGACAGCGACGATGAGGTAAGTTCAACCTCAGCTATTCCATCAAATGCATCTCATACCTTTGAAAACATGATGAATGAGTTTAAAAACATTCAAAAGGCCCATGAGACATTGAAAAATGAGAATATACAGCTCCAACTGTCTATCCTAGAGCTGAAAGATGAAAACGATTTGCTGAAAATAAATTATGAAAATATGTCTCTTGACTGTGAAACCAGCAAAGTCGATTTTGAAAAACTCATGGAGAGCAATCATCAACTTGCTCATGAACTAAGTGAGGCTAAAACTCACAACGAGAGCAAGACAAATGATTTAGTTCTACTACAAGCCAAAATCACAACTCTCGAAAAGCGAGAAACTGAACTTGAGACCATTCTGAAGTCGTTTGAGAAATCGTCCAAAAGAATGGAAGAAATTCTGAGCACTGGGCAACATGCTCATGATAAAAGTGGCTTAGGATATAGCTCATGTTCAAACAAAGGGAAAACTAGTACAGTGTTCGTCAAGAGTGTGGAACACATTCCAGAATCGGAAGAAATCCCTAGTCCCGTGAAGGAACCTGCTGTACCAAGAAAACCGAAGGCTACAATTCTGCCCCCGCAATCCTATTCCAGACAGCGGAATCATAAGCCGTTCCAACCTGTGAGGCGCACTCAACAGCATGCTCCCAGAGCATATCAACAGCGCCAACACTGCTCGGAAGGAAGGTCAGATCCAACCACCAAAGGCCCGCACGGCAGACGATCGATAAAGATGCCGAGGTATTGGATACAGAGCCCCGTTATCCCTCGAGACACAGATGCCGGTTCGGTATCAACAAAGATTGGGAATCCAACCGGAGACCCGGAAGGCAAGTCATTAGGCCTAAGAAAATGGCTCCACCTCCTAGACGGCACTCGTACTGGAATAATAATAACAACCCTGAATTTTACATGCATAATAATTATCATGATTATAACGACTACGGATATGCCCCCCGCAGATATCGCAACACTGTACCGAGTATGTCCTACAGTAAACCAATTGCTGCGAGGAAAACTTGGGTACCTAAAGGAACTAACATACATGGACCCAAAAATCAAAGGGGACCTAAATCTACCTAATTTCTTTGTTACATGACATTCTAGAGGAGGACACCTGGTATTTGATAGTGTATGCTCTCGACACATGACCGGAGATAGGAGCAAGCTATCTGATTTTGTAGAAGGTCGCGGTCCAAAAGTTCGTTTAGGTGATAAGTCTAAAGGAAGAGCAAGAGGGAAAGGAAATCTACTTGTCGGAAAATTCAAAGTCACCGATGTTGCATATGTTGAAGGCTTACAGTATAATCTACTTAGTATTAGCCAGTTCTGTGATAAACAGTTCTCGGTGAAATTCTATATAGATCGCTGTAGAGTCAAGAACATCCAAACCAAGGAAGTTGTGCTTATGAAGCGCATCGTAACATGTATATTGCTGACTGGAAGCCTATGAGCTCCTCAATTCCATGCTTTGTTGCCAAAGGCACTGCAGATCTTAGTTGGTTATGGCACAAGAGGATGTCTCACGTCAACTTCAAGACGATCAACAAGCTCTCAAGACAGGGAATGGTTAGAGGTTTGCCAAATGTGTCATTCAAGAAGGATAGCGTCTGCGGACCATGTCAGAAAGGCAAGCAAATCAAGTCAACCCGGAAAAGCAAATCCTACCTTTCAACCCAAAGAGTGTTGGAAATGCTACACATGGATCTCTACGGTCATGTAGACCCAGTAAGTTTGGGAGGTAAGAAATACTGCATGGTTGTTGTTGATGATTATTCCAGGTACGCTTGGACGATCTTTCTTAGAAAGAAGAAGGAAACAACATCAAAGCTGCCCGAGCTCCTGAGAAAGTTGCAAAATGAAAAGGCGTCGAGTATCGTGTGCATTCGTTCCGACAGAGGTACAAAATTTACTAACCGCTTTATAGAGCAATAGTGTTCGTAGAATGGAATACAGCACGAATACTCAGCTGCCCGTACAACTCAACAAAATGGTGTTGCCGAGCGCAAGAATAGGACGTTGAAAGAAGCAATAAGGACAATGATTGCCGCAAGCAAATTGCCATAGCATTTCTGGGTGAAGCAACCAATACAGCATGCTACACTCAAAACCGCTGTATCGTCAACAAGCACCAAAACAAAACAGCATATGAGGTATGGAATAACAAAACTCCGTTAGTTTCGTATTTCCACATTTTTGGATGCAGGTGTTATGTATTGAATAATGGGAAGGACCATATTAGAACCTTTGATGAGAAATCAGATGAAGGAATATTCGTAGGATACTCCTCTGTCAGCAAAGCTTTCAGAATCTTTAATAAAAGGAAGCTGACGATCGAGGAATCAGTTCATGTAGTGTTCGACGACCCACACCATGACCCTACAGGAGTAGATGATATCACTCAGAACATTCACCATCTATCTATCTTGGATCCTCCAACACCCATAGAACCTGTTGTTGATTTAGAAATCAACCCCGCAGCTGTAAGAATCGATGTGGATGAAGCCGACGCTGTACAAGCTGAAGCTGTATCCACAGAATCTTTCGATACAGTACGGGATCCTGAATTAGAACCCGACCGAAGATGGTTGAGAGATCACCCGCAAGAGCTGATCATTGGAAACATAAATGCTGGTGTCTCTACTCGTAGGAGAATACAGAGTACACAAGGAAATGTACTTTGTGCACAAGAAGAATCTAATGCGGAAATATCACAGTTTCCTGAATGGAAATCTCAATCCGAACTTAGAAGACTCAATATGTGCACTATCGCTGTATTCTTAGCCCAGTCCGAACCTGTTTCGACCATAGACGCTCTTAACAATTCTTATTGGATAACATCTATGGAAGAAGAGCTTAATGGTTTCGAAAGAAACAATGTATGGTATCTTGTACCCAGACCAACACACCAATCGGTTATAGGAACCAAATGGGTATTTCGAAACAAAAAGGATCGAAATGGACTTATCATAAGGAACAAATCCAGACTAGTAGCACAAGGCTATAGTCAGGAAGAATGAACAGACTATGATGAAACCTTCGCCCCTGTAGCGAGACTAGAAGCCATTAGGATATTTTTAGCCTTTGCCGCCCATAAGAGTTTTATCGTATACCAAATGGACGTCAAAAGTGCTTTCCTGAATGGAGATCTTGCAGAAGAAGTTTATGTTGAACAACCACCAGGGTTTGCCAACACAGACGGTATCGATCTAGTTTACAGGCTGAGGAAAGCGCTGTATGGACTGAAACAAGCCCCTAGAGCCTGGTATGAAACCTTGTCCCAGTATCTAACCAACAACGGATTTGAGAAAGGTGATGTGGACAAAACCTTGTTCAAGATACAGGAAGGTGATGACCTTCTATTGGTACAAATCTATGTGGATGATATTATTTTTGGTTCAACTAACCTTGCTTTATGTCAAAGGTTCTCTCATCTCATGCAAAGCAAATTTGAAAAGAGTATGATGGGGGAACTTAGTTATTTCCTAGGTTTGCAGGTAAAGCAGTTGCCTACAGGTATATTTATCAACCAGGAGAAATACAGCAAGGAGCTTCTCAACAAATTTGGAATGAACACTTCCAAATCCTCGCCAACCCCCATGAGCACTTCCGTGCAAATTAGTGCTGATGAAGCCGGGAAGCCGTTTGACCAATCACTCTACAGGAAGCTCATTGGTTCGCTCCTGTACCTAACGGCTAGCAGGCCCGATATCCAGTTTGTTGTTGGAGTGTGTGCGAGATACCAAGTTGCACCTAAGGAATCACACTTCAATACAGCTAAACGAATCCTGAAGTACGTTAAAGGAACAGTCGATGCAGGACTTTGGTATCCTAAGGAAGGCGGATTCTATTTAGTTGGATACAGCGACTCGGATCTCGGAGGCTGCAAGCTAGATAGGAAGAGTACAAGTGGAACTTGTCACTTTCTTGGACCTAGACTTGTTTCTTGGTTCAGTAAGAAGCAATTGGCTAATTCTCTTTCCACGGCTGAATCAGAGTACTATCTTCTTTGGTAGCCGCTTTGTATGCGAATTCTTTGGATGCAAAGAACAATCGCCGACTATGGAATCGATGCCAGGGAGACTCCAATCATGTGTGATAGCACGAGTGCAATTGCAATAACGCACAATCCTGTTCTGCACTCGCGCACTAAGAATATCAACATGAAGCATCACTTCATAAGGAATCACGTCGAGAACAAGGATGTTCGACTGGAAAAAGTTCATACAGACGTTCAGCTAGCCGACATCTTCACCAAGCCTCTCGACACATCAAGATTCAACATGCTCAAACAAGAATTGGGAATGCTACAGCCAGACTCCCTCTAAGTAATTTACTGTTTTTACTCAACAATTGAGGGGGAATGCTGTAAGACCCAAGAATACAGTATCCACCGTTAATTATCTGTACACTCAGAACCGTCAATACAGCACTGTAGTGAACAAAGAACTATGAATCCTACAGCTGACGTGTGCAATAATTAAGGGGGAATACTGTAGGAACCATGAATACAGCATTAATCCTTAAGTTGTTGTATGGAATTTAAAACCTATATGTACCTTTTTAAGGGGGAACGCTGTATCGACGCGGAAACAGCACATGCTATAAGATTTTGATTCAGTATATAATATAATATTATTTCCTTTCAAAATAATTTTTGTCCACGTGCCCTGTTTTTATGTCAAACGTCATGTACATTAAATGCCTTACACGACATCTGGACAACTGAATCTCAAAAGCCGCGATGTTTTAAATTGTTTATTGTTTTAAAACCGCCGTTTTAGGCATTTAGGGGGACACAAATGTCAGAAGTGGGACCCGCTCACTTTTTAAACATTTCAATGGATTAGCGTACCAGTTACACTCAGTCCATCTTAATCGTTGATTTCAAAACCGGTTCCCATCCCTTAAAATCTGACCATTCGTACTCTGCAAAACCCTATTTCGCCGCCCAACTATAAAAGGACTGAATCTGCCATTAGAGACTCTTTACGGTTTCTACAAATTCAAGAGTTCTCAAGCAAAAACAGCCTACATACTTTTCTGCATTTTACTGCATATTTCGATTATTTTCCTGCACCTTTTTATTAAGAAATGGCTGGACAATCTTCTTCTCCTGCTCTGAAGAAAACTGCTAACATCATTGATGGCCGGATCTTTTCAAAATTTGTTGTCATCGAACGTATTCTGTCAGAAACCAACGACGCAGAACCCATGGAGTATATCATAACTCGTCTTCAACAACAAGGCCTCTATCGCCTTGGAAGCAAAACTGTTGATCAGTACGACACTCATCTGGTTGAGGAATTCTAACTCAACGCAGCCGTACGCTTTCTCTCATTGGCCCAAGGAGGACATGTCGCCGACATCACTGCTACAATCCAGGGAGTTGAGATCTGCATTGATTACGATCTACTCCAGAACATCTACAGGCTACCCGCTGATGGCCTGACTATGGATCAACTTGAGACATTCGGGTCTCAAGAGCTGATCACTAAATTTTATGGACTATTTACTGGCTCCAAAGTTGTTGACATGGTTCAGACTACATGTCACAAGAAAAATTTCTGTCTTTCTTATGTGTATCTTCATGATTTTTGCTGCAGGATAATTGAGTATCGAACCGGTGCGTTCGAAATGTGTACCAACTTGAGGTTCAGGATGATGGTGGCTATTCTGACCTGTGAAAAGATCAATTGGTGCCACATAATCCTGAAGCGCCTGCAAGAGGAGGTGTGCAAACCTGCCACCCAGAAGAAATCTTTTGGTTTAATGCTAAACCATATCCTAACAAAATGCGGACTAACGCAATCCGCCGATGCGAAGAAGAATAGCTCAAGGATATACTTAGAAGGCGTCAAGCCTACTGCGTATAACCAGAGCACCTTGTCTTGCAACCACCCGAGAACCAGACATATTCCAATTTCTGATAATCCAAGAGATGAATCCTTGAAGTTCCAAGAAGTGGAATCTTCAAAGAAGAGAAAGAGATCTCACAGCAAGAAACGCACTGCTGGTGAGAAGCCCAAGAAGAGACTTAGGAGGCTTTCGAAAGTCAAATCTGCCAAGCCCTCCAAGGAAGTCTCCCCCGTGGCTCAACCCACTGACGAAGAACCCCAGGGACCAACCCCTGTGGAAGAGGTGTCTCCTATTGTATCGACAGTAGATCCCGAGCCTTTGGCGGCTAGGACGGATAATGAGACATCTGCCAACGATCAACACTTTAGCGAGTCGGCTGCCCATTTGGAGCCAAAAGCTACTTCTCCTCTGCGGGATCCCACACCCGTACAGGATCCATCTTCCTTCAGGGAACCATCCCCTGTAAGGAGTCCCACTTCCATACAGGATCCCATACCTGTACAGGAATCCCTCGCTACAGCGTCTCCAGACGTTGTACGCAGTCCCTCCCCTGACTCGATTATTAATCAGACCCTTCTTTCTGTCCAAATTGAACATGCCTACGAAAGATTTTTGCAATGGAAAGGCTATAGGCTAGCTACGTACGAAACACTGTACAACTGAAACGATTGGAGCCACGAAGAAAGATTCGTCTCAGAAGTGACGGACTCAACAGAAATTGAGGCCCTGATCCGATGGGACAATCCCTCCTGCAAGGAACTAATTGAAAGCCATCTTCTGCACAAATCCGACGCTCGGAGGAAAGGAAAGAACAAGTCAGAGGACTCTCCCACTAATCCAAAAGACGACGAAGATCATGACTCAGATGATGACGACGATGCTCTTCAAGCTGGTCTGAGGATGAGTCGTGAAGAGGCTGAAGCTAGAGACGCCTCTCCACCTAAAGATGACGAAGGGCCATCAACCCAGAACAATCCCCCTTCGCCACAGCATGAGGAAACTCCCGACGAAGAGGAATCAGTCCCTCCAGTCGAGGAAGTAGAAGAAATTTTGGAAGAGGCACCTGAGCCTGCTGCGACCGAAGAAGTTGTACCAGAAAGACAATAGGAGGAATCAGTCCCTCCTGTATCCATGTCTACTGAAGAATTTTCGCAACAGGAAGCCACTCAACCCCCTGTCGCCGAACCAGAGCAAGCTGCTCCCGCCCATTCAAACGTGGAATCCGAGGACGGTATGGAACCTGAGGATGTCCAACTTACCTCACGCCCATCCGTGAATGTAAGAAGGTTGAACAGCTCTGGAGACTTTGCTCAACCAGATTCTCCGATTTCTGCCGCTAGGAAAGAGCGCCTGCGTGCACTTGGTCTTCAAACTATATTCATCCAAGATGCAGTGAATGCTCTGTCTTCCGTTGAGAAAGCACTAAATTGGATGCATACTTCTGCCGTGGAAGAGATGACCACTCTACAAGATGAAGTATCTCGTGTCGTCGAAGCATTCGTGATTCTGCCCGAAGTTTTCAAACAAGCTTTGAAAATCATGGAAGACAAGCAGGAGCAACTCCTGAACGAAGAAGCAACAAAAACGAGGATAGCTGAAGCCAAGACCGCATGTGCCATGATTGAAAACAACTCTCAACTGCGCGCTCACGACAAATGCATTAAGGATATGTCGCAGACACTTTCCTCCCTTATAGACATAATGACTAACATCGAGACAAAACAGGATGCTGCTCTAGAAATCCTGAAAAGTCTTGATGAAGCCAAAAAGGGGGAAGAGGCGAGAGAAGCTGCTAGGAGAATCAGGCTACAGCAAGAAAGGGAATTTGAGGCTGCTCAAAATAGCATCACTGCCGAGTTGAACAAACTAGCACCTCCCTCCCAAAGTTTTAGGATTTCAGGCTCCCGACCTGAATTTCATGATCCCAATGTCCCTTGGCAAACTCTTATCCAGAGACCTTCTCAAATTCGTCTGCCGACCAACCGCAACCCTACTGCCGATGAAGTGAAGCATTGGAGGAAGAACGAACTGATGAGATACTTTGTCAAACTCATCAGGGAATCCGCCATCTTCAAGAACTATAAAACGTTAGCGGAGGCCGCAGACAAATTTACGAAGATGTTAGAAGACGGAAAACTCCCTCTCCAAATCGAGATGAAATCCAAACACAGAAGAGGAGATCGGATCACCCATCCAGAAGACTGGATTCTTGCCTTTGACAGATCCTCTGAAGAAAGAGCTATATACCTGGATCGAGGCAATGATTCTCTTCAGAACTGGTGGCGTGGTACCGAGAATGACCCAGGGAAAAAGCCATGGAGGCATGCGGACTATAGATAGGAGCTGAAACCTTGTATATTTTGTTTGTTTTTGTAATTTCTCTTCGAAACAGCAAACTCTGTACTCAATTTTGAATATCAATAAAAGTGTTTGTTTGTCTTGAAAGATTACAACTCGTAATCTACTGTGTTGATGTATGATTACTTTAATTGTTTGATAAACAAACTTAAGTTAGATAACTTGATTGAATATAAAGCTGTACGAACTTGTCTACAAACAGTTCATGATTTCAGTTGTAAGCTTAGAACACTTTGTAAGATTGTGCCTGCGTGCCAATCATAAGCTTAAGTTGTAAAATCCTTAAACTGTATCGAACTCGCCAGCGAGCAGTTCATCTTTTAGACTAAAACAGACCTTTTGACGAAAAGACCAAGAAATCTGCCAGAAGACATCAAAAGAAGATCGCTTCATGAAGAAGGTTTTGGCATCATCAAGAAGACTTGAAAAGTTAAGAATGTAAGTCTTGGCAAATTGTCAAAAAGGGGGAAATTGTTGGGAAAACAAAGACCCTGTATCGAAACAGCCGGGACATCCAGTCCCTGTATCGAATAGTTTTTGATAAAGAGGTTTTGACATATATGCCAATCCGAATACAGTAAAGGAAACTGTATCGAAGCTTTGAGGTATTGTCATGTATCGAAGACCTACCTCGAATCAGCATATAGTAAAGCCCTTCAGTACAACAAGAAGTCTTATAAAAGACCAAGTATGGAAACTGTCTCGAAACTCAAATACAGTTATCTTCCATACAGCTCACAACAGGATAAAGAAGGAATCTCCAGAAGTCAAGTCCCGTTGAATAAAGAAGTATTTAAATACTCAAGGATAAAGTATTTAAATACTGCCAGTCAACAGATCTTCAGAATCCCGCTAAATCCGGATCGTGTCATAATCCCGTTGGAACGAAATCTCACTCAAACGGATACATCTCAACGGATATATATTTCAAAGACTATATATATCTTATGAAGGCATTGAAGATCAGTTACCAAAAACTCAAGCTATCGAAATCATTATCAGAGCAAAACATATCTCCTAAGCTTACTGCAACTCAGATCAAAAGAGATATACAGTGCTCATCATTCTGAACAACACTTCATCACCGAAAGCTCTTAAAGTCAAAGTTGTTGTTCACCATCTGTTCTATACTTTGAACAAACAGCCCTGTGTGGACTGAACAATCTGTGCTTCTCCGGAACTGTGTGTGAAGGATTTGCATTGAAGAAGACGAAGCTTCAGAACTGTGTGTGAAGAAGCAAGTCAAAGCATTAGCTCAAAACCAATCTGTGTGAACGGTTTAAGCTAAGATCTTTATATCAATCTGTGTGAACGATATATTGATTGTGTGTGTTGTTATAATTACGTAGTTGTGTACGTAGTAATTATAATAAACTTTTTACTCCTGTGTGGAGGACCAGTGGACGTAGAGGGGTTTACCTCGAACCACTTAAATTATTGTGTCATTTACATTCAGCTTTTACTATTTTAATTACTGTGATTAATTAAGTATACTCTATACATTTAGTTGCTGTATCCACAGCAACCTACTGTATCCAAAACTTCCGCTACGCACTCAGATTTAAAATCCATACAGTTTGTTGTTTAAACTATTTTCCAAACTGTATCCAGTATACTTAGTGGCCAACAGATAGGTATCCAATTCCGTCTTGTGCATCGTCATCCAGTCCATACCCAAAATCACATCTTCGTTTTGGAGTGGAAAGACCATGAGATTGGCTGTCCAGCCTAGATTATTGATATGAATCGGACAGTTTCGAACTTCCAAGTTACCCTCCACCCTGCTACCCTCGGGTAGTTTAACGGTAAAGGACTCACAAGGTACACAAGGGATGTAACACCCCCAAAATATCCCGAGGTATTACAGTGCCGTGAATCCCACGTGGGACCCACAAGGATAATTAAAAAAATGGGCATTTTAAGAAAATCGTGATAAAACCTCAATTTCAAGGGTTACATGACGTGAAACGAAAGATTTAATAAAAGAAATGTAATTCGAAGAATTATTACACAACAAATGTTTTTCCAAAGAAAACAATTTATTCCAATTTAAGCAACGGATAAAGATAATCCCAACACCACTCAAGTCTGACCGGACCCCTCGGGAATGTCCTGCACATGATGAACAATTTTACCTGGTATGACAAGTCATACCAGGTAACCAGAGTCAGAGAATGCATATCAAATAACAACTACTAACAACAGTATACGACATTTTTACAATCACCGTACCTAGTAATCACAAGGAATATTTCACCACTTAACCGACGTGTCTCTCTCTTTATCACATAAACCCCCAAGGTCGCAACCAAGGGTCACGGAAGTATCCACACGGGAATACCCCGAAACATAGGTGCCCAATTCGGGTCTTACCCCCTAACACATTTCCACGCGGGTACCATACAGGTTTTATCCCCAACACATCGGCCCATTTATACATCTTTAGAGAAAGACAACGTCGGCTTTTATCAAAATGGCACGTACACACATACGGTATAACATTGATATTAGAAATTCACGAGCAAGATTTCACTTGCCTGTGATCCGATAGTAGGTGCTTTATGATAACGAAGTCCCCACGCCCGCTCGAGCTTAACCTAGCCACGAAACATCCGATTAACACCTCGTACGGACCATAATGAATAAAACTAGTCTCCCTTTCCTAACCGGATTCCTAGAGTAGTTTTAATTGTCGGTATGAGTATCGTTTCCAAGTTTTCAAGTGTCGTACCATTATCTCGTTCAATCTTATAGTTAACATTAGGTATATCGATTTATTCGAGAAGATAATCCTACCATTCTTCTATTGTCAATGAATTATTATGGCGAAATCGAATCCTATGCTTTCTATTATAATTCTATATTCCGAATACTACAATCGACGGATTTTATTGCACAATAACTCCGGTGGTTTAACAACCCATATTGATTATACTATCGAATTATTTCCTTAGTTTTGCTAAGTGTCAAAAATCAAAGGTGAGGGTAGCTACGAACAATGGAACATACGGTGACGGATTACTATGAATTTCCCCACAATTGATTCGTCAAATTTTACATTCCTAGTGATGATTTGAAGTGAAATTTCGTTTGTATGAAACTAAACATATAAGAAACGGAATTTACGGTTACCACAATTTCATCCGACAAGATTGTCTACGAAGTTTAGCAAAATCTACCCCATACCCGCAATATAACAAGTATAACTAAGAAAACATCGAAGATATAACTCCAGGGATTGGTGACTTACCTTTGGAAGAAGAATAATAGTGAAGATAGTTGACGGATTCACAAGAACTACGAGGAGAACGAGAAGTGACTTGAACGACTTGGATAATCTTCACCGAAGCTCAAGAATCTACCTCCTCAATGTTAATTCAAGTGTTTAAGGCTTAAGAACCGGGTATAGGGCTAGGAATTTCTCCAAGGGTGGTAGTGACTTGGTGTTGGGATGTGCAAATGAAGAAGGGAGTTATCATTTTATAAAACTGGATTTAGATAACGTACGTTAACGATAAGAGTGTTACGTACGTAAGGTCTATTACGTACGTAACAGTGCGATGACAACGTACGTAAGGAACTAACTGCCCGAAATGTGCCCAAGTGTTACGTACGTTAATTCTTGGGCATTACGTACGTAACAAACAGTTGACTCGTTTGTCATCTAGCCCGCCGAAAGTAGCCCTGTCCGTCTCAAAGGAAGATTCTTGTCGGGAGACCGACCTACCCGTTACGTACGTAATGTGGCTGCCTTAACGTACGTAACCATTGAAATTTAGCGTACGTTAGGCATGAGTTATAGCGTACGTTAGACAGAAATTTTAGCCTCAAACACATTCTAACCATCTCGGGTGACCATCCCTTCCGCTCGTCAACAATTATCGGGGAACAAGACGTTGGCCACCGTCATATTCGCACCGACGATCGTCTCACGGCATCAAGGTGTGTCACCCTCGTTTCGTTCACATTGTACAATTATATAGCACTCAATGGAATACATAAATAGAAATGACGTCATATTACCAAACATTCATACAGTACAAAGTAATCAAGCATGGAATACCGGAGGTATTACATATCACCCCTCTTAAAATAGTTTCGTCACGAAACTTAAGAAAATAACTCGGGATGACTCTCCTTCATGCTCGACTCGGTTTCCCAAGTCGCCTCTTCCATGCCGTGGTGCGACCACTGAATCTTCACGAGGGGTATGGCTTTATTTCTTAACATCTTCACACGCCGATCCAGAATGGCGATCGGTATCTCCCTAAAGGTGGCGTCATCGGAAATTTCCACTTCTTCGAAATTGAGCTTGTGGCTCGGGTCATAGACATACTTCCTTAATCGGGAGACATGAAAAACATTATGCACTCCATCCAAAGCGGCGGTAGAGCTAATCGATACGCGAGTTTTCCTACCCGGTCCATATCTCAAACGGACCTATAAATCTCGGGCTTAACTTGCCCTTCCGGCCGAAACGCCGAATGCCTCGCATAGGTGATACTTTGACCCAAACATGATCCCCGACCGTAAATTCTAAGTCATTGCCGCTTCGGCATAAGATTTCGCCGGCTCAGGCGGCGCGCATGTGTTTCCGAACTATAGAGATCTTCTTAATGGACTCTGGATAAGATCCAACTCGGTAACCGCGGTGTCGGAGGCATCATCCCAAAGATAATGGTGACTTGCATCTTCGCCCATACAGGCCTCAAACGGTGCCATACCTATGCTTGCATGCCACCGTTGTTGTACGAGAACTCCACTAACCCCAAATGTCTAGCCCAATCCTTTCCCCAATCGAGCACGCACGCCCTCAACATATCTTCCAAGGTTTGAATCGTCCGCTCGGTCTGTCCATCTGTCTGAGGATGATAAGCCATGCTAAAGTGTATCTGTGTCCCCATAGCTTTATGGACGGCTTTCCAAAACGAGACACATATCGGTGTCCCTATCCGAAATGATGGACGAGGGAACACCATGTAGCCTTACGATTTCTACGATGAAAATGACAAATGCTCTGTCCGGTTGTCTCTTGAATAGGAATGAAATGTGCTGACTTTGTCAATCGATCAACAATGACCCAAATCGTATCCTTTCCTCCCACCGCCGTGGGTAGCTTAGTGACAAAGTCCATTGATATGCTCTCCCATTTCCACTCCGGGATGGGTAGGGGTTGCATAATTCCAGCTGGTCTGCGGTGTTCGATCTTCACTTGTTGGCATGTCATACATCGGGCGACGAACCTAGCAACCTCCCACTTCATGTTTTTCCACCAAAAACTCTGTCTTAGATCCTTGTACATCTTGCTAGCTCCGTGGTGAATAGAATAAGGGGTGGAGTGCGCCTCCTTCAATATAGTTTGCTTCAGTCCGTCATTTGATGGAATACATATTCTGTTCTTGAACCTCACCAGGTCACCCTGAATCTTATAGTCGGAAACATCCCCTCTCTCGATTCTTTCACCAATCGCACGTAATTCAGGATCTTCCATCTGTGCTAGACGTATCTCTTCTAGTAAGGACGAAAGTATATTGATTGAGCATAATCGTCCTTGCCTACGTTGTATCCATACTTCGGTGTTGCTTCTCCTGATCTCTTGCTGCAGATTGGGCTGAACTGTTATGCTGGATACCATCACCTCTTGTGTAGTTTTCCGACTAAGAGCATCGGCTACCACGTTGGCTTTTCCGGGATGATAGGAAATTTCCACATCGTAGTCCTTGATTAGCTCCAACCAACGCCTCTGTCTCATGTTTAGTTCTCTCTGCGTGAAGATATATTTCAAACTCTTATGATCCGTGAAAACTTTGCAAGTAACTCCGTAAAGATAGTGCCTCCAAATCTTGAGGGCATGCACCACCGCGGCTAGCTCCAAGTCATGTGTCGGGTAATTTACTTCGTACGGCTTCAGTTGTCGGGATGCGTACGCAACGACTCTGCCATTCTGCATGAAGACACATCCTAGTCCATGCTTGGATGCATCCGTGTATATAATGAATCCTTCTGTACCCTGTGGTATCACTAGTACTGGGGCAGTAGTTAACCTTCTCTTGAGCTCGTCGAAGCTCTTCTGGCAGTCTGCAGTCCATACAAATTTGGTGCTCTTTCTCAGTAGGTTCGTTAACGGTCGGGCGATACAGGAAAAAGCCTCGACGAATCTTCGATAGTAACCCGCCAATCCTAGGAAGCTCCTAACCTCTTTGACATTCTTCGGGGGTTCCCAACTCGTTATTGTCTCGATTTTTTGTGGGTCGACCTTGACACCTTCTGCCGAAACAATATGCCCGAGAAAAATTACCTCCGGCATCCAGAATTCGCACTTGGACAGTTTCGCATAAAGTTGGTGTTGTCTTAACACGCCCAGCACTTGCCTCAAATGTTCCTCGTGTTCCTGTCGGCTTCGAGAATATATCAGGATGTCGTCGATAAAAACCACCACGCATTTATCGAGGAAATCAATCAAAACTCTATTCATCAGTTCCATGAAAATTTGGGGCATTAGTCAACCCGAATGATACCACGATGTATTCGTAATGCCCATACCTCGACCGAAATGCAGTCTTGGGTATATCTTCCTCCCGAATCCTCAATTGGTGATATCCGGACCGTAAATCGATCTTTGAAAACACGACTGCCCCTTGTAACTGATCCAAGAGGTCGTCAATCCTTGGTAGTGGATAACGATTCTTGATAGTAACCTTATTCAGCTCACTGTAGTCGATGCACAAGCGTAGAGAGTTATCTTTCTTCTTAACGAAATGCGGCGCGCCCCACGGCGAGTGCTTGGGCGGATCAACCCTTTCTCCAACATATTTTCGAGTGTATCTTTAATTCCTTCATCTCGGCGGTGCCATTACGTAAGGAGCTTTGGAAATAGGTCTCGTCCCGGTTCGAGTTCAATGGTAAGGTCAACTTCTCGGTGCGGTGGCAGCCACAGTAGTTCATCGGGAAAAACGTCTGGAAACTCATTCACCACCGGAATGTTTGTGATTGCAAGTTGTGAAGTGTCCTCTCGAAGAACATAACACCGGTAGTATTCATTTCGAGAGCCGCACGAGGCTTCGATGCGATAATCCGAGAGAACCTTTGTATCTTGAAGTGTTCACGTCCGTGATGACATGTGTGGTACCATCATGAGCCGAAATGGAGATAGTCGGGTGATAGGTATCCAAGATCGTTACGTGCAATGGCATCCAGTCCATACCTAATATGATATCTTCATTACGGGCGGGAAGACCATAAGATTAGCGGTCAGTGTGATCGTTGATGCAGATCCGGCGGTCTCGAACCTTTGATCACCGCAATCTACTACCCTCGGGTAGTTTTACGGTAAAGGGATCACAAGGTACACAAACAAGATTTAAGCGTTCAACACATTCCACAGATATAAACGAATGGGTGGCTCGGTATCAAATAGTACATGCCTTGGTGAGAGTTAACAAGAAGAGTACTGAAATAGCCGGCGCAGTGACCATCCGTAGCCCTCGGCTCAAATACACGAGGCGGCACCGACTCGAGAAGGACGAGGTACCTCCGCCGCGCCCACGGCCTCGTCCGGCACCGTGCGGTGGTGGTTGGTTACAGTGGGATGGAGCTCGGTAGTTGGAAACTTGATGGCGTCCTAGGGGATTGCACGAGCCTTGTTGACTTGGTTGCGAAGCTAGGCTCGAGCGGAATTGGCCCGCCACAATAACGAGACATGTGTCCACTCTTTCCGCAAGTGAAACATTTGGTGGCCGTCTTGACACCGATCCTTAGTATGCCCGGTCATGCCACAATTGAAGCAGTCCCTACGGTAAGGCCGATCAGATACACCCTTCGTTGGTACGAAACCGCCGACTTAAAAGAAGATGCGGGTCCCGAATTCGTTTTGTTGTTGTTCCCAGTGAATCGATGTCTTACGCTTCTTGAGTTATGCCCGATGTCGGTATTAACAAGCTATCGGCATATCCGTGACTACGTCCTCGTATGCTCTCAGGGTGGTGCAGTGAAATCCGGCGGCATAGCGTTGTACATCCTCCGGTAACCTCTGTGCAAGATGGCATATTCGTTGATCTTCTGATGGAACCATCTGGGAAATGTAACTTAGCTCGGTTCGGTAGGCCCGAATGATCTGCAATCTTGGCATGTTACGCGGGCCGGCCGAAAAGTCTCGTGCGCGAGCGGTTCGGGCTGATCTGGGACAGTACTCGCTCCGTAGTAGTCGGGCAAATTCGGTCCACCCGACCACTCGGTCCTCTGGCCTGTAAGTTCTCCACCAACGTGCAGCAGTGTCACGAAGTTGTTTAATTCCGAGCGGCACCTTTCTGTTTTCTGGGCATCCGATTACCTCGAAGGCGGTCTCCATTTCAGAAATCCAGTCGTCCACGTGTTTCTCTCCTGTCCCGTCAAATAATGGAGGCCTAGCCTTCAGCAGCTCTCCCAGCCATCGATCCCTTCCTACGTTTTCTTCCACATTGATGACCGGTATCCGTTCCACTGATTGACACGAGCAATTCCCATGGCGATAGCCTGAGCAAGGGCCTGAACAAAGTTGGATCCATGCCTCCCGGGTTGTTGTTCTGGCGTTCCGCTTCCTGATCACTTTGATTAACTGGTGGCGGCTGGGCCCCAGCAGGATGGGTCTCGGCAGTGTTCCCGTCCTCATTGTGGTTCGCGGCGGAACCCTGAGCGTCATTCACCACCCTTTTAGCTCCTCGGCGCGCCATCGCTAACGGTATTAATCTAAAGCCAGTTCCACGCATGGTTTACAATTAAATATTGCACAAAATAGAAACACACACATATCACTTACTTGCATTCCCATGAGGAGCTTCGATCGCTTGGGGTGTTGGATTTTTTTTTTTTAAAAAAAAAAAGAAATAGGAAAAAGTTTATTCAACCAGGAGTTTCTCTCTGATACCATTTTATGTAACACCCCCAAAATATCCCGAGGTATTACAGTGCCGTGAATCCCACGTGGGACCCACAAGGCTAATTAAAAAAATGGGCATTTTAAGAAAATCGTGATAAAACCTCAATTTCAAGGGTTACATGACGTGAAACGAAAGATTTAAGAAAAGAAATGTAATTCGAAGAATTATTACACAACAAATGTTTTTCCAAAGAAAACAATTTATTCCAATTTAAGCAACGGATAAAGATAATCCCAACACCGCTCAAGTCTGACCGGACCCCTCGGGAATGTCCTGCACATGATGAACAATTTTACAGGTATGACGAGTCATACTGGGTAACAATCGAGAGAATGCATATCAAATAACAACTACTAACAACAGTATACGACATTTTTACAATCACCGTACCTAGTAATCACAAGGAATATTTCACCACTTAACCGACGTGTCTCTCTCTTTATCACATAAACCCCCAAGGTCGCAACCAAGGGTCACGGAACTATCCACACGGGAATACCCCGGAACATAGGTGCCCAATTCGGGTCTTACCCCCTAACACATTTCCATGCGGGTACCATACAGGTTTTATCCCCAACACATCGGCCCATTTATACATCTTTAGAGAAAGACAACGTCGGCTTTTATCAAAATGGCACGTACATACATACGGTATAACATTGATATTAGAAATTCACGAGCAAGATTTCACTTGCCTGTGATCCGATAGTAGGTGCTTTATGATAACGAAGTCCCCACGCCCGCTCGAGCTTAACCTAGCCACGAAACATCCGATTAACACCTCGTACGGACCATAATGAATAAAACTAGTCTCCCTTTCCTAACCGGATTCCTAGAGTAGTTTTAATTGTCGGTATGAGTATCGTTTCCAAGTTTTCAAGTGTCGTGTACCATTATCTCGTTCAATCTTATAGTTAACATTAGGTATATCGATTTATTCGAGAAGATAATCCTACCATTCTTCGGTTGTCAATGAATTATTATGGCGAAATCGAATCCTATGCTTTCTATTATAATTCTATATTCCGAATACTACAATCGACGGATTTTATTGCACAATAACTCCGGTGGTTTAACAACCCATATTGATTATACTATCGAATTATTTCCTTAGTTTTGCTAAGTGTCAAAAATCAAAGGTGAGGGTAGCTACGAACAATGGAACATACGGTGACGGATTACTATGAATTTCCCCACAATTGATTCGTCAAATTTTACATTCCTAGTGATGATTTGAAGTGAAATTTCGTTTGTATGAAACTAAACATATAAGAAACGGAATTTACGGTTACCACAATTTCATCCGACAAGATTGTCTACGAAGTTTAGCAAAATCTACCCCATACCCGCAATATAACAAGTATAACTAAGAAAACATCGAAGATATAACTCTAGGGATTGGTGACTTACCTTTGGAAGAAGAATAATAGTGAAGATAGTTGACGGATTCACAAGAACTACGAGGAGAACGAGAAGTGACTTGAACGACTTGGATAATCTTCACCGAAGCTCAAGAATCTACCTCCTCAATGTTAATTCAAGTGTTTAAGGCTTAAGAACCGGGTATAGGGCTAGGAATTTCTCCAAGGGTGGTAGTGACTTGGTGTTGGGATGTGCAAATGAAGAAGGGAGTTATCATTTTATAAAACTGGATTTAGATAACGTACGTTAACGATAAGAGTGTTACGTACGTAAGGTCTATTACGTACGTAACAGTGCGATGACAACGTACGTAAGGAACTAACTGCCCGAAATGTGCCCAAGTGTTACATACGTTAATTCTTGGGCATTACGTACGTAACAAACAGTTGACTCGTTTGTCATCTAGCCCGCCGAAAGTAGCCCTGTCCGTGTCAAAGGAAGATTACGGTGGAGACCGACCTACCGTTACGTGCGTAATGTGGTGCCTTAACGACGTAACCATTGAAATTTAGCGTCGTTAGGCATGAGTTATAGCGTCGTTAGGCGTAAATTTTAGCCTCAAACACATTCTAACCATCTCGGGTGACCATCCCTTCCGCTCGTCAACAATTATCGGGGAACAAGACGTTGGCCACCGTCATATTCGCACCGACGATCGTCTCACGGCATCAAGGTGTGTCACCCTTGTTTCGTTCACATTGTACAATTATATAGCACTCAATGGAATACATAAATAGAAATGACGTCATATTACCAAACATTCATACAGTACAAAGTAATCAAGCATGGAATACCGGAGGTATTACAAGGGAGATGCAAACGGTTAACACATTCTACGGATATAAACAAGTGGGTTGCTCCAGTATCAAACAGTACATGAACAGGATGAGATTTAATAAGGAGTGTACCTGAGACAGCAGGTGTAGTCTGGTCGTCAGCAGCCCTTAGTTCAAACACGCGGGACGACAGTATCCCCGAGGAGGGTGCAGTACCTCCCCCGTGGCCACGTCCTCTTCCGGCGCCGTGTAGAGGAGCTTGGTGAGGTGGAGATCGGTAGTCGGACATGGCAGACGCTCTGGATGTCTGTACCGAGCCTTGTTGACTCTGAGGAGATGGGTTTGGTGTAGGTTTGATCCGAGAGCAGTAGCGAGACATGTGCCCACCCCTTCCGCATGAAAAACACTTTCTCGACGCTTTACGACACTGACTCATGGTATGCCCTGCTATGCCACAATTGAAACAGCTACGGCGAGAAGGCCCATCAGATGTTCCTTTCTGTTGGGACGAAGCTGCTGATTTGGAGGGGAACCCAATTCCCAAGTTCACTCTGCTGGTGCTCCCGGACTGATTTGTTGTCTTCTGCTTCTTTTGGTTGTGCCCGGCATCAGAACTGACAATCGTTCCAGCGTATGCTGTGACCACGTCCTCATATGCCCTCAAAGTGGTGCAGTGAAACCCCGCCGCGTAACGTTGAACATCCTCCGGCAACCGTTGAGCAAGGTGACAAATTCGCTGGTCTTCGGATGGAACCATCTGTGCGACGTAGCTTAGCTCGGACCTGTATGCTCGAATGATTTCTGGTACTGGCAAATTCTGAGGTCCTGCGCTGAAGAAACTCCGCGCTCGTGCAGTTTGAACTGATCGGGGACAGTACTCATCTCCCAATAGTTTGGAAAACTCGGGCCATCCGACTATTCTGTCCTCTGGCTTATAGGTCCTCCACCATCGGGCTGCGGTGTCACGGAGCTGGTTGATTCCTAGTGGTACTTTTCGGTTCCCTGGGCAGCCGATCACCTTGAAGGCAGTCTCCATTTCCGAGATCCAATCGTCCACGTGCTTATCCCCTGACCCGTCGAATAATGGCGGTCTGGCCTTCAGCATTTCTCCCAGCCAACGGTCCTTCCCGGTGTTCTCTTCTATGTTAATGACTGGTACTTGTTCTGCCCGGTTGACCTGAGCGATTCCCATAGCAATGGCCTGGGCGAGAGTCTGAACGAAGGCTGGATCAAATCCCCCATTGTTCTGGTTTTCCGCTTCCTGTTCGTTCTGATTAACAGGCGGTGGTTGATTTCCGGCTGGATTAGTTTATCCAGTGTTTCTGTCTTCCTGTTGGTTCATAGCGGAACCTTGTGCGTCATTTACGTTTCTTCTAGCTCCTCGACGTGCCATTGGTGATGTTCGTTCGGTCTAACATGTTAGTTTAATGCAAACATTCTCTGAGTTCTTACTGAATCCAAACATCATACTTGTTCCTTAAAAATTTACCTGTATTTTACCTCGACATCCCTCGAGGAGTTACGGTCGTCAGAAGTGTTGGATTTTGAAGGCAAAACGTTTTCAAAATATTTTGGTAAAACTTTCCACGTGAGTGTTTGGCTCTGATACCATTTTCTGTAACGCCCCCAAAATGAACCGGGACGCCACAGTGCCGTAGATCCCATGAGGGACCCACAAGGCGAATTTTTGAAAATATTTTCTAAAATATTTTATTAAACGGGTAATATACGGAAGTATTAAGAAAGTATTCGTACAACCCAAAGTGCAAAAGAAAATAGAGTCCGTACATACGGTTATTACACAACGTGGAATGTTCAAATTGATTTAAGAAATTAACAGGCCTTCTTCCAACACAGCTCATGCCTGGCCATAACCTTCGGGGGTGTCCTGCAAAAATTCAACAAATTTACCTGGCACGACATGTCGTGCCAGTAGCCTAGGTCAGAAATAATCCAAACCAAACTCAAGGTAAAATATAATAATTTCAAGGAATAAAGTTATCACCGAATGTTCCATGTTATTCCTTTTATCAGCACATAAACTCCCAAGGTCGCAACCAAGGGTCACGGAAGTATCTACACAGGAATACTCCGGATGTGAGTACCATTCAGGTTTTATCCCGCAACACGGTCCAACAAGAAAACTCCCAAGGCCGCGGCCAAGGGTCACAGTAGTGTCTACTCAGGAATACTCCGGACAAGATAATCGTAAGAGCACCATTCCACAACAGTAACATTTACTATGTCTGAAATTATAAGACGTAAAGTCTGAGCAAGATTCACTTGCCTCAAGTCCGACGAGAGTTATTTCTTGACAAGACAATGGCTTGAACGATCACACTTGGAAGTCCGACCTATTACATGTTTGTCGATTAACATCTTATGATAACAAGGATGATCAACTACGTTCCTTCCCCTCCCGCCTGTTAGAATCCTACCCTAGTTGGTTATGATGTCGGAATCGAATTTCTCTGTTTCTAACCATAATGCGTGCCATTAAATTCTTAGGTTCGACAACATCCTTTATACATTATTCCTCCGCTAAACAATAGTGTTTTAACACAACATTCCTAAGTTAATTATAATCAACAATCACCGAGATTTCATCGTTGTCTTAATATGCAAGTCTAGAACGATTAATCCATCATCTTAACATGTTTCGGTATCTATTCGACTAGAAATTGCTGGCAAGTTCATCAAGGATTTATTAACGGTTTTATTCAACATGATAATATGGTTATACATGAAATCCTTCCAAGATGATTCCGAGAAGTTGGTGATTAGCAACATGATTATGAGTTCTATTATTATTCATTCCAACTTCTAGCTTCGATGGATATCGATTAACAATTGCGATAGTTATATACCGGTCTGATTATTACTGAGGGTTCTAAGCTACCCAAGGCATCCGAGGTTTACTCTAACCTACTTAAACAACACTGAAATAATTTCAAGGTTGGATAAACTTACCTTTACTGATGAAAGATGATGAAGAACGACGGTGGACGAAGGAGAACGAGAGGATAACACCTTCAAGACCTTCCCCGAAGCTTGATTAACGCACTCTAATAGGATAACACTTGAATTGGAAGGTTAGAATTGGTTCAAGGATGGTGGAGAGCAGTGTATAAGAAAGAAGGATGGTTTTTGGGACGGAAGAAATGAAAGGCAAAGTGTTCTTTTATAAACTCAGATTGCCCTTACGTACGTTATGCCTGATGGTTTACGTACGTAGGGGACTTTACGTACGTTATGGTAAAGTATTAATGTACGTAAGGAACTCACTAGAACAATTTACACACATCATTACGTGCGTAACGAAAATGGGCTAACGTACGTAACGCCTCGTTGACTTGCCTGTCGCAATCATGCCGAAAGTTGGTCGGCATGCACACTACCTGACGAAGATTCCTGTCCGAAGACTGAAGACCAATGTTACGTACGTAAGGGCCGATCTTTAACGTACGTAATGACTCGGATATAGCGTACGTAATGACTCGGAGTATAACGTACGTAAGGACCAATTTTGTTTACTAAATTATTATCACATTAATTTCTTATGACACGACTCCCTCTCCATGTCATCTGGAAATCTCTCGGGGAACAAGACGTTGGCGACCGTCATATTCGCACCGATAATTACCTAACGACATCAAGGTATGTCACTGAAAGTTCGTCAATCATCACACCATCACAATACACGAATAACAGATGCGAAGAATACAGTACAACCGTATTATACAAAATATGTTTTATCGCAATGGAGTACATTTAATTATCAAATAAAAGAAATGGATGTGAGCGCCCAAAGTGAAGAAGCATGTAATACTGGTGGTATTACATCTAGCCTAATAGATTTTCAAAAACCTTGAGTGTCTTAGAAAATAAAATTCGAGACGTACATTTAAATGGATTGTATTTTCGGGGCGCCTACTAGCGCGACTATCTATTTGAAAATTCTTCTACTTTGAGGACCAAAATATTTTGAGATATTTTCAATTATTTTTAGAAATGCAGTTGCTTAGACCCAAGGGTCGAATATTTCTGAAAGTTTTTCACTAAAATAAAAGTGTCCTCATTTTTGTTCAAACGCAAGATGATTTTCAAAGTCTCGATAATGGTTTTTGGTACTACTTTTTGTAAGGTCATACTCAAGATCTACCGGTGTTTCCAAATTTTTTTCAAAAAGGTGGTTTTCGTTTTTGAAACCTATCACTTCCTGTTTGTGGTCTGAGAAGGTGTGTATGATGTTAGTATTGTCGTTAGGGTGTGAGCCCTCCGAGTTATAATTGGATTGGTGGTGTGAACGTTGAGTCGTTCGCCACGCATATGTTTCGTTAGCCCTTTGTGGGAGGTGTGATGATGATCTTTAATGTTGTCATTTCGTGGTGGTTTTCGTGTTATCGCACCTGTGTGAGTTGTTAAAGCTTGGGTTAGTACGTTCGTGTATATATGTGATTGTTCCATGATATTTTGTGATTATGTGCTGGTTATCGTTCGGGCCGTTGAGATCGCTGAACGATACCGTCGTTGCTATCATTTTAGTATGCATGTTGCTTTACGATGGAAATCGTTGTATGGGGTACATGTTATGATTTTTTCTGTTGTGCTGAGTGATTACTTATTCAGTATGCCGAGGGGCCAAGGTCGTGGTCGTGGCAATCAGACGCGTGGTCAAAATCATGTGGCCGGTGATGATGCCGGTATTGGTGTCATTACTATTTTACAGCAGTTAGCCACACAGATGACTCAGTTGACTCAGGCAGTTCAGCGTGTTTCAGATGTGACCCATAACACTAGTGCAAATCAGTGGCTTCTAGAAGTGGTTTGTATGAATCCCCCTCGTTTTTCTGGTGCTGCAGATGCATTAGGATGGGATGGTTGGATTTTTCAGTTGGAAAAGATATTCGAGGTAGTTGATTGTCTGGGAGAACGTAAGGTCCCGGTAGCTCAGTATCTTTTCGACAAGGATGCCGCTAGCTGGTGGGAGGCTGTTAAGCCTCAAGATCGTGTTGTTACATGGGCAGAGTTCTAGAGATTCATGAGAGATGAGTTTTGTTCGGAGCCGATCAGAAATCATAAGATTAATGAATTCTTTTCGGCGAAACCGCAGGATGTACCGCTGTCTCAAGCTATTATTGATTTTAGCACACAACTCGGCTATGTGCAGAATCAAGTAAGGACAGAGGAGGACAAGATTTATCATTTTAGTAGGCGGATGAAGCCGGAGATTCGTCAGTACATGGCAGGTCTCGCTTGTACTTCCTTGAGAGATTATCAGAATAGGGCGTTGGCCTATGAGCTATCCAGATTGCCGACCGAGATTATGTCCACGTCGAAGAAACAGAAAACCGTTGGGGACTTTTCAGGAAATCAGGGGAGTGGGCCCCTTGAGTCGGGGACTTCGTTTCGTCCTCCTAAGGTGGTTCCTCGATCGCGTGATCAGGGGAGTAGTACCCCTGCAGTGAGTTATGTGAACAGCTCGAAGATATGTTATAACTGTAGTTGAGCGGGCCATACTGTGAAGAATTGTCGTTCACCGTTAGTCTACTATTTTGAGTATGGCCAGGTGGGTCACCGAGCCATACATTGTGAGACGGTAGCTGAGAGATTTGGGGATCGAGGTTGCGTCTCTGCTCCGAAAGGACACGGAGATGCCTAGTATGGTTTTGAGGATTTCGTTGTAGTCTGAATTGTTTGTGATTGTCCTCGTGGATCGTTTGTATGTTTATTTCTGTTTCCTTGATTGTACGTGTTTTCTTGTAATAGGTTCTTAGTGTTTTGTGGTTGTTCGGATAATTGACTTGATTGTATTATCTGTTTGATGATGCTTGTCACTTGTTGGTTTTATTATATCCCTAATGGCGACGTTGTGTTGGTCGTCGGGGAGCGTGTTTTCACGCCGCATATTCCTTTGTGTTGCTTGTAACGTTTCGCCGTTGGGCGTAAGTTACGCGTTTCTTGTGTATCTCGTTGAGTGTTTCCTGGCGGGATATTACTCTCCCTACCTGTTTTAAGTTTCGGGACGAAACTTCTTTTAAGGAGGGTAGTATGTAATATCCACAAAATCGATTTCCGGTAATTTTATTTTTTGGCGAGAGTCCGTTTTGACGACTTACTTGGGACCATTTCGTCATTATGAGAATGATTAATTCTACACTTTTTGACATCCTAGTTCGTTTCGGTGTCGTTTTGTTGAGTTCCGTGCTTTTTAGCGACTTTTCCGCACTTGAGTTCGATTCTTGCGAATCTCGTTCGAAACTGCTGTTTCGAGTTTCTCGTAAGCCCGTTTAACTTTGTTAGACGTGTTGTGAACTTCGGTTTGGTTATTCGATCACGTATCGTGATTTTCGTGCATTTTGGGCTATTTTGTAATTTACCCAAAGTTGTGGGTATCCGCGTTCATATTTGTTGTCTCGACCCTTTTTATGGTCGCGTGCGAGTTTGATTGTAAGTCAAGCTCTTAGTATGATCTTATTCTGGAGCTTTCTGTGCGTATCTTGAACATGGTATTTCGATCGGAGAAGTCCGTTGTTGTAACCAGCTTTGAGAGCACTACTGCTGTAGTTCTGGGTGCCTTAGCGCACGCTAAGGGATCTCCTTAGCGCACGCTTTCGAGCATCAGGGTATGAGGTCAGTAGATTGATTCAGGCCGTTAGCGCACGCTAAGGGCGGGTGGTTAGCGCGCGCTATGGTGCAGTGGTTAGCGCACGCTACAGGTTGGGTAGCACACGCTAACTGGTAGTTCGAGGCAGTCCAGTGGCTACTGGACTGGATCTGGAGGTTTCGTTTGCGCACGCTAACCTTTGGTGGTTAGCGCACGCTAACTGTGCATTTGGCATAACGTGTGTTCTGATGCTTCGATAGCGCACGCTAATCTGGTAGGATTAGCGCACGCTAAGCTGTCCAGTATATAAACTGGACAGCAGTCATTAATCTTCATTTTTCTTCATTTCTTCTTCTCCACTGCGGGTCTGAGACGAGGCGACCAGGGTTCGCGACCTGGGCTAATTTTCTTCCATTCCAAGGTGTTTTGGGGCATCCTAAGTGATTATAACATCATCTAATCCACTGTTCTTCGTCGAATCAAGGTATATTTCTTGATTTCCTCCGAGTTGACTTTTTGGGGGATTTGTTCTTGATTTCATTTTCCATCCATTTTTGATGAACCGATTGTTGTTAAATGATGTTGTTAAACATATCCTACGGATTGAACATCCATATTTCGGTTGGGAATTCCGTTTTCATGTTTTGACGGGACGGATCGTGTTCTTGGCCGTTTTGAGAGAAACACTTAAACTTTCATCATTTGTTCTTTGAATTTAGCGGCTTTGGGTCGTACTTTGGAATTCATTTTGGTTGTTATTGTTTTCGTTCGTAGTTTATTATCGCGGGTCGTCGTTCGGCGGAGTCGGCGGGTTCGTAGTCGGTTCGAGTCTCCTCACTTCGGTCGATTCTCCACGTTGTGATTATTCGAGGCAAGTACATTGTCCATATAATTCTTGTTTTATGGATATGATAATTAGTGATCATCTCCTTATGTTTATTTGATCATTTGAATTTCACTTTCAAAGATTCGGTCAGCCTTGTTAAAGGCCCTCTTTCAAAACGCGTGTGTTTTGTGAGCATTATGTTCGTAGATGGTTACGTGAATTACTATGAATACACTTGGTGTTGTCGTTGTACTTTGATAATATATGTATATATTATCTCATATCGGTGCGTTGTTATTTTGACCATTGCGTCGTGCATTGTGTTTGTTGCCATTGAGTGAATTACTTGGATATTATTGTTGTGATATGTTATTTGTGTGAATGTGTGGATATGGTTGAAGGTCTACGGTGACACATGGCACATGACCATGTGGT
This sequence comes from Orobanche coerulescens, assembly GCA_033398695.1. NCBI lineage: Eukaryota > Viridiplantae > Streptophyta > Magnoliopsida > Lamiales > Orobanchaceae > Orobanche > Orobanche coerulescens. Next base: position 28,721,573 of record CM065808.1, on the reverse strand, counting down.
CAGGATGCAACAAGTGATTGATTCAACCGTGAGAGCCTGAGATAATCTACGGTGACACCTGGCTTGTGATCATGTGGTCAGGATACAACAAGTGATTGATCCAACCGTGAGATATGGTGTGTGATTTGTTTAGCTAGCCAGCTCGGGAGAGTCCTTAGAGGCCTCGAGTGGGATTTGTGGCTTCGTCCCGGTCCTAGGCGATGCATGTGCGTGATTTGTTTTATGATTGTGGCCAGCTCGGGAGGGTCCTTAGAGGCCTCGAGTGGGATTTGTGGCTTCGTCTCGGTCCTAGGCGATGCTTGTCTGTGATTATGTTGTGTTGCTTTTATGTCCGTTGGGGACACTTGATGTGGGCTCTGGCCCTGTGAATTGTTGTTGGTTCTATTTGTGAAAATGAGACCTTTGGGCTGTGACCCCTATTGATTTTGGAAAGAGTAGGATTCCGTAATCCTAAATTGTTTTCTATTAAAACTCCCGATGGCGTTTTAAACCATTTTATAAATTATTTCCCTTGAATTGTGATCTTTCGAATTTTGAAATGTTTTACCCAAACTCTTGCCTCGGGAAGTACTTTTCGTTACGTTTGGATCTTTGAGGATTCCTAGTTATTGTTATTCGTGGAATGTGAATTGTATGGCTCGTATTTCTGTTTTATACTTGCACTAGCAAAACAGTGGAGTTTTGCTAACCCCCGAGAAATCGGGAGGTGGATGTCTGTATTGCATTCAGGTTTTGGAGCATAGCACAGGGTCGGCATGAAGGATGATGAAAGATGAACGATACTAATCACACGAGGACTTGTTGATGTCGTATTGGTTTAGTTGTATTTTATTTTCGCTGCAGTATTCTTTCCCCATTGTACGGGAGTGTGTTGTATTCGACCCCTGCATGGACATGTATTGTAATTGAGTTGTATGTATTTATTGAAAGACCAAATCGGTCTACTGAGTCATTTTAGCCTTAAAGGCATTGTCGAGATGTTTAATGTTGTTACCAGCCTGGTAGATCCTTGAGGAGAGGTTCTACGGCGTGTAATATCCCTGAGCGGATTGGGGGTGTTACATAAATGGTATCGGAGCTTTAGGTTGTGGAAACCTAGGCTGTCGGCTTTAGCGGTGTCTGCTGAGTTTTTGTCTCGTCAGATTTTCTCTGACTGAGTCGTGTCGCGACGCGTCGTCTGAGTTTGTTGGTCATGATTAGTATCGTGGGGCGATCATCATCTTCGTGCGACCTAAGGCCGTAAGTCTCCCTTCTTTGTATTATGCCTCGTGTGACACGAGCTAATTGTTTGATTATTTGTTAAGTGATGGAATCTTAATGTAGATTCTCGGTTTTGTGATGTGTTTATGTGACTCTCATATCTCGGTTATATGAGGAGTGTTGTCGTTATTTGTGTCCTTTTGAATATGATATTCGACTGTTGTTTCCGGTAAAGGACAGGTGTTGTCTTGGTTTTGAACCAGGCGATGCATGTATTATGACTGTATGTAAGTGAATATTGTTACATGTGAGGTTTTAGGCATTCTAGCCTAATAGATTTTCAAAAACCTTGAGTGTCTTAGAAAATAAAATTCGAGACGTACTTTTAAATGGATTGTATTTTTGGGGCGCCTACTAGCGCGACTATCTATTTCAAAATTCTTCTACTTTGAGGACCAAAATATTTTGAGATATTTTCAATTATTTTTAGAAATGCAGTTGCTTAGACCCAAGGGTCGAATATTTCTGAAAGTTTTTCACTAAAAGAAAAGTGTCCTTATTTTTGTTCAAACGCAAGATGATTTTCAAAGTCTCGATAATGGTTTTTGGTACTACTTTTTGTAAGGTGATACTCAAGATCTACCGGTGTTTCCAAATTGTTTTCAAAAAGGTGGTTTTCGTTTTTGAAACCTATCACTTCCTGTGTGTGGTCTGAGAAGGTATGTATGATGTTAGTATTGTCGTTAGGGTGTGAGCCCTCCGAGTTATAATTGGATTGGTGGTGTGAACGTTGAGTCGTTCGCCACACATATGTTTCGTTAGCCCTTTCTGGGAGGTGTGATGATGATCTTTAATGTTGTCATTTCGTGGTGGTTTGCGTGTTATCGCACCTGTTTGAGTTGTTAAATCTTGGGTTGGTACGTTCGTGTATATGTGTGATTGTTCCGTGATCTTTTGTGATTATGTGATGGTTATCGTTCGGGCCGTTGAGATCGCTGAACGATACCGTCGTTGCTTTGATTTTAGTATGCGTGTTGCTTTACGATGGAAATCGTTGTATGGGGTACGTGTTATGATTTTTTCTGTTGTGCTGAGTGATTACTTATTCAGTATGCCGAGGGGCCGAGGTCGTGGTCGTGGCAATCAGATGCGTGGTCGAAATCATGCGGCCGGTGATGATGCCGGTATTGGTGTCATTACTATTTTACAGCAGTTAGCCACACAGATGACTCAGTTGACTCAGGCAGTTCAGCGTGTTTCAGATGTGACCCATAACACTGGTGCAAATCAGTGGCTTCGAGAAATGGTTCGTATGAATCCCCCTCGTTTTGCTGGTGCTGCATATGCATTAGGATGGGATGGTTGGCTTTTCCAGTTGGAAAAGATATTCGAGGTAGTTGATTGTCTGGAAGAACGTAAGGTCCCGGTAGCTCAGTATCTTTTCGACAAGGATGCCGCTAGCTGGTGGGAGGCTGTTAAGCCTCAAGATCGTGTTGTTACATGGGCAGAGTTCCAGAGATTCATGATAGATGAGTTTTGTCCGGAGCCGATCAGAAATCAGAAGATTAATGAATTCTTTTCGGAGAAACCGCAGGATGTACCGCTGTCTCAAGCTATTATTGATTTTAGCAAACAACTCGGCTATGTGCAGAATCAAGTAAGGACATAGGAGGACAAGATTTGTCATTTTAGTAGGCGGATGAAGCCGGAGATTCGTCAGTACATGGCAGGTCTCGCTTGTACTTCCTTGATAGATTATCAGAATAGGGCGTTGGCCTATGGGCTATCCAGATTGCTGACCGAGATTATATCCGCGTCGAAGAAACAGAAAACCATTGGGGACTTTTCAGGAAATCAGGGGAGTGGGCCCCTTGAGTTGGGGACTTCGTTTCATCCTCCTAAGGTGGTTCCTCGATCGCGTGATCAGGGGAGTAGTACCCCTGCAGTGAGTTATGTGAACAGCTTGAAGATATGTTATAACTGTAGTTGAGCGGGCCATACTGTGAAGAATTGTCGTTCACCGTTAGTCTACTGTTTCAAGTATGGCCAGGTGGGTCACCGAGCCGTACATTGCAAGATGGTAGCTGAGAGATTTGGGGATCGAGGTTGCGTCTCTGCTCCGAAAGGACACGGAGATGCCTAGTGTGGTTTTGAGGATTTCGGCGTAGTCTGAATTGTTTGTGATTGTCCTTGTGGATCGTTTGTGTGTTTATTTCTGTTTCCTTGATTGTACGTGTTTTCTTGTAATAGGTTCTTAGTGTTTTGTGGTTGTTCGGATAATTGACTTGATTGTATTATCTGTTTGATGATGCTTGTCACTTGTTGGTTTTATTATATCCTTAATGGCGACGTTGTGTTGGTCGTCGGGGAGCGTGTTTTCACGCCGCATATTCCTTTGTGTTGCTTGTAACGTTTCGCCGTTGGGCGTAAGTTACGCGTTTCTTGTGTATCTCGTTGAGTGTTTCCTGGCGGGATATTACTCTCCCTACCTGTTTTAAGTTTCGGGACGAAACTTCTTTTAAGGAGGGTAGTATGTAATATCCACAAAATCGATTTCCGGTAATTTTATTTTTTGGCGAGAGTCTGTTTTGACGACTTACTTGGGACCATTTCGTCATTATGAGAATGATTAATTCTACACTTTTTGACATCCTAGTTCGTTTCGGTGTCGTTTTGTTGAGTTCCGTGCTTTTTAGCGACTTTTCCGCACTTGAGTTCGATTCTTGCGAATCTCGTTGGCTAACATTTGAGTTTCTCGTAAGCCCGTTTAACTTTGTTAGACATGTTGTGAACTTCGGTTTGGTTATTCGATCACGTATCGTGATTTTCGTGCATTTTGGGCTATTTTGTAATTTACCCAAAGTTGTGGGTATCCGCGTTCATATTTGTTGTCTCGACCCTTTTTATGGTCGCGTGCGAGTTTGATTGTAAGTCAAGCTCTTAGTATGATCTTATTCTGGAGCTTTCTGTGCGTATCTTGAACATGGTATTTCCATCGGAGAAGTCCGTTGTTGTAACCAGCTTTGAGAGCACTACTGCTGTAGTTCTGGGTGCCTTAGCGCACGCTAAGGGATCTCCTTAGCGCACGCTTTCGAGCATCAGGGTATGAGGTCAGTAGATTGATTCAGGCCGTTAGCGCACGCTAAGGGCGGGTGGTTAGCGCGCGCTATGGTGCAGTGGTTAGCGCATGCTACAGGTTGGGTAGCACACGCTAACTGGTAGTTCGAGGCAGTCCAGTGGCTACTGGACTGGATCTGGAGGTTTCGTTTGCGCACGCTAACCTTTGGTGGTTAGCGCACGCTAACTGTGCATTTGGCATAACGTGTGTTCTGATGCTTCGATAGCGCACGCTAATCTGGTAGGATTAGCGCACGCTAAACATCGATATATAACCTGGACAATGATCATTAATCTTCATTTTTCTTCATTTCTTCTTCTCCACTGCGGGTCTGAGACGAGGCGACCAGGGTTCGCGACCTGGGCTAATTTTCTTCCATTCCAAGGTGTTTTGGGGCATCCTAAGTGATTATAACATCATCTAATCCACTGTTCTTCGTCGAATCAAGGTATATTTCTTGATTTCCTCCGAGTTGACTTTTTGGGGGATTTGTTCTTGATTTCATTTTCCATCCATTTTTGATGAACCGATTGTTGTTAAATGATGTTGTTAAACATATCCTACGGATTGAACATCCATATTTCGGTTGGGAATTCCGTTTTCATGTTTTGACGGGACGGATCGTGTTCTTGGCCGTTTTGAGAGAAACACTTAAACTTTCATCATTTGTTCTTTGAATTTAGCGGCTTTGGGTCGTACTTTGGAATTCATTTTGGTTGTTATTGTTTTCGTTCGTAGTTTATTATCGCGGGTCGTCGTTCGGCGGAGTCGGCGGGTTCGTAGTCGGTTCGAGTCTCCTCACTTCGGTCGATTCTCCGCGTTGTGATTATTCGAGGCAAGTACATTGTCCATATAATTCTTGTTTTATGGATATGATAATTAGTGATCATCTCCTTATGTTTATTTGATCATTTGAATTTCACTTTCAAAGATTCGGTCAGCCTTGTTAAAGGCCCTCTTTCAAAACGCGTGTGTTTTGTGAACATTGTGTTCGTAGATGGTTACGTGAATTACTATGAATACACTTGGTGTTGTCGTTGTACTTTGATAATATATGTATATATTATCTCATATCGGTGCGTTGTTATTTTGACCATTGCGTCGTGCATTGTGTTTGTTGCCATTGAGTGAATTACTTGGATATTATTGTTGTGATATGTTATTTGTGTGAATGTGTGGATATGGTTGAAGGTCTACGGTGACACATGGCACATGACCATGTGGTCAGGATGCAACAAGTGATTGATTCAACCGTGAGAGCCTGAGATAATCTACGGTGACACCTGGCTTGTGATCATGTGGTCAGGATACAACAAGTGATTGATCCAACCGTGAGATATGGTGTGTGATTTGTTTAGCTAGCCAGCTCGGGAGAGTCCTTAGAGGCCTCGAGTGGGATTTGTGGCTTCGTCCCGGTCCTAGGCGATGCATGTGCGTGATTTGTTTTATGATTGTGGCCAGCTCGGGAGGGTCCTTAGAGGCCTCGAGTGGGATTTGTGGCTTCGTCTCGGTCCTAGGCGATGCTTGTCTGTGATTATGTTGTGTTGCTTTTATGTCCGTTGGGGACACTTGATGTGGGCTCTGGCCCTGTGAATTGTTGTTGGTTCTATTTGTGAAAATGAAACCTTTGGGCTGTGACCCCTATTGATTTTGGAAAGAGTAGGATTCCGTAATCCTAAATTGTTTTCTATTAAAACTCCCGATGGCGTTTTAAACCATTTTATAAATTATTTCCCTTGAATTGTCATCTTTCGAATTTTGAAATGTTTTACCCAAACTCTTGCCTCGGGAAGTACTTTTCGTTACGTTTGGATCTTTGAGGATTCCTAGTTATTATTATTCGTGGAATGTGAATTGTATGGCTCGTATTTCTGTTTTATACTTGCACTAGCAAAACAGTGGAGTTTTGCTAACCCCCGAGAAATCGGGAGGTGGATGTCTGTATTGCATTCAGGTTTTGGAGCATAGCACAGGGTCGGCATGAAGGATGATGAAAGATGAACGATACTAATCACACGAGGACTTGTTGATGTCGTATTGGTTTAGTTGTATTTTATTTTCGCTGCAGTATTCTTTCCCCATTGTACGGGAGTGTGTTGTATTCGACCCCTGCATGGACATGTATTGTAATTGAGTTGTATGTATTTATTGAAAGACCAAATCGGTCTACTGAGTCATTTTAGCCTTAAAGGCATTGTCGAGATGTTTAATGTTGTTACCAGCCTGGTAGATCCTTGAGGAGAGGTTCTACGGCGTGTAATATCCCTGAGCGGATTGGGGGTGTTACATAAATGGTATCGGAGCTTTAGGTTGTGGAAACCTAGGCTGTCGGCTTTAGTGGTGTCTGCTGAGTTTTTGTCTCGTCAGATTTTGTCTGACTGAGTCGTGTCGCGACGCGTCGTCTGAGTTTGTTGGTCATGATTAGTATCGTGGGGCGATCATCATCTTCGTGCGACCTAAGGCCGTAAGTCTCCCTTCTTTGTATTATGCCTCGTGTGACACGAGCTAATTGTTTGATTATTTGTTAAGTGATGGAATCTTAATGTAGATTCTCGGTTTTGTGATGTGTTTATGTGACTCTCATATCTCGGTTATATGAGGAGTGTTGTCGTTATTTGTGTCCTTTTGAATATGATATTCGACTGTTGTTTCCGGTAAAGGACAGGTGTTGTCTTGGTTTTGAACCAGGCGATGCATGTATTATGACTGTATGTAAGTGAATATTGTTACATGTGAGGTTTTAGGCATTCTAGCCTAATAGATTTTCAAAAACCTTGAGTGTCTTAGAAAATAAAATTCGAGACGTACTTTTAAATGGATTGTATTTTTGGGGCGCCTACTAGCGCGACTATCTATTTCAAAATTCTTCTACTTTGAGGACCAAAATATTTTGAGATATTTTCAATTATTTTTAGAAATGCGATTGCTTAGACCCAAGGGTCGAATATTTCGAAAGTTTTTCACTAAAAGAAAAGTGTCCTTATTTTTGTTCAAACGCAAGATGATTTTCAAAGTCTCGATAATGGTTTTGGTACTACTTTTTGTAAGGTGATACTCAATATCTACCGTTGTTTCCAAATTGTTTTCAAAAAGGTGGTTTTCGTGTTTGAAACCAATCACTTCCTGTGTGTGGTCTGAGAAGGTATGTATGATGTTAGTATTGTCGTTAGGGTGTGAGCCCTCCGAGTTATAATTGGATTGGTGGTGTGAACGTTGAGTCGTTCGCCACACATATGTTTCGTTAGCCCTTTCTGGGAGGTGTGATGATGATCTTTAATGTTGTCATTTCGTGGTGGTTTGCGTGTTATCGCACCTGTTTGAGTTGTTAAATCTTGGGTTGGTACGTTCGTGTATATGTGTGATTGTTCCGCGATCTTTTGTGATTATGTGATGGTTATCGTTCGGGCCGTTGAGATCGCTGAACGATACCGTCGTTGCTTTGATTTTAGTATGCGTGTTGCTTTACGATGGAAATCGTTGTATGGGGTACGTGTTATGATTTTTTCTGTTGTGCTGAGTGATTACTTATTCAGTATGCCGAGGGGCCGAGGTCGTGGTCGTGGCAATCAGATGCGTGGTCGAAATCATGCGGCCGGTGATGATGCCGGTATTGGTGTCATTACTATTTTACAGCAGTTAGCCACACAGATGACTCAGTTGACTCAGGCAGTTCAGCGTGTTTCAGATGTGACCCATAACACTGGTGCAAATCAGTGGCTTCGAGAAATGGTTCGTATGAATCCCCCTCGTTTTGCTGGTGCTGCATATGCATTAGGATGGGATGGTTGGCTTTTCCAGTCGGAAAAGATATTCGAGGTAGTTGATTGTCTGGAAGAACGTAAGGTCCCGGTAGCTCAGTATCTTTTCGACAAGGATGCCGCTAGCTGGTGGGAGGCTGTTAAGCCTCAAGATCGTGTTGTTACATGGGCAGAGTTCCAGAGATTCATGAGAGATGAGTTTTGTCCGGAGCCGATCAGAAATCAGAAGATTAATGAATTCTTTTCGGAGAAACCGCAGGATGTACCGCTGTCTCAAGCTATTATTGATTTTAGCAAACAACTCGGCTATGTGCAGAATCAAGTAAGGACATATGAGGACAAGATTTGTCATTTTAGTAGGCGGATGAAGCCGGAGATTCGTCAGTACATGGCAGGTCTCGCTTGTACTTCCTTGATAGATTATCAGAATAGGGCGTTGGCCTATGGGCTATCCAGATTGCCGACCGAGATTATATCCGCGTCGAAGAAACAGAAAACCATTGGGGACTTTTCAGGAAATCAGGGGAGTGGGCCCCTTGAGTTGGGGACTTCGTTTCATCCTCCTAAGGTGGTTCCTCGATCGCGTGATCAGGGGAGTAGTACCCCTGCAGTGAGTTATGTGAACAGCTTGAAGATATGTTATAACTGTAGTTGAGCGGGCCATACTGTGAAGAATTGTCGTTCACCGTTAGTCTACTGTTTCAAGTATGGCCAGGTGGGTCACCGTGCCGTACATTGCAAGATGGTAGCTGAGAGATTTGGGGATCGAGGTTGCGTCTCTGCTCCGAAAGGACACGGAGATGCCTAGTGTGGTTTTGAGGATTTCGGCGTAGTCTGAATTGTTTGTGATTGTCCTTGTGGATCGTTTGTGTGTTTATTTCTGTTTCCTTGATTGTGCGTGTTTTCTTGTAATAGGTTCTTAGTGTTTTGTGGTTGTTTAGATAATTGACTTGATTGTATTATCTGTTTGATGATGCTTGTCACTTGTTGGTTTTATTATATCCCTAACGGCGACGTTGTGTTGGTCGTCGGGGAGCGTGTTTTCACGTCGCATATTCCTTTGTGTTGCTTGTAACGTTTCGCCGTTGGGCATAAGTTACGCGTTTCTTGTGTATCTCGTTGAGTGTTTCCTGGCGGGATATTACTCTCCCTACCTGTTTTAAGTTTCGGGACGAAACTTCTTTTAAGGAGGGTAGTATGTAATATCCACAAATTCGATTTCCGGTAATTTTGTTTTTTGGCGAGAGTCCATTTTAACGACTCACTTGGGACCGTTTCGTCATTATGAGAATGATTAATTCTACACTTTTTGACATCCGAGTTCGTTTCGGTGTCGTTTTGTTGAGTTCCGTGCTTCTTAGCGACTTTTCCGCACTTGAGTTCGATTCTTGCGAATCTCGTTTGAAACTGCTGTTTCGAGTTTCATGTAAGCCCGTTTAACTTTGTTAGACATGTTGTGAACTTCAGTTTGGTTATTCGTTCACGTATTGTGATTTTCGTGCATTTTGGGCCATTTTGTAATTTACCCAAAGTTGTGGGTATCCGCGTTCGTATTTGTTGTCTCGACCGTTTTTATGGTCGCATGCGAGTTTGATTGTAACTCAAGCTCTTAGTATGATCTTATTCTGGAGCTTTCTGTGCGTATCTTGAACTTGGTATTTCGATCGGAGAAGTCCGTTGTTGTAACCAGCTTTGAGAGCACTACTGCTGTAGTTCTGGGTGCCTTAGCGCACGCTAAGGGATCTCCTTAGCGCACGCTATCAAGCAGCAGGGTATGAGGTTAGTAGATTGATTCAGGCCGTTAGCGCACGCTAAGGGCGGGTGGTTAGCGCGCGCTATGGTGCAGTGGTTAGCGCACGCTACAGGTTGGGTAGCGCACGCTAACTGGTAGTTCGAGGCAGTCCAGTGGCTACTGGACTGGGTCTGGAGGTTTCGTTTGCGCACGCTAACTTTTGGTGGTTATCGCACGCTAACTGTGCATTTGGCGTAACGTGTGTTCTGATGCTTCGATAGCGCACGCTAATCTGGTAGGATTAGCGCACGCTAAGCTGTCCAGTATATAAACTGGACAGCAGTCATTAATCTTCATTTTTCTTCATTTCTTCTTCTCCACCGCGGGTCTGAGACGAGGCGACCAAGGTTCGCGACCTGGGCTAATTTTCTTCCATTCCAAGGTGTTTTGGGGCATCCTAAGTTATTATAACATCATCTAATCCACCGTTCTTCGTCGAATCAAGGTATATTTCTTGATTTACTTCGAGTTGACTTTTTTGGGGATTTGTTCTTGATTTCATTTTCCATCCATTTTTGATGAACCGATTGTTGTTAAATGATGTTGTTAAACATATCCTATGGATTGAACATCCATATTTCGGTTGGGAATTCCGTTTTCATGTTTTGACGGGATAGATCGTGTTCTTGGACGTTTTGAGAGAAACACTTGAACTTTCGTCATTTGTTCTTTGAATTCAGCGGGTTTGGGTAGAACTTTGGAATTCATTTTTGTTGTTATTGTTTCGTTCGTAGTTTATTGTCGTGGGTCGTCGTTCGGCGGAGTCAGCGGGTTCGTAGTCGGTTTGAGTCTCCTCACTTCGGTCGATTCTCCGCGTTGTGATTATTCGAGGCAAGTACCTTGTCCATACAATTCTTGTTTTATGGATATGATAATTAGTGATCGTCTCCTTGTGTTTATTTGATCGTTTGAATTTCACTTTCAAAGATTCGGTTAGCCTTGTTAAAGGCCCTCTTTCAAAATGCGTGTGTTTTGTGAACATTGTGTTCGTAGATGGTAACGTGAATTACTATGAATACACTTGGTGTTGTCGTTGTGCTTTGATAATATATGTATATATTATCTCATATCGGTGCGTTGTGATTTGACCATTGCGTCGTGCATTGTGTTTGTTGCCATTGAGTGAATTACTTGGATATTATTGATGTGATATGTTATTTGTGTGAATGTGTGGATATGGTTGAAGGTCTACGTTGACACATGGCACGTGATCATGTGGTCAGGATGCAACAAGTGATTGATTCAACCGTGAGAGCCTGAGATAATCTACGGTGACACATGGCTTGTGATCATGTGGTCAGGATGCAACAAGTGATTGATCCAACCGTGAGATATGGTGTGTGATTTGTTTAGCTAGCCAGCTCGGGAGGGTCCTTAGAGGCCTCAAGTGGGATTTGTTGCTTCGCCCCGGTCCTAGGCAATGCATGTGCGTGATTTGTTTTATGATTGTGGCCAGCTCGGGAGGGTCCTTAGAGGCCTCGAGTGGGATTTGTGGCTTCGTCCCGGTCCTAGGCGATGCTTGTATGTGATTATGTTGTGTTGCTTTTATGTCCGTTGAGGACACTTGATGTGGGCTCTGGCCCTGTGAATTGTTGTTGGTTCTATTTGTGAAAATGAGACCTTTGGGCTGTGACCCCTTTGATTTTGGAAAAAGTAGGATTCCGTAATCCTAAATTGTTTTCTATTAAAACTCCCGATGGCGTTTTAAACCATTTTATAAATTATTTCCCTTGAATTGTGATCTTTCGGTTTTTGAAATGTTTTACCCAAACTCTTGCCTCGGGAAGTACTTTTCGTTACGTTTGGATCTTTGAGGATTCCTGGTTATTGTTATTCATAGAATGTGAATTGTATGGCTCGTATTTCTGTTTTATACTTGCACTAGCAAAACAGTGGAGTTTTGCTAACCCCGAGAAATCGGGGGGTGGATGTCTGTATTGCATTCAGGTTTTAGAGCATAGCACAGGGTCGGCATGAAGGATGATGAAAGATGAACGATACTAATCACATGAGGACCCGTTGATGTCGTATTGGTTTAGTTGTATTTCATTTCCGCTGCAGTATTCTTTCCCCATTGTACGGGAGTGTGTTGTATTCGACCCCTGCATGTGAATGTATTTTAATTGAGTTGTATGTATTTATTGAAAGACCAAATCAGTCGAATGAGTCATTTTAGCCTTAAAGGCATTGTCGAGATGTTTAACGTTGTTACCAGCCTGGTAGATCCTTAAGGAAAGGTTCTACGGCGTGTAATATCCCTGAGCGGATTGGGGGTGTTACAACCTAGCCAGCCTGGAGGCCTACACTGTAGCCCAACTGAGAACGAATGATTGGGTTCATTCAAGAACCATTTTGTCGTGAATATCAGTATAGGTATAAACCCTTCTTTCAAATGTCCCGATCAAGTTATAGGGTCACGGTCAGTCAAACCCTATCTGTACTTGACGCTATGCATGCGTTAATGCAAATCGAGATTATCGAGCTCTCGTGTATCCAATACAACTAGCTCCATTGCTTTGGCCAAAGACTTATGATCTCATCTGCCAATAACCGCATAGGACATATAACCCGTTCACTAACAGGAGAAAGAATTCTATCTTGGTATTCAATCGGACCTGCTACTTCCCCATCAAGATCCACGTCGAGGTTGACCCCCACCTTCCGGTTTATAGGGTCGAACTACTCTATTGAAAATCTTGACGTCACAAACACATCCCTACTAAATCCTCAAGTCAAAGGTTCACGAATACCTATCACAACCTTTCGATTCTGTCATTGACTGTCCCGGAGTGAAATCCGTATGACGAATCGAGGGTGAGTCGGTCCGAGTATACTAATCCAATTAGCATACCTATAACGTGTGCTCTCAATAACCATTAGTGTTCGACAGGCACTCACAAGTCAAAGAACACGTCATACAAGTCTTCTCATAAACTTAACGCCCAGTCAAGTTTCATCGACTTGCGAACGATTAAGTATTTGAGCTATAAACCTTTCCAGTGCCGACCTCCTTATCCAATAAGGAGTGGAACGTTTTGCTCTCAAATACACGAACTAGTTTCTATACGTATATTTACGAGTTAGAAATGCCAGTAACTACCAGTAAATAAAGAAACATCCATTGCCTTATATAAATTATTTACATAATTACAAGTACAATGCCCTCACTCAACATCCTCTGAGTGGCATTCGAGGGCATACTCCTAACAGGTTAATCCCGCCGCAAGGATAGAAGGACAACCTCATGCAGAAATGCTCGAGAAGGAGCATGAGCAATGGACAACAGACGAGCGCAAGCGTGCTAACCTCGACAACGTAGCTAAGAATGCGCTATTTGTCACTCTTGACAAAGGCACATTCTCGAAGGTAAAAAGCTGTAAGACAATCAAGGAAATCCAGGATAAACTCAAGATGATTTGTGAGGGAACTGAGCTCTCAAAAGAAAACAAAATCTCAAAACTCACTCGGCAATTTGAATCATTTGAAATGAAATCATTTGAAACTCTTGAGGAACTTGACCTTAGATTTACTGGCATTGTCAGTGAACTTGAAGCACTAGGTAAAATGTATACCCAAATCGAGAAAAATTTGAAAATCTTTAGATCACTCCCTGCCCGATGGGACATAAAAACCACAGCTATGCATGTGTCATGTAATCTCAATGACATTTCTACTTTTGACCTCTTCTCTGACCTTAATGCTTTTGAGTATGATATTGACAGAAGAGAGAAGGCCGAAGAGTCACCTGCTAATATTACAGCCCTAGCCGTTGTATCTAACAAGAGACCCAACATGCCCAGCACATCCAAATCTGCCTATAATAATGCTGACAGTGACGATGATATCTTGTCACAAGATGACAAATTCAAGAAATTCAAGAAATTCATCAAACACTCTGGAAAGACTGCATACAGGCCCAAGCCTTTTCACAAGGTATGTTCTGAATCTTCTCCATCTGGTGATTCTAATCTATGCTATAATTATAGGAAACCAGGACATTATGTAAATAAATGTCCACATCCTAAAGTCCAAAAGTTGCTGGAAGCCGAGCAACAGGAAAAAGAGGAAAGGAGATGTGCTTGGAAGAACAAGCTTGTTGGCCACTAAGTATACTGGATACAGTTTGGGAAATAGTTTAAACAACAAACTGTATGGATTTTAAATCTGAGTGCGTAGCGGAAGTCTTGGATACAGTACGTTGCTGTGGATACAGCAACTAAATGTATAGAGTATACTTACTTAATCACAGTAATTAAAACAGTAAAAGCTGAATGTAAATAACACAGTAATTAAAGTGGTTCGAGGTAAACCCCTCTACGTCCACTGGTCCTCCACACAGGAGTAAAAAGTTTATTATAATTACTACGTACACAACTACGTACTTATAACAACACACACAATCAATATAGCGTTCACACAGATTGATATAAAGATCTTAGCTTCAACCGTTCACACAAATTGGTTTTGAGCTAATGCTTTGACTTGCTTCTTCACACACAGTTTTGAAGCTTCGTCTTCTTCAATACAAATCCTTCACACACAGTTCCGGAGAAGCACAGATTATTCAGTCTACACAGGGATGTTTGTTCAAAGTATAGAACAGATTGGTGAACAACAACTTTGACTTTAAGAGCTTTCAGCTGATGAAGTGTTGTTCAGAATGATGAGCACTGTATATCTCTTTTGATCTGAGTTGCAGTAAGCTTTGGAGATATGTTTTGCTCTGATAATGATTTCGATATCTTGGGTTTTTGGTAACTGATCTTCAATGCCTTCATAAGATATATATAGTCTTTGAAATATATATCCGTTGAGATGTATCCGTTTGAATGAGATTCCGTTTCAACGGGATTATAGCACGATCCAGATTTAGCGGGATTTTGAAGATCTGTTGACTGACAGTATTTAAATACTTTATCCTTGAGTATTTAAATACTTCTTTATTCAACGGGACTTGACTTCTGGAGATTCCTTCTTTGTCCTGTTGTGAGCTGTATGGAAGATAACTGTATGAGATTCGAGACAGTTTCCATACTAGGTCTTTTATGAGACTTCTTGCTGTACTGAAGGGCTTCACAATATGCTGATTCGAGGCAGGTCTTCGATACAGGATAATGCCTCAAAGCTTCGATACAGTTTCCTTTACTGTATTCGGATTGGCATATATGTCAAAACCTCTTTATCAAATACCATGCGATACAGGGATCGGATATCCCGGCTGTTTCGAAACAGGGTCTTTGTTTTCCCAACAATTTCCCCCTTTTTGACAATTTGCCAAGACTTACATTCTTTAACTTTTCAAGTCTTCTTGATGATGCCAAAACCTTCTTCATGAAGCGATCTTCTTTTGATGTCTTCTGGCAGTTTTCTTGGTCTTTCGTCAAAAGGTCTGTCTTAGTCTAAATGATGAACTGCTCGCAGGCAAGTTCGATATAGTTTAAGGGTTATTACAACTTAAGCTTATGATTGGCGCGCAGGCACAATCTTTACAATGTATTCTAAGCTTACAACTCAAATTATGAACTGTTCGTAGACTAGTTCGTACAGCTTTATATTCAATCAAGTTATCTAACTTGAGTTTGTTTATCAAACAATTTAAGTAATCATACATGAACACAGTAGATTACGAGTTGTAATCTTTCAAGACAAACAAACACTTTTATTTGATATTCAAAATGAATTGAGTACAGAGTTTGCTGTTTCGAAGAGAAATTACAAAACAAAAATAATGTACAGAGATTTAAGCTCATATCTATAGTCCGCATGCCTCCACTTTTCCCCTGGATCATTCTCGGTTCCACGCCACCAGTTCTGAAGAGAATCATTGCCTCGATCCAGGTATATAGCTCTTCCTTCAGAGGATCTGTCAAAGGCAAGAATCCAGTCTTCTGGATGGGTGATCCGATCTCCTCTTCTGTGTTTGCTCTTCATTTCAAGCTGGAGAGGGAGTTTTCGTCTTCTAGCAACTTCGTAAATTTGTCTGCGGCCTCTGCTAACGTTTTATAGTTCTTGAAGATGGCGTATTCCCTGATGAGTTTGACAAAGTATCTCATCAGTTCATTCTTCCTCCAATGCTTCACTTCGTCGGCAGTAGGGTGGCGGTTGGTCGGCAGACGAATCTCAGAAGGTCTTTGAATTAGGCTTTGCCACGGAACATTCGGATCATGAAATTCAGGTCGGGAGCCTGAAATCTTAAAACTTTGGGAGGGAGGTGCTAGTTTGTTCAACTCGGCAGTGATGCTGCTTTGAGCAGCCTCAAATTCCCTTTCTTGCTGAATCCTGATTCTCCTAGCAGCTTCTCTTGCCTCTTCCCCCTTTTTGGCTTCATCAAGACCTTTTAGGATTTCTAGTGCAGCATCCTGTTTTGTCTCGATGTTAGACATTCTCTCTACGATGGAGGAAAGCGTCTGCGACATGTCTTTGATACATTTTTCGTGAGCGCGCAATTGAGAGCTGTTTTCAATCATGGCACATGCGGTCTTGGCTTCAGCTATTCGTGTTTTGGTTGCTTCTTCCTTCAGGAGTTGCTCCTGCTTGTCTTCCATGATTTTCAAAGCTTGTTTGAAAACTTCGGGCAGAATCACGAATGCTTCGATAACACGAGATACTTCATGTTGTAGAGTGGTCATCTCCTCCACGGCAGAAATATGCATCCAATTCAATGCTTTCTCAACGGAAGACAAAGCATTCACTGCATCCTGAATGAATACAGTTTGAAGACCAAGTGCACGCAGGCGCTCTTTCCTAGCGGTAGAAATCGGAGAATCTGGTTGAGCAAAGTCTCCAGAGCTGTTCAACCTTCTTACATTCACGGATGGGCGTGAGGTAAGTTGGACATCCTCAGGTTCGATACCGTCCTCGGATTCCACGGTTGAAGGGGCGGGAGCAGCTTGTTCTGGTTCGGCGGCAGAGGCTTGAGTGGCTTCCTGTTGCGAAGATTCTTCAGTAGACATGGATACAGGAGGGACTGATTCCTCCTGTTGTCTTTCAGGTACAACTTCTTCGGTCGCAGCAGGCTCAGGTGCCTGTTCCAAAATTTCTTCTACTTCCTCGACTGGAGGGACTAATTCCTCTTCGGCGGGAGTTTCCTCATGCTGTGGCGAAGGGGGATTGCTCTGAGTAGAAGGACCTTCATCTCCTTTGGGTGGAGAGGCATCTCTAGCTTGAGCCTCTTCACGACTCATCTTCAGACTAGCTTGAAAAGCATCGTCGTCGTCGTCTGAGTCATGATCTTCGTCGTCTTTTGGATTAGTGGGAGAGTCCTCTGACTTGTTCTTTCCTTTCCTCCGAGCGTTAGATTTGTGCAGAAGATGGCTTTCAATTAGTTCCTTGCACGATGAATTGTCCCATCGGATCAGGGCCTCAATTTCTGTTGAGTCCGTCACTTCTGAGACGAATCTTTCTTCTTGGCTCCAATTGCTTCAGTTGTACAGTGTTTCGTACGGAGCTAGCCTATAGCCTTTCCATTGCAAAAATCTTTCGTAGGCATGTTCAATTTGGACAGAGAGAAGGGTCTGATTAATAATCGAGTCAGGGGAGGGACTGTGTACAACGTCTGGAGACGCTGTAGTGAGGGATTCCTGTACAGGTATGGGATCCTGTATGAAAGTGGGATTCCTTACAGGGGATGGTGCCCTGAAAGAAGATGGATCATGTACGGGTGTGGGATCCCGCAGAGGAGAAGTAGCTTTTGGCTCCAAATGGGCAGCCGACTCGCTAAAGTCTTGTTCGTTGGCAGATGTCTCATTATCCGTCGTAGCCGCCAAAGGCTCGGGATCTACTGTCGATACAGTAGGAGACACCTCTTCCACAGGGGTTGGGCCCTAGGGTTGTTTTTCAGTGGGTTGAGCCACGGGGGAGACTTCTTCAGAGGGCTTGGAACATTTGACTTTCGAAAGCCTCCTAAGTCTCTTCTTGGGCTTCTCACCAGCAGTGCGTTTCTTGCTGTGAGATCTCTTTCTCTTCTTTGAAGATTCCACTTCTTGGAACTTCAAGGATTCATCTCTTGGATTATCAGAAATTGGCATATGTCTGGTTCTCGGGTGGTTGCAAGACAAGGTGATCTGGTTATACGCAGTAGGCTTGACGCCTCCTAAGTATATCCTTGAGCTATTCTTCTTCGCATCGGAGGATTGCGTTAGTCCGCATTTTGTCAGGATATGGTTCAACATTAAACCAAAAGATTTCTTCTGGGTGGCAGGTTTGCACACCTCCTCTTGTAGGCGCTTCAGGATTATCTGGCACCAATTGACCTTTTCACAGGTCAGAATAGCCACCATCATCCTGAACCTTAAGTTGGTACACATTTCGAACGCACCAGTTCGATTCTCAATTATCCTGCAGCAAAAATCATGAAGATACACATAAGGAAGACAAAAGTTTTTCTTGTGACATGTAGTCTGAACCATGTCAACAATTTTGGAGCCAGTGAATAGTCCGTAAAATTTAGTGATCAGCTCTTGAGACCCGAATGTCTCAAGTTGATCCCTAGTCAGGCCATCAGCGGGTAGCCTGTAGATGTTCTGGAGTAGATCGTAATCAATGCAGATCTCAACTCCCTGGATTGTAGCAGTGATGTCGGCGACATGTCCTCCTTGGGCCAATGAGAGAAAGTGTACGGCTGCGTTGAGGTAAAATTCCTCAACCAGATGAGCGTCGTACTTATCAGCAGTTTTGCTTCCAAGGCGATAGAGGCCTTGTTGTTGAAGACGAGTTATGATATACTCCATGGGTTCTGCGTTGTTGGTTTCTGACAGAATACGTTCGATGACAACAGGTTTTGAAAAGATCCGGCCATCAATGATGTTAGCGGTTTTCTTCAGAGCAGGGGAAGAAGATTGTCCAGCCATTTTGATGATTTCTTAAGAAAAAGGTGCAGGAAAATAATCGAAATATGCAGAAAAGTATGTGGGCTGTTTTTGCTTGAGAACTCTTGAATTTGCAGAAAGCGTAAAGAGTCTCTAATGGCAGATTCAGTCCTCTTATAGTTGGGCGGCAAAATAGGGTTTTGCAGAGTACGAATGGTCAGATTTTAAGGGATGGGAACCGGTTTTGAAATCAACGATTAAGATGGACTGAGTGTAATTGGTATGCTAATCCATTGAAATGTTTAAAAATTGAGCGGGTCCCACTTCTGACATTTGTGTCCCCCTAAATGCCTAAAACGGCGGTTTTAAAACAATAAACAATTTAAAACATCGCGGCTTTTGAGATTCAGTTGTCCAGATGTCGTGTAAGGCATTTAATGTACATGACGTTTGACATGAAAACAGGGCACGTGGACAGAAATTATTTTGAAAGGAAATAATATTATATTATATACTGAATCAAAATCCTATAGCATGTGCTGTTTCCGCGTCGATACAGCGTTCCCCCTTAAAAAGGTGCTTATAGGTTTAAAATTCCATACAGCAATATTTGGATTAATGCTGTATTCATGGGTCCTACAGTATTCCCCCTTAATTATTGCACATGTCAGCTGTAGGATTCATAGTTTTTTGTTCACTACAGTGTTTTATTGACGGTTCTGAGTGTACAGATAATTAACGGTGGATACTGTATTCTTGGGTCTTACAGCATTCCCCCTCAATTGTTGAGTAAAAACAGTAAATTACTTACAGGGAGTCTGGCTGTAGCATTCCCAATTCTTGTCTGAGCATGTTGAATCTTGCTGTGTCGAGAGGCTTGGTGAAGATATCGGCTAGCTGAACGTCTGTATGACCTTTTTCCAGTCGAACATCCTTGTTCTCGACGTGATTCCTTATGAAGTGATGCGTCATGTTGATATGCTTAGTGCGCGAGTGCAGAACAGGATTGTGCGTTATTGCAATTGCACTCGTGCTATCACACATGATTGGAGTCTCTCTGGCATCGATTCCATAGTCTGACAGTTGTTGCTGCATCCAAAGAATCTGCATACAGCAGCTACCAGCAGCATAGTACTCTGATTCAGCCGTGGAAAGAGAATTAGCCAATTGCTTCTTACTGAACCAAGAAACAAGTCTAGGTCCAAGAAAGTGACAAGTTCCACTTGTACTCTTCCTATCTAGCTTGCAGCCTCCGAGATCCGAGTCGCTGTATCCAACTAAATCGAATCCGCCTTTCTTAGGATACCAAAGTCCTGCATCGACTGTTCCTTTAATGTACTTTAGGATTCGTTTAGCTGTATTGAAGTGTGATTCCTTAGGTGCAACTTGATATCTTGCATACACTCCAACAGCAAACTGGATATCGGGCCTGCTATCCGTTAGGTACAGGAGCGAACCAATGAGCTTCATGTAGAGTAATTGGTCAAACGGCTTTCCGGCTTCATCAGCACTAATTTGCACGGAAGTGCTCATGGGGGTTGGCGAGGATTTGGAAGTGTTCATTCCAAATTTGTTGAGAATCTCCTTGCTGTATTTTTCCTGGTTGATGAAAATACCTGTAGGCAACTGCTTTACCTACAAACCTAGGAAATAACTAAGTTCCCCCATCATGCTCATTTCAAATTTACTTTGCATGAGATGAGAGAACCTTTGACATAAAGCAAGGTTAGTTGAACCAAAAATAATATCATCCACATAGATTTGCACCATAAGAAGGTCATCACCTTCCTGTATCTTGAACAAGGTTTTGTCCACAGCACCTTTCTCAAATCCGTTGTTGGTTAGATACTGGGACAGGGTTTCGTACCAGGCTCTAGGGGCTTGTTTAAGTCCATACAACGCTTTCCTTAGCCTGTAAACTAGGTCGATACCGTCTGTGTTGGAAAACCCTGGTGGTTGTTCAACATAAACTTCTTCTGCAAGATCTCCATTCAGAAAAGCACTTTTGACGTCCATTTGGTATACGATAAAACTCTTATGGGCGGCAAAGGCAAGAAATATCCTGATGGCTTCTAGTCTCGCTACAGGGGCGAAGGTTTCATCATAGTCTATTCCTTCTTCCTGACTATAGCCTTGTGCGACTAGTCTGGATTTGTTCCTTATGATAAGTCCATTTCGATCCTTTTTGTTTCGAAATACCCATTTGGTTCCTATAACCGATTGATGTGTTGGTCTGGGTACAAGATACCATACATTATTTCTTTCGAAACCGTTAAGCTCTTCTTCCATAGATGTTATCCAATGAGAATTATTAAGAGCGTCTATGGTCGAAACAGGTTCGGACTGGGCTAAGAATACAGCAATAGTGCACATATTGAGTCTTCTAAGCTCAGATTGAGATTTCCTTTCAGGAAACTGTGATATCTCAGCATCAGATTCTTCTTGTGCACAAAGTACATTGCCTTGTGTACTCTGTATTCTCCTATGAGTAGAAACAGCAGCATTTATGTTTCCAATGATCAGCTCTTGCGGGTGATCTCTCAACCATCTTCGGTCGAGCTCTAATTCAGGATCCCGTACTGTATCGAAAGATTCTGTGGATACAGCTTCAACTTGTACAGCGTCGGCTTCATCCACATCGATTCTTATAGCTGCGGGGTTGATTTCTAAATCAACTACAGGTTCTATGGGATTTGGAGGATCCAAGATAGATAGATGGTGAATGTTCTGAGTGATATCATCTACTCCTGTAGGGTCATGGTGTGGTTCGTCGAACACTACATGAACTGATTCCTCGATCGTCAGCTTCCTTTTATTAAAGATTCTGAAAGCTTTGCACTACAAAAAAAAAACAGTTTTTACCGACGCCAAAATGGCGTTGGTAAAACAAAAAATGGCGTTGGTAAAAAAATTACCGACCCCATTACCGACGACAACCCGCCGTTGGAAAAATGCTCGACGATAATTTTTTATCGACGCCATTTTCCGACGCCGCCATTTACCGACGCCATTTTTGGCGTCGTTAAATTAAAAAAAAAATTAAAAAAGTCAGGTCAGGACTCAGGCGGGGCTCAGGCGGGTTAGGTCCGGGCTCAGGTGGGAGGGCTCGGTCAGGTCCGGTCGTCGGGCGGGTCGGGTCGGGTCCGGGCGGATCGGAGTCGGGCTCCATTCAATTTCAAATGGTTGAGAAGGATTTTGGTTTATAAACCACCAAAAACATTGATGTTTTTTCGATGTGGGATTGTGTTAAAAAATTACCGATGCCGAAATGGCGTCGGTAATGGCGTAAACGGCGTCGGTAAATTAAATAATAAAAAAAACAATTTACCAACGCCAAAATGGCGTCGGTAATGGCGTCGGTAAATGGCGTCGGTAAACGGCGTCGTTAATTGTAAAAAAAATAAGTCTGCGAACCGGTCGTCGGCAATGGCGTCGGTAAATTATAAGTTTAACAACGGCGGTACGGGCGTCGGTAAATGGCGTCGGTAAATTATAAGTTTAACAACGGCGGTACGGGCGTCGGTAAATGGCGTCGGTAAATTATAAGTTTAACAACGGCGGTGCTGGCGTCGGTAAATGGCATCGGTAAAAACTGTTTTTTTTGTAGTGTTGCTGACGGAGGAGTATCCTACGAATATTCCTTCATTTGATTTTTCATCAAAGGTTCTAAGTTGGTCTTTCCCATTGTTCAATACATAACACCTGCATCCAAAAATGTGGAAATACGAAACTAACGGAGTTTTGTTATTCCATACCTCATATGCTGTTTTGTTGTGGTGCTTGTTGACGATACAGCGGTTTTGAGTGTAGCATGCTGTATTGGTTGCTTCACCCCAGAAACGTTGTGGCAAGTTGCTTGCGGTAATCATTGTCCTTGTTGCTTCTTTCAACGTCCTATTCTTTCGCTCGGCAACACCATTTTGTTGAGGTGTACGGGCAGCTGAGTATTCGTGCTGTATTCCATTCTCCGAACAGTATTGCTCTATAAAGCGGTTAGTAAATTCTGTACCTCTGTCGGAATGAATGCACACGATACTTGACGCCTTTTCATTTTGCAACTTTCTCAGGAGCTCGGGCAGCTTTGATGTTGTTTCCTTCTTCTTGCTAAGAAAGATCGTCCAAGCATACCTGGAATAATCATCAACAACAACCATGCAATATTTCTTACCTCCCAAACTTACTGGGTCTACAGGACCGTAGAGATCCATGTGTAACATTTCCAACACTCTTTGGGTTGAAAGGTAGGATTTGCTTTTCAGGGTTGACTTGATTTGCTTGCCTTTCTGACATGGTCCGCAGACGCTGTCCTTCTTGAATGACACATTTGGCAAACCTCTAACCATTCCCTGTCTTGAAAGCTTGTTGATCGTCTTGAAGTTGACGTGAGACATCCTCTTGTGCCATAACCAGCTGAGATCTGTAGTGCCTTTGGCAACAAAGCATGGAATTGAGGAGCTCATAGGCTTCCAGTCAGCAATATACATATTACCTGATCTGCTTCCTGTAAGCACAACTTCCTTGGTTTGGGTGTTTTTGACTCTACAGCGATCTATATAGAACTTCACCGAGAACTGTTTATCACAGAACTGGTTAATACTAAGTAGATTATACTGTAAGCCTTCAACATATGCAACATCGGTGACCTTAAATTTCTCGACAAGTAGGTTTCCTTTCCCTCTTGTTCTTCCTTTAGATTTATCACCAAAGCGAACTTTTGGACCTCGACCTTCTACAAAATCTAATAGCTTGCTCCTATATCTGGTCATGTGTCGAGAGCATCCGCTATCAAAGTACCAGGTATCCTCCTCGAGAATGTCCTGTAACAAAAAGATTAAGTAGATTTAGGTCCCCTTTGATTTTTGGGTCCATGTATGTTAGTTCCTTTAGGTACCCAAGTTTTCCTGGCAGCAATTGGTTTACTGTAGGACATACTCGGTACAGTGTTGCGATATCTACAGGGGGCATATCCGTAGTCATTATAATCATGATAATTATTATGCATGTAAAATTCAGGGTTATTATTATTATTCCAGTACGAGTGCCGTCTAGGAGGTGGAGCCATTTTCTTAGGCCTAACAGCTTGCCTTCTGGGTCTCCAGTTGGATTCCCAATGCTGTTGTTGATACTGAACCGGCATCTGCTGTCTTAATGAATAACGGGGCTCCTGTATCCAATACCTCGGCGTGTTGTACTGATAGTACTGCCGTGCGGGCCTTTGGTGGTTGGATACAGCCTTCCTTCTGAACGGCTGTTGGCGCTGTTGGTATGCTCTGGGAGCATGTTGTTGAGTTCGCCTCATAGGTTGGAATGGCTTATGATTCCGCTGTCTGGAATAGGATTGCGGGGGCGGAATAGCAGCCTTCGGTTTTCTCGGTACAGCAGGTTCCTTCACGGGACTAGGGAATTCTTCCGATTCTGGAATGTGTTCCACGCTCTTGACGAACACTGTACTAGTTTTCCCTTTGTTTGAACATGAGATGTATCCTAAGCCACTTTTATCATGAGCATGTTGCCCAGTGCTCAGAATTTCTTCCATTCTTTTGGACGATTTCTCAAACGACTTCAGAATGGTCTCAAGTTCAATTTCTCGTTTTTCGAGAGTTGTGATTTTGGCTTGAAGTAGAACTAAATCATTTGTCTTGCTCTCGTTGTTTTAGCCTCACTTAGTTCATGAGCAAGTTGATGATTGCTCTCCATGAGTTTTTCAAAATCGACTTTGCTGGTTTCACAGTCAAGAGACATATTTTCATAATTTATTTTCAGCAAATCGTTTTCATCTTTCAGCTCTAGGATAGACAGTTGGAGCTGTATATTCTCATTTTTCAATGTCTCATGGGCCTTTTGAATGTTTCTAAACTCATTCATCATGTTTTCAAAGGTATGAGATGCATTTGATGGAATAGCTGAGGTTGAACTTACCTCATCGTCGCTGTCTTCACCTTCTGGAATGTCTTTGGCCATAAAGCACATATATGCTTTATCATCGAGCTCATCGTCAGATGAATCACTTTCAGTGACCACCTGAAGACATTCTGCTGATTTGGATGGTGTGGGGGAGCCTTCTGATTCTCCAATCAGTGCCTTGAGCTTGTCTTTCCAAGCACGTCTTCTTTCATCTCTCTCTTGTTGCTCGGCCTCCGGCAACTTTTGGACTTTGGGATGAGGACATTTATTTGCATAATGCCCTGGTTTCCTGCAATTGTAGCACAGGTTAGCATCACCAGATGATGTTTCGGTACTTACCTTGTGGAATGGTTTGGGCCTGTAGGGAGTCTTTCCAGACTGTTTGATGAACTTTTTGAATTTATTCATGAGAAGCGCCATTTCATCTTGAGATAGGATGTCGTCGTCACTGTCAGCATTCTTGTGACTAGGCTTCGACGAACTGGGCATGCTGTGTTGACGGTTCGATACAGCGGCTAGAGCTGTGACCTTTGAAGGAGATTCTTCAGCTTTCTCTCTTCTGTCAATATCATACTCAAAAGCTTTGAGGTCAGAGAAGAGATCAAAAGTAGATATTTCATTAAGATTACAAGATACACGCATAGTTGTGGTCTTAATGTCCCATTGGGCTGGGAGAGATCAGAAAAGTTTTAAGTTCTTCTCCTTTTGGGTATAGATTTTGCCCAACGCTTCAAGTTCACCGACAATACCAGTGAATCTGAGGTTAAGTTCCTCAAGTGTCTCAGTTGGTTTAATTTCAAAAGATTCAAATTGCTGAGTCAGTTTTGAAATCTTGTTTTCTTTTGAGAGCTCAGTTCCCTCACAAATCAACTTGAGTTTATCCCAGATTTCTATGGTCGCTTTTGACTCTTTACCTTCGAGAACGTGCCTTTGTCAAGAGTGACAAATAACGCGTTCTTAGCTACATTGTCAAGGTTTGCTCGCTTTCTTTCATCTGTGGTCCATTGCTCGCGATCCTTCTCGAGCATCTCCGCATGGGCTTGGGCTTCAATCCTTGCGGCCGTGTTCACCTTCATGATCTTGATAGGACCATCCTGTATAACAAAAATCATCTCTTCGTGCATTGCTGCAAGATGAGCCTCCATCCTAATTCTCCAATCATCAAATTCGTTAATAGAGAACATAGGTACTTTGTTGATCATAGAAGTATCCATGTGATAGTATAGAAATGAAAGAAACTGTTTTGAAAATAAGTGATTTTGGATCTGATTCGTTTAAAAATACGACTGATTCTTTTTAGAATCAACCGCTCCGATACCACTTGTTGGCCACTAAGTATACTGGATACAGTTTGGGAAATAGTTTAAACAACAAACTGTATGGATTTTAAATGCGAAAAGGTAGCGGAAGTCTTGGATACGAGACGCTGTGTGGATACAAGAACTAAATGTATAGAGTATACTTACTTAATCACGAATTAAAACAAGAAAAGCCGAATGTAAATAACACATTAATTAAAGTGGTTCGAGGTAAACCCCTCTACGTCCACCGGTCCTCCACACAGAGTAAAAGTTTATTATAATTACTACGTACACAACTACGTAATTATAACAACACACACAATCAATATATCGTTCACACAGATTGATATAAAGATCTTAGCTTCAACCGTTCACACAGATTGGTTTTGAGCTAATGCTTTGACTTGCTTCTTCACACACAGTTTTGAAGCTTCGTCTTCTTCAATGCAAATCCTTCACACACAGTTCCGGAGAAGCACAAATTGTTCAGTCCACATAGGGCTGTTTGTTCAAAGTATAGAACAGATTGGTGAACAAAAACTTTGACTTTAAGAGCTTTCAGCTGATGAAGTGTTGTTCAGAATGATGAGCACTGTATATCTCTTTTGATCTGAGTTGCAGTAAGCTTTGGAGATATGTTTTCTCTGATAATGATTTCGATAGCTTGGGTTTTTGGTAACTGATCTTCAATGCCTTCATAAGATATATATAGTCTTTGAAATATATGTCCGTTGAGATGTATCCGTTTGAATGAGATTCCGTTCCAACGGGATTATAGCACGATCCGGATTTAGCGGGATTTTGAAGATCTGTTGACTGACAGTATTTAAATACTTTATCCTTGAGTATTTAAATACTTCTTTATTCAACGGGACTTGACTTCTGGAGATTCCTTCTTTGTCCTGTTGTGAGCTGTATGGAAGATAACTGTATGAGATTCGAGACAGTTTCCATACTAGGTCTTTTATGAGACTTCTTGCTGTACTGAAGGGCTTCACAATATGCTGATTCGAGGCAGGTCTTCGATACAGGATAATGCCTCAAAGCTTCGATACAGTTTCCTTTACTGTATTCGGATTGGCATATATGTCAAAACCTCTTTATCAAATACCATGCGATACAGGGATCGGATTTCGCGGATGTTTCGAAACAGGGTCTTTGTTTTCCCAACAAAGCTCAAGGCCCTGATTAGCGAATCAGAAGCCTCGCCCACACCAACCAAGACCGAGGAATGTCTTCAGGCAGTCACTGACAGTGACTCGTCCGATGATGAGCTCGAAGATAAAGCATATATGTGCTTTATGGCTAAAGATATAGAGGACGATGAAGATAGAGATGATGAGGTAAGCTCAACGTCCAATATACCTATAAATGCATCTCATACTTTCGAAAATATGATAAATGAATTTAAAAACATTCAAAAGGCCCATGAGACATTGAAACGATAAAGCATAAAACTCCAAATTTCTAACTTAGAGCTGAAAGATGAAAATGACTTGCTGAGAAATAATTACGAAAATATGTCCATCGATTGCGAAAACAGCAAGATCACATTGGAAAAACTCATGGAGAGCAATCATCAACTTCCCACGATATAAATAAGACCAAGTCTCATAATGAGAGCAAGACAAATGATTTCGCTCTACTCGAAGCCAAAGTAAAGACTCTCGAGAAACGAGAAGGAGAACTAGAGACCATCTTGAAATCTTCCGAGAAATCATCTAAAAGGATGGAAGAAATTCTACGCACCGAGCAACATGCTCACGATAAAAGTGGCTTAAGATACAACTCATTCTCCAATAAAGGAAAAACTAGTACAGTGTTTGTCAGGGGTGTGGAACCCATTCCTGTACCTGAAGAGACCCCGAGTCCCGCCAAGGTTATAGCTGACCCGCGGACAGCAAAGGATGCCATCCCGCCACCTAAGTCATATCATAGACAGTGGAATCCTCAACCTCAAAGACCTATAAGGCGTAACCAACAGCATGCTCCCTGAGCCTATCAGAAGCACCAACAGCCGTTCAGAAAAAAGGTTGTATCCAAATATCAAAAGCCTGCATAGAAGTACTTCCAACAGTACAGCGCGCCTAGATATTGGATACAGTAGCCTCATTATACATCGAGAAAGCAGGTCGCAGCATAATACTAGCAACAACTTCGGGAATCCAACTAGAGACCCAGGAGGCAAGCTATAAAGCCAAAGAAAATGGCTCCACCTCCAAGATGGCATTCGTACTGGATTAATAATAATAACCCTGAATTTTACATGCATCATAATTACCAAGGTTACAGCGACTATGTGTCTGCCCTACGTAGACATTGGAAGAACGAACCAAAAGTAACCTACAGCAAGCCAATTGCTGTCAAGCCAATATGGGTACCTAAAGGCACTAACATCCATGGATCCAACATACAAAGGGGACCTAAATGAACTTAATTTCTATGCTTATAGGACATCAAAGAGAAGGACATCCGGTACTTCGACAGCGGATGTTCACGGCACATGATTGGAGATAAAAGCAAGCTATCAGATTATGTAGAAGGTCGCGGTCCAAAAGTGCGTTTCGGTGACAAATCCAAAGGAAGAACAAGAGGGAAGAGAACTCTGCTTGTAGAAAAATTCAAAGTCACCGATGCAGCTTATGTTGAAGGCTTACACTATAATCTACTTAGTATTAGCCAGTTTTGTGACAAACAGTTCTCGGTGAAATTCTATATAGATCACTGTAGTGTCAAGAACATTCTAACCAAAGAAGTTGTGCTCACAGAAAGCAGATAAGGTAATATGTATATTGCTGACTGGAAGCCTACGAGCTCCACAATTCCATGTTTTGTTGTCAAAGGCACTGCAGATCAAAGCTGGATATGGCACAAGAGGATGTCACACGTCAACTTCAAGACGATCAACAAGCTCGCTAAACAGGGAATGGTTAGAGGTTTACCCGATATGTCATTCCAAAAAGACAGCGTCTGCGGACCCTGTCAGAAAGGCAAACAAGTCAAAACCACCCTGAAAAGCAAATCATACCTGTCCACTCACAGAGTTCTGGAAATGCTACATATAGATCTCTACAGTCATTTAGACCCTGTAAGTTTGGGAGGTAAGAAATATTGTCTCATTATTGTTGATGATTATTCCAGGTATGCTTGGACAATCTTCCCGAGCAAGAATAAGAAAACCACATCAAAGCTGCCCGACCACCTGAGAAAGCCTCAGAATGAGAAAGGGTTGAGGATCATGTCCATTCGTTCCGACAGAGTTACTAAATTCACTAACCGCTTTATAGAGCAATACTGTTCGGACAATGGAATACAACACGAATACTCAGCTGCCCGAACACCTCAACAAAATGGTGTTGCCAAGCGAAAGAACAGGATGCTCAAAGAAGCAACAAGAACCATGATCGCCGCAAGCAAGTTGATGTAGCATTTCTGGGGTGAAGCAACAAATACAACGTGCTACACACAAAACCGATGTATCATCAACAAGCATCACAACAAAACAACATACGAGGTATGGAACAACAAAACTCCATTAGTTTCATATTTTGACATATTTGGTTGCAGGTGTTATGTTTTGAACAACGGGAAAGACCAACTTAGAACCTTCAACGAGAAGTCGGATGAAGGGATATTTGTAGGATATTCCTCAGTCAGCAAAGCTTTCAGGATCTTTAATAAAAGGAAGCTGATAGTCGAGGAATCTGTACATGTAGTGTTCGACGAACCTCACCATGATCCTATAGGAGTAGAAGATCTGACTCAGAATATCCAACAAATCTCCATTAATGACCCTCCAACTCCAATAGAGCCTGTCGTTGACTTAGAGATGAACCCCGTAGCTGTAAGATCAGAGGTAGTTGAAGCTGAAGTTGTATAAGCTAAAGCTGAAACTACAGCACCACAAGATACAGTACGGGACGCCGAACTAGAACCCGACAGAAGATGGTTGAGAGAGCACCCACATGAGTTAGTCATGGGAGACATTGATGCTGGAGTATCTACCCATAGGAGAATTTAGAGTACACAAGGAACAGTACTGTGTGCGCAAGAAGAACCCGAATCTGAGAACTCTCCATTTCTTGTATGGAAATCTCAAGCAGAACTTAGAAGACTTGCCATGTGCACACTTGCCGTATTCTCAGCTTAATCTGAACCTGTTTCAACCAAAGAAGCTCTGAACAATTCTCACTGGATCACTTCTATGGAAGAAGAGCTTAATGGTTTCGAAAGAAACAACGTATGGTATCTAGTACCCAGTGTAACACCTCAATATAGGCGGTTATTACAGTGCCGTGGGCGCCCGACTGGGACCCATTAGGCAAATGAAAATTAATGAATTAAATAATATAATTGTAGTACCGAACCACAATATATCATCAATCACTCCGATGAGGAGTTTCATTACAACACACCCAAGATAATACCGAATACATGTATATTTCATATGGAGCTAAAATATACAATACTGAATGAAATGAATATCCAAATGGAAGTCTGCAGCGGAAATAAAATAAAGAAAACACGACTGAATGAAAGGACTGGGCCCCCCTACTAGTATCACTGGGACTCCTCACTGTCAGCGTTCTCTTCCCGTGCCTTAGCCTTGCCATGACCTGAAAACAACATCCCCCAACGGTCCGGGCCATACGTAACAACAATCCTCAAGGGTTGAATAAACACAATCATGATATATCTTAATTATGAAATGACGCTGAAGAGAGGCATCATAGTACGCCCGTAAAGGTATGTGCATGTGCACAAGACAACCTTGTACCTAATTAGTCTCACGGAGGTACATTACCGTGTGCACAGTCCAATGTGTCGGTGAACCCAACACATGACCATCACGTGCCCGACTAAAAATTCTACACATCCCCACCCGGCCACGCAATATGAACCCAGAAGGTCATATGGGCAAGAAATGGCCTTGAAGAATAATAATGAATAACAATCCGGCAAAGTCAAGAATGACTCACCGAGATGAAACTATAGTGAAATGAAAGAAATGAGTGGAACCGTCGTTCCTCGTGAATGAAGTGATTAATTGACAATTACAAGTCTCAATACAGTTAATACATTATGAATGAAATATGATTATGAATGAACAACATCAAAAGGAATGAATATCCTTTTAACCGAGTAAGAATTAACTTACACAACTGGTGAAGAATGTCCTTCCTCGAACAAACGTCCTACAATGAGATGTCGGTCGCTCGAACAACCTTGAATGACAATTACCAACAAACGCTTAACATACAAATCAAACACGATTATAACCGACTCAAACGTCGATACAACAATATCCAAACTCATTGAGGCATTCTAGAGAACACTTAGCAAACACACATCCTTAGATAATATCCAATCCCGAATATATCGAAACCAACTCCAAAATGAGTGTTTCAAACCAACAAAACAACTTCAATAATATCAATAATCTCATAGGAATCCACAATCCGAGTTAACGACAATATCTAATCGAAAACCCCCAAAAATATCAAAGTCCACCCCAAGGTGTTCTTGATTCAACCCCAATATTCATGAAATCCGAAATATACGACAATAAATCCATAGGAATATATTTATCCAAGATAGATAATCCATATCTAACATATTCCAACATCAATCCAAACTCACACGAAGAAATCGAAAGGAAAATGCTCAAAATCCGAAATTCTAGATCCAAGAGATTATTACCTTGATTTGATGTGATGGGGATGATGAAATGATGATTAATCCGAATGATAAGCTTGAAGGTCATGATTGATGATTGAACCTCGAAGAACACTCTCCAAATCGTCCAAAATCGCCTAGAATCGCTGAAAAATGAAGTGAGAAATGAAAATGACGAAGAAAGGGCTGAACTGTCCTATTTATAGTAATCCCAGTTTAGCGCGAGCTAGCCCCAGTTCTTAACGTGCGCTAACCGGTGTTTTGGGTAGTCTAGTACCCACTGTCCGAAAACAGTAGCATGCGCTACGTACCTTTTGTAGCGTGCGCTACGACTGACACTTAGCATGCGCTAACCCCAAAATGTTAGCGTGCGCTAACGAATTATCTGATGCCCAGTACTGGAGTCCATAACATTCTGTCCTCTGATCTGTTCACGATAGCGTGCGCTACAATCAATATTTAGCGTGCGCTACTACACCATTTGCGTACGCTAAAAACCACTCGTAGCGTGCGCTATGAATTAATCCAATTCAGTCCAGTACCCACTGGATTCTGCCTGTCCGACCTTAGCACGCGCTACACCAACATGTATAACGTACGCTATTACAACCCACTAGCGCGCGCTACTTACCATTCGTAGTGTGCGCTACTTATAACTCACCTGCAGTCCAGTGCCTTTTGGACTGTCAGCCTGAACAACATTAGCGTGCTCTAATGCTGAGTGGTAGCGTGCGCTACCCGTACTCAATTAGCGCGCGCTAAAGAGAGTACGTAGCATGCGCTACTCCACACACACAGCCCACAACAAAAATGACAATGATGATACGCTAGGCCCGACTATCCTATCGGGTTGAATGATGAATAAAACTGATACGTGATACCAATATACTCCGAATGATGAATAGAATGGTTGAAAATGAGTGACAAATGATCAATAATGAGTGAAAAATAATGAGTGACAATTACAGAATGATAAGAACTGAATGATAATGACTGAATTACAACAGGGTATTACATACACCCCCCTTAAAAGAGTTTCGTTCCCGGAACTAAGGGTCAAACAACTCGGGATGACTCTCCCGCATACCATATTCGATTTCCCAAGTAGCCTCTTCGACTCCGTGTCTAGACCACTGAATTTTAACCAAAGGAATCATCTTGTTCCTCAACTGTTTGATTCGCCGCTCTAAGACCCGAATAGGACGCTCCACATATGAATGATCATCGGCGATCTCGATTTCGTCGAACTGAAGTATGTGACTCGGGTCGGCAACATACTTCCGTAACTGAGATACGTGAAACACATTATGAATTCGGCTCAACGCCGAAGGTAAGGCCAATCGATAAGCTAACTCGCCTACTCGATCCAAAATCTCAAACAGTCCAATGAATCTCAGACTCAACTTTCCCCTCTTCCCAAAATGTAAGATACTTCGACTAGGGGACACTTTGATCAAAACATGGTCACCTGTCTCGAACTATAATGGCCGACTACGGTTATCTGCATAAGATTTCTATCGACTCTAAGCGGTCAACAAATGGCTCTTGATCAAAGCTAACTTCTCGCGGGCGGCTATAAGCATATCGGGCTCAGTGCCGATTGATTCTGATAAGTCATCCTAACACAAAGGAGATCGGCAACGATGACCGTACAAGGCCTCGTAGGGTGCCATCTTAATCGAAGCATGCCAACTATTATTATACGTGAACTCGATCAACGGTAGTTGGCCTTCGTAGTCATCTTTCCAATCGAGAACACATGCCCTCAACATGTCCTCCAAAGTCTGAATAGCCCTCTCTGATTGTCCGTCGGACTAAGGATGAAACGTTGTACTGAGATTAAGCTAAGTTCCCATAGCACGATGAACTGATTTCCAAAAATTAGACATGAATCGTCCGTCACGATCGGAAACGATACTTTTAGGAGTACTGTGTAGTCTCACTATCTCTTTGATAAACAAGTGGGCAAGTCTCTCGGGACCCCACGTATCCTTAATCTCAATGAAATGAGCTGATTTAGTTAAGCGGTCCACAATTACCCAGATTGTATTCATGCCACGACGACTCGTCGGCAAGCTCGTGATAAAGTCTATTGAAATATCTTCTCACTTCCACTCTGGAATAGGGAGAGGTTTCAGCATACCCACCGGTCGCTGATGTTCTATCTTGACTTGCTGACAGCTTAAGCATCTCGAAACAAATTCCACGACTTCTCGCTTCATATTACTCCACCAGTAATTTTGTTTCAAGTCTTTGTACATCTTGCTAGACCTCGGATGAACGGAATAAGGGGTAGCATGAGCTTCTCTCAAAATCGAGTTTTTCAACTCGTCATTCGCCCATACGCACAACCGATTCTTAAATCGCAAAAGTCCATCCTCGTGGACCACAAACCCAGGGGCTTTCCCCTGAGTCACATCATCTCGAATGCGTAACAAAAATGGGTCCGAACCCTGATTCTCTCTGATCGCCTCCTCGAGTGGCGATGAAATCTCTAACGTACAAAGTTTCCCTTGTACTCGCTGTAACCAGACCTCGATCTCGGGTCTCAAAAATTCCTGCTGAAGTTCCTTCAGGCGTTGTCGAGCAAGCATCTGCTCCTGAACGGACTTACGACTCAAGGCGTCGGCGACAACGTTCGCCTTGCCTGGGTGGTAAAGTATCTCAATATCATAATCTTTGATTAGTTCCAACCACCATCTATGTCGCATATTTAACTCCTTTTGAGTAAATATATACTTTAAACTCTTATGATCGGTGAGTATCTGACAGGTAACGCCATAAAGATAATGATGCCAAATCTTCAATGCGAATACCACGGCTGCTAGATCCAGTTCGTGGGTCGGATAATTAACCTCGTAAGGCCTCAATTTCCGCAAAGCATAAGCAATAACTTTCCCGTTCTGCATTAATACACATCCAAGACCCTGTCCGGACGCATCACTATAAACCACAAATCATTCCGTCCCTTGCGGTAAAGAAAGGACATGTGCTGAAATTAACCGGCTCTTGAGTTCCTCAAAACTCTGTTGACACGCGTCGGACCACTTATACTTCTTATCTTTCCTTAAAAGGTTCGTCACAGGTTGAGCGGTTTTAGAAAATCCTTCCACAAATCGCCGATAATAACCAGCTAATCCAAGGAAACTTCGGATTTCCTTAACATTCTTCGGAGGTTGCCAATCTCAGATAGCCTCCGTCTTCTAAGGGTCGACACGAACTCCGTCTGATTAAATTACATGTCCGAGAAACGTCACTTCGGACATCTAGAATTCACATTTGGAAAACTTTCCAAAAAGTTGCTCTCGTCTCAACACGTCGAGCACCTGATGAAGGTGAAACTCGTGCTCCTCCTGGTCACGAGAATAAATTAAAATGTCATCAATAACGACAACCACGAACTGATTCAAATAGTCGATGAAAACTTGATTCATTAACTCCATGAATACCGCAGGTACATTAGTCAACCCAAACGGCATTACCACAAACTCATAATGACCATAGCGTGTTCGGAACGCCGTCCTTGCGATATCCGACTCTCGAATTCGCAACTGATGATATCCAGATCATAAGTCGATCTTGGAAATTCTTGATCGTCACCCGGTTCAATTCCCGATAATCAATACACAAGCGGAACGAACCATCCTTCTTCTTGACAAACAACACTGGTGCTCCCCACGGGGACGCACTCGGTTGAATATAACCCTTCTCGGTCAAATCCTCTAATTGATTCTTCAACTCCTGCATTTCGGTCGGGGTCATCTGGTACGGTGCCTTCGATATTGGGGACGTACCGGGCTCCAACTCAATCGTGAATTCCACATCTCTCTGTGGAGGCAAACCAGGTAACTCTTCTGGAAATACATCAGCATATTCTCTCACTATAGGAATATCCATCAACATTACTGATGGTTTCTCGGTCTTGGTCATATAGCACCAATAACCGACACACCCATGACTGAGTAATCTCACTGCTTTCATCAAGTTGATGACTCCCCCAGAACAGCTGGGATTACCTCCCTGAAATACACATTCGACCCCATCGTCTGAAATGATAGTGACCATACGCTTACGGACAGTAATGACGGCATCGTGACGATCCATCCAATCAATACCCAGAATGACGTCGTCTCTCGGTAAATCTACCACGATTAGGTCGGCTAACCAATCACGGCCATGAAGCTGAATCGGACAATCCTTAATCTCATGATTCCCGATAATTCTTTTACCATCAGGTAGACCAATGACATAAGGCTCACAACTAGTAGCACTACCCAGACATACTCTACTCAAACATGACTCGGAAATGAATGAATGCGATGCACCAGTATCAAAAAGGGTACACACAGGTTGAGATAGAATATCGAGTGTACCTGAGATCATCCGGGCCTCCGGATCGTCGGTCTTCTTCATCTCATAAATTCGGGGCTTGCCGGCCCCCGAACCTGATGCTCCCGCCTGATAGATCTTGGCTTCTCCTTTATTAGCTCCTATCGTCTTGAACGACGCGGACTGAGTGGCCTGATTCTGCACTGCTGAATTTGTCGGGGCCTAAGATGACGCCGGAGTAGGTTTAGAGTCTCTTCGGCAAAAACGGGCCTTATGCCCAGCAATCCCATAGTTATGGCAAGTTACAGTCTGCCTCGGACACTTGGTGTTGAAATGACCCTGTTCTTCACAGTTGAAACAGGTGATGGCCGAACTGGCCGCTCGTGACTGAGATTCCATGGGTCTAGGCGCCATAGGAGGTCGCTCAGAAAAAGTAGAGCCCGCACGTGGTTTCTTGAAAGTGGCCTGACTGCCGTCAGACTGATTACGATTCTTAGACTTCTTGCCAGCAGATGAAGGTTGTTTCTTAGCAATCTCCTTAGCAGTAAGCTCATAAGTAAGAGCTTTCTCAATGAATTCGGCCAGAGTGGTGCAATTGTGATTAAGCAACTGCATCCGCATACGAGGCTTCAACCTCTTGCTGAAATACTTGATCTTGTCTGCCTTAGAGTGAATAATGGACGAGGTGAACGGAAGTAGTTCCTGAAATTTCTCGGCGATGGCGAGAACATCATCGTCCGCTGAGAGGTCGGGAGTGAGTAATTCTGACAACTTGGCCTCCCTGAGTGGGGCCGGATAATACCTCTCCATCATGAGAGTCCTGAATTGATCCCATGTATAGGATCCTTCGGTGGGCTTCAACGATAACCACCATGAATGTGCGCCCTTACCAAGATAGTAAGCCGCAACTGAAACTTTATGTCCCTCGGGACAGTCTACCATAGCAAACAGTTTCTCGAAATGCTCAAGCCAGTGAATGATGTCCGCCGGCTCAGATGAGCCCTCGAAGGTAGGTGGTCTCTGGCGAGAGATGTCGCCAATGATACTGCTCACACCCCTCTCTTGCCTCTGAGGTGGCGGCGGAGGAGCCTGTTGATTTTTAGTAGTTGAATTATGCATCGTCTCCATCAGTTGTGCCATCTGAGTCATTTGGGCCATCATGCCCTGCATAAAAGCGAGTGGATCAACCCAAACACCTTCTGACTGAGTTGTGTCCTGGGTACGACTCCCTGATAGTGAATGATTATGTCCAGGTGAATGAGTGGCAGCGTCACTGCTCGATGAATTAGCATTATTCCTTGCATTAGCACGTGTATTCACACGAGCTCTCGGGTTTCGGCCTGCACCACGGTCTCTTCCCACGCGTCCTCTGCCAGCTCTTTCCATACTGAAGTGGAAAGTCATATGACAATTATATCACTACACCAGATCAGGAATTTAGCAACACTTCATTTTTTTCCATAGTAACGTTTATAAACGTTACTAACCATAAACATTACTATAAAAACTAAAAACCTTCCTATAATTTCTATTAACATTTTAATAATTCGGACTCCCCATTATACACCCGTACCCCCTATTTTTCTCACTCTCTCTTTTTTTTTTTGACAACACCCGTACCCCCCCTCTCTCAAAAAACCAAATCCAAACCCACTGAACTCGACAATTCACGGAATTTTCAGCTAAAATTCTGTGAATCAACACTTCAACTAGTGAAAGAATCCATCATATTCAAAACCCTAAAACCGAATTCACAAACATCAGAAGAATCCGACTATGCCGAGTGGAAGGGCTGCTCTAAATTTTATCTCTGAAATTTGAAGAATCAAGGTCAGTGTCGGAGGTATAAACCCTAGCTAGTGATGATGATAAATATATGGTGTTAATTCTTGATTTTGTCCACAAGTTATCTTAACCTAGAAATCGATTTTGTTCATGAATTTTATTTTCATATGAGATTTTATACTGTCAGCCGAATTTATGTTCATAGGTTATTTTTATTAATTAGGTTGTAGCTAATTTTGCTGCAAATTTGGACCTTTACGAAACCAAAGTATACTTGTAATAATAAACCAGGACAGACTCGTGAGATTGCTGTTTTTCTATGTACTATTGCACTGGGAACTTGTTTGTTCTTGAGTTATTGGCTGGCTAGCTAGAGTTATATAAGTATACATATAGCTATGGATGTGAATGCATGAATATTGGTAGGTGTTGTGGTAAGGTTCTAACCTTTTTTCTGTTGTGTGGTTTGTTTGTCTGGTTGTAGAATGTCCGAACTGTGTGACAAAGGTTGGATGGTTATTGAAGATAGGTCTAGTCCTGGGTATAGAACAGGATTAGATAATTTTATTAAGTTTGCATACAGTAACAGACTTAGGGACACGTCTTTCTGTATCTGTCCTTGTCGTCGTTGTCGTAATAGGAAATCATTGAGTTTTGCCCTGGTGAGACATGAATTACTAGTAAATGGAATACTTAGTACATATGTTATTTGGTCACTACATGGAGAGACGTCGACACATATGCAGAGACCAGCATATGTAACTCAGGAAAATGTAAAACATACAGTTGTAGAAGAAGAAACCTTAGAGAAGGAAATCGTAGAAGAGATCCATGGAGATGATGGTTGTAGGTTAATTGAGTTTGTAGACAAAGCATTTGGGGTATATGAAGGGTTAAATGAGGATGTCAATGTAGATGATTCAGAGAATCCCTTTATTCAGGAGCCTAACCTAGGAAAGAAACACGAGAAGTACAAAAAAATAGCAGAAGAGAAAATTTATCCTACATGTGAGAATGGCGCGACAACCCTTTATGTCATTGTAAAATTGCATCATGTAAAGAAAAGGTTCGGCTGGTCAGGAAATAGTGTTACATACCTTTTGGGACTACTAAGAAAATGGTTCCCGGAGGGTAACAAATTCCCTACAAAATACCCAGTAATGAAGGAGATGTTGAAGGATATGGGAATGAAGGCGGAGAACATTCATGCATGCGTTAACCACTATGTGTTGTTCTACAAATATCTTAAGGATGAGGTAGAATGTCCCAGTTATGGAGCATCCAGGTACAATTTCGCTTCTTTAAACATCTTAATCTTTTTGAATATCTACTTCTTATTTATTTTCTTTGTTCTTTATGGTATTTACTTTAATTCAAGACTTGAGTAAACTCCCAATCTTGTTTCCTTCATATCTAGGTTCAAATTCAAAGAAGGGAAAGATGGAGTTCAAGTACCAACAAAAGAGCATTCATTAGTTCTCCGACATTTCCCACTTCCTGAGAGACTTCAAAAATTTTACACTGTGTCGTGGATTGCTGAAGACTTTAAATGGCATGATCGAGCAGAAATTTCTGTTGAGTATATGCGGCACCAAATAGACTCTCCACAATGGCAGAACATGAAACTAAAGTGGCCTGAGTTTTCAAAGGAGTCGAGGAATGTGTGGCTTGGCATTTCTACTGATGGTTTCAATCCTCGCGGCATCCAGTGCGCAAGTTATAGTTGTTGGCCAGTCATCTTGGTCCCATACAATCTGCCGCCATCACTATGTATGAAGCCAGAGTTTCAGATCATG
The DNA here is from genome assembly GCA_033398695.1 of Orobanche coerulescens. NCBI lineage: Eukaryota > Viridiplantae > Streptophyta > Magnoliopsida > Lamiales > Orobanchaceae > Orobanche > Orobanche coerulescens. Next base: position 28,682,107 of record CM065808.1, on the reverse strand, counting down.
TCACTTCTAATACCAGGACCTAAGCAACCAGGTCAAGGCATCTGTGTTTTTCTTCAACCATTGATAGATGACTTGAATAAACTGTGGAAAGGAGTTGACGCAGTAGATATGCACAAGAAAGAGTCATTTAAGCTGAGGGCAATCCTAATGTGGGGTATACATGATTTACCTGCATATGGTAATGTTTCGGGTTGTTCAGTTCACGGTTACAAAGCATGTACTGGATGTGGTGATGAGACTGAAAGTAATTGGTTACATCATTCAAGAAAGATCCTGTACAGAAATTTCCGAAGATTTTTGAAGTCAACTCATCCTTTCAGGAAAGACAAACACTTAGGTCTGAAAACAGTGGAGACTAATTTGGCACCAGCTAGATTAAGTGGAAAAGAAGTTCTGATAAAGACTAGCGGTCTCCATTATCTTCCTGGTAAGCTTACCAGAGATGGGAAGAAGAGAAAGCGTGATTTTTATGAAGTTTATGAGAACGAACCTGATTCAACAACTAAAGCTTTTTATAAAAGGTCGAAACTGTTTGATATTTCAACGTGGGCTTATAATCCTTATCGTCACTGTCTCGATGTAATGCACTCTGAGAAGAATTTTATTGAACATCTACTAGATGCTGTTCTGAACATAAAGAAGAAATCAAAAGATAGTGTCAATGCACGGGAAGATATGAGGGCTCTGGATATTCAAAAAGATTAGTGGATCATTACAGATCCTGATACAAAGAAAAAGTTACATCCTCGTGCTCCTTATGTTTTGACCCCGGAAGAGAGAAAAAACTTTCTTCAGATATTAAAAAGCATCAAGTTTGCTACTGGCTTTTGTTCAAATCTTGGAAACAATGTTACAATTGAACCTTCTGGTTTGCATTGTTTGAAGTCGCATGACTATCATGTCCTTATGGAGGATTTGTTGCCAGTGCTAATTCAACATATTTTCCCACGCTACCCAGACCTTCGCAGGGCTTTTCAACAGATTAGTTTATTTTTTAGAATCTTGTGCGCGAAGGTTCTGATTAAAACTGAAGTACAACAGGCCAAATTCATGGTCGCTGAGGCCATGTGTGTCCTTGAAGCCTATTTTCCATCTTCTTTCTTCGTTATCAGCATCCATTTGGTGGTGCATCTCACTGATGAAGCTTTAACTTGCGGACCAGTTAGATACCGATGGATGTACCCTTTTGAAAGGTAATACTTCATACTTCGTTAGAAATATGTAGTTTCATCCATTCTTGTTTTTCTACTGTAAATAATGTTATCTTGAACAATGCATTGGGTTTTAAAATTGTTCGCTTTATTTCCTGAAAATACTAGTACAGATCTTGTTAATGGGTATATGATTCAATGATTTTTCCTTGATTTGTAATGTGTTATACTTTGATGATCTGTAGTTACTTCACTCATTTATTTCACTTATTTGTTATGTAGGGCGATGAAGAGTTTTAAGAACATTTCGAGCAACAACCGTTTCGTGGAAGGTAATATCAAAGAATCCCAACTTGTAGCTGAAGGAGTTGTCTATGCAATGGAACATGTGGCAAACTCAAAGGATGGGAATCATAAAGCTACACGAGAAGCGTTCTTAGATGCTGATTCTGAGTACAGTGACGAAGGCCCTCTAGGTATGGAGATAAGTTCGTGACTCTGACTGCTGTACAGTTGATACAAATAACCAGATTGGTACTATTTCGCCGTGAAGTAGAGGGTCTCGCAGGCTACTATGCGTGAGTTTTTGTTATATCTTCGAATTAACTGTAGTAATTTGTTCTTCTGTTTCAGTTCTAATATATGTAACTGTTTTGCAGTGAATACTGCGATGAACTATCTCCGAGCACCATCACTGAAGTAGAGCGGCAAACGGAATTCATAACCTGGTTGTACAAAAAGGTACTATGATAAGATATAGCAAATAAAGTTGAAGCAAAAGTTACTCAATTTACTTTTTTGTTATTTGCATTGACACTTACGAGAACTTTAATGCTTCCAGTTGGAGAAAGAGCAAAAAATGGACTCCAAATTATGGCGTTACATAAAAGGGCTGGTTAGAGCCAAAGAATTTAACAATTACGGGGTCAATGGTTTTACCTTTGTACCCAAGTCCCATGAGCTAAACCGCGTTACACAAGACAGCAGTGTTTGCATGGAAGCAACTACAAGATATAGGGCAAGTCGTAAAGATAAGAATCCCGTTGATGATGTGACAAAGTGGTATGGCGTGGTGAAATAGATATTGGAGCTTGACTACACTGACTTTAAAGAGGTGGTGTTTTATTGCGACTGGGTGACGGTAGAGAGCAGAAGTCGTGGGTGTAAATTCAGTTCTAATGGCAACCTTGTATTGATTAACTTGAACAATTTCAGGCGATCAAATAATTACCTTGATGAACCTGCCATACTGACTTTGATGCCCGTCAAGTGTTCTATTCGACAGATTTGAAGGATCCTGAGTGGTCTGTTGTAATGCACTCAAAGAAGCGTCTCACTGTACAAGCTGATGACATATTGATGCCTAAATTCAAAGAATTTCAGTCGATATTTGATGATGAACCACATTTGAAAGACCTACTAAAACTGCGCAAGCGTTAAGAATGTTTGCTTCTGTTGTAATTATGTTTGAACCTTAGTTTAGCCTTTTTGCAATGGGATTAAACTGGTACCAGTTGTGCTTCTACTTTGGACCTTAATTAGTTTGTTACTGGTGTTGTAAAATGTGATTTTTGGCTCATGATGCGTTGTTGCTTTGCTTAGTGGTCCTTACGTACTATTAGTCATGTGTGATTGCCTACTTAATTTAACTATTAAGCATTTATATCTGGTACTAATACTTGATTTCATCTAGTTCAGGACAATGGTACAGCAGCAAAGCACAAGTTATGTTCGAAAGAGTACAACTTCGCAGCAAGATGGGGCTACCTCTTCTTCAGCAGCTCCAAAGACTCTAGTTAAACTAAATATTGCTGGTTTGCCCACAGGACCCAATGCTTCCAAATTTATGACTCAGGCGGGGGAGCTCATAAGAAGGCATATCCCTATTAACCATGCAAACTGGAGAATCGTGCTGCAAAAGTATAAAGATGATGTTTGGACTGCTTTGATGGTATTTTTCCTAATTCTCACATTGGTTTCATTTGTATGCTTTTACTACTAGTGATGGTATATTGTACTTATGCTTATTAACATAAACGTCTAACTTCCTTATATAGGGGGAATATGAATTCGAGGTCGAACATGTTCGCTCTACTATAGAAATCAAATTTCCAAAATGCTTCAGGAGATATAAGTCTGACTTAAGGAATTACTACATTAAAAATAAACCTCGAAAAAAAGTGACGAACAAGAGATCTGCATCAGAAATGGAGGGGTCTGAAGAATAATTGGAGGGGTCTGAAGAGCTGGATGAGGAGAACGAAGAAGACGAAGAAACTGAACCTGAACCTGATCTCACTCCAGAAGAATGGGATGCTGCCAGATTAAAAGTTCCAGATGGGATGAATAAAATTGATTGGGAAGAGTTTATTGACAATGAGCGTAAAGCTGAGATGATTGCTAAGTGTAAAAAGAATGCACCAAGTCGCTCTAAATCAACTATCCATCATACACTTGGGCGACAATCGTACAGTACCAAGGCATATAAACTAGTAAGTAATTTTGGTAATCTAAAACTTAAAATTGTCTAGCATACTCTGTTATTAATATGATAAACCATTCTTGTAGGAGAATTCAGAGGTCAAAGTTGTACCCGACAATACTACAGACATGTGGCTATTGGGACACCAATGTAAGGATGGGACTGTTCATCCAGTGCGGACGAGGCATATGTAAGGGCACTCTCTTTCTTACTATCTTAGTAATGTGCATAACGATGCACTTATTTGAACTTAGTCTAGTTTGGTTTGTTTGCTAGAACCAATTCCGAAATTTGAAAGTGCAGGAGAAAGTAGCACAAGCTAAACAGAAGTGCATTGAAAACAGAGAAAGTTTTAGTGGTCTAGTTTCACCGGCACTGGAAGAAGTGTTTGGACGTACCCGAAAAGATGGGATTCGTGGGTACTCATCCAGTGTGTCAGAGAAGCAGGCAGAGATGGCAGCAATCATGAAATCGGATCTTAAAAAAAGATACCATAAGTGAGGAAAGATTAAACACAATTGAAGTGGCCGTTGGTATGTTGGTTAGTACAGTGGCTGCAGTTCAAGGTCAAGTGGGGTTGGTGAATAATAAATTTGATGTAAGTTTTGATAATCATTTGTGTCTGCCTTTGTCCACTTTAGATGCAAGCTTTAATATATAATAATCATTTTTGTTCTTGTTCACAGATGTTAATGGATTGGTTGAAGAAACAGGGAGGAGGTGATACCCCCGTCGACACTTCTAGCCCAGAGAAAGGGTCTACTTCTTTTACTGGTGTTCAAAAGGGTCGTGTGCAGGTGAAAGAGAAACAGGCCAGTGCAAGTATTAATAGAGTGGAGTCAACGAATAGGGTCCAGTCTGAGCAAGTTGAGCTACTCAACAATATGGGTAAGGTTGTAGCATCTAGTGTTATTGATGGTGGTGGTGTAGTTCATGGTAGAAAGGTAAAGAAGAATGAGAGGAAGGTCTACATCGAGGAAGTGTTTGACCAAAAAGCGTTAATCTGGGATGGCCCTCAAGGAGATGATTGGGTCTCCTTAAGTCAGATACCAGTGCCTACTTGGTTGGTGTGGAGTGAGGAGAGACTTCGACCTTCCAAGGAATAAAGAATATCAAGCAACAGACTTTTTGGTGTTGTGATTAATGATTAATGATTAATGATTAGTGTTCTTTTTTTGTTGCTAAAACACGACAGATGCTAGTGTTCTTTTTTTTGCGTGTTTTGAACACTTGGAAAATCCTACAGTATTTTGATGATTCTCCTTCACTGTAGGTTCATTGGACAAACATGCATTTGTCTAAACTATTTATAATTGCTTTTAGTAGTTGTTCTAGGTGTATGTATTTTGTCGATTTGATGGTACAGTTTTTTTAAACCGGATTACACATTTGCAACGTTTATATATGTTTCTATTAAGATTACATAGGGACGTTTATAAACGTTCCTATAATTAAATACAGGAACGTTTATAAACGTTGCCAAATATTAGGGACACTGTATTAGGAACGTTTATAGGCATTCCTATAATTAACAGCAACGTCTATATCTGTTGCTAATAGGCCATTTTGGTGTAGTGTATGTCTCGCATGAATATCACATTATGATTATATTATGAAATGATGAAAATGAGCATACGCGCTCAAACACAATGATTACATGAATGATCAACTGAAACGACGTGATTATCTGATGAAATTCTTGAAATGATTATCTTGAACAAGTTAACAAGATTAATGATATGATCCTCAAGATCAACAACTGAACAATGAAATGAACTGAGTGATTAATGAATTAACATGATCGACTTGATCAAAAATGAAAATGATGAAAGAGGATTGTTGACTGTTGAATGATGAATGAGTGATTCTATTGCCAGAAATTATACCATGGCGTCAGAAATCTTACTGTTCTTCGGTCTGAGGGGCTCGGCTCTTGCACAGGTCACACGTGATGCGAAAGTCCAATGATACTAGTCTAATGAATGATGATTTCAAACGAGACATGACTCGGAAGGTAGTATTCAAAACCACTCTCCGATACTAACTCTGTAACACCCCAAACTAGGCGGATCTTACAGTGTCGTGGACCCCCGACTGGGACCCACCAGGCAAATGAAAATTAATGAATTAAATAATATAGTTGTAGTACCGAACCACAATATATCATCAATCACTCTAATGAGGAGTTTCATTACAACACACTCAAGATAATACCGAATACATGTATATTTCATATGGAGATAAAATATACAACACTGAATGAAATGAATATCCAAATGGAAGTCTGCAGTGGAAATAAAATAAAGAAAACACGAGTGAATGAAAGGACTGGGGGACCCTACTAGTATCACTGGGACTCCTCGCCGTCAGCGTTCTCTTCCCGTGCCTTATCCTTGCCATGACCTGAAAACAACATCCCCCAACGGGGTCAGTTACACAGAATAACAATCCGCAATGGTTGAATAAACACAATCATGATATATCTTAATTATGAAATGACGCTGAAGAGAGGCATCATAGTACGCCCGTAATGGTATATGCATGTGCACAAGACAAGTGTCCGAACACACCCGTCCTTGTACCTAATTAGTCTCACGGAGGTACATTATCGTGTGCACAGTCCAATGTGTCGGTGAACCCAACACATGACCATCACGTGCCCGACTAAAAATTCCACACATCCCCACCCGCCCACGCAATATGAACCCAGAAGGTCATATGGGCAAGGAATGACCATGAAGAATAATAATGAATAACAATCCAGCAAAGTCAAGAATGACTCACCGAGATGAAACGATAGTGAAATGAATGATGGATCAATGAAATGAGTGGAACCGTCGTTCCTCGTGAATGAAGTGATTAATTGACAATTACAAGTCTCAATACGGTTAATACATTATGAATGAAATATGATTATGAATGAACAACATCAAAAGGAATGAATATCCTTTTAACCGAGTAAGAATTAACTTACACAACCGATGAAGAATGTCCTTCCTCGAACAAACGTCCTACATTGAGATGTCGGTCGCTCGAACAACCTTGAATGACAATTACCAGAAAACGCTCAATATACGAATCAAACACAATTATAACCGACTCAAACGTCGATACAACAATATCCAAACTCATTGAGGCATTCTAGAGAACACTTAGCAAACACACATCCTTAGATAATATTCAATCCCGAATATATCGAAACCAACTCCAAAATGAGTGTTTCAAACCAACAAAACAACTTCAATGATATCAATAATCCCATTGGAATTCACAATCCGAGTTAACGACAATATCTAATCGAAAACCCCCAAAAATATCAAAGTCAACCCCAAGGTGTTCTTGATTCAACCCCAATATTCATGAAATCCGAAATATACGACAATAAATCCGTAGGAATATATTTATCCAAGATAGATAATCCATATCTAACATATTCCAACTGCAATCCAAGCTCACATGAAGAAATCGAAAGGAAAATGCTCAAAATCCGAAATTCTATATCCAAGAGATTATTACCTTGATTTGATGTGATGGGGATGAAATGATGATTAATCCGAATGATAAGCTTGAAGGTGATGATTGATGATTGCACCTCGAAGAACACTCTCCAAATCGTCCAAAATCACCTGGAATCGCCCAAAAACGAAGTGAGAAATGAAAATGACGAAGAAAGGGCTGAACTGTCCTATTTATAGTAATCCCAGTTTAGCGCACGCTAGCCCCAGCTCTTAACCTGCGCTAACGTGTGTTTTGGGTAGTCCAGTACCCACTGTCCGAAAATGGTAGCGTGCGCTACGTACCTTTTGTAGCGTGCGTTACGGTTGTACACTTAGCGTGCGTTAACCCCAAAATGTTAGCGTGCGCTAACGAATTATCTGATGCCCAGTACTGGAGTCCAGAACCTTCTGTCCTCTGATCTGTTCGCGATAGCGTGCGCTACAATCAATATTTAGCGTGCGCTACTACACCATTTGCGTACGCTAAAAACCACTTGTAGTGTGCGCTATAAATTAATCCAATTCAGTTCAGTACCCACTGGACTCTGCCTGTCTGACCTTAGCGCGCGCTACACCAACATGTATAACGTGCGCTATTACAACCCACTAGCGCGTGCTACTTACCAGTCGTAGCGTACGCTACTTATAACTCACCTGCAGTCGAGTGCCTTTTGGACTGTCAGCCTGAACAACATTAGCGTGCGCTAATGCTGAGTGGTAGCATGCGCTACCTGTACTTAATTAGCGCGCGCTAAAGAGAGTACATAGCGTGTGCTACTCCATACACACAGCCCACAACAAAAATGACAATGATGATACGCTAGGCCCGACTATCCAACCAGGTTGAATGATGAATAAAACTGATACGTGATACCAGTATACTCCGAACGGTGAATACAATGGTTGAATATGAGTGACAAATGATCAATAATGAGTGAAAAATACTGAGTGACAATTACATAATGATAAGCACTGAATGATAATGACTGAATTACAACCGGGTATTACACCCAGACCTGAGCATCAAGCCGTGATTGGAACGAAATGGGTATTTAGAAACTAAAAGGATGAGAACAGACTTGTTATTTGGAACAAATCCTGCCTAGTCGCACAAGGCTACAGATAGGAAGAAGGTATAGACTACGATGAAACATTTGCCCCTGTAGCCAGACTAGAATCCATCAAGATATTCTTAGATTTTGCCGCTCATATTTATTATATATCAAATGGACCTAGAGAGCGCATTCCTGAATGGAGACCTCGCCGAAGAAGTCTATGTTGAACAATCACCAGGGTTTGTCAACAGAGAAGGCAGAGACCTAGTATACAGGCTACGGAAAGCACTATATGGACTTAAGCAAGCACCTGAGCGTGGTATGAAACCCTGTCCCTGTACTTAACTAATAATGGATTTGAGAAAGGTGCTGTGGACAAGACTCTATTTAAGATACAGGAAGGGGACGACCTGTTGATGGTTCAAATATACGTAGATGATATTATATTTGGTTCCACTATCCTTGATTTGTGTCAAAGGTTCTCTCATCTCATGCAAAGTAAATTTGAAATGAGTATGATGGGGGAACTTAGTTATTTCCTAGGATTGCAGGTAAAGCAGTTGCCTACAGGAATTTTCATCAACCAAGAGAAGTACAGCAAGGAGCTACTCAACAAGTTTGGGATGAATAACTCCAAATCCTCGTCAACCCCCATGAGCACTTTCGTGCAAATTAGTGCTGATGAAGCTCGAAAGCCGGTTGATCAATCACTCTATAGGAATCTAATAGGCTCACTCCTATACCTACCAGTTGGCGGACCTGATATCCAGTTTGCTGTAGGAGTGTGTGCTCGGTATCAAGTAACACCTAAAGAATCACACTTCACAACAGCTAAATGAATCCATAAGTACGTTAAAGGAACAGTCAATGCAGGACTGTGGTATCCTAAGGAAGGTGGATTCGATTTGGTTGGTTACAGCGACTCGGATATCAGTGGCTGGAAGCTAGATAGGAAGAGTGCAAGCGGTACTTGTCACTTTCTTGGACCTAGACTTGTTTCATGGTGCAATAAGAAACAATTGGAAAACTCGCTTTCAACAGCTGAATTGGAATACTATGCTGCTGGAAGTTGCTGTATGCAGATTCTCTGGATGCAACTCAGTTATCTGATTATGTAGTCATTGCTAAGGAAACACCGATCATGTGCGATAGCACAAGTGCAATTGCAATAATGCACAATCCTGTATTGCACTCGTGAACTATGCATATTGATCTGAAGCATCACTTCATCCGGAATCATGTTGAGAATAAGGATGTTCAGATCGAGAAAATTCATATAGATATCCAGTTAGCCGACATATTTACCAAACCTCTCAGCACCACCAGACTCTGTATGATTCGATAAGAATTGGGAATGCTACAGCGTGACTCCCTGTAAGTTTTTATGCTTTTACTCATCAATTGAGGGGGAATGCTGTAAGACCCAAGAATACAGTATCCCCCATTAATTAACTGTACACTTAGAACAGTCAGACAGCACTATAGGACCAAGAAGACATGAAATCTTCCTACAGCTGATGTGTGCATTAATTAAGGGGGAATACAGTATGACCCACGAATACAGTATTAATCCAAACATTGTTGTAAGAATTGAATCCCGTATGTACCTTTTAAGGGGAAATGCTGTATTATTCACGGATACAGTACATACACTATGGGACGTCAATTAATATTCTATTATTATTCTATTCGTAATAAAATCATTTTAGTCCACATGCCGTGTTTTAAAATTCGAACGTGTTATCATTTAATGCTTAGCGTGACATCTGGACTTTGTTATCTCAAACGCCGTAATTTTTAATAAATTCAAACCGCCATTTCATGCAATAAGGGAATATGAATTGTCAGAAGTGGTACCGGTTATCATTTCAAAAATGGATGGATAACATATACAAGTTAAATCTCAGTTCATCCTGTTCGTTCTTTTTAAAGACGGTTCCCATCCCTTACATCTGACCGTTCACTGTTTTGTAACCCTAATCTTCCCTGTACACTATAAAAGGACAATTTCTTGCTCCTTTCGACTCTTTACACTTTCTGCATATTAAACGAGTTTAAAAGCAAACAACCTACATCGCTTAGTGCATTTTATTGCTTTCTTTGCTACTTCACCTACTCTTTTTCTTCAGTATTCAATGGCATCATCTCAGACATCTTCTCTGTCCCTTAAGAAGAGAGACTCCATTATCGATGGGCGAATCCGTCGTGCTTGAAAGAATCCACATCGAATCCGAGGATGCTGACGCTATGGAACTTGTTGTTTCCAGAATCTGGCAACAAGGCCTCTACCGCCTTGGAAGTCGCCACGCTGAGCTCTATGATGAGCGTATCATCGAGGAATTCTATCTCGACGCTTCTGTCAGACTATTCTCTCTGAAAAGAGGAGGAGATGTTTCCGATGTTTCTGCTACCATCCGCGGAGTTCATAACTGCATTTATCGGGATCTTTTGTCGAATATTTACAGGCTGCCGTCTGATGGTCTGGACAATATGGAAGAACTTGAGACCTTTGGGTCCCAAGAAATCCTCACTGCCTATTAGGGATTGTTAACTGGCGATGCTTCGGACAAGAACATCCATGCATCTTGCCATAAAAATAGATTTTTCTTACCCTTTGTTTACTTGCACGATTTCCGTTGTTGTGTTGTTGAGAAAAGTACTGGTGCATTCAAGATGTGCACTAATATGCATTTCAGAATGATGGTCGCTATCATGTCTGGTGAAAGAGTAAACTGGTGCCATATCGTTCTGAAGAGGCTACAGGAAGAGGCGTCCAAGCCTGCTACTCAGAAGAAGTCCTTCAGCCTCGTCCTCAACAATATTCTCACCAAGTGTGATGTGCCGCAATCAAAAGGAGCCAAGAACATTGGCCCTGGCAAATTCATAGGCGGAAGCAAGCCATATGCCTACAACAGATACAGACTCATTGCGACAAGACCGTTTGCGAGATATCTGCCCCTTTCTGATGATCCAAGGGATGTTACTCTGAAGTCCGGGAGTGAAGGGAAATCAAAGAAAAGAAAGAGAACATCTCATAGCAAATCACCTCTTGCTTTCGAGAAGCCGAAGAAGAAGCTGAGGAAGGCTTCTAAAGCTAAGGCTACAGAGATTACAACGATCTCTGTAGACATCCCTACTGTAATATCCTGAATTTCTACTATGGTTGTTTAATGTTATTTTATCCGAGTTATGTTGTACAGTGTGGAATATGTATAGTATGGATAAAATAATTGAAGGACTGAGACATCTGTATTGATATAATCGTCGTACTTGGTCGACAATTGCATTTGAATACATCGTGTATCAGGTTGTTTTAATTTTGATAACGGGTATATCATGTGAGAATGTTTTTGGGACGAGTATATATATTCAGTATGTCGTGTATATGTATTCGATATGTTGAGATAACAGGCAGGAGCAACTATTTTTGGCTAAGTTCAGAAGCCATTACGTATGTTAAGCTGAGGATCTTACATACGTTAAGTTGGTAAGTATAACGTACGTTATGTATCATGCATTACATACGTTAAACCATCAGGTGAGATGCAGTCATTTGATCAGAGGTCTTTGTCTAAATACAAGCGTAGCGTACGTTAAGCATATGAGCTTACCTACGTTAAGACCCAGCCGTAACGTATGTTACGTTGAGTATATAACATACGTTATGAAGAGAATCGGACAGGGTCCGAAGTGTCGGCAACTTTCGGTGCATGTTCCGATAAGGTCAACAGATGTTTGCTATGAAGGATTAGCACACAGTAAGCATGGGCGTAACGCACGCTAATTGTAGATCGGTCAAAGGGAATATCGGCTTTGTCGGTTGCTTTCGGCGTGTGGACCCATCTTTGGAGTAGGTGCAGACAAATAAGTCAACAACGAGTAGTGCACGCTAAGGTCGGAGACTTGCGTATGCTAAATAGAGTATTTACGTACATTATTGCATGGGAATTGCGTACGCAAATCATTGTGCGAAGCAAGGCAGTAGCCTATGGACCACGATAGCGCACGCTATGGCAGGTAGCGCACACTATATTGTGAAGAGTAGCGCACTCTAGTAATGTACAGTATATATATATATATATATATATATATATATATATATATGTATGTATATATATATATATATGTACAGTTGGGAATTATTCTTCATTCGTCCATTTCTTCCTTTCAACCGATAGTTAGTCCCTGGAGGATATTTTGAGGTTCCAAACAGTTGAGTAATTATGGAGTTGATCGTCTTTAACAATATGAAGCTTGGAATCGATTGGAAATGGATTCAACCTTAAGAATCAACCCATTTCTTCGAAGAGGTAATTAATATTCACTTTGGATTTCGTTGTGGATTGAATATTGATGTTCTTAAGTTGATCATTATCATATAAACGAGTTGATAAGTATGATTATGGGATGGATTGCCGAATTATGTTGACCTAGTTTTTGATAAATGGATATTGATTTGATTTTTGTGGTTTGAATTGTGTTGTTCGTCTTCTTGAGATATGTTGGTTAATCATTCTCCTCATTTTCGGATGTTGATGTTGTTGTTGATGATTACTCCCTGTAATGATAGATCATGGAAGTGTTGTTATGATTCTTACTATTCTTGAAAGAGGAATATGTGATAAGATACAAATGGTTTTTGATATAAACATAGATTTGATGATTAGAACCAATGTTATGTTTATTATAGTGGTCGATTTCGTATGTTCTTGATAAGATACGGATCATGATGATGAGATCGAATTTGGAAAGGTTATGATTGATCTTAGAGTATGATTTCCTTTACATTCGTATTCGTAATCGCAAGGTGTCGACCGGTACCTATAATACATGCAACCGCATGACGTTAGCACACGCTATGTAACATGACTAATGTCCGCTAAGTCAACAGACAGCGTACGTAAATCGTTTGTGGTTATGAGTTCGTAAGTGTTTGAGTTGGGTTGTTTGAACCGTGTTTAATCGAGACATTATGGAACCGTTGAGTTTATGGATTGGTTATATTTATTGTTGATTGTATCGAACTTGTTGATTATCGATTATTGCAATAGGTTGAGATAATTGATCGTTGGTTATAATCATGGATTGCGGTCGAGTTCGATAATGCTCGTGAATTGTTGTAGTCAGAGTCAAGGGCTGGTAGACGACGACAAGGAATTGGTGGCGGCTTCACTATCATCATATCGATATCGAGGCAAGTTATTACTTGCTCAGTTTATAATATTTAATGAATGGTTTCAGTTTCATTTCGTTATAATTCGTATAGAAATGATTTTAATTATGAACTCTGGAGATTTGGGATTGTATGTTGTTTTCTGATTTCATGAATTAAATCATAATGTATATGATTTACATTTGTTATTGGTATACTTGGGTATCAAGGATGCATTATGGTAAAGACGTGAGTTATCTACCGTCCGTGATATTTGGATCGTCGAATATTGAGGATAATCGTCGGTGATGGTTTTTTGATATCGAGATTGCTCTCGAAGGACTCGGGACAAATACTCTAATCATTTTTGTCATTTTGTGTCGATCATGTTGTGATACATTTGTGTATTGTTGTTGTCGTGCATTTGTGTATCGTTGTTAACATGCACTTGTGCATTGTTGTCGTATGTCCACCTCATGTTGGTCCGATGGGATCATCTTGGGTATATATGCTGTGTGCGCTGGATCGTTGGATGGGTTTTCCACCTTGTGTTGGTCCGACGGGATTATCTTGGGATCTATGCAGTGAACGCTGGATCATCGGATTACCCATGTGTTGTTGTGCATATGTATATTGTTGGTTATCCACCTCGTATTGATCTAACAGGATCATCTTGGGATCTATGCTGTGTGCGCTGGATCATCGGATTTTCGTTGAGTATAAATTGTTGTTATTGCTGTGGGCATATTAATGTCATCATGTGAGTATGCATTTGTAGGTCTCTTGTAGGACCAGGTCCGTATGTTGTACTGATCTGATCTCGGATTAGACGGACATGAATTGTCGTGGCATTGTGTATATTGAGGTACGTCCCGCATTTTCTTATTGGTACTTGTCTGGTGATTGGCAATCGATTACCATGTTGAGATTTAATGATATTACCCGATGGACTGGGTTGGACAGAGTTGGTATATGTTGTATGAGTGTGTTATGATGATGTTTTGAGAATATTGAGTATTGTCTGGGATACAGCACAAATGTTTATGTATGATTCAGCCCTTCTGGTTTTTGGCAACTTATGTTATTTTGGAAAATCGTTTTCTAAACTATTTTGTCAGTATGTGCAAGTGATGGATTAATATACACTTTTGAAACTGTTGAGCTTTGTCATTTTAACCTTGTACATTCAAATGAGATTTTACGACGGTATTGATAAATGGATTTTTTTAAAGCCTTTGCATATTTTAAAAAGATGTTACCGTCATCGCCGCTTAGGCATACTTGAAATGTTTGTAAAAATGTCTTTTAGCCTTGTGGGTTCCGTCTCAGGGCCCGCGGCACTATAATATTCCTAGATGGATCTGGGGGTGTTACACCTACATCGGCGCAACCCGCTGTACCACACCCATAGGGCGCAACCTCTGCAGAAGAAATAATTGCTGCACGTGTTGCTGATACCGAGCCTTTGGCAGCTATGACAGATGATCAATTATTTGCCAAGTTAGAAAGAACTGGAAAATCGACTGCCCGTTCGGAGCCGACTGTCGCCTCTCCTGTAAGGGAACCCACACCCATACAGGATCCCTCTCCCATCAGGGTACCAACCCCTGTTCGGGATCCCTCTCAAAAACAGGCTCCCACACCTGTAGCGGATCCTGTTCCTATAGTAGACTCACATACTGTACGGAGCCCCTCCCCCACTTCTATCACTAAGGAAACCCTTCTTCAAGTGCAGATTGAGCAAGCATTTGAACGCTTTGTACATGGAAGTCCTATAGGGTTGCACTTTATGACGTCCTGTACAATGGGGAGGAGTGGAAAGAAGAAGAAGCTTTTGCTCTGGAAGTCTCGGACACTCAAGACATCCAAATCTTGATTCAATAACGACTTTCGCCGAGAGATCATATCAAATTATTATCTGGAAAAAGAACAGGCCCGATTGAAGGGAAAGTCCAAGTCCGAAGACACAGTTCCTAACAGCCCCGAATCTGATCCCGACTCAGACGACGATGATGACGCCCTACAGGCAGGTCTGAGAATGAGTCGAGAGGAAGCTCATGAACAGGAACTTTCCAGAATGCAAGACCAACAGGGTCATGGGACCTCAGAAAAACATCAGTACCCTTCCCAACAGCAACAAGAAGTTGCGAAGGACAACGTACAGGAGGAATCAGTCCCTCCCGTACAGCATGAAGCTTCAGAACAGGAAGCTCAACAAGAAGAAGCCCGCGCCATCCCGCAAGAGGAATCAGTCCCTCTACCAGAGCAGGCGGAAGCTGAGAGTCAGCAGGAGGAATCAGTCCCTCCTGTATGCATGACTACAGAAACCCAACAGGAACAGGAGGAATCAGTCCCCCCTGTCTCCAAGACTGACGATGCTGCCCAACCATCATCCGAGCCCGCACCTAATTCCCCCGCATCACCTATCTCTGTCAGCTCCAAATCCGATAAAGGATTCCTACCCGATGAAATACCACGTCCTCATGTGTCAATGCGTCAACTAAATGGAGCAGAGAATCGCGCAACCCGGCTCTCCGCGTACAAAGGCCCGGATTGAGCAACTCCAAGCCATCGACCGCCAAATAGTGTTCATGCAGGATGCCGTGAAGGCACTATATGATGTTGGCAAAGAGCTCGATTGGATGAGAGAAACTGCAATTGATGAGATGACTGGCCTGAGGAGAGAAGTCACAAAAGTTGAAGAAGCATTTCGCATAGTGCCTAGTGTTTTACCGCAAGCACTCGCTCAACTTCAACAGCGCCATGAACAAATTCTCAAACGAGATCAGTAAAAGCTCAGGATATCCAAAGCCAAGACTGTCGCCGCCCTACAGGAAACTGGCTCCAGGCTCACAGGACATGATAAAAAGATCGATGACATGTCTCTGGTGCTCAGTTCTCTGATTGACAAATTCTCAAGTATAGAGACCAAGCAGAATAATACGATGAAGCTCCTGGAAAGCATTGATGCTAAGGTCACTTACCTTGATGATGACAAAAAGGGGGAAGAAGCGAGAGAGGCTGGAAGGCAATGGAGGCTTGAGAGAGGAAAAGAGATTGATGCTTCATTAGAGGACAGCATTGCTGCTGCAATAGGCCGCTTGCCCTCGCTTGCACAAGGATACAGGGTAACCGGTTCTCGCCCAGAGTTACACGACCCTAACTATCCCTGGAAGAATAATGTGCAGAGACCATCAGAGATTCGTCTGCCTTCCAACCGTCAGCCTACAGCTGATGAAGTGAAGAAATGGAGGAAGAACGAACTGATGAGATACTTTGTTAAGCTCATCAGGGAGTCTGCCATCTTTAATAAGTGCAAGACACTGGCGGAGGCTGCAGATGAATTTGCAAGGATGCTGGCAAAAGAACTGCTCTGTTGGAACATTTTGTTCCATACATAAATTAAAAGTGTTTTGATGATTAAAGGCGTTAAACAAAACAAAACAACGAAGAGGCGAGGCAAGCATCGAAGGAAAACGAAGTGCAAAAAGCTGGACAAAAGGCCTATTAACATACGCTATGTAAATAACTTAACGTACGTAACCCTTGGAGGTTAACGTACGTAATCAAGCTTACATACGTAACCAGAGTTACATAGCATACGTAATGCAGTGTGCAGCAGCTAACGACTAGTTTGATGATGGAGCCTATAAATACCATTCTATGCTATCATTTCAAGCACAACAACTTCAAGCATACTACACATTCATATGAGATTGATATTCATTAAATTGTTGTTGTAATATTGAGATTACATTGAGTGATTGAGTGTTATACACAAAATCATACACGAGTGGTAAAAGAAAAGATACGATTGGATTCGGTGTTATTAGGATCAAAGATCCGGCATTGTTAGAATCGCAATCGCTATCTTAGCGAGGTTTATCTAGTACCGATAGAAAGCTATAGCGGTTGATTCCTTGTCCTACGAAAAGGAAAACAGTTTAACTTGGACCGACACAAAGACAAGTACGAGTGGTTTATCACGGACCAATAGAAGACGTGATTGTAATGGTTATACCTCGACCGATATAAGAGAGGAGAAGAGGTTTTTCTTTAGCCTATTAAAACAGATACCAAGAGAGGATGTAGACTCGTTTATAGCCGAACCTCTATAAATCCCTGCGTCATTTAAATTTACGCACTTGATATTTACGGTTCCGCATCACGGCGCAATATCCGATCTTGTACCCAATAATTGTTATCAGAGCGGTTCTCCAACACGCGGCTTAACATCCGAGGAGAAAAGATCCAAAAATGGCGTTTCAATTCTCTCCAGTCGAAGGCCTTGCTCTCAACCGACCACCATTTTTTGATGGCTCAAATTATTTGACATGGAAGAAAAAGATGTCAATCTTTATTCGTGCCTACGATATAGAGATTTTGAAGATTATTTGCTTTGGCCCAAAAATTCCTCTCAAATCTGACGGTACGCTCAAATCTTTTGAAGAATACGATGATGCCGATTGGAAAAATGACCATCTAAATTGTAAGGCCACCCAACTTTCATTTTGTTCCTTAAATCCCGAAGAGGTCAATCGAATCTCCTCGTGTGAAAGTGCGAAAGAAATATGGAAAATTCTTGAAATCACACACGAAGGGACAACTCAAGTCAAGGAGACGAAGATCAATATGCTTCTCCATGACTACGAGTTATTCATGATGAAGGGTGACGAGTCCATCACCAATATGCTCGACCGATTCTCGGTTATCACTAATGGACTTGCTTCGTTCGGAAAACTATTGTCTAGTAGTGAAAAAGTCAAGAAAATATTACGATCACTACCTAGCGAATGGGACGGCACCGTGACCGCGATTATGGAATCTAAAGATCTCAACACGCTTGATTTTAGCGCCCTCGTTGGTTCGCTAATTAATTATGAGATCATGTTAAAATCACGAAGTGTCAGGCCGAAACCGAAGGAACGATCGTTAGCCACGAAGGATATGATATCGAGAAAGAAAGAAGAAATCCCGGTGGAAGAAAGCAACGAAGAAGCGGCATATTATGCCAAGAATATTAATAAATTCTAAACCTTATTAAACCGGAGGAAGAAGGATATCTCGAGTGAAACGAAGAAATTCGACAACTCTCGTCGACTATGTGGAAAACCAGGCCACTTCGCTAAGGATTGCTGTGACAAACCCAAGAAGAAGGTCCTCGTGGCAACATGGAGCGATGAAGACGAAGACGACGATTTTATCGATCAAAATAATCTCGCTCTCATGGCCCGAAGTTCGTTCGACGACAGCGACGTCGAAAGCCAAGTAAGTACATCCTCCCGTGATGAACTTTTTGATGCATTTGAATAATTGCATACGGATTTTCAAAATGCTTTATCCGAAATAAAATCCCTTTAGTCTAAAATTAGATCTTTGAAAATTGAAAATTCCAAAATTATGAAGAAGGGAAAATTTGTTGAAATCGATCATTCAAAGTGTATTGAAAATGAAAATATTTTCAAGGCTGATCTCGCTAAAATTCAAACCGAGCTTAAATCTTTGACAAAGAAATTCTCGTGCGGAAATGAGAAATTTGAACAAATGCTTGGTGTTCAGAAATTCACTTTAAATAAAGAGGGGTTAGGATTCAAATCACGTTCTAAAAATGAATCCGTCAATTCTAAAATACTCCATTGCGAAAAATGTTTAAAAATCGGGCATCATATTTCAAGTTGTAAAAGCCCTAGACGGACGATAAAAATTAAGAAAATTTGGGTTCCTAAAGGAACAATCGTTTCAAATATCGTCTACGTTTCTAAACAAAAACCAACTATAGGTTGGATCCCCAAACATTGATTTTTGGTATTTTACTCAGGGGGAGTAATTTTTTTAAAACAGATAATATTTTCAGGGGGAGTTAATACCCTTGTATTAATTTCTACATATTTCATTATTTATTGAATTTTTTATTGGTATTTTATTGCATTTTTTTTATGAATACAAAAAGGGGGAGAGATAGGAGAATGGAGAAATAAGTCGAAAAAGTGATTAATCTTGAAAGGGGGAGAAAAATCGAACAAAATGAATAGCATACAAAAAGAATTGGAAAAACGAAGGAGTTGAATAAAAATAAGGAGAAGTCAAAAATGAAGGAAAAGAAAAATGAGGAGACGTCGAAAAGACGATGAAAAATTAAAAATGAGAAAAGAAAAGGAGAAAAGAAAAGAAGGAGTTGAAAAAGAAAAAGGAGAAGATTCTAACGAAACGGACAAAGTCGAGAACTTTGGTCTATAAAGATATACATATATTTGTATTTTTGCAGGTAAATCCCATTGGTGTATTGTTGTTTTGTAATCATCAAAAAGGGGGAGATTGTTGGAATATTTTGTTCCATACATAAATTAAAAGTGTTTTGATGATTAAAGTCGATAAACAAAACAAATCAACGAAGAGACGAAGCAAGCATCGAAGGAAAACGAAGTGCAAAATGCTGGAGAAAATCAAAGCTAACGTAAGTAACAATACTATGTTAACATACGTAATATGAGGAAGCTTACGTACGTAATGGAAGATGAATAACGTACGTAACACAGTTCAAACAAGTGAACGTTGGAGGAGTCAAAGTCAGAAAAGCATGCAATGGATATATGACGTCATCAGTGAAGTAATGTTAACGTACGTAACGAAGTCTATGCTAACGTACGTAACTCAAATGACAAAACTCCCTGGACTGGATTGTGAAGAGGCTAACGTACGTAACCCTTGGATGTTAACATATGTAATCAAGCTTACGTACGTAACCAGAGTTACATAGCATACGTAATGCAGTGTGCAGCAGCTAACGGCTAGTTTGATTATGGAGCCTATAAATACCATTCTATGGTATTGTTTCAAGCACAACAACTTCAAGCATACTACACATTCATCTGAGATTGATATTCATTAAATTGTTGTTGTAATATTGAGCTTACATTGAGTGATTGAGTGTTATACACAAAATCATACACGAGTGGTAAAAGAAAAGATACGATTGGATTCGGTGTTATTAGGATCAAGGATCCGGCATTGTTAGAATCGCAATCGCTATCTTAGCGAGGTTTATCTAGTACCGATAGAAAGTTAGAGAGGTTGATTCCTTGTCCTACGAAAATGAAAATGGTTTAACTTGGACCGACACAAAGACAAGTACGAGTGGTTTATCACGAACCAATAGAAGACGTGATTGTAACGATTATACCTCGACCGATAGAAGAAAGTAGAAGAGGTTTTTCTTTAGCCTATTGAAAAAGATACCAAGAGAGGACGTAGGCTCGTTTATAGCCGAACCTCTATAAATCCGTGCGTCATTTAAATTTCTGCACTTCATATTTACGCTTCCGCATCACGGTGCAATATCCGATCTTGTACCCAACATGCTCCCCATGAAAATTTTGATGAAATCAAGACACCGGAAAGGTGATCGGCTTACTCATCCCGAAGATTGGATACTTGCCTTCGACAAATCAGCTGAAGGAAGAGCGATCTATCTAGATCGAGGCAAGGATTCTCTGGAGAACTGGTGGAGAGGAACCGACAATGATCGTGACAGGGTGCCTTGGAGACATGCTCATTACAGGAGTTAGCATGGATGCCCCTTTATCCTTGTACTTAGCAGTATGCAATCTCTGTATCTTTTTCTCTCAATCATTGTAATCTTTTGACCCTTATCAATAAAATTCTATTTTTTGAAAGATTACAACTCATAATCTCTGCTTACTGTCTTTACTTTTTGATTACGAATTCAATTTATTTACTGCAAACAAGTATAAAACTTGTCAAGTCTTAAGCTGTAATAACTTGTCTGTGAACAGTTCATAGGTTAAGTTGTATTCAACATAGATCACACTGTAAGATTGTGCCTGTGCGCCAATCATAAGTTTAAGTTATAATACGCATCCCTGTACGATGTTTACGAATCCCTAGAACTTGCCTGCGAGCAGTTCACATTTTTCAGAATAAGTGCTGAAGATCAGATCTTTCGACAGAAAACCAAGAAGTCAGCCTCTATGGATCAAGATATTATCTTTAAGAGGTTTTGACATTATCAAAAGGGGGGAAATTGTTGGGATAAACAACCATGTACCTTGTTTTGATAATTGCCATCATACAACAAGTCTAGCCATCATACAACAAGTTGTCTCAAGAAACCGGAAGGATTCGGAATACGTCTAAGTATGGAAACTCTGGAATCTCCATACAGCACCTTCCATACAGCATTGGAGATAGCCTACAGCATTGAAGTCTACAGCTACAGCAATAAGACATAACATGTTGGATACAGCATACAGGCTGAAAGTGTTAGGAATATAAACACTTATCCAACAGGACTGGAGACCGTTGAGACGGAATCTACTTTATTCACTAAAGTCAAAACGACATTTGAAAGAAGTATTTAAATACTGATCGGATAAAGTATTTAAATACCAACCAACAAGGATCGTTAGACAAGGAGCAAAATCCGGATCTAGCATCTTGAAAGTCAATCGACCAATCAGAATGGATTTTTTCTCACTAACGAGACAACAGACACATTTATAACGGATCTATTACAAAGTTATAAATAGTCCATGCAAGAGGACATTGCAGATACTCAGAGATACTCATATAGACGATTACGAACGAATACGAAAAGACTGAACGACAACTCTGAAGAGATTATTCTGTTAATCAAGTTTACAAGAGCAAATATATTTCTTCGAGCATATATCAAATATCCGAGAGAAGAAATATACTCAGTCAACGTGAACAGTACATCATCAGCCTAAGATCATCGTGTTCAAGCTGTTGTTCAAACCAGTGATTTCACCATCATTACCTTTGAGTAAGTCTTAGCCCTGTGTGGACTAAGGAAAAGATATTCTGACCTGTGTGGGACGAATAGGACGAAGCTTCAATTTGTGTGAGAAGAAGCAAGTCAAAGACGCCAATAACCGATCTGTGTGAACGGTTCACTATAAGAATAAACGTCAAAGACTTCGGATAATATCCGAAGTAAAAATGTTATAATTACCGAAGTCTATGTTCGTGTAGTTAAAGGTATACTTTAGACTTCGCTTATTAGACGAAGTCTAATATCGTAATAACCGAAGTCTATCTCGGTTTTTAGAACCCGAATATGGGGGTTTGCGAAGTAAAAAAGGTCCTTCCACTTCACTTATTTTATAATCGCTGAAGTGTATATTTCCTATTCGCTTCTAATTATATATCTCTGACTTCGTTTTTTATCCGAAGTAAATAACCACATTGCATATTTCTTTTCAATTTGTAAATATAGAATCCCTGTTGTACAAAAACATGATCCATCCAATAAAAAACTCAATTCACAAGATCTCAACAACACAACCTCAAATGCATCAATCAACCTCATTAAAAATCCAACAAACTCAAATCACAAGATCCCAATTCAATAACACAAGATCATAAGCATTGATAATAGTAATAAACCACAATTTCATATATAAACGGCAGACTGTCGTACAAAAATGCCAAATATTCAGATTCGCGTGATTCACAAGTTTGCATTGTGCATAACTATAATATGCCAACATCAAATAAACTTCCACAATGTCTACGAGACACATGCATAGGTCTAGCTAATAGACTGCACATTAACAAAACATTCACCATATTTACCCGATCAAACGACATGTTCTGATCTAACTATACCAACAGATATGCACCAGAGTACCAGTAGTGTTGCAACCAAGACCATACACATATAGTACTGATTTGAATCTAGACAAAGAACTTCCTGACAATGAAGCCAGCCTAAGCACCATCGACAAACGTGTAGACGAACTTGCTCCACTCGTTCCTGACTTCATCAGAGGAACGTGTATTCACAAGCATCTTTTGGAAGTTTTACCCTTTTTGTGTAATGTATCTGATACCCTGCAATGTAGAGATAATTAGTGAAACGGCTTCGAATATAAAAGATCACTATACCAAATCTGTAATCGATATGCTTTTGATTACGGCAAGTTCGAGTTAATCGAGAATTTCGGAAACCATCCAGGAGCATCTGTTCTCTTTCTTTATCGGCCGTGTCTTACGTATTTTCATCAAAGCGTAATATAGAAACTTTGCCATCAATTGAAGCCAACAATTTTCTTTTTCTCGAGAGAGAAGAAAAGGTATAGTCATGAAAGAACTCGAATTCTCGACCTTCCGTTGCCTTTCAAGAACAGGAATAACATCGGTTTCAAGAGACTTACCGACCGCAACCTCCCATTGAACTCCACCGGATGAAAATGTATTCTACCATCCAAAAAGCGAGAGAATGAATTCGGTGCAATCTACCGATGAGGAACTTGAGTAACAAAACATGTATACATACCACAATTTTTTGAATTCTTCAAAATTCATGGCGAGGGTCTCCCATTTAGAGCAGTTGGTGGCACAGTACCCTTGCCTTTGACACCCTCATTTTCAAAGAAGAACTTCCTTGTATAATCGATGACCGATAGTTTCATTCCCATCATACTGTAACCAAGAGAATCAAACTTACCACCGTTGTTGACTTACTTTTAAAAAGGAAAAATCTTAAGATTTACCAGAAGGCAATTCCATTCCCATTGCCAACAAGCTTGTCCTTTCGGAAATTAGAGAGTTCACCATTTTCATAATAATGGCTCCATATGTGAAAAGGACATTTATCGTATACGAAAACCTATCCAGGTGTCCGTACAAGAAAATCCACTTCAAGAAGCTCCTCAAAAATCACGTTCGTGTTTCTTTAAGCTAGCCTAAATAGAAAAGCACAACATTAACAACAGTACATTAAATAAACTAATGTGCTTTAGTCAACACAAGTTCAAAAAGAACACAAACGCAATATGTCACCTCAATCCTTTTAATTTATATTACTTTTATCTCACCTGGAGGTCTTTCAATTCCATACCGAAATTACCAAGACCAAGTTTTTCTCATATAGGGCTAGTCACAGATGCAACATAGCATGTTTAATCGCAATGACAAACATCCGACATAGTTAAATTACAACTTAAATATAAACAGAATACTCGTGAGCTTTGTAATATTTCAAACGTGGCTCAGTAATATTGGCGAATAGCTAAAACAAAAATAAAAATTCTACTTTTTCAAAATATTGCAATAATAAAGCATCGAGATGTAAGCCTCAAAAGCTTGAAGAACAAATATATGATGTAACTCGTTATTACAAATAAACCTTACCCTTTTGGACCACCGATTCATAATCTTTAGGGATACTAAGTTTTACAATCTCACCCCACTCCCCAAAGTGTCCCTCGAGAGTAGCCATAAGCTGCCGCAAGGTACCACCAAGGTATAATTTGTTAGCAAATTTATAAATAATTTATGCATAACTACAGTGTTGGTATAAAGAACTTACTCTTTTGGTAAGACTGTCATTGCTAAATATACTGAGAACAAGTGATGCATCAATTAAAAGTCGAACTCTTAAATATATAAACAAAGTGCAAAAATACATAAACGAGTTTAAAGTTCATACCCGCGAGTGTATGAACCTATTTCCCCTCTTTCCTTCGCTAAATCAATTTTCACATCACGACCAAGCAAATTTGATCCATTGAGTTCAAGGGTCTAAAAATAAATTACTAAATAATTAGGTCTTTATCGTGTTCAACAAAAATTTATTGGAAATAAAACTAAACAATGATTATACTTTTGGTCCGCATCGGGGTGGTGAATTCAACGTGTCCATAACCAAGAAGGACATCAACAACCTCACCAACATCCTTGAAAAAGTTAACTGTAAAATTGAAACTAATTAGCGCAGGTTCGGATTCGGAACTTGCGAACTTGCCAAACATTTGTTAATCAAGAGCATTGTTGAGTTTTATTTTAATTTTTTAAATTCAAGAAGATTCTCGGACATAAAAGCAAAAGAGCTGATTCTTGCATGATTCGTAAGATAATAGGGCTTTCTTCTGATAAAACTTCTCATGACTTTGACCGATGGTGGTGTTTTTACCTCCCATTTGTACCTTTTACTAATAGAAGGGTCTTGTACTCTAAGTAACACGTATGTCTGGAAATCAACTAAATATTACACCAGCTTTCCCCAAGTTTTTTACTCCACAAGTGCAATGTACAATTAAAGGAATGAAGAGAACACCAGATGAGTAGATGAATTTTTTTTTTTTTTTTTTTGCAAAATGAAAAGGATGAGTAAAGGAAAACGAAAGAACTTTTTGATCAAGTACACGACAGCATTGAATGTAATCCAATTTTAGATATATAGGACAAACATGCTACAATAGAACATCAAAACATGAGAGGGGTTATAGTCATTCCAGGTTTGCAGATCACCTCCTTCTTTGGGTGTGTTATTCAAAAGAAATCCATGACTTTACCTCGAGTGACTGACTTCTTTTGAAGAATGCTTTATGATCTCAGATGACTATGCCTTCTATTATACAAAGTTTCGTCCTTCTAAAATAGACCGTGATTGTTATGCTAAATTTGATTGTCAAGTTGCACTCATCCCACTATTAATAATCTTCTTAAATTCATTCCATGCAATTTACTATGCACAGTTCAAAACAAGGATGCAAGTAACAATGCATATACCCGAAAAAAAATACAAAACCGCTTAAATTTCAAGACACGGACAATATGAAGCAGTAATCAGATATCAGTGATTCAACATATTTTAGATCTCTCAAAATAATGGAACGCAAGAGCATAACGTGAGAAATTGAGAGTAAATGGTAACCTGATTCATCAATTACTAACAACAGAATTTAACTTTAGAACAAAAACTAAAGATGAGAACAATAAGAAGTGACAAGAACAATGTTACTGAGTTCGACATGGAGGAGTAAAAGGTGGATGTCCACACTAAAAATACATTACTCCCAAAACCATAAAAACAAAACAAAACAAAAATTAAGGTACCAAGTTGAGCTGAGATGCAACCAACAGCGGTTACGTCTGTGTTTGCATCAGCCAATCTCTGCAAGGCAACTTCTCGAGAGAGAGAGAGAGAGAGAGAGAGAGAGAGAGAGATTGGGGACGGTCAATAAGAGAAGATCCGGAATCCGAACCCTGCGCTAAATACGGGAAGTATTGTAAATGGGTTTGCTCGATCGAGGATATGATCCTCCAGGAAGCGCGGCGGGCGCTGATGACGTTCTTGTAGGGGACAGAGAAAAGGTTGCGCTCTGCCACGTTCTCCTCGCGTGGGATGCCATTCAGATTTGGGATGAGGTATTCTGATATTTTCTTAGAGAGATGGAGACTAGAGAGAGGATTTCTCTTTTTAGAGAAAGGAAGAGGGCGAGGGAGGGTTGGGAAATAAGGTAGAGGATATTGGGCGTCGGGGTTAGGGTTGAAAATGGGGAGAGGTAGGAGATGCAGGAGAGAGAAAGAGAAATGGGAACAGCTGATTTTGCAGTGTTTTGACCGATTAATATTTTTATTCGGTCCAATGCCTTCTTGAACTCTAAATATTTTTAATCAAAAACAATTCAATTCTTTCTTGTTGTTATTTTGGTAATGTTTTGGATAAAATTGTTTGTTTTAGTAATTTTTTATCATGGAAATTGGAGTAAAAATTTGAGGGAGGAATGGTGGAAACCAATATTTGCTAAGTATTTTTTGGAGCCTAAATGAAAAAAAATTGAACATCAAAATATTAATTCCCGGTCTCAAAACATACACTTCGCTATTGTAAAAAATTTTTGGTAAAAAATAAAATTTCACACTTTTTACTTCAGTAATTATCAAATTAGCGAAGTCTTTGTAACTTAAATTTTCTAACTAGCTCCTGCTTTTTTGTTTGGTACCATTTAGTGAAGTCTATGTGGGTTTTTTACTTCAGTAAATTGAAAAGCGAAGTTGTTGTTTGTTTTTACTTCGCTAATATACATTACCGAAGTGAGACGTACCGAAGTCTTTGACGTTTATTCTACTAGTGGTTGAATGCTACAGTCTTTGTATCAATATGTGTGAACGATATAAGGATAGGTTTGATTGAAGTCACGTAGTTGTGTACGTAGTGATTTTAATAAATATTTTACTCCTGTGTGGAGGACCAGTGGACGTAGAGGGGCTTACCTCGAAACACTTTATATTGCATGTTATTTACCTTCTGCCTTTAGTGTTTTCATAACTGTGATTATTTACAAGTATACATTGCAAAACCCTGTACGCACCAAGCCAAGAGGAGAAAGCCTAGTTGCTGTATTTACAGCAACTCACTTAAACAAACTTCCGCTACGCTCTCTCATTTAAAAATCGTACAGCTTGTTGTACTAACACTTATCCAAGCTGTATTCTGTATACTTAGTGGCCAACACACAGCCTGTTCGTTTTTTGTTTTCTTTTGGTGCAATACTATCACGAGGAATGATAGAGCAACACCCCCAACCACACTTCCAAATACATTTCGTGCTTTACAGGGGTTGTACCACATGCTTTACACCCCAAATAGTCATAATAATATTATAATAAACCTCTGCAAAGTATGAGGTGTGTTTGAGAGTATGGTTTGGGGTGTTACCCTATCATTTGTCTTCACATCGATCTCAAAAAGCGAAGCATGATATCCCTTTTATCCTCATCTTAAAGTAATATTAATTAATGTAGAACTTAGGGCTGGGCAAAAAAACCGCCCCGCACGTCCCGTCCCGCCCCGCACCGCAAAAATGGCGAGGGAGTGCGGTTTGATATATCAAAATTTCCCGCCCCGCATCAAACTCGCACCGCCAAAAAAATATAAAACGAGTGCGGTTTTATTATTATTTCATCCGTCCCGCCCCGCCCCGCTTCGTCCCGCCCCGCCCCGCATATAACAAGATAAAAAACAAAAAAAATAGTCAAAATCCTATTTCACTCCGCCCCGCCCCGCCCCGCTCCCTTCTTGCCCCGCGAAAAGTGTGGCGCGGGGCGGGTTTAATGTGTAAAAAAGCCCCGCCCCGCATAAAACCGCACCGCACAAAAAATACGGGGCGGGTGCGGTTACACTCTCGCCCCGCCCCAAACCGCCCCGCCCCCAGCCCTAGTAGAACTTGTAAATAAATTCACGATAAAAGATATAATTTTTATAATAATATTTATTTTTATATATAGTTTTATATTGTAAATTATATATTAGATATAAATTTTTAATATCATCTAATTTCTATATAATATGTATTAATTGATATGTATTTATTATTTTTCATATTAAAACTTTGATATTGATAATTACGTATTTCCAATATAAATTTAATTTTATTTAAATCTCGTTCAATCAATTAACTTTTTTATTTAAATTCATCCATATACATATATTTTATTAATTTATTCAAAAACTAATAAAAATAAATAAATTGTGAACATGCCATGTGGGCCAAAGATTTTCTTTTAATATATAATAGATACTTACTAAAAATCAATTCTAATTGGTAAAATTTAGTTTAACTAAATATAATTTAATTTTAATTAGTAAAAATAATTATTGTTATTCGAAATTTGACAGTCGGTGGAATCATTTCAAATTTGGTCAAAACGACGTCATTTTGGCTTTTTTTATTAAAAAATGGAAAATTCGAGAAAAAAAAAATCCCCGCCCGTTATTTTTTTTGATGGTACATCGGTGCACCAGTAATTTTCGAATGCTGGATCCGCCTATGATTATATCTATTTCTAATAATAAACAACATGTTAAATGCTTTTTTAT
Organism: Orobanche coerulescens; assembly: GCA_033398695.1. Classification (NCBI taxonomy): domain Eukaryota; kingdom Viridiplantae; phylum Streptophyta; class Magnoliopsida; order Lamiales; family Orobanchaceae; genus Orobanche; species Orobanche coerulescens. Next base: position 28,653,121 of record CM065808.1, on the reverse strand, counting down.
TTGAGTTGTTTTAGTTGCATCTAAGAAAAGCGAAACCCTTTTACTGTCTTATTCTTTAATTATTAAACCAAACCAAACCAAACATACCCAGTATATCCCGTGCTGAGCAGGGTCTGGGGAGGGTAAGATGTACGCAGACCATGCCCCTACTTTTCACGGTAGGGAGGTTGTTTCCGTGAAGACTCCCAGCTTAGTGCGCAGCAAAGTATAGCGTGATATATACAAAGAAGCATATGATACGAAAAAGCTCCAAACCATACCTGTAACACCCCGAGATATTCGGAGTAATTACAGCGCCGTAAACCCTTTAAGTAAGGATTTACAAGGCTGATTAAAAGAAATGTAAATATAATCCAACCGTACAACTGAAGTTCAAAATACAGAACTGGTTCAACTGATCCAATGAGTTAACTTATACAACCATATCGAAAATGACATTATTAAAACATACGTAGTCGAGTAAAAAAGTGAACCAAGAAGACAAATCACAATAACAATAAACATCAACCACATCACTGAGCCATTTCATCGTCCTGTCGGTACTGTGGTTGCTTCCCCGCTCCTCGGCTACCTGAACATCAAAACAATGTCCACCCCCGAAGGGGTTAGCAAAACAATGTTATTATAAGTATCATAATACATAAATCATCAGTGCATCATAAAACATCCAAAATGGACTTCCGTCATCGGAATCCAATGATGTGAATCCTCACGATTCCATCAACACAATACAGGGTAATCCAGCGATCCAGCGCCCTTGGTATAGATTCCCATGATGATCCCGTTGGACCAACGCATGGTGGAAAACCCGTCCAGCGATCCAGCGCCCTCAGCATAGATCCCCATGATGATCCCGTCGGACCAACGCATGGTGGACATTCGATCCAGCGCCCTCAGCATAGATCCTCATGACCCCTTTCGGATCATTTTACAATATAAACCATGCAATCGTGCATACATATATGCATTTCAATATGTCCATTCATACGAAGAATTAACCACGAATACCACAAGAAATCAAAGAAATCAATCTCATACTCGACAATATGAACAAAACCATATGTATGATCAAAGTTCCAATATAAACCAAACTCAACATATGATACTTGCCTCGAAAATGGCAAGAATGAAATACTCCAACAAATGACACGCGTCCGTATGTCACCAAACCTCGATCGCCCCCTATGCAAGGCTCGAACCTAATAAATAATAAAGAATTCATCTCATGCCGTACGAATGTCTAACAATCCGGTTTACGGCCTAAAGCTCTAAAAAAATGAATTCCGCCTGAGCTACTTAGCGTGCGCTACGTAATCTACGTAACGTGCGCTAAGCCTGCCCGTTAACGTACTCAAATGACCAAGTCTAGCGTACGCTAGCTGTGTACTGATAGTCCTCTCTGATCAGCCGACTGTCCTGCCTGATGACATAACGTACGTTACGTACCGAACGTAGCGCACGTTACTCATTCCCGATAGAGCACGTTAATATGCCTATCTTAGTGTGCGCTAACTATGCATGGCAGTTTACTACTGGGCAGAAAACTTGAGCTAAAGGTGATGAAACTCATGAAATCTTCAGTGTTAATGCATGCCATCTCCGTGCATAACATACTCATACGGTTTGTGAAAGATCTTTACGTATTAAATGACTATGAGATACAAGGATACGTATAATCATCACAACACCATAATTCATCTTTGATCTTCAAGAAAATATCCTAAGTCCAATCCATTTCATGTCCCAAAACGTATGATTCCTTTATGTGAAGACATAAGAACTTGGTAATCTCTATATACTGGTCATAATCGGTTTTAAAGATACATGAATATGCTTAGGAGTCCATACACTGAAAAGGTTCAATGGATTATACGATGAATAAGTACCGAAACGTCAAAAATATCCTTCTAACACATGATGTTCGACTACTAACGAATTTAACTGACTAGATAATCCCAAATCATGATCAAAACGTCGTTCAGAATATTATTAATATTGGTGAAGAATCACCTACCTCAAAGTAGTGAAGAACACGAAGGAACTTGCAGAAATCCAACACCGAGAGCTTGAACCCCAATATCCAATGATCTACAATCTTTAACTCGATCTAGGATAATGATATGAAGGGTTTAGGATGAAGAGAGTGACTCTCTAAGTCCAAGGATACGGATGTGGGAAGTGAAAAGGCTGAAAATACGAAAAAGGATGTTGTCCTATTTATAGAAAGTGGTTATTAGCGCGCGCTAGTCCATATTCATAGCGTGCGCTAACGGCTTACTGACTACACTGTACTCAGCATTTAGCGTGCGCTATCCTCATATCAGTAGCGTGCGCTACCGCGTTGACTTGTCTTTTTCCCGAAAGCCGTCCAGGTTCATCCCGACATAATCCGACTGAGATCCACAACCGATCTCACCTACCGCCCTGTCTCAATCATGCTGACTACGTGTAGCGCGCACTAAGATTCATACATAGCGTGCGCTATGGATCCAAGTTAGCGTACGCTACTCACAGTCGATAGCGTGCGCTACATGCACAGAATCACAATTTAGATCACATTCATGAAATCATACGCTCAACAACACCGGATTATGAAATACGGAGAATAATACTCAGATTAAAATGCAACAATTACAATATCACAAGCTCCAAATACATATCAGAAATCTCGGGTATTACATCCTTCCTCCCTAAAAAGAAGTTTCGTCCCGAAACTTAAAATGAAAACAACTCTGGATATCTAGTCTTCATACTGTCCTCTGTTTCCCAAGTGGCCTCTTCAGCCCCATGTCGTGACCATTGTACTTTAACCAAGTGTATTGGTTTGTTCCTCAATTGTTTGATCCGACTCTCAAGTATCTTGATTGGTCTCTCTTCGAAAGTGCCATCATTAGCTATCTCGATCTCATCGAACTCAATGATATGGATGGGATCTGGTACATACTTCCGTAATTGGGATACGTGAAATACATTGTGAATGTGACTCAGCGATGGCGGTAAGTCCAACCTGTACGCTAAATCCCCAACTCTCTCGAGGATCTCAAATGGCCCGATATATCACGGACTTAGCTTACCTTTCCTCCCAAAACAGAAAATTCCTCGTGTAGGAGACACCTTCATTAGTACGTGGTTCCCAATGTTGAACTCTAGAGGGCGACGATGCACATCTGCATAAGACTTCTGTCGACTCTGGGCAGTCAACAGTCTTTTCCGAATCAAAGCTATCTTCTCTTGAGTCTGAACTATCAATTCCGGTTCCATCCCGATCAAGTCCGAAGAATCATCCCAGCACAGGGGTGATCGACATCTTCTCCCGTACAAAGCTTCAAATGGTGCCATCTTAATAGAAGCATGCCAACTATTATTGTAGGTGAATTCAATCAACGGCAAATGAACTTCCCAATCAGTTGACCAATCCAAAGCACAAGCTCTAAGCATGTCTTCTACTGATTGTATAGTCCTTTCAGACTGACCGTCCGTCTGAGGATGATAAGCCGTGCTAAAGAGGAGCTCAGTCCCCAAAGCCCTGTGAACTGCCTTCCAGAAGTGCGACACGAAACGACCATCTCGATCTGAAATAATGGTCTTCGGCGTCCCATGCAATCTGACTATCTCTGTAATAAATACTCGTGCCAATTTCTCGGGTCTCCATGTATCCTTAATTTCTAGGAAATGAGCCGACTTGGTTAATCGATCAACTATAACCCAAATCATGTTCATTCCCGTCTTTGTCCTTGGCATATTGGTGATGAAATCCATCGAGATATCCTCCCACTTCCACTCAGGGATCAGAAGCGGCTTTAACATTCCGGCAGGTCGATGATGTTCAATATTAACCTACTGACAAGTCAAACACTTCGAAACGTACTCTGCTACGTCTTTCTTCATATTTCCTCACCAGAAGTTTTGTTTTATATCCTTATACATCTTACTACTGCCCGGGTGAATAGAATAGGGCGCGTTGTGAGCTTCCTTCAGAATTGTCCGCCTCAAATCATCATCATTGGAAACGCAAAGTCGACTCTGAAATCTCAGAACTCCATCCTCTTGTATCACGAATCCTGGGGCCTTTCCTTTCTTTACTTCGTCACATAACCGAAGAATCAGAGAATCGTTCAACTACTTAGATTTGATTTCCTCGACTAGTGACGAAGTCATAGTTGCCCTTGGATTTCTGGTGACCATACTTCAATCCATTCACGGATCAGTTCTCGTTGAATGCTGGTTTGGGACGTAAGTGCTTCCAACACTCGAAGAGAAACAGGTTTATGGCTCAATGCATCGGCTACTACGTTTGCTTTACCCGGATGATAGAGGATTTCCAAGTCGTAATCTTTGATCAATTCCAGCCACCTTCTCTGCCTCATGTTTAATTCTTTCTGACTGAAAATGTACTTGAGGCTCTTATGATCTATAAATATCTGACAATGAGTGTCGTATAAATAATGTCGCCAAATTTTCAAGTCAAAGACCACAACTGCTAACTCTAGATCATGAGTCGGGTAATTAACCTCGTACGGTTTCAACTGCCGAGAAGCATAGGCAATCACCTTATCCTTTTGCATCAACACACATCCCAGACCCTAATTTGAAGCGTCGTTGTATACCATGAATCCATCAGTTCTATCTGGTAATGCTAATATAGGTGCTGTAGTCAGTCTCTCCTTAAGTTCATCAAAACCAGCCTGGCATTTCTCATCCCACGTGAACTTTTGAGTTTTCTGTAACAGCTGAGTGAGTGGACGAGCAATTTTGTAAAATCCCTCTACAAAACGGCGATAATAACCAGCAAGTCCTAAGAAGCTTCGAACTTCTTTCACGTTACTAGGAGCTTCCCATTCCAAGATTGCTTCGACTTTCTTCGGGTCCACCTGAACTTGGTCAGCTGATATCACATGCCCAATAAAAGTTACTTCCCTAAGCCAGAACCTGCATTTGGAAAGCTTTGCATATAGCTGTTCCTTCCTCAAGATGCTCAAAACCACACGCAAATGCTCAACGTGCTCCTCTGTGTCTTTCGAATAGATCAAGATGTCATCGATGAAGACGACCACGAATTTATCCAAGTATTCCAAGAATACCCGATTCATCAATTGCATAAATACCGCAGGAGCATTGGTAAGTCCAAATGGCATCACTACAAATTCATAATGCTCGTACCGGGATCTGAAAGTAGATTTCGGTATATCCGATTCCTTAATTCTCAACTGATGGTATCCTGATCGCAAGTCAATCTTAGAGAATACCCTTGCCCCTTGCAGTTGATCAAACAAGTCGTCGATCCGAGGTATAGGATACTTATTCTTGATCGTCACTTTGTTGAGCTCCCTGTAATCAATACATAATCGGAGGGATCCGTCTTTCTTCCGGACAAAGAGAATGGGCGCTCCCCAAGGAGAAACGCTAGGTTGAATATAGCACTTTTGTAATAATTCCTCCAGTTGCTTCTTTAGTTCATACATCTCGGTTGGCGCCATGCGGTATGGCGCTCTGGAAATAGGAGCGGCTCCTGGCTCTAATTCGATAGTGAACTCCACTTATCTCTGCGGAGGTAACCCAGGTAGTTCTTCAGGAAATACATCTGAGAACTCATTCACAACTGAAATAGATGAGAGCTCTACTCCTTCCTCTTTCCTCATGGCATAGCACCAAAGTCCATGACATCCCTGCTTCAGTAATTTCACGGCATTCATTGCTTTGATTAATTTTCCCGAGCTTCCCGGTCTCCATCCTCTGAATAAGTGTTCAGATCCGTCATCAGCAATGATAGAAATGACTCTCTTTCGGTAATTCAGAATAGCTCCATAATGGTTGAGCCAATCGTCTCCGAGAATTAAGTCGTCACCATGTATGTCAACTACAATAAGATTTGATGGCCAATCTCTCCCTTCTATAGTCACTGGAAAATCTCTAGCTTCTAGGATTCCCACAATTTTTTCTCCGCTCGGTAATCCCACAACATAAGGTTCACAATCATACAAGCCCAAGATTTTCAAACAATTAACACAGTTCAAAGATATAAAAGAATGCGTAGCTCCTGAATCGAATAAGACATTAACTGGTTGCAAAAGGATCTGAATTGTACCTGATGCAACAGTCGTGTTCTGATCGTCTGAATTCTTCATCTCGTAAATGCGCGGAGGAACGGACCCAGCGTTGTATGCCTCTCTTTTCCCAACATTCTGCTGCTGGAAACCGCTTTGCTGCGTCTAGTTTACACTAGTGTCCTTCGAAATCGGTACAGGAGTGCGAGTACCAAAAGATCGAGTCTCATTTCCACAAAATGTTGCGCGATGCCCTTCCTGTACACACTCGAAGCAGGTCACAGCAGGCGCGAAACAGTCACGTCGAACATGCCCCACTTTGCCACAGTTATAACATTTCTTCCCTGCGTCTGAAACGATTGGTGCTGCCCGGAACTTCTTTCCACCTCCAGAAGGATGAGGGGGCCTCCTGGATGAATGAAAAGAGGACTGGCCCCTACGAGGCCCACTACTCTTATTCTCCGTGAAGTTTCCATACACCTTCTATTTCTTTGCTTCCGTTGACTTTTCTACTACCACCTCTTTCATATCATAGGCCAGTGCTTTGTCCTGATACTGTCTCAAGGTGGTACATTCAAATCCGGACATATACTGCTGAATTTCCGGCTTCATACGCATGTCGAAATGGAAAATCCTCTCCGCCTCGGTTCTGACCAAGAGGCGCACATAAGTCAGCTGGTGATTAAAAGTCTTAATCACGTCGGTCACAGATGCCTCTGAATTTTGTGGTGACAAAAACTCCCGGGCTCGTGCCTCTCTAACTGGGCGAGGACAATACTGCGCTTCCATCATTAATTTGAACTCCGTCCAGTCAACATTATGCTCCTCGGGTCGAATGGCCTCCCACCAGTCGAAAGCCTCCTGTCCCGAAGATCTTGGGCGGCGGAACCTTCTGTCGTTGGGACGATTAATCCCATAAAAATCTTCTCTAACTCCTTCAGCCAGTGATCCCAAGAAAGCGTCTCAGCAGAACCGTCAAATTTCGGAGGATGCAATTTGACCACCTCAGTAAGCCATTTGTCCCCCCGATTTTCCTCGTTATGCTGTTGTCCCATCGCTGTCTGCATGCGATCAACAACCTGAGCAAACTGGTTTATCTGGGCAACCACCTGTTGAAGCACTCCCGGCACGTTAGGATCTGTATTATTATTTGCTGATCCCTGCTGTCCTCCAGAATGGGAATCGGTTCGACTAGCAGATATCTCCGGGGTAGACGCCGAATCCTCCTATCTCATATTTCCACGTCCGTATCCACGACCACGTCCGCGTCCACGACCTCCTCTCAACATACTGTAAACACAAATACTCAATATCCATGGCAAACTTTCTAAAAGAAAGTCCATCAATGTTCACAAAACATGAATTAAATGAAACGGTAGTATTTGAGATTAGGAAACTTACAACCACGGTCCACACGACGATGCTGGCTCAGCAGTGATGTTACAAACGACCCATAATCAAATAACGTAAACAGACCCAACTAACCTGACTGCCAAGATATCCATGAATCTTAGCTCCGATACCATATTCTGTAACACCACGAGATATTCGGAGTAATTACAGCGCCGTAAACCCTTTAAGTAAGGATTTACAAGGCTGATTAAAATAAATGTAAATATAATCCAACCGTACAACTGAAGTTCAAAATACAGAACTGGTTCAACTGATCCAATGAGTTAACTTATACAACCATATCGAAAATGACATTATTAAAACATACGTACTCGAGTACTAAAGTGAACCAAGAAGACAAATCACAATAACAATAAACATCAACCACATCACTGAGCCATTTCATCGTCCTGTCGGTACTGTGGTTGCTTCCCCGCTCCTCGGCTACCTGAACATCAAAACAATGTCCACCCCCAAAGAGGTTAGCAAAACAATGCTAGTACAAGTATCATAATACATAAATCATCAGTGCATCATAAAACATGCAAAACGGACTTCCGTCATCGGAATCCAACGATGTGAATCCTCACGACTCCATCAACACAATACAGGGTAATCCAGCGATCCAGCGCCCTTGGTATAGATCCCCATGATGATCCCGTCGGACCAACGCATGGTGGAAAACCCATCCAGCGATCCAGCGCCCTCAGCATAGATCCCCATGATGCTCCCGTCGGACCAACGCATGGTGGACATTCGATCCAGCGCCCTCAGCATAGATCCTTATGACCCCCTTCGGATCATTTTACAATATAAACCATGCAATCGTGCATACATATATGAATTTCAATATGTCCATTCATACGAAAAATTAACCACGAATACCACAAGAAATCAAAGAAATCAATCTCATACTCGACAATATGAACAAAACCATATGCATGATCAAAGTTCCAATATAAACCAAACTCAACATATGATACTTGCCTCGAAAATGGCAAGAATGAAATACTCCAACAAATGACACGCGTCCGTATGTCACCGCCCCTCGATCGTCCCATATGCAAGGCTCGAACCTAAGAAATAATAAAGAATTCATCTCATGACATATGAATGTCTAACAATCCATTTTACGGCCTAAAGCTCTAAAAAAATGAATTCTGCCTGAACTACTTAGCGTGCGCTACGTACTCTACGTAACGTGCGCTAAGCCTGCCCGTTAACATACGCAAATGACCAAGTCTAGCGTACGCTAAGCGTCTTGTGATCCTCTCGATCGACCATTGTCATGCCTGATGACATAACGTACGTTACGTACCAAACGTAGCGCACGTTACTTATTCCCGATAGCGCACGTTAATATGCCTATCTTAGCGTGCGCTAACTATGCATGGCAGTTTACTACTGGGCAGAAAACTTGAGCTAAAGGTGATGAAACTCATGAAATCTTCAGTGTTAATGCATGCCATCTCCGTGCATAACATACTCATACGGTTTGTGAAAGATCTTTACGTATTAAATGACTATGAGATACAAGGATACGTATAATCATCACAACACCATAATTCATCTTTGATCTTCAAGAAAATATCCCAAGTCCAATCCATTTCATGTCCCAAAATGTATGATTCCTTTATGTGAAGACTTAAGAACTTGGTAATCTCTATATACTGGTCATAATCGGTTTTGAAGATACATGAATATGCTTAGGAGTCCATACACTAAAAAGGTTCAATGGATTATACGATGAATAAGTACCGAAACTTCAAAAATATTCTTCTAACACATGATGTTTGACTACTAACGAATTTAACTGACTAGATAATCCCAAATCATGATCAAAACGTCCTTCAGAATATTACTAATATTGGTGAAGAATCACCTACCTCAAAGTAGTGAAGAGCACGAAGGAACTTGCAGAAATCCAACACCGAGAGCTTGAACCCCAATATCCAATGATCTACAGTTTTCAACTCGAGCTAGGATAATGATATGAAGGGTTTAGGATGAAGAGAGTGACTCTCTAAGTCCAAGGATTCGGATGTGGGAAGTGAAAAGGCTGAAAATACGAAAAAGGATGCTGTCTTATTTATAGAAAATGGTTATTAGCGCGCGCTAGTCCATATTCATAGCGTGCACTAACGGCTTACTGACTACACTGTACTCAGTATTTAGCATGCGCTATCCTCATATCAGTAGCGTGCGCTACCGCGTTGACTTGGCTTTTTCCCGGAAGCCGTCCAGGTTCATCCCGACATAATCCGACCGAGATCCGCAGCCGATCTCACCTACCGCCCTGTCTCAATCATGCTAACTACGTGTAGCGCGCGCTAAGATTCATACATAGCGTGCGCTATGGATCCAAGTTAGCGTACGTTACTCACAGTCCGGCTGCAAAGGATGCTCAAATACATAGGCTTTGAAGGTCTCCATCATAGGGCCGACCTTGAGCCCTACCTTCTTGGCAGCACGAATAGCATCGGCGTAAGCCACATAGTATGCGAACTCGCCGACGTACCCCACATTAAGGTAGGGATCGGTCTTGATCGCCTTTAACTGCTCCTTCAGCCCCGCAGTCGTCTTGTTCGCATCCGCAAGCTCGGCTACCTTGGCGGCCAGTTCCCACTTTGTCTTCTCCAGCTCACCGTTGAGCCGGTCCGCTGTCGCCTTCAGCCCAGTCACCTCCTCCTGTGAGGCCGCGTGCAACCGACGAGCATCCATCATCTGGTCGCGGAACCAATCGGCCACCTCCTTGGACCGGCCAGCTCTTGCTTCATCCGGTTGAGGTCTTGTTTGGCCCGTTTGGCCGTCTCAATATATTCCTTCTCCATGGCCACGATCCAGTTAGCGAACTCGGCATTCTGGTTCCGAGCAATCTCAAGATACTTGATGGAGGAGAGCAGTAGAGGGTCGCCCCTCATAATCTTTAGCAGCTTGAACGGCCATCGTCGCCGCCTGGAGAGTCAGGGCGAGTGTCGCCTGCATGGCATCACCATACTGCCGACGCGCAATCGCGTCCAGGTCGGTCGTCCAAGCCTTAGGAAGAGAGGTGATGGCCCGGGAGACATAGGGAGGGACGTCGACAGGCTCGCGTGGGGACTTGCTCTACAGGAAATCCAGCACCATCGGCGAGACGTCCAGATCGGCAAGGCGGACCTTGCAACACAAACAAAAAGAAATGAAGGAGTTAGTATATATCCTACACAAATAGCCTAACTCCGAAAGATCAAACCAGTTTTACCTGGCGACCAACTCGGGATCGCGGCCGAAATAGGGCTTGCCTCGAGGAGTTTCGGCCTCGGCAATCACCGCAGTCTTCAGGAAGGCAGCTGAGGGCTTGGACCCCTCTGCCATCGGAACAGCAGAGATAGGTGGTGCGGCAACCGGCGGCTCCAAAATGGATACCTTCGCATCAGCAGTCGGCAGGGGCTCCTCCGGCCTCCACCTCTTGCGGTTGCACTGGAGCTGTTCCTCCTCCCGAGCTTCCGGCTCGACGACCGGCACCATAGTAGGTCTCACCTCGGGGACAGGACGGGACATCATTGCAGGGGCACGACCCGTCTTCTTTCCCTAGTGGAGACGACCCAAAAGACCGGGGTTCGACATTGAGATCTCTTTCGGGGTCTCGGAGTAGTGGGGAAAATAGATATCTGTCAAAGAAGAAATTCAGCTGAGTTAGATGTCCCTTTCAATCAGACGATCGTCATACAAGAAAGTGGAGGTAAAAATTTATACTTGGAACCTTCGGATGGAGAAGAAAGCGAAACAATCGGGCGCCTAACCAATGAGGTTCGTGGTTGACTGTGCGAACGTCGAGATAGGAATCCGGCAGACCGCAAATTCTTTCCCAGACGATCAAAAAGTCGAAAGGAAGGTCGCCGATCGCTGGAACAAGGAAACCTGCAAAAAGGAAACCCAATTAGATCGGTCCAAGATTTATCCGATCAAAGGGAGAGTTAAAACCCTTACTTGGATTCCTCTCCCGAAAACTGGTGGGGATATCCAGCTCTTCCTCTGGCTTATCGCTCGATGCCGACCTCCAAGCTCCGCCGACCCAGCACCATTTTTACAAGTCACCCCAAACTTTGTTCGGCACCCCAAGGACCACCCTACCCATGCGACCCTGGATATGGTAGCCGCCGACCGATCCCTTCTGCGCAGTCAGCTTGATGAGATAGTTCATTTCCAACGCAGAAGGTAGGCGGAACAACCGATGACCGCCAAAGAGCGTCAAGGTGCTAATAATCTGCAGCTAGTCGTTCGGCTTCAATTGGAGCAGCGCCACATTCTAGGTGGAGAGCAGGTATGACATGGCAAACGGCAAGGGGAACCACAGGCCGACCTCTAGGATAATTTTGTTGACGACGACCAAACCCTCGAGAGGTTGGTCGGCACGTTCGTTCTCCGAGGGCACGTGTAGCGAGACGTCAGAAGTGATATGGAATTTCACCCTCCAGCGACTCAAGTCTTTCCTGGTCTCCGAACTCAGAATCTGACCGAGGGTCCACGGGGAGCGGTCCGCGGCCCGAAACGCCGTTCGCTTTACGGGCTCATAGGGGTGGGCGGCAGAATATGCTTCAAAGTCAAACCGGGGACATGGTCCGGCAATCCCCTCCAGAAGACCGGCGAACTCCAAAAAAGCCCGGCCAAACGCTGTTCTGCTCCCAGTACAGCCTCACCGCTTCATCCTCATCCACCGGCGAGCCCCTCTGCCTCGCCGCCGCGTCGGCCTCATTGAAGAGCTCTTCAACCTCCGCGGGCGTGATTCCCGCACGGATGGCCTCAACAGCCGTCTCCATGTGGAGAACCGTGGAGCCTTCTTCCCGGGCGGGCGAAGTCGCGGCGGCAGAGGAGCTACCAACCTCATATGCTTGGGATCCTCCTCCAGACATGTTTCTAAGAGAAAAGGGGGGAGAAAATTTTTGTTCTTACCTAGAAAGAAAGTTGGTCGGCACAGGAATCTTCAAAGAAATTCGGCAAAGTCTCGTCTAAAAAGCAAGGGCACATAAAGAGTTGAACTGAAGTGGCCCTAGCCCCTTTATAGGCGAGTGCGGGGACCTCTGTGCAAATAGACGGAATCCCGGGGGCTGAAGTGCAACCGTCGGGGGGGACACATTAAATGCAGCCCTCGAAACCTGCGTATGCGTCGTTTTGAGGGCACGCCAGACGACAGGTCTGACAAAACCGTCGGACTCCCCCAAATGGAGCGCGGCGCATGTCCCTGCAACGTTTCGAAAGCCCGCCTCCATTTCCCGCTATTTCCAGCGCCAAAGGAGATCGTCCAGATTTGAAATCAGTTCGTCCAGGCGACGATTGTCTTTGTCATAAACAGATGAGTCAATCGTCTAAAGCAGGCGATCGCCAACAGTTCCACCTCACCCCACGTTTTCAACATCGGAGCGAGCTGGGGGGAAATTGTTATGCGGCGATTTATACGCCTCGATGGCAATCGGCATAATGGTCAGGAGCCAGCCTAATAAGACAGATGCTGGGCAAGCATCTAGCGGTCGACATCCAAGGCGATCGTCTATTGGCATCTAGCGATCGCCTATTATGTTCAATTATAGACAATCATCTCGTGCCACGTATGAATCTGACATCCGTCAGAGTCATCGAAGACCGAATCTCGGACGAAGACCCACATGCAGATCCGCAAAAGGCGCCGCAAGATAAGGCCTTTTTTACCCCAGCCTGTCACCACCTTCACACCTACCGACAAGCCCGCCGAAAGGTACAAAGTGGGTCTTCCCCAGACAGCGACTCAGGACGCATGCGGACTTCTCATTGGCTCGCACATGTGTCTGCCAGCGGCAGCCTCGGACTTTAAGGAAACAGTCCCACATGATGGGACGACCGCCCACCTTATTCTAATATAGAATACGGCGGTCACCCGCGATCGCCGGGGAGGATCTAACAATCTCTTCTACTATAAATAGAAGGCCTCCAACAATGGCCTAAGGACAGTGAAATCCATCCACGAACACAGTACACCAAAAAGCAAGAGCTCACAGAGCATCATATCTGGTTCTTCCGGCAATCTTCATTCTCTATAGCTAAGATAACTAGAGTCCTTACACTCATTGTAATTGCACAACATTAATATTTGTACTCCAAAGTATTTGTATTAATAACATCTCGCGAGAGAATTCAAGCCCGAGACTAACAACCCCGGCAAATCTTATGTTATTTACTTTCCTACGGAAGTGTTCTCGCACTTGTTTGTTACTCGACCATTCCAGCAATATCATCTCTGGATAATATTTTGGGTAACAATACACCTCTTGATCGAAAACCCGTGGATGCCTCAACAACTCTCGAGCTGTCTATCACTTTCCAATCAAGAACCCGTGGATGCGTTTACAGTCTCTTTACTTTCAATAACCTCGTTCAAGAAAGCAACCCCGTACTCAAACTTTAAAGACAAGAGTTTTTATCTTCTCGAAATAAAGAGCTTCCCAGAATATGACAGTTTAGGCTTTGCTCTTTCACGATGCTATAGATCTCTTTGATAGCTTTGTTTGCTTTGATTACTTTGTTCGCTTGTAAGTATTGTTCACATCGTACTTTGCTCAATTCATATCTTCAAGTATTTATAGAGCGATCCTTTGAGTTTCATTCATAGCCGTTGCATTTGTTGTAACAAATCCGTCTGCTGGAGAGTGGACTTCTTTGTTTATCTTATCATTTTGTTGCACGGCTTCCCTTTTCATTTCTGACCGTTTGAAAGACTTTATTTGTTAGCGCCATTATTCTTTATTAGAATAATCATAAGTCTTCAGAATACGGATCTCAAGGAATATTTTATTCCTAGCTTTCCGGGAATCTTTTCAGTTTGTCTCCGTACATCTGCATGTGGCTTTCCGTAATTGTTGACTTTTAACGCTTGCTGACGTGGACTGAGTTACTTGGACTTGGCTAATATCTCTTGACTGAGAACTTATCTGATATCTCTTGGTCAAACCTGTCTGATGTGCGGTCAACCTTCTCTGATATATCTTGGTAGAAGTTATCTGAGATAAAATTCTCTGCTCTGATGACTGAAGTTCTCTGACCTGATGAATATTCTCTAATGGTCAAACTTCAGCTGATATTTATGTTTACCATTTCTCTTCTGATAACTCGACTGCAGATAGGTTTTGGTCAAACCTCTCTGATATTCTGTGTTGACCGAAACTTTTCTGATGTAGCGTCTTTTAAGAACTTAACTGCAACTTGGTTTTGGTCAAACCACTCTGACGTTTTGCGTTGACTAAAACGTCTCTGATAATGAACTTGCTTGAAAACTTCTCTGATAAATGGCAGTTCTATACTTAGTCGATTTTCTACTGATCAACATTTGATCAAGACTTGACCTAATTTTTTAAAGCCTGTAGAAGATACTCATTTGGTTCTTCTTTATAATGCCAAGTATTTAGAATATACATTTGGATAATTAACAATAAAAAGATGACATCATCAAAATCTAACAAGTATTCCTAACAAATTCCCCCGATTTTGATGATGGCAAAACTAAAGTATTTCAAATGTAAAAAAGTCTGCACAAATTGAAGTGCAAGACACAAGTAAAACTCAGTCTGTTTGAGACAACTAGTGGTTGTCATTCATGTGATTGTTATAAAATCTTATTGATGTTTTACATTACAGTGCGGTTGAATGAAAAAAATACAATTAAAAATTACAAGTATTACAAAATTACACGTAAATTACAAAGTAAAAATTACAAGTAAAAAAAAATTATCTTCCTCCCCCTCTTCCTTTTCCTCTGACTCTGGCTGGAGGGAGTGTCTTCAGTGGTTTGGCTCCAATTGGTCTTTTGGTTACTGGGGCTAACCTATATTTTTTTTTGATAACCAATGAAGCAAACTCTTGCTGCTCTGGAGTTGTGAAATTATTTTCCATGCAAAGTTCTCTGATTTCTTCCTGAAGAGCCATCTCATCAAGTTCATTGTTCATCAGGGTAGGTGCTTCTTTAGGTCTAAAATCAGGAATTCTTGGATAGGCATTGAAGTTCTCTACAGCATACTTCCTCAAAACTGCCAAGAGTTTGGAAAGTTCATATCCATGAAGTTGATAAATGTCTGCTGTGGGGAG
The DNA here is from genome assembly GCA_033398695.1 of Orobanche coerulescens. Classification (NCBI taxonomy): domain Eukaryota; kingdom Viridiplantae; phylum Streptophyta; class Magnoliopsida; order Lamiales; family Orobanchaceae; genus Orobanche; species Orobanche coerulescens. The sequence continues at coordinate 28,637,594 of CM065808.1, read as the reverse complement.
CAGTCTTTATCATGAAGCATCTCCCAGAGATAGTACTTCTCTATGAACTGCTTCCTAACACTTCCCCACATTGGTGCTGCCTCTACAGGTAGGTTCTCTTCAACATATTGAAGTTCCATGCCTTCCCATTGATACCTCACCTCAGGTTTATATCATGTTCTCTTCCCTTTTGGATGCAGGTGGGTCTGATGGTGCAGCAGGTTCTTTTCTCTTGAGGTGGGAGGTTCCTCCCTGTAGAAGAGGGAGGTCTTCTCTGGCCATCAACTCTTCTCTGCCTTCCCCCTGCCTGATGTCTTCCCTTTTGCCTTTATCTTCCTCCTTTTTGCCAGCATCAATGATAGTGGTCCTCTACCCTTGACATGAAGTCAGACATGCTAAGAGGCATTCTGTTGTTTGGGGGTGTTGTGGAAGGTTCCTTCTTGTTGATCAGGGTATCCATCTTGGCATCTAGGCACTGCAGTTCAGGCTTGACTTCAGTTGCTAGAAGCCTGGCAACTGTTTCTTCAACAATGCCTCTGATCAGCTCAGCGATATTTGGGGGTAGATGATACATAGGTCTCTCTGCATGAACAAAATTTTCTCCTGAATCCTCTTGTGCAGTTGGTCTCTGAGCAATGGATTTCTCGGAAGAGACCTATCTATCAGCTGGCGCTTGATTGGATGGGGTCTTCTCAGGAGTTCCTGATTTGCCACCTGATAAGTCCTCGTCTACAGGGGACTTTTTCTTCTTCTCTGCAGATGACTTATTGTTTTCAGAGGGGGTTTTCTCAGGCTGTTCCCCCTGGTTTTCTGCTTCAGCTTCTGGAACTTGATCAGGTGATTTTTGACCCTGATCCTCATCTTCATCTCTTCTTTCTTCTTCATTCTTTTCTTCATATTTTTCTCCTCATCATCTTGCTCCTTCTCCTCTTTCTCTTCAACTTCTTCTTTTTCAACTTCATCTATTTCTTCTTTCTCGACTCCTTCTTCTCCTTTTTATGTATTATCCTTTTCAACTTCTTCAATTCTGATTTCTTTTTCTTCTTCTCCTTCTCTTATCTCTTCCTTTTCAACGTGATCATCTTTTCCAAGGGTTTTTCCTAGAGAAACACCCTCCATGATGTGAAGGATGAACTGGTCCATATTTTGTTTAAAATGGGACATGAACCAGTTCTCCTGAAGCAACAATAGAATATCTTTCTCTTGACAGAAGAGCATGAGAAGTTGCTCAGTTGCCTGGGGGTGTTCCCAGGTACTTCTCTCAACGAACTCTTTTAATTGAGTGAAGGAAAGAGATTTTAAGTCCTTCCACTCGTCAAATATATCGATAAAGGAAAACTTAAGAGCTTATTGTTTGAACAACTTTAATTGATCTGCATTTAGGTTCAGAGCATTGTTCTCCCTGAGGTTTAGGGAGTATCCAGCTTCTGGTATCTCAATTGTTTCTTCTGCTTCTTCCTCTTCTGTCATGCTAGGTAGAGTGAGAACGGGAACGATTTCAGCCATCAGCTCTGATTGATCTAGCTGATCTGATGACTGATCTTCAACAAAAGCAGGTGCAAGTGCAGGTGAAATGATGATATGCATCACGGCTGAAGGTTCTTCAAATGGTGCAGGTGCAAGCCATCTTATTATCTGCACTGCTTCTTCTTCAACTTCAAGTGGCTGGTCCTCCAATTGTCTCTTCCTTTTGGGGGACTTATCTGTAGATGAGGTGATGTGTAAAGCCCCCTCTTCTGTAGATAGCTTCCTTTTTGATAGCTTGGAAATAGGTAGGTTGTCATCATCGGACTCATCTGCAGGTAACTCTTGCATTTTAGCTGCAGAGGGGGTTGATGTTATCTCCTTTGCAGGTAACTTTTGGGAGGTTTGGCCAGCTGCATCAGAGTGGACTTCATCTAAGTCCATAGGCGCTCTGAAGGGAGAAGTTCCATTTGTCATCTCCCTCAAGATTTTGGCTGCCTTCCTCTGATCGCCTAGTTTCTTCAAAGTCTCTATGTCCAGATGACCAAGTCTCTTGCTGACATGGAATGTGTCTGTAGCTCCCTTTGCCTTTCATAGAAACTCTAAGATCTAACTGATCTGGGTTCCATAGGCAAGCTTCTGTCTGAATTTCTTCTCTTATTCGTTCCAACTCACCTTGTTTACCTCTCGGACTAACTGCCTGTAGATATAGTCAGGCCAGTTAATCCGTTGTTGCTGGATAAGCGATCCCATCACAACAATTTGGCATATGATAACTGATCATAACTACCGGCCATGCCCATGACAATCTTATTAGTGATGTCAAGGATGTATCTGTAGTCCTTCTTCAGGTCGCCTCTCTTCGCTGTAAATTTGACCTTGTTGGGTTGTTCTGGTAATTTAATCTCATACCAGGTTTGAACAGATCTTCGTTTTAGGGCTTCGACTGCAATGCCCCTATTCTCCATCTTGAATGCGTCAGCAGTTGTCTGAGGCGTGATGTTGATTTCTTCTCCAAAGATCGAGCTAGTGATACAGTGCTCCGTGACTTGTGCTTCTTTGAAAAAGCAAATGACGGTCTCCTTGAACAACTGCTTCGGGTTGATGTCTAGGAAATGGTAGATACCATTTTTCTTCATCATGCGGATAACATGGCTCATTTCTCCAGTGCTGCCATGTTTGCCTCGAGCAATCCTTCGAAATCGACCACGATACTGAAGATGATTTTCTCCTTCACCATATTTAGGTTAACTCCTTCGAAATACTGAGTGGAGGCCATTTCTGCAAAAAAAAATAAGCTTTTTAATTGAGTGCAGTGAATATTCAGAGGTTTTTTTTCTTGCTTTTGACAACTAGGGTTCTTTAGAGCTTGAAGATGGTAAAGTTTGTGAAATGATTCCGCCGCCTTAAATACCCAGTTGAAAAGACTCTTTGAATTTTAATAATTAAATAATCAAGCAGCGGTCCGATTTTTGATAAATAAGGAGTGATGGTTAAAATTTGACTGGACGTCGTGGAGGTAGTGTGATCATGTGTTTATCCACGTGTAAATAAATAATTAAGTCGGTCTAAGAGTGAGAAACTTAGCTGGTTAACCGTTTGACTTGTTGTTTGTTCTGCATCAGGTAAGTTGTGTCGCCTGTGGTTGATGTCAGTTAACTTTTCTTTGTCTGGTCTGATCTGGTAGCTTTCTCGCCTAGTCTCCACATCAGGTAGCTTTCTACATCAGGTAGCTTTTCTGGTTTGATCTCCACATCAGGTAGATTTTCTGCATCATGTAGCTTTTCGCTGTCTGGTCTGATCATCATGTAGCTTTCTTGTCTGGTTTAGATCAGATGACTTTATTCATCTTCAGATCAGATAACTTTTCTCGTCTGTACCTGATTCCCAATCTAGTAGACCAAGTTCCCTGCTTAGCTCCAGAAACCTTTCTTCTGGTTAAGGTTTTTTGAATATGTCAGCAATTTGGAACTCCGTGCTGACTCTTTCCACTCTAACTCTCTTGTTTAGCACATGGTCTCTGATGAAAAGATGTTTGAAATCTATGTGCTTTGCCAATACTTGATTGTTTGTTATTGCAATTGCACTGTTGTTGTCAGACCAGATTGGAACTTCATTTGCTACGATGTTGTAGTCCCTTAGCTGTTGTCTGATCCATAGAATTTGTGCACACAGCAACCTGCAGCTAGGTACTCTGACTCAGTTGTGGAAATTGAGTTGGATACCTGCTTCTTGCTGAACCATGATATAAGTCTGGTTCCTAGGAATTGGCACATTCCACTGGTGCTTTTTCTATCAATCTTGCATCCTACAAAGTCTGCATTTGAGTAGCCTGATAACTCAAAATTATCATCCTTGGGATACCATAAACCAACATTGATTGTGGACTTAAGGTATCTGATTATCCTCTTAGCTGCGTCCTGGTGAGACTGCTTCGGCTTTGACTGAAATCTTGCACATACTCCCATTACATATGAAATGTCAAGTCTGCTTGCAGTGAGGTATAGAAGTGATCCAATAAGTCCTCTGTAGTGGGTTGGATCCACTGAAATACCTCCTTCATCTGCATCAAGGTGTAGGGATGTGCTCATTGGTACTCTTGCTAGTTTGGCTGAATCCATGCCAAATCTTTTGATTAAATCCCTTGTATATTTAGCTTGATTGATGAAGATTCCTTTGTCCATTTTCTTGACTTGCAAACCAAGAGAGAAACTTAGCTTTCCCATCATACTCATCTCAAATTCTCCTTGCATGAGACTTGAGAATTTTCCAGATAGCTCAGTATTTGTTGAGCCAAATATGATGTCATTCACATATATTTGAACAAGCAATATGTGGTCTTCATGTTCCACTCTGAAGAGGGTCTTGTCCACCTTTCATTTGCTGAATCCATTCTTTTCCAGAAACACAGATAGTGTCTGTTGGCCACTAAGTATACTGGATACAGCTTGGAAAGCGTTTTAAACAACAGGCTGTACTGATTTTAAATCTGAATGCGTAGTGGAAGTCTTAAATACAGTAAGTTGCCGTGGATACAGCAACTCGATGTTCAGTGTATACTTAAATAATCACAGTTAAATGAAACAGTAAGAGTTGAAGGTAAATAACACAGTATTTAAGTGGTTCAAGGTAAACCCCTCTACGTCCACTGGTCCTCCACACAGGAGTAAAAAGGTTTATTATAATTACTGCGTACACAACTACGTAATTATAACAATACTAATAAATATATCGTTCACACAGATTGATGTAAAGATCTTAGCTTTAACCGTTCAATAGATTGGTTTGAGCTAATGCTTGACTGACTTCTTCACACACAGTTCTGAAGCTTCGTCTTCTTCGATGCAAATCCTTCACACACAGTTCGGGAGAAGCAAAGATTCTCAGTCCACATTGGGCTGATGGGTTTGTTCAAAGATTAGAACGAGGTTGAACAACATCTATGACTTTCTACATTGTAAGTTGATGATGTGTTGTTCAAGAGTTGAGCATTGTATATCTTTGTGTATATGAATAGCAGTGTGCTTTGGAGATATGTTTTGCTCTGATGAATATGATGTAAGCTTTTGATAACGTTGGTATTGGTAACTGATCTTCAACGCCTTGAGGAGATATATATAGTCTTCTGACAATATATCCGTTGAGATAAATCCGTTGAGAAAGATTCCGTTCCAACGGGAATAAAACATGATCCGGATTTTGCGCTTGTTTGAAGATATTTTGACTTGCAGTATTTAAATACTTTATCCTTTAGTATTTAAATAATTCTTTATCAACGGGACTTGACTTCTAGTGAATACTGAAGATTCCTTCTTTGTCCTGTTGAGAGCTGTATGGAAGGATTACGTATTTATCAATTCGAGACAGCTTCCATACTTAGTCTTTATGAGACTTCTTTGCTGAATGGTAGATTCCTCTGTATACTGGATCTACGAAAGGTCTTCGTTACAGTTTGACTTTATCGATCAGCTTATCGATACATTTTCCTTACTGTATGTAGGATTGGCATATTGTCAAAACATCATAACACTATAACTCGATACAGGGATTGTTTATCCTGACTGTTTCGATACCGGGCATTGTTTATTCTAATAGTTTCAGATAAGGATTGTTATCCCAACAATTTCCCCCTTTTTGACAATTTGCTAAGACTTAAATCTTTCAAGCTTTCTTGATGATGCCAAAACCTTCTTCATGAAGCAAATATCCTTCTTGATGACTTCGGGCGGATATCTTGGTCTTCTGTCGAATGATCTGGCTTTCAGCAACTTAGTCTAATTTGTGAACTGCTCGCAGGCGAGTTCGATACAGCTAAGAGTTTTTACAGCTTAAGCTTATGTTTGGCGCGCAGGCACAATCTTACAATGTATTCTAGATGCATGCAACTGAATCTATGAACTGTTCGCAGACAAGTTCGAACAGCTTAAATTTTTAAACAAGTTCCTATACTTGTGATTAACTTCAGCAATTTAAAATTAAATTACGTAATCACACAATAACACAGTAGATTACGAGTTGTAATCTTTCAAGACAGGCAAAAATTTTATTGATACAGAAATAGAGTAAAAAGATTGTTGTTTTGAAAGAAAAATTACAATCAAACAAAAATACATGGATTTCGGCTTCTATAATCCGAGTGTCTCCATGGCCTCTTATCGGGATCATTCACGGTTCCACGCCACCAGTGCTGTAGGGAGTCATTGCCTCGATCTAAATAGATTGCTCTACCATCGTATGATTTATCAAAGGCAAGAATCCAGTCTTCTGGGTGGGTGATCTGATCTCCTCTTCTATGCTTGGATATCATTTCAACTTGGAGATGAAGTTTTCCTTCTTCTAACATCTTCGTAAATTTATCTGCAGCCTCTGCTAATGTTTTATAACCTTTGAAGATGGCGGATTCCGTGACGAGTTTAACAAAATATCTCATCAGTTCATTTTTCCTCCATTGCTTCACTTCTTCAGCAGTGGGATGGCGGCTGGTTGGGAGACGAATTTCAGAAGGTCTTTGGATAATGCTTTTCCATGGGACATTGGGGTCATGAAACTCAGGTCGAGAACCTGAAATCTTGTAATTTTGAGAGGGAGCAGCTAATTTGTTCAGCTCTGCGGTAATGCTGTCTTGAGCAGCATTAAATTCCCTTTCGTGCTGAAGCCTTGTTCTTCTTGCAGCTTCTCTTGCTTCTTCCCCCTTTTTGGCGTCATCAAGACGTCCTAGGATCTCTAGTGCGGCATCCTGTTTCGTCTCAATGTTTGACATTCTCTCGAAAAGGGAGGAGAGCACTTGCGACATATCTTTGATATTCTTGTCATGGGCGCGCAGATGAGAAGTTGTTTCGATCATGGCTGCTGCTGTCTTGGCCTCAGATATGCGAGTTTTAGATTCCTCTTCTCTCAGGATCTTTTCTTGCTTCTCTTGCAGATTGGATAGCGCCTGTTTGAAGACATGTGGCAGGACAGTGAAGGCTTCGACAACATGAGAGACTTCATGCCTTAAACCAGTCATTTCTTCAACTGCCGATGTGTGCATCCAATCTAAAGCTTTTTCAACTGAGTGAAGGGCATTCACTGCATCCTGAATGAATACTATTTGGAGGCTAAGAGCATGCAATCTCTCTTTATTAGCTTCAGTGAGAGGAGAATCCGGCTTGGCAAATTCTTCTGATCCATTCAACCTTCTCAAATTCACGTCAGGGCGTGAATTGAGTTGGACATCCTCAGGTGTCGTACCGTCATCGGATTCCAAAACGGTTGGTGGGGCGGGAGCAGCTGGTGTGGGTTCGGCGGCAGGAGGTGCTGTATCCTTTTGTTCCGAATAGATGTCTATATACATGGGTACAGGAGGGACTGATTCCTCCTGGTGTCCCTCAGCTTCCGCCTGTTCCGGCAGAGGGACTGATTCCTCTTGCTGGACGGCGCGTGATTCTTCTTCTTCTTCTACAGCAGGCTCGGGTGCCTGTTCCGAAATGAATGGTTGATCCTTCACTATAGGAGGGACTGATTCCTCCTGGTTGGGATTAATTTCTTGCTGATGCGAGGGTGGCTCATCACGGCTTGATGTACCTTCACCATCTTGTTGAGCTCGGGGGACATCTCTTTCCTGAGCCTTCTCATGGCTCATTCTCAGACCTGCCTGAAAGGCATCATCGTCGTCGTCTGAGTCGTGGTCTTCTTTTGGATCTTGGGGAGAGTCCTCGGACTTATCTTTTCCTTTCCGTCTGGCATCTGATTTGTGCAAGAGATGGCTTTGAATTAACGATTTGCAACAAAGATTATCCCATTGGATCAGGGCCTCAACATTTGTCGAGTCCGTCACTTCCAATACAAATCTTTCTTCATCGCTCCAATTGTATAAGGTGTCGTAAGGATCTAGCCGGAAGCTTTTCCATTGAAGGAATCGTTCATAAGCCTGATCAATTTGCACAGACAGAAGGGTTGCATTGATAATCGAGTCCGGCGAGGGACTTCGTACAAGATTTATATCCGTTGTATCGATGGGTTCCTCTACATGTGTGGGATCCTGTATGGAAGAGGGATTCCTTACAGGGAATGGTGCCCCGAAGGAAGGTGGATCCTGTACAGGTGTGGAATCCTGCATAGGAGAGTTAGCTGTTGGCTCCAAAGGGGTAGCCGACTCGCTAGAGTCTTCTAAGTTGGCAGATGTCCTTTCATCCCTCGTTGCCGCCAAAGGCTCGGGATTTACTGTCGAGACAGTAACGGGCATCTCTTCCACAGGGGTTGGGCCCTGGGGTAATTCAACGGTGGGTTGCGCCACAATAGAAGCATCCTCGGAGATTTTGGTAGATTTAGCTTTTAGGCCTCCTTAGCTTCCTTTTTGGCTTCTCAGCAGCAACTGGAGTCTTTCTGTGAGATCTATTGCGTTTCTTGGAAGATTCCACACTCTGGGATTTCGAAGAAACATCCCTTGGATCTTCATAAACGGGCATACTGCGGACTTTTGGTTGGTTGCAGACCAGGGTGCTATGGTTAAAAGCCGAAGGCTTGACGCCTCCTAAGTAGATTCGGGAACTTATTTTCTTAGCATCTGCAGATTGTGGTAATCCGCATTTCATCAAGATGTAGTTCAAAAACAGACCAAGCGATTTCTTTTGTGACGCAAGTTTCGACACTTCTTCCTGCAGGCGCTTCAGAATTATCTGGCACCAGTTGACCTTTTCACAGTTCATGATCGCTACCATCATCCTAAATCTAAGGTTTGTGCACATTTCAAATGCACTAGTGTGATTCTCGATGATTCTGCAACAAAAGTCATGCAAGTACACGTATGGCAAACAGAAATTCTTCTTGTGACAGGTGGTGTGAACAGATTCAACAAAAGTGGATCCTGTGAACAGGCCATAGTACTTGGTCAACAGCTCTTGAGACCCAAAAGTCTCAAGTTCTTCCATGGTCAGGCCATCAGCGGGCAGCCTAAAGATTTTCTGGAGAAGATCTCGGTCGATGCAGATCTCCACTCCACGAATAACAGTGGTGATGTCAGCGACGTGGCCTCCCTGGGCCAGTGACAGAAAATGGACGGCAGCGTTGAGGTAGAGATCCTCAACCAAATGGACGTCGTATTTCTCGGCGGTGTGGCTTCCAAGGCGGTAGAGGCCTTGCTGACGTATCCTGGTGATGATGAACTCCATGGGTTCGACGTCATTTGTTTCAGCGAGAATTCGTTTGATGAAAATAGATCTGGAGAAGATCCGTCCGTCAATGATGTTCGAGGCTTTCTTGGGGGCGGTGGCAGAGGTCTGAGCAGACGCCATTGATGAATCTCAAGAAAAAGGTGAAAGAGATTAAGAGAAATTTGCAGTAAAACGCAAAGAAAACTTGTAGGCTGTATTTGCTTGAGTACTCTTAAATTATGCAGAAAGCGTAAAGAGTCTCAAATGGTAGTATCAGTCCTTTTATAGTGGGCGGCGAGAAGGGTTTCTCAGAGAACGAATGGTCAGATTTAAGGGATGGGAACCGGTTTTTGAAATGAACGGTCATGATGGACTTTGTATAACTGGTACACTTTATCCATCGAATTTTAAAATAGTAGCAGGTCCCACTTCTGACATTTGTTGTTACCCTCAATGCCTGAAACAGCGGTATTAAACATTAAAGAATTTGAAGACATCGCGGCTTTTGAAATTCAGTTGTCGAGATGTCGTGTAAGGCATTTAATGTAAATGACGTTTGACATGAAAACAGGGCACGTGGACAAAAATTATTTATAAAATGAAATATTATAAAATATTATATATACTGAATCGAGATCCTATAGTATCTGCTGTCTCCGCGACGATACAGCATTCCCCCTTAAAAGATACATATAGGTTTTAATTCCATACAGCAACTTTTAGATTAATGCTGTATTCATGGGTCATACTGTATTCCCCCTTAATTATTGCACACGTCAGCTGTAGGATGATTCATATCACTTTGTTCACTGAAGTGTTGTATTGACGGTTCTGAGTGTACAAATAATTAATGGTGGATACTGTATTCTTGGGTCTTACAGCATTCCCCCTCAATTGTTGAGTAAAAGCAGTGAATACTTACAGGGAATCAGACTGTAGCAATCCCAATTCTTGTCGAAGCATGTTGAATCTTGCTGTGTCGAGAGGCTTGGTGAAGATGTCGGTCAACTGAATATATGTATGAACCTTTTCTAGCCGAACATCCTTATTCTCAACATGATTCCTTATGAAATGATGCTTCATGTTGATATGCTTAGTGCGCGAGTGCAGGACAGGATTGTGCGATATAGCAATTGCACTCGTGCTATCACACATGATTGGCGTTTCCCTGGCTTCAATTCCATAATCTGACAACTGCTGCTGCATCCAAAGAATCTGCATACAGCAACTTCCAACACCATAGTACTCTGATTCAGCCGTGGAAAGTGAGTTTGCCAATTGCTTCTTACTGAACCAAGAAACAAGTCTAGGTCTAAGGAAGTGACAAGTTCCACTTGTACTCTTCATATCTATCTTGCAGCCTCCGAGATCCGAGTCGTTGTATCCAACTAAATCGAATCCGCCTTCTTTAGGATACCACGGTCCTACATCGACTGTTCCTTTGATGTACTTCAGGATTCGTTTAGCTGTATTGAAGTGTGATTCCTTAGGTGCTACTTGATATCTCGCACACACTCCAACAGTAAACTGGATATCGGGCCTGCTAGCCGTTAGGTATAGGAGTGAGCCAATAAGCTTCCTGTAGGGTGATTGGTCAATCGACTTTCCAGCTTCATCAACACTAATTTGCACGGAAGTGCTCATGGGAGTTGGCGATGATTTGGAAGTGTTCATTCCAAATTTGTTGAGAAGCTCGTTGATGTATTTTTCCTGGTTGATGAAGATCCCTGTAGGCAACTGCTTTACCTGCAAACATAGGAAATAACTAAGTTCTCCCATCATACTCATTTCAAATTTACTTTGCATGAGATGAGAGAAACTTTGACACAAAGCAAGGTTAGTTGAACCAAATATAATATCATCTACATATATTTGAACCATTAAAAGGTCATCGCCTTCCTGTATTTTGAACAAGGTTTTGTCCACAACACCTTTCTCAAATCCATTATTGGTTAGATACTGGGACAGGGTCTCAGACCATGCTCTAGGGGCTTGTTTAAGTCCATACAGTGTTTTCCTTAGCCTGTAAACTAAATCGATTCCGTCTGTGTTGGAAAACCCTGGTGGTTGTTCAACATAAACTTCTTCGGCAAGGTCTCCATTTAGGAATGCACTTTTGACGTCCATTTGATATACAATGAAGCTCTTATGGGTGACAAAGGCTAAAAATATCCTAATGGCTTCTAGTCTGGCTACAGGGGCAAATGTTTCATCATAGTCTATGCCTTCTTCCTGTCTATAGCCTTGTGCGACTAGTCTGGATTTGTTCCTTATGATCGGTCCATTTCGATCCTTCTTGTTTCTAAATACCCATTTGGTTCCTATAACCGATTGATGTGTAGGTCTGGGTACAAGATACCATACATTGTTTCTTTCGAAACCGTTTAGCTCTTCTTCCATAGATGTTATCTAATGAGAATTATTAAGAGCGTCTATGGTAGAAACAGTTTCGGACTGGGCTAAGAATACAGCAATAGTGCACATGTTGAGTCTTCTAAGCTCAGATTGGGATTTCCATTCAGGAAATGGTGATTTCTCAGTATCTAATTCTTCTTGTGCACACAGTACATTTCCTTATGTACTCTGTATTCTCCTACGGGTAGAAACACCAGCATCTATGTTTCCAATGATCAGCTCTTGCGGGTGATCTCTCAACCATCTTCGGTCGGGTTCTAATTCAGGGTCCCGTACTGTATCGAGAGTTTCTATAGATACAGCTTCAACTTGTACAGCACCGGCGTCATCTACTTCGATTCTTACAATTGCGGGGTTGATTTCTAGGTCAACAATAGGTTCTATGAGAGTTGGTGGATCTAAGATGGAGAGTTGTTGGATGTTCTGAGTAACAGCCTCCTGTAGGGTCATGGTGAGGTTCGTCGAACACTACATGAATTTATTCCTCGATCGTCAGCTTCCTTTTATTGAAAATCCTGAAAGCTTTGCTGACGGAAGAATATCCTACAAAAATTCCTTCATCTGACTTCTCATCGAAGGTTCTAAGTTGATCCTTCCCATTATTCAACACATAACACCTGCATCCAAAAATGTGAAAGTATGAAACTAATGGAGTTTTGTTGTTCTATACCTCGTATGCTATTTTGTTGTGGTGCTTGTTGATGATACAGCGGTTTTGAGTGTAGCATGTTGTATTGGTTGCTTCACCCCAGAAATGCTGTGGCAACTTGCTTGCGGCAATCATTGTCCTCGTCGCTTCTTTCAGCGTCCTGTTCTTTCGCTCGGCAACACCATTATGTTGAGGTGTATGGGCAGCTGAGTATTCGTGTTGTATCCCATTCTCCGAATAGTACTGCTATATAAAGCGGTTAGTAAATTCTGTACCTCTGTCGGAACGAATGGATATGATACTCAATGCCTTTTCATTTTGAAGCTTTCTCAGGAGCTCGGGCAACTTTGATGTTGTGTCCTTCTTCTTGCTTAGGAAAATTGTCCAAGCATACCTGGAGTAATCATCAACAACAACAAGGCAGTATTTCTTACCTCCCAAACTTACTGGGTCGACAGGACCATATAGATCCATGTGTAGCATCTCCAGCACTATGTGGGTTGAAAGGTAGGATTTGCTCTTCAGGGTGGACTTGATTTGCTTGCCTTTCTGACATGGTCCGCAGACACTGTCCTTTTTGAATCACATATTTGGCAATCCTCTTACCATTCCCTATTTTGCGAGCTTGTTGATCGTCTTGAAGTTAACATGAGACATCCTCTTGTGCCATAACCAGCTTAGATCTGCAGTGCCTTTGGCAACAAAGCATGGAATAGAGGAGCTCATAGCCTTCCAGTCAGCAATATACATGTTACCTGATCTGCTTCCTGTAAGCACAACTTTTTTGGTCTGGATGTTCTTGACTCTACAGCGATCTATATAGAATTTCACCGAGAACTGTTTATCATAGAACTGGCTAATACTAAGTAGATTGAACTGTAAGCCTTCAACATAAGCAACATCGGTGACTTTGAATTTTCCTACAAGAAGGTTTCCTTTCCCTCTTGTTCTTCCTTTAGATTTATCACCGAAGCGCACTTTTGGACCGCGACCTTCTATGAAATCTGATAGCTTGCTTCTATCTCCGGTCATGTGTCGAGAGCATCCACTATCGAAGTACCAGATGTCCTTCTCTTGGATGTCCTGTATACAAAGAGATTAAGTAGATTTAGGTCCCCTTTGATTTTTGGGTCCATGAATGTTAGTGCCTTTTGGTACCCATACTTTCCTGACAGTAATTGGTCTATTGTAGTTCATATTTGGTACAGTGTTGCGGTATCTATGTGGGGCATATACGTAGTCGCTATAACCATGATAACTGTTATGCATTTAAAATTCAGGGTTATTATTATTAGTCCAGTACGAGTGCCGTCTTGGAGGTGGAGCCATTTTCTTTGGCCTTACAGCTTGCCTTCTGGGTCTCCAGTTGGATTCCCAATGCTGTTGGTGATACTGCGCGGACACTTGCTGTCTCGATGGATAATGCGGCTCCTGTATCCACTACCTAGGCGTGCTGTACTGACAGTACTGCCGTGCGGGCCTTTGGTATTTGGATACAGTCTTCTTTCTAAACGGCTGTTGGTGTTGTTGATATGCTCGGGGAGCATGCTGTTGCGTGCGCCTTACAGGTTGGAACAGCTTATGATTCAACTGTCTGGAATAGGATTGCGGGGGCGGAATGGCAGCCTTCGCTTTTTGCGGTGCAGCAGGTTCCTTCACAGGACTAGGGGTATCTTTCGATACAGAAATGTGTTCCACACTCTTGACGAACACAGTACTAGTTTTCCCTTTGTTTGAACATGAGCTGTATCCTAAGCCACTTTTATCATGAGCATTTTGCCCAGTGCTCAGAATTTCTTCCATTCTTTTGGATGATTTCTCGAAAGATTTCAGAATGGTCTCAAGTTCATCTTCTCGTTTTTCGAGAGTTTTGACTTTGGCTTGAAGTAGAACGAAATCATTTGTCTTGCTCTAATTGTGAGTTTTAACCTCAGTTAGTTCATGAGCAAGTTGATGATTGCTCTCCATGAGTTTTTCATAATCGACTTTGCTGGTTTCACAATCAATAGACATATTTTCATAATTTATTTTCAGCAAGTCATTTTCATCTTTCAGCTCTAGGTTGGACAGTTGGAGCTGTATATTCTCATTTTTCAGTGTCTCATGGGCCTTTTGAATATTTTTAAACTCATTCATCATGTTTTCAAAAGTATGAGATGCATTGGCAGTAATGATTGAGGTTAAGCTTACCTCATCGTCGCTTTCTTCACCTTCCGGAATGTCCTTGGCCATAAAGCACATATGTGCTTTATCATCGAACTCATCGTCAGATGAATCACTATCAGTGACCATCTGAAGACATTCTTCGGATTTGGATGGTGTGGGGGAGGCTTCTGATTCTCCGATCAGGGCCTTAAGCTTATTTTTCCAAGCACGACTTCGTTCATCTCTCTCTTGTTGCTCGGCCTCCGGCAACCTTTGAACTTTGCATAATGTCCTGGTTTCCTGCAATTATAGCACAGGTTAGAATCACCAGATAAAGTTTCGATACTTACCTTGTGGATAGGTTTGGGCCTGTAGGGAGTCTTTCCAGACTATTTGATGAACTTCTTGAACTTCTACATGAGAAGCGCCATTTCATCTTGAGACAGGATGTCATCGTCACTGTCAGCATTCTTGTGACTAGGCTTTGAAGAGCTGGGCATGCTATGTCAACGGTTCGGTACAGCAGCTAGTACTGTAACTTTTGAAGGAGATTCTTTAGCTTTCTCTCTCCTGTCAATATCATACTCAAAAGCTTTGAGGTCGGAGAAGAGATCAAAAGTAGATATTTCATTTAGATTACAAGACACACGCATAGCTGTGGTCTTAATGTCCCATCGGGCAGGGAGAGATCTGAAAATTTTTAAATTTTTCTCCTTTTGGGTATAAATTTTGCCCAAAGCTTCAAGTTCACCAACAATTCTAGTGAATCTGAGGTCAAGTTCCTCAAGTGTTTCAGTTGATTTCATTTCAAAAGATTCAAATTGCTGAGTGAGTTTTGAAATTTTATTTTCTTTTGAGAGCTCAGTTCCCTCACAAATCAACTTAAGTTTATCCCAGATTTCCTTGGCTATTTTACAGCTCTTTACCTTCAAGAATGTGCCTTTGTCAAGAGTAACAAACAACGCATTCTTTGCAACATTGTCGAGGTTGGCGCGCTTTCGTTGATCTGTGGTCCATTGTTCGCGCTCCTTCTCGAGCATCTTAGCGTGGGCTTCGCCTTCAATCCTTGCGGCCGTGTTTACCTTCATGATCTTGATGGGGCCATCCTGTATAACAAAAATCATCTCTTCGTGCATTACTGCAAGATGAGCCTCCATCCTGATTCTCCAATCATTAAATTCATTAATAAAGAACATAGGTACTTTGTTGATCATTGATGTATCCATGTGAGAATAAAGGAATGAAAAAAACTGTTTTAAAAATAAGTGATTTGGATCTGATTCGGTTAAAAATACGACTGATTCTTTTTAGAATCAACCGCTCCGATACCACTTGTTGGCCACTAAGTATACTGGATACAGCTTGGAAAGCGTTTTAAACAACAGGCTGTACTGATTTTAAATATGAATGCGTAGCGGAAGTCTTAAATACAGTAAGTTGTTGTGGATATAGCAACTCGATGTGCAATGTATACTTAAATAATCACAGTTAAATGAAACAGTAACAACTGAAGGTAAATTACACAGTATTTAAGTGGTTAGAGATAAACCCCTCTACGTCCACTGGTCCTCCACACAGGAGTAAAAAGGTTTATTATAATTATTGCGTACAGAACTACATAATTATAACAATACTAATCAATATATCGTTCACACAGATTGATATAAAGATCTTAGCTTCAATCGTTCACACAGATTGGTTTGAGCTAATGCTTGACTGACTTCTTCACAAACAGTTCTGAAGCTTCGTCTTCTTCGATGCAAATCCTTCACACACATTTCGGGAGAAGCAAAGATTCTCAATCCACACCGGGCTGATGGGTTTGTTTAAAGATTAGAACGAGGTTGAACAAAAACTATGACTTTCTGCACTGTAAGCTGATGATGTGTTGTTCAAGAGTTGAGCACTGTATATCTCTGTGTATCTGAATAGCAGTGAGCTTTGGAGATATGTTTTGATCTGATGAATATGATGTAAGCTTTTGATAACGTTGGTATTGGTAACTGATCTTCAACGCCTTGAGGAGATATATATAGTCTTCTGACAATATATCCGTTGAGATAAATCCGTTGAGCAAGATTCCGTTCCAACGGGAATAAAACATGATCCGGATTTTGCGCTTGTTTGAAGATCTTTTGACTTGCAGTATTTAAATACTTTATCCTTTAGTATTTAAATACTTCTTTATCAATGAGACTTGACTTCTAGCGAATACTGAAGATTCCTTCTTTGTCCTGTTGAGAGTTGTATGGAAGGATTACGTATTTATCAATTCGAGACAGCTTCCATACTTAGTCTTTATGAGACTTCTTTGTTGAATGGTAGATTCCTCTGTATGCTGGATCTACGAAAGGTCTTCTATACATTTTGACACTATCGATCAGCTTATCGATACAGTTTCCTTACTGTATGCAGGATTGGCATATTGTCAAAACATCATAACACTATAACTCGATACAGGGATTGTTTATCCTGACTGTTTCGATACCGGATATTGTTTATTCTAATAGTTTCAAATAAGGATTGTTATCCCAACAGTGTCTAATACCATGCTCTTGGTGCTTGCTTGAGTCCGTATAGAGCCTTCAAAAGTTTGTATACTTTGTCTCCTTTGACAAATCCGGGGGGTTGCTCCATATAGACTTCTTCTTCTAGGATTCCATTCAGAAAAGCACTTTTTACATCCATTTGGTAGACTTCAAAATCCTTGTATGCCGCATATGCAAGGAATAGTCTGATAGCTTCTAATCTTGCTACAGGTGCATAAGTTTCATCAAAATCTATTCCTTCACATTGATCATATCCTTTTGCAACGAGTCTAGCTTTATTCCTAACAACAGCTCCATCTTCATCACATTTGGTGACTATAACTTTCTTGTGATCTGGTATGTCTGTTAGTTCCCAGACATTGTTTCTCTCTATCTGGTTGAGCTCTTCTTGCATTGCAATTATCCATGAGTAGTCCTCCAGTGCTTGATCTGTTGTCTTGGGTTCTATTTTTAGACATGAAACATGAGAACATAGCCATTCCTGCTGGTTCTGTGGATTGTCTGGTTCTGACTCCATCAGTTAGGTTTCCAATTATCTGTTGAATGGGATGATCTCTGAGCCATTTGGGGATATTTTCTTCAGGGTTTGTTCCCCCTGTTGAGTCGCTTTGGTAGACTTCATATCTCCCTGCATCTTCTTGGTTTTGGCCTTTTTGATCTGCATCTGGATCAGCTACGGTCTTGCATCTGCAGATGGGGATCTTGTCTGCTCTGCAGGTGTGTCTTTGTCAGCTGCAGTTAGATCTTCATCTGGTGCACTTGGATCAGTTAGGTTTTGGGATCCTATCTGATATGCAGTTAAGTCTTCAGACTGATCTGCAGGTGAGTCCATCATTCCTGTGTCATGAATGATAACTTCTTCTAGGGTGGCGGATTTGAGCTTTTTCCCAATTGATTCCACTTGTTTCCTGTACTCAACAGTCGATTCATCAAACACAACATGAGGTGTTTCTTCCACAACTAATGTTCTTTTGTTAAATACTTTGTATGCATTGCTTATTTGTGAGTATCCCATAAAGAGACCATCATCAATTTTAGCATCAAAGACATTCAGTTGGGTTTTACCATTGTTGTGGATGAAACACTTACAACTAAATATATGAAAATATGCAATGGTTGGTGTTCTGCCATTCCAAACCTCATAGGGAGTTTTGTCATGTCTCCCTACAATCATACTCTTATTCCGAGTATGGCATGCTGTGTTGACAGCTTCAGCACAGAACCTTTTTGGCAGGTCAGCTTCAGCAATCATTGACTTGGCAGCTTCCTTCAAGGTTCTGTTTCTTCTTTCAGCAATACCATTTTGTTGTGGTGTTCTTGCGGCAGAAACTTCATGCTGGATTCCATTCTGATCACTATACTCAGTGATTGCCTTGTTGAGAAATTTCTCTCCTCTATATGATCTGATCTTGATGATTGAGAGGGATTTCTCATTCTGAATCTTCCTTAGCAGCTCAGATAACTTTGATAATGTTTTATTCTTTTTATAGAAAAAAATGACCCATGTGTATCTTGAGTAGTCATCTACTACTACTAAGCCATGCTTCCTTCCACTCAATGTCCTTGGCTTGATGGGGCCAAAGAGATTCATATGAAGTAGATCTAGAACTCTGGTGGTGAGAGTGGTAGGCTGAACTGGTTTGAATGATGCTCTGGTCTACTTTCCTTTCTGACAAGCATCACAGAGAGCTTCTTTCTTGAATACTTCTTCTGGAAGTCCTCTGACCAGCTTTTGAGAGCGTATCTTGTTGATGGCTTTGAAGTTCAGGTGATATAATCTCTTGTGCCATAGCCATCCATTTTCAGCAATTATCTTAGATAGAAAACATGTGTTTGGAGTGCCTCTATTCCAATATATCATATAGACATCTCTTCTTCTAAATCCTTGTAGCTTCACTTCTCCAGATAGGATATCAATCACCATGCATTTCCAAATGGTAAAGACTACTAGATTCTTTTCATCACAGAATTGGCTTATGCTTAACAGGTTGTATTGGAGCCCTTTGACATAATGGACTTTGGATATGGTTATGTTTCCTCTGTGCAGCTCTCTAAATCCTTTTGTCTGACCTCTAGAGCTATCTCCAAAAGTTACATATGGACCTCTTTCTTTGATGTAGTTTGAGAGCACCTTCTTATTCCCTGTCATGTGCCTTGAGCACCCAGAATCTACAAACCATTCTTCACCTCCTATTGTTGAGCTTGAGGAGATGTGGTAGTAGTCCTTCCACCTTTTCTGCAATCAGACAAGCAGAGATTTAGGTACCCAAATTTGTGTGGGTCCTTTGGGGTTAGTAGGTTTCCTGGACAATTGGTTTACATGTGGCTTTCCGTAATTGTTGATTTTCAACGCTTGCTGACGTGGACTGAGTTACTTGGATTTGGCTGATATCTCTTGACTGAGAACTTATCTGATATCTCTTGGTCAAACCTGTCTGATGTGTGGTCAACCTTCTCTGATGTAAACTTCTCTGATATATCTTGGTAGAAGTTCCCTGAGATAAAGTTCTCTGCTCTGATGACTGAAGTTCTCTGACCTGATGAATATTCTTTGATATGATGGTCAAACTTCAGCTGATATTTATGTTGACCATTTCTCATATGATTACTCGACTGCAGATAGGTTTTGGTCAAACCTCTCTGATATTCTGCTTTGACTGAAACTTGTTTGATGTAGCGTCTTCTCAGAACTTAACTGCAGTTTGGTTTTGGTCAAACCTCTATGATGTTTTGCGTTGACCAAAACTTCTCTGATAATGAACTTGCCTGAAAACTTCTCTGATAAATGGCAGTTCTTCACTTAGTCGATTTTCTACTGATCAACATTTGATCAAGACTTAGCCTAACTTTTTAAGGCTTATAGAAGATACTCATTTGGTTCTTCTTTACAATGCCAAGTATTTATAATATATATTTGAATAATTAACAATACAGGGATGACATCATCAAAATCTAACAAGTATTCCTAACAACTTTGCCCCAAATCGAGAATCTGGTCGATTATGATCGAACTCTAATCTGCAAATACAATTTCAAAGTTCCAAAAAGTCATAAAATTTATAAGCACTGAAGACACGACTCCATTTAAACATACACTCCCGAGAGACTCCATCAAACTGAAAGAACTCATTCACATTACAATGTTTCTGTCTAGACAAAATATATAAACCCCTAAACCTATCACACAGGCTGCCAACCTGATTCAGCCACGGATCTTCCCAAAATTTAATAGAAGACCCATCGCCCAAAGACAAACCAATGTTATTACAAAATAAGACCCCCTCTTTACTTTTCAATAAATCCATCAAATCTCTCCACCACAATGATCTACTCTTAGACTCAATATTAGACACCCAAACGTTACTAATGGGTCCATATCTCAATTTGAGAATTTGTACCCATAGCGACTCTTAACCCGACAACTGTTTCCATAACCATTTACACAAAAGACTCACATTAAAGATTCTAATACCCCTCACTCCTAATCCCCCCACACTTCTGCTTTTGCACACTTTATTCTATTTGACCCAATTAACTTTTTTAGAACTTTCTTTCCCCCCCATAAAAAATTCCTCTGAAGCTTAGTTAAAGTTTTCAAGATGCACACAGGAGCTTTAAAGAATGAAAGGTAGTAGAGTGGAAGGGGAGCCAACACTGAATAATCCTTCCTCCAAGAGATAAGAATCTCTTTTTCCATCCCAAGAGCTTCTTTCGGAATTTGCCAATGAGTGGTTTCCACACTTCCTTTTGTATTATGAATCCTTGTACAAAACGTGCATGTTTTTTTAATAGGTAAATAAAATTCACGCGTGTCAAATTCTTTTTCTTCCTTTCTCATTTTCATTGGGTATTACTAAACACCGCCCTCAATTACTAGTCACCGCCCTTATAAATTACAATTTTGCCCTATTTATATTTACTTGATATTTTCTCATTCTCTCATTTCATTTATTACACCCATAACAATCAAACATTGAAAACTATCATCACCAATACATTTAGTCACCATAACACAGCCGCGAAAATGACGAAAACGCATCATCGATGCCTCTTGAGGTAAATTTTGTCTTGTTGCGTGTGAAATCACGCAGGTGTCTGGACAGAGCGCCTGCACCATGGTACAGACGTCCATGATATCCACCTCAACCACTGCATATGCGTTAAATAAAGATGCCTCAACCGTCGTGCGTGCGTTAAATCTATATACCTGCATCATAGCGCAGGCGGAAACACTAAGCGCCTCATCCATGGTTCAGGCCTTTACTGATTCCGCCTCTACCATGGCACAGATGGAAATTTTTGTTGCCTGCACCATGGTTCAGGCTGAATGTCGGACGCTTATGTTTTATTGTTTGCATCATTTTGAACTTTACTATCAGTATTATTAGTATTATTATTAACCTCATCTGAATTAAAATTTTTAGGTTATATTTGAAGAAGTTGACGGTAACGGCGTCGATTATAGCACATATTTCGTTAATTCCGAAATATTCGAGAGTGATTTAAATGCAGTTGTTTGGGCCAAAAAAATCACGCTTCAAATTGGTTTCAAGTTAATTGTTTCCTCGCACAAGAATAAAGGAAAGACGAAATTATTGAGATGTAACTGTGGTGAGCGTTATAGAGGGGTATTGAGAGATTTGGATGCCGCTGCATGAAAGGACACAAAGACGAAAGCATGCAGGTGTACATTTCAGATAAAAGCCGAACAATTGCATGACTCTAGTGGTTGGATAATCATGCAGTTGTCTGGGAGTAGGGTATGCACAATCACTCGTTTATTGTCTATCTAGCGGGACATCATCAAATGAGCAGACTTAATAAATCTGCCAAACAAGTTGTTCGTGAAATGAGTGCGGCTCAAGCAAAGCCGTGTGCTATCTTAGCGGCTATTCAGAAAAAATTTCCGGAGGATAACCCGACTAGACTACATATCTATTCCTTGTTCGTGTGAGCTGAAGAGCGCTATGGAATCGCAAACCCCGTGTAGTGTTAATCGTCTCCACCTATTTTGGAGAACACCTGTGATCAGTGATGGGACGGACACGAGCGAGTTTGTCGATCCTTCTACGGGTACTGAA
This sequence comes from Orobanche coerulescens, assembly GCA_033398695.1. Classification (NCBI taxonomy): domain Eukaryota; kingdom Viridiplantae; phylum Streptophyta; class Magnoliopsida; order Lamiales; family Orobanchaceae; genus Orobanche; species Orobanche coerulescens. The sequence goes on along the minus strand of CM065808.1, from coordinate 28,615,681 downwards.
TCGGAGGACCACAGGTACTTCTAATCTCTTGTCGACGAGGTAAGACAGAGCTATCCCGCAGTTGTCCGCAACATATCACTTATTATACACGACCATCTTCACCCCGATCAAATGAGTTATGTCGAACCAGATGTGAATACTACAGTTATGGGTCGACCAAGAGGAATTTCCTCGAGTAGACATGAACCTAGTGGCTGGAAGTATAGTCAAAGGGTCACGGCGGTCCTCGGCCATTTGGTTCGTCACATGGTCGTGGTCGTAGCTCTTCTGTATCAGTCCACAATGCATCTTCATCTGGTATGAATAAATTTATTAATAGTCATGATATGTATTTAAATTTGATGTTGTTACGATAAAATATTGCAGATGGACGCCGTCGAGTAGAGATATCTAACTATGACCATGTCGACAAGATACGTGACGCGACATGCCCACCAAAACTCGGGATAACGCTGCCATCAAGAGGGCCACCAGGCATCTCCTCTGTAACGATCCAAGCTGTGTCATCCTCGGACCTAGAAGTGACAAACCTCCCACCTCTCCCATTCCGGACCCGACACACAACGGACGAGGAGTCATCATCACCCTCGTACAGGTCCTGATCATCGTCCTGGTCATGCGAATAAAATGCGCTAGAATCAAACTCTACGTCCTCGTCACCAAAGTCACCCATACACTCCGCATCCCACTGTCTCCGAACGGAAGCATCAATACCACGAGCTCTGGTGTGACGCGGTCCAGAATCTATCATCTCTCTGACTAGCGGCATAAGTTTCCCCGCTCCTCCTCTCATATGCATTGAGCGTAATACAACTAATGAGTGATTATAATAATTCCAACAGTAACAAGACACTAATTAGTAATTAACATAATAATTATAATTATTTTATTTTATAATATTTATAATAATTTTAATTATGTGTAATAATTATTATTGATTATAATAATATTTATTATAATAATTATTATTATTGATTATAATAATAATTTTATCACATTTATAAATAAATGATAATTTATTATTTATTATAAATATTGAAAATGACGTGCGTCCACAAATTCAGCCTGCGCCACGGCCGAAGCGTCTACGTTGGACGCCCGGACCATGGACAGACGTCTGGTGTTTCTGCCTAAACCAAGGCCAGGCGTCCGCGGATTTCGCCCCAACCTAGGCCAGGCGTCCGCGTATTTCGCCCAAACCACAGGGCGGGCGTTCGACGATCCCGCCCCAACCACAGGCGAGGCGTCTGGCCTAGACGCCCTACCCAATGTCCAGACGTAAACATCAGACGTCTCGCCTAGGATTGGGGCGGTTTTTGTGGACGCATGGGACAGGAGAAAGTACAGATACTTACGGATTTTTTTCCTTTGTCCGACATGGTGGCGCGGCGGCGAATCGGCGGTGGGAGGAAGAGAGTAGTGAGAGAATAGTGAGGTAGAGAGAATAGTGAGAGAATAGTGAGGTAGAGAATAAAGTTGGATTTTATTAAAAGGGTAAAATTGTAATTTTTGGGGGCGTTAGTTAGTAATCAGGGGCGGTATTTAGTAATCCAGTTTCATTCTGTTTCACTTTACTTTTCCCCCCGCATTTTGTCATCTTATTTTAAGCGTTTTTCTTATTCCCTTAAATTTTTAACTATAAGTCCGCTAAAGTTTAGAACAAAAAAAATGCATCTACTATTTTCTCAACTAAAAGATTTAGTCTTTTGTGATCATTTTGGTTTAGATTTGTTGTTTGATATGTCTTTTTTTTTTAGTTTTTTGGTATTTATACATAGGATTAACTTAAATGAGAACCATTTTTATTGTGGGAACATAGGGTTAAATCCAAATTGCTGATTAATAAGAATTAGTAAAGTTTGATGTGTGTTGCACAGACTGTAATTCAAGTTATAAAAATAAAAATAAATATTATTCTATTTGAGTTTCTTTAAAAGATTAAGCGAAGAAGAAATGAATAGAGTGATCAATAATTTAAAAAAAAATACATGTACAATTACTTTACAAATTATGAAAAATCTCACTATGTACTGCATTCCACGTCGTGGTAGACATATTACTCTTCTTGTCATTATCAAGATCTTGGGAGTCCCTTAGGGTGAATAACCATGTTTTCTGGTAACCAACCCAGCCCTAGCTGTAAGTACATTGTTGTTGCCCAAAATATTTATCCGAAGATTAATATTGCTGGAAGACGGACAACAAACAAATGCGGGAGCACTTCCGAGAGATGGTAAATAATACAAGATTTGCCGGGTTTGTTAGGCCCGGGCTTGAATGCTCTCGCGAGATGTTATTAATACAAATATTCGTGGATACAAGTATTAATTAGAGAAATCTAAGTACAATGAGTGTAAAAAGACTCTGTTGATCCGGCTCTTGAGCGAAGCTCGGTGTTCTTCGTCCCGCCGGTGATCTGCTCGAGGAGAAAAGGCCGGGAGAAGTAAGACCGAAAGAAAGCTGTTGCCAAGAGTTGGATGTTTTGCCAAGTGCAAGTAATTTGCTTCTGTATTGCGTATGTATTGCAAGAATGTCAGAGAGTGCAGAGAGAGTTTACAAATGCAGGGAGCTTCGTTTATATAGGGGCAGCCGGGTCCTGTCCTGTAGTGGCCGATCGCCTGCCGGCCATTAAAATAATCTGCCGACCGCCTGCCGGCCTAATATAATAATGTGCCGATCTCCTGGGCTGTCAGGCTAAAGTCCAAATAAGATGCTGGCTGTCGGGCTAAAGTCCAAGGAAGAGGCTGCCACAGCTTTGGGCGGTCCAATAAGGAGCCATCACGTGTCCAGAGTCAGTCAACAAGTGGCCCTACCGACAAGCTTTCGGCGGCCTGTCGGCTGGTGGAGGGAATCTGTCAGGCTTTGGTCAATGGCCCGAGATTCGCGGATCTTGTCCCGGCCTTTGCACATGGTGCCAGTCCTGGTGCTCGGCCTTCGCCGACTGGGTGTCCATCGGTGGTGATCGACATGAGCGGTCGTCCCTGGCTGATCATCCGAGGCCGTCATCGGCCAGTGGATGGAGGTCGCCAAGGGTCGGTCGCCAAGGGTAGGTCGCCAGGTGCCGAGAGACGGTCGATCGCCAAGGGTCGGCCGCCGAGACCGAGAGGCGATCGCCTTGATGTCGATCGCCGGCACCGGATTCGCCCCTGGGCCCTTCGGTTGGCCAGTCTAGCATGTCCACTGGGCTAAGGCTCGGTCGCCTGGTCGCCGATCGGCAGGCTTGCCTTGGTCGCTCGGCAGAGACTCGGTCGCCCGTCCTCCTAGTCGATCGCCGGTCGGAAGGTGTTAAATCTTGACACAACATTTTGGGCAACAACATACATCAACTAGACAATCTCTTGTAGCTTGGTGCTTACAGGATTTTCAAGATAAGTATACTAAAATCAGAGGCAATAGAAAAACAATAAGGATGGTAAGTAACGACACACAGTTTTATGTGGTTTGAGGTAATCCCCTCTACGTCCGCAGATTCTCCATACAGGAGCAAAAAGTTTATTAAAATCAGGGCGTACACAACTGTATGATTTTAACTAAACTCATCGATGTATCGCTCACACAGATTGATACATCCGACTGTAGCTTGAGCCGTTCACACAGATTGGCTTTGGGTTTTTTCGACTCGCTTCTTCTCATACAGATTGAAGCTTCGTCCTGAACTATATTCTTCCCAGACAAGTCGGAATAGCTTGACTTAGTTCAGACAGAGCTAAGGATCTCAACAATAGATTTTTGAAGTATCACGAATTGAACAACAACTGCAGGCTTGGTAGGCTTCGTTGTAGATGTATTCTTTGCTGAGGACTTGGATATTTCTTCACTCAAGATATACGTTGCATGCTTGAAAAAATATATTGCTCTTAGATGATAAGCTCGATGCTCAGTGTAACTCTTGTGTAAGCAGTTCGTCTTGTGTGTGCAATGTCCTCTTGCTTGGACTATTTATAGCCTTGGAAATAAATCCGTTATAAATGTAGCCATTGGCCGGTTGGTGAGATTTAGACAACTCTGATTGGCGGCTTCAGAATGTTTGAATTAAAGATGTTTCGTATTTAATGCTTCAGACATTCTCTTTGATCCGAATTAAATGCTCTTTTATCTGTAGTCCCTTCGGCATAAATGATGTCTTATCAGCATTAAATGCTACTTTAAAATCGTGAATACTTTATGAATAAAAAAAGTTAATTTCACAACGGTTTAAAGTTCATTCCAAGTCCTGTTTGTTTTGTGTTTTAATTTCCTCAGTAAAACAACTACAACATCATTTGTTGTCGCCAACGTCTTCTTTTGCTGTACTCTGAAGGCTTAACTGTAGGATTTGTCTTCTTTGAGCGCGCTCCAGGGTGCATTTATCAAAACACATGGTATTATTTTTTCCAATATGGTTTAATAAATGAACAAGGTTAGATCTAGAATTCCTCCATCAACTTCTATGGCAGCCATGAGGAGCAGATCTTTGGCGGAAGTAATTGCCTACTGGTCGCAACGATAATGGTAGGTGGAAGGGTTCTTAGGTGTCGTGGTGTTGCAAGGAAGAGGCTGAAGTGAACTCCATGTCATTCGTTTGTGTTCCTTTTTTTGTTTGTTCTTGTGTTTATTTTTTTTTTCTTTTCTTTTTCTTCCCAGATTTTTTTGTTGGTCATCATCGTTTGTTTTATTTTTAATGCAATTACTTCCAGTAGCATGACATGCTTTAGAAATATGCATAAATCAAATGGATCTTTCTACCAACTTGCAACCATTTCTTTACTGATCAACTGCCAAAACCATCAACCATCCAACAGAAATCAGGACTCCGCTATGCAAAAAGCATACTGGCATACTGCACATACGGTATATACTGGAGAATATGATAGAACGGTCTTATTAACATTACATAAATCCTTAAAACCTAGTATTCAAGGCACAAGTAATATAGCGCGAGCATTGAATTAGTATTACCTCAGGAAAATCAAATACGCTTAGACATTCCTTTATAGGAACCAACAAAACATAACTACGTCACCCTATTTGGTCTCCACACGTGAGACCTGGAAAGCCAAATTTTACACCCGTGGAAGGGTGACAAACCTTGCGACCGCAGAAGCCACATCCACGATCAGCATCAACTTCAACCAGTGGAGACAACAAGAAGAAAACGGTAGACTTAATTAAAGAAAGAATCTAATTCAACACTGAGGAATTCATAGATGAGTCATCAAATGATTTTCACAACATAAGAAGCAGCAAGTAGAAAAGAATACAACAGCCAACTTTAGGCTTTTAGGACTTGGAAGTTAAAAAAAAAAATCATGAATCAATTACTCTCGTCACGAGTTTAAACTCATGTTTTGCATGATGGACACTGGATCATTTAGATGTTGACAAATTGATCAAAAATCATTTCTCTAGATCTGTACATAACCATTTTACCATTAAATAATATAAAGTCGAGACCCATACACATGAGTGTAGGTGACAAGTCGTCAGGAATAAGTCTGGAGGGAAGGGGGTGAATGGACTTATTAAAACTTTTACTGAAATCAATTGTTTACAAAAACACAGCTGTGGTCAGATCAGATAAGGTACTCGTCTGATAAGGTAACTTATGTCAACTGTCAGGTAATATGCGGAAGAACAGATGACTAAAAATGGAACAGTAAATATGTATGCAACAGTTAAGTATGATGATAAGCAGTAAATCACACAATCACTTATAGTGGTCTCAGAGGTGGGGTAATCCTATACTAATCCATTTCTCTCCAAACCAGTTGGAGATAAATCCACTACAACATTCAACCAGTGATTGTTACAATGAATACTCAGTTACAACAGCTTCCAACCAGTGGAAACCCGTTGCTGTCGTAACTCCCTTTAGCTGCCTACACCCGTTTGGTCCCTATGACTTTCTTGTGATCCAGTCTGTCTGTTAGTTCCCAAACATTGTTCCTTTCCATTTGGTTTAGCTCCTCTTGCATTGCAATCACCCATGTGTAGTCATCCAGGGCTTGATCTGTTGTTTTGAGCTCCATTTGAGACATGAAGCAACAAAACATTGTCATTCCTGCTGGTTTTGTGGATTTTCTGGTTTTGACTCCATCAGTTAAGTTTCCAATAATCTGTTGGATGGGGTGATCTTTGAGCCATTTTGGAATTTCATTTTCATCTTCAGCCTTTAGAGGTTGATCTTCAAGGTTTGTTCCCCCTGTTGAGTTGTTTGGAGGAACTATATCTGCATCAGCTTGGATTTGATGATCTGCAGCTGCATTAGGTTCAGCTAAGGTTTTGTCAGCTGCAGTTGAGTCTTGAGGATCTTTGTCAACTGTGGTTGGATCAGCTATGACTTTATCAGTTGTAGATGGATCAGTTGTGGTTGGGGATCCTGTCTGATCTGCAGTTGGGTATTCATCAGTTGTGTCCATGATTCCTGTGTCATTGATGATATTCTCTTTCAGGGAGGCGGATTTGAGATTTTTTCTCAATTAATTCCCCCTGTTTTCTGTACTCAACAGTAGATTCATCAAAAATAACATGAGGTATTTCTTCCACAACTAATATTCTTTTGCTAAATACTTTGTATGCCTTGTTTATTTACGAGTATCCCATAAAGAGACCATCATCAGTTTTAGCATCAAAGGCATTCAGTTAGGTTTTACCATTATTGTGGATGAAACATTTACAACCAAAAACATGAAAGTATGCAACAGTTGGTGTTCTGCCATTCCAAACCTCATAGGGAGTTTTGTTGTGTCTCCCTATTATCATACTCCTATTCTGAGTATGGCATGCTGTGTTGACAGCTTCAGCCCAGAACCTCTTTAGCAGGTCAGTTTCAGCAATCATTGACCTGACTGCTTTCTTCAAGGTTTTGTTTCTTCTTTCAGCTATACCATTTTGTTGTGGTTTTCTTGCGGCAGAGACTTCATGTTGAATTCCATTTTGATCACTATATTCAGTGATTACCTTGTTGAGAAATTCTCCTCCTCTGTCTGATCTGATCATTATGATGGAGAGGGATTTCTCATTTCGAATTTTTCTCTTCAGCTCATGTAGCTTTATCAATGTTTCACTCTTTTTATAGAGGAAAACAATCTATGTATATCTGGAGTAGTCATCCACAACTACTAAGGCATGCTTCCTTCCAATCAGCGTTCTTGGCTTGATGGGACCAAATAAATCCATGTGGAGTAGGTCCAATATTCTGGTGGTGAGTGTAATATCCGCACTTTTTATTTTTAGTAATTTCTATTTTTAGTACTTTTCATTTCAGACGACACGCTTGTAAGTGTTGTAATATTCTGAAACCATTTTGTTTTGAATTCATGACCATCTGGACGAGTTTCGGAGTTGTTTTTATGGGATTTTACTTATTATGTAACTTTCCGCGTTGAGGCTCGATTACGTAATTTCATTCTAACCTGGCATTCCGTTACCTTTGCGAGTTCCTTTAATATTTTTGGTTATGTTACGACTTTCTGAGATTTGTTGTTCAGGTCTCGAATCTAGATTTTCGAATGTTTGGGTCATTTTGTAAATTCATATTATTTTAGGCGTTGATGCCAATGTTCGTTTATTCCGGCTTTCGGATCACCGGAGGCATGTGATGGTTTTATGTTTATCTCGTCAGTAAAAGATCTTCGTATATCTATGGTTTCATCCCTTGTTCTCTCATTCCGGTTGTTGGCGAGTCATTTCAAACCAGCCTGACCTGCTGCCAGGGCTGAGTTATGGCCGTAAGATGGTATGCATTACGGTCGTAAGGCTTTATACATTACGGACGTAAGGTCCTTTTTGTAGCGGTCGTAATGTAGTTTGTATTTTGGGCAGTGAGGTTGAGGGCTGAGTTACGGCCGTAAGATGATATACATTACGGCCGTAAGAGCATGCACACTACGGACGTAATGTTCTTTTCGTAGCGGCCGTAAAGGGATTAGGCATTTTGGGCAGCGAGGTCGTGAATACCATTACGGCCGTAATGGTATAGGTGTTACGGCCATAACACCTACCAGTTTATAAACTGGGCAGCGACCTTTTTCTTTTTTTCACACTTCCTTTCATCTCTTCGCAACAGGAGTGATTTCCAAGTCTAGGGTTCATCTAATTTCACCCAAACTCTGTTGGGAAGGTATTATCCAAGCATCATATCATCATCCTAGCATCAAAGCATCTGTTTTTCATCTTCTAATCAAGGTAAGGTTTCCTAGAACCCTAGTTTTGCGATTTTGGGGGTTTTGGTGGGATTTTGTCTTTTTAATCCGATTTAACCTATATTGTTGTTAGATTTTGATAGTATGCTCGTAATCCCTACTTTCCTTGTTGCTTGGATGACTAAAATCCCGTTATTCCACCGTTGATCTATTTCAATTCATTATGCACCCGTAGTGTTCGACAAATTGTCCAAAAGGGGTAGGATTAGGATGATTCCTTTCGTTCTTCATAGTGTATCATTGTGTATTAGGAACGGACCTTTGAACGGAGTTGGACCGAAACCCTTCCTTTTCACCGTTTTTCTTCACATTGTGTGATTCAAGGCAAGTACTTACTTTACATAGTATCATATAGAATGTAAATTCGACATTGATGAAATGTCGTGATAAATGTGTGCGTGTGTATGTTGATGTTGTTGTTCCACCTGGGGACGGTCCGACGGGACCTCTGGGGGTCGCTACTAAGGGGTACGACTGCGGAAGTGGTTTCCCACCTGAGGACAGTCGGACGGGGCCTCTGAGGGTCGATACTAAGGGGTACAGCCACGGGTTACCGAGTATGGAATTGTGTTGGAGTAATGTGATGTTATGATTGCTTCGATGGACATGTTTTGATGAAAATATGATATTCTGGAATATTGTGTTTCAAGTATTTTCAAATGTGTTTTTCATGTTGGATTGTACTCGTATGTAATGTTATGGAAATATGTACTTGCGCTAGCTATTCGAATGCTAACCCCTTAAATGGGGGAAATGCGTCTTATGGATTTCAGGTACCAGGCGAGCTGAGGAGACGGCACGGGACACGCATTTAAAGGATGGCCCAGCATGATGATGAGGCTCGATTAGGTGTTATTTCTTTTACTATATTTATTCCGTTATTGATTAAGGATGTCATTGAAGTCCCCTGCATGGGCATTGAATACATTTTGCTCTCTGTTTTATTGGTATTGAACTAAAATGTTTTGGCCAAGGCCACGGCCCTACTTATTATTATTATTATTAATGCGTCTTATAGGACTCTTTTATGGATTATATGTCGTGTTAGCCTGGTAGACCTTGTAAAGGTTCTACAGCGTGTAATGTCCCTTATGAGGTTTGGGGTGTTACATTTATGGTATCGGAGCCTTGAGTTATGAGTACCTAGGCTGTTGGTTAATTTTGGGTCTGTTAGGTGTGTCGTAAGAGTTAGTTGTTGAGCCTAATATCATCGTGCTACTATCTCTTCGTGCGACCCGTGGCTGTAAGTCTCCTCGAACTCCTACATTTCTGTATTTCATTTCTCTTGTGTAGATTGGAACTGTGAGTTGTGGTACAAACTTTGTTAACTGTGAATTTTTCTGATCTTGTTCTTTTCAATTCTTTTCTTCAGTATGTTGAGAGGTTGCGGTAGACCAGCTAGGGGATGCGGCCGAGGCCGTGGTCGTGGTGCTAGTAGTGAGGAAGTTCCGCTTTATCAGTTATCTGCAGATTCAGCCTCTCATTTACTGCCGAATACTCTACAATTGAGTTCTGACGGGCAACAGAATTTATCAGTCAGTCAGGATCGACTGTCGGATAATAATGCCGACACTGGAGCTACTGTTGTATTTCAGCAGTTGGTAGCTTAGCTCGCTCATATAGCTCAGGGTGGGCTTCAGAATCCGCCCCCGACTCCGAAAGACGAGGCTAATAGATGGCTTCAGAAAGTAACTAAGATGCACCCCCCTCGCTTCGCTAGTTCTACTGACTCCCTAGGTTGGGAGAATTGGCTCTTTCAGTTGGGTAGGACGTTCAATGCTGTAGCTTGTCCTGATGACAGGAGGGTGCCTATTGCTCAGTACCTCCTGGATAACGAAGCTGCAGAGTGGTGGGAAACTATGATTCCCAGTGACCGTTTAGCCACCTAAGAGGAGTTTAGGACCACTATGGAAGTGGAATACTACCCACCGCCGGTTCAGGAGTGTAGGATTGTGGAGTTCTTTACTGCTACGCCTCAGGATGTGCCGATCTCTTAGGTCATCATCACTTATAATCAGTAGTTGGGATATGTGAAAGAGCAGGTGAGGACTGAGGCTGATAAAATTGGTTACTTCAATATGCGCATGAAGCCACATATCACACAGAGCATGGCACCACTCATGTGTGCCACATCGAAGGAATACCAGGATCGTGCTCTAGCGATTGAGAAGGCAGTCCCGGAGTCAGAGTCGGGTTCCGAAGCTAAGAAACAGAAGACTACTGGCAGTTTCTCGACCGGTAAGGGTGGTCAGTTATCGAGGTCTCAGTCTGCTCCAGTATCTGGGAAGAAGCCGTTTCACCAGACGGGAGGGTCTCAGGGCAACCGCTCAGTCCAGTCCACGATACCAGGCGGTAGAGTTTGCTTCAATTGTAATCAGAGTGAGCATTTGGCGAAGAATTGTCCGTATCCTCCAGCTACATTTTTCTCATGTAGACAGTGTGGTCATAGTGCGACTCATTGTGAGGCAATCGCCAGGTCAATCAGGGCTCCAATGGTAACTACAGCAACGGGGGGACCTAGTGTCGACCAGAAGGCTCCGGTATCACAGAGTCCTAAGGGTACGGGTCGTGGTAGAGGTCGGGGTTAGCTGGACCACCGTTCAATATCTAGTTCGGGCTCAGTCCACCCTCGTTTGTATCAGATGAGATGCACGGAGGAGACAGACGCTCCGGTGGCATCAGGTACCACTCAGATCCTATCTCATCCAGTTTTGGTGCTTTTTAATTCGAGTGATACTCACTCTTTTCTTGCTTCGGATTGTGTATGTCGTATCGATATTGACTGCTACTTTGAGTGTGAACCGTTCGAAGTGGGTATGCCTAGTGGGATTGTATGGTTGGGAACCGGGAAGTTAGAGATTGCCCAGTGAGGATCGGGAGCCGGGATTGGCCCTCGAACCTCATTGTTGTATACCTTAAGGGTGAGGATTTGATCCTCGGGGACGATTGGTTGGATCGTCACGGTGCTATCATGAACTATCGTACTCGTACTATCTCGATAGTGGTCGAGGATGACACTGAGCATACTCTTGTTGGTTGTAAGCGGGGCAGATCCGGGAATGTGATTAGCGCCCTGAAGGCGATGAAACTTCTAAACTAAGATTGTGTCGGCTATTGGTGTTACGCTCTGAAGGTGGAAGATGGTGGATTTGATATGTCCCAGTTCTTAGCGAATATCCTGACATATTTCCGGATGACTTTCCGGGATTACCACCACAGCGAGAGTTTGAGTTTCCTATTGATCTAGAGCAGAATGCGGCTCCTATTTCTCGAGCATTGTACCGTATGGCACCGTCGAAGATGTTGGAGTTGGAGAAACAGTTGGGGGAATTGCTAGATAAAGGGTATATTCAACCGAGCGCATCACCTTGGGGTGCGCCTGTGCTTTTTGTTAACAAGAAGGATGGATCACTTAGTTTATGTATCGATTATAGAGAGTTGAACAAGTTGACCATCAAAAACAAATACCCTTTACCCCGGATTGACGACTTGTTTGATCAGCTTCAGGGAGTGACAGTCTTCTCGAAGATTGATTTACGATCGGGTTATTATCAGTTAAGAATTCGTGATAGCAATATACGAAAGCTGCTTTCCAGACGAGATATGGCCATTACAAGTTTGTGGTTATGCCTTTCGGGCTAACCAATGCCCCAGCAGTGTTCATGCAGTTGATGAACAAAGTTTTTATCGAGTATCTGGACAAATTTGTAGTCGTCTTTATCGACGACATTCTTATCTATTCCCGGAGTCAGGAGGAGCACGCATAACATCTCCGGATTGTGTTAGACATCTTGAGAGCTGAGCAGTATGTGTGAGTTTTGGCTCAAGTAAGTGACATTCCTCGGGCATTTGATTTCAGCAGAGGGAGTTCGTGTTGATCCGCAGAAGATAGAGGCGGTGTTGGCATGGGAACCGCCTAAGAATGCAAAAGAAGTGAGGAGTTTTCTAGTACTTGCGGGCTATTATCGTAGGTTCGTAGAAGGATTTTCTAAGATCACTCGACCACTCACGCAATTACTTCAGAAAACCCAGAAGTTCGAGTGGAACGCGGACAGGCATGATAATTTTGAGGAGTTAAAGAAACGGTTGACTACCGCACCGATTTCAGCTTTGCCTCAGGGGAACAAGGATTTTGTGATTTATAGTGATGCTTCGGGCCTCAGACTCGGATGTGTTTTAATGCAGAGAGATAGGGTTATTGCTTATGCATCTCGTCAGTTGAAACCTTATGAAGCAAATTACCCTACACATGATTTGGAGTTAGCTGTGGTTGTTTTCGCTTTAAATATTTGGAGGCATTATCTCTATGGTTCGTCGTATAAGATTTACACGGATCACAAGAGTCTGAAGTACATCTTTAGTCAGAAGGAGTTGAACATGAGGCAGCGTAGGTGGCTAGAGTTAATCAAAGATTATGATCTTGCGATTCTTTACCATCCGGGCAAGGCCAATGTCGTGTTAGCCTGGTAGACCTTGTGAAGGTTCTACGGCGTATAATGTCCCTTATAAGGTTTGGGGTGTTACAGTGAGAGTGGTAGGCTGAACTGATTTGAAAGATTCTTTGGTTTGCTTTCCCTTCCGGAATGCATCACAAAGAGTCTATTTATTGAACACTTCTATTGGAAGTCCTCTGACAAGCGTTTGAGAACTTATTTTATTCATGGCTTTGAAGTTCAGGTGACAGAGTCTCTTGTGCTAGAGCCATCAATTCTCAGCAGTTGTCTTTGATAAGAAACAAGTATTTGGTGCTCCTGATTTCCAATCTATCAGGTACACATCTCTTCTTCTGAATCCTTGTAGCTTCACTTCTCCGGATAGGAGATCAATCACCATGCATTTCCTCCTTGTGAAGACTACCAGGTTGTTTTCATCACAGAATTGGCTTATACTTAGGAGATTGTATTTGAGCCCTTTGACATACTGCACTTTTGTAGTGATTATGTTTCCTCTGTGCAGCTTCCCATATCCTTTGGTTTGTCCACTTGAGCTATCTCCAAATGTTACATCTGGACCTCTTTCTTAAACATATTCTGACAAAATATTCTTGTTCCCTGTCATGTGCCTTGAGCATCCAGAGTCTACAAACCATTCTTCACCTCCTATTATTGAACTTGAGGAGATGTGGTAGTAGTCCTCTCATCTTTTCTGCAATAGTAAAGAAGAGATTTATGTACCCAAATCTGAGTGGGTCCTTGTCGGTTGATATTTAAATACTTTATCCAATTAGTATTTAAATACTTCTTTCAAAATGGTGTTTTGACTTTTGTGAATAAAGTAGATTCTCTCACAACGGTCTTCAGTCGTGTTGGATATTTCAACACTTTTGACCTGTATGCTGTATACAGTATATATCGTCTTTTTGTTGTAGCTGTAGATTCTGTAGGATAGATTGTATGATCTTTAGTGTTGTATGTAAGGGCTGTTTCCAAATAGCTTCCATACTTGGCGGTATTTCAGCTCTTTCGACTTCTTTGCTGTATGATGAGTTCTAACAGCTTCCATGAGATGTTTTATCCCAACAATGTATGATCTTTTTTTGGACTACTTGTCTGAAGATCCTTGTCGGTTGATATTTAAATACTTTATCCAATTAGTATTTAAATACTTCTTTCAAAACGGTGTTTTGACTTTTGTGAATAAAGTAGATTCTCTCACAACGGTCTTCAGTCGTGTTGGATATTTCAACACTTTTGACCTGTATGCTGTATACAGTATATATCATCTTTTTGCTGTAGTTGTAGATTCTGTAGGATAGATTGTATGATTTTTAGTGTTGTATGTAAGGGATGTTTCCAGACAGCTTCCATACTTGGCGGTATTTCAGCTCTTTCGACTTCTTTGTTGTATGATAAGTTCTAACAGCTTCCATGAGAAGTTTTATCCCAACAATGTATGATCTTCTTTGGGACTACTTGTTGTATGTTGGCATTTTATCAAAATAGGATTGTGTATCCCAATAATTTCCCCCTTTTTGATAATGCCAAAACCTTTCTAAGATAACTTCTTGATCCAGAGAGGTGGACTCTTGGTCTTCTGTCGAATGATCTGATCTTCAGCACTTAGTCTAAAATATGAACTGCTCACAGACAGGTTCTAAGAAACTGAAAGCATCTTACAGGGATGTGTATTACAACTTTAAACTTATGATTGACGCGCATGCCTAATCTTACTGTGTATGTCTATGTTGGATACAACTTAACCTATGAAATGTTCGTAGATAAGTTCTTACAACTTTTAAGACGTTCTATACTTATTTGTTTGCAACGAAGGAATTAAATTTGTAATCAAACAATAAAACAGTAAGCGTAGATTACGAGCTGTAATCTTTCAAGAGAAATTGAATTTTATTGATAATGATCAGAAAATTACAATGCTTGGAAGAAAAAGGTACATAGAGTGCATACTGCAAGGATAGAACAAAAACAGTGAGAAGGGCAAATAAGCTAATTCATATACTGTGAATGCCTCCAAGGTCTCCTATCAGGATCATTCTCGGTTCCTCTCCACCAATTTTCCAGGGAATCCTTGCCTCAATCCCGGTAGATCACTCTTCCTTCAGCAGATTGGTCGAAGGCAAGTATCCAGTCGTCTAGATGGGTGAGCCGATCACCTTTCCAGTGCCTTGACTTCATCATAATTTGTATAGGAAGGTTTCCTTCTACTAGCATCTTCGTGAATTCTTCTGCAGCATCCGCCAATGATTTGAACTTGTTGAAAATGGCGGACTCCCTGATGAGTTTAACAAAGTATATCATCAGTTCGTTCTTCCTCCAGTTCTTCACTTCATCCACTGTATGCTGTCGGTGAGTTGGCAGAAGAATCTCAACTGGTTTTTGTATGTTGTTTTTCCAGGGTACAATGGGGATCATGGAACTCTGGACGAGAACCAGATACCCTGTATCCTCTTGCAGGCACGGCCAAACGGCCAATTGCAGCAGTGATGCTTTCTTCTAAAGTAGCATCTATTTATTTCTCTCTCTCCATCCTCCATTGCCGGCCAGTCTCTCTGGCTTCTTCCCCCTTTTCGGCATCATCAAGATCTGTGACCTTTGCATCAATCCTTTCAAAGATCTGCGTAGCATCGTTCTATTTGGTCTCCAGATTCGTGATTTTGTCAACAAGAGAACTGAGGATCAGAGACATGTCGTCTATTTTCTTATCATGTCCTGACAGTCTGGATCCAGTCTCTGGGAGGGCAGCGTCAGTGTTGGCTTTGGATACATGGAGCTTCTCTTGTTCTTGCTTTAAGATCTGATCCTGGCGCTGTTGTAGCTGAGTAAGCGCTTGCCACAATGCACTAGGCAGAATGCAAAATGCATCCTCAACCTTGGACTTCTCTTTTCAAACCATACAGCTCATCCTGGACAGTCTCACGCATCCAATCTAGCTCTTTGCCAACATCATTCAGTACCTTCACTGCATCATGCATGAAGAATGTTTGGCGGCCGATTGCGTGGAGTTGCTCGATCCAGGCCTTACTACGTGGGGAGCCAGGCTGCACTAACTTTTCATCCTCGGGCTTGTTGAGTTGACGAATAACCACATTATGATGAGGGCGTTGTGGTCTATTGTCAGGCAAGAATCCATCATCGAAATCTGATTTTGAATAGGCAGAGGTGGGAGATGCAGGGGCATCTTGCGCGGGCTCATCAGCGGCAGGTACTTCGGAAGCAGGTGCTTTGGAAGGTTATACGGCTTCTTCAGTCTCAAGTACAGGAGGGCCTGATTCCTCCTGATCTGTTTGGTTATCTGTAGTCGGGCGTACAGGGGGACTGAATCCTTCTGTTGACTCTCAGCTTCTGCCTGCTCCGGCAGAGGGACTGATTCCTCTCGTCGGATGCCTCATGATTCTTCTTTTGAAATAGATACAGGATCGGATGCCTGTTCAGGAACTTTCCATTTTTCTTCAGTGACAGGAGGGACTGATTCCTCCTGATCTCGAGCAGCTTCCTGTGGAGGGGTAGGGTACTGACTTCTTCCTGAGGTCCCCAGACCCTGTTGGTTTTGCATTCTGGACATCTCTCCTTCCTGAGCCTCTTCGCGACTCATTCTCAAACCAGCTTACAGAGCATCGTCGTCGTCGTCTGAGTCAGGATTGGACTTGTGGCTGTCCGAAGGGCCTTTGTCATTGGATTTTGACTTCTCTTTTAATCGAGCCTTTTCTTTTGCCATATTGAAATTGGAAATCAGCTCGCGGCATAAGTGGTTTTCCTATTGAATTAAGACTCAAATATCTTGGGTATCCGTGACTTCCAAAGTAAAACTTTCTTCCTCTTTCCACTCTTACCAATTGTACAGGACGTCGTACGGAGTGACCCTGTAGTTTTTCCAGTTGACAAAGCGCTTAAAGGCTTGATCAATGTGTACCTGGAGAAGAGTTTTATTTATTAGTGTAGATGGGGAGGGACTCCTTACAGTATTGAGGTCTACTGTAGGGATAGGATCCACGACAGGTGTGGAAGCCTGTATTGGAGAGGGAATCCTAACAGGGGTTGATACCCTAATAGCAGAGGGATCTGAAATAGAGGATGGCACCCTGATGGGAGAGGGATCCTGTATGGGTGTGGGTTCCCTTACAGGAGAGGCGGCTCTCAGTTCCGAATGGGAAGCCAAATTGCCAGTTCCTTCCAGCTTGGCAAATAATTGATCATCCGTCATAGCTGCCAGTGGCTCGAGATCTGCAGCTCGTGCAGCAATTATTTCTTCCGAAGGGGTTGCATCCTTAGGGTGTTGTTCAGCGGGTTGCGCCATTGATAGGACATCTACAGTGACCGTTGTAGTCATTGTAGCCTTAGATTTGGTAGCCTTTTTTAGCTTCTTCTTCTCAGAAAGTGGTGACCTGATGTCAGAAACGCTTCTTTTTCTCTTTTTCTTCGTCTTCTCTTCACTCACGTACTTGAGAGTGACATCCCTTGGATCATCAGAGATGGTCAAATTTCTGGCAAAGAGTCTTGTCACAATCAGCCTGTCTTTGTTGTAGGCAGAGAGCTTACTTCCGCCAATGTACTTTCCAGGTCCAATCTTCTTGGCTCCTTTAGATTGTGGCACATCACACTTGGTAAGAATGTGGTTGAGCACAAGGCCAAAAGACTTCTTCTGAGTACCATGCTTGGCAGCCTCTTCCTGTAACCTCTTAAATATGATCTGGCACCAATTTACTCGTGCGCCAGACATGATAGCAACCGTCATTCTGAAACAAAGATTTGCGCACATTTCAAATGCATCGATTCTGTTCTCAATCACACGACAGCAGAAACTATGTAAATAGACGAAAGGTAGACAAAATCTTTTCTTGTGGCAGGATGGATGGACATTCTTGTCCGAAGCATCGCCAATGAATAATACCCAATAAGCAGTGAGGAGTTCTTGTGACCCAAAGGTTTCAAGCTCTTCCGTCTTCAGGCCATCAGACGGCATCCTGTAAATGTTTTCCAGAAGCTCCCGATCGATGCAGATCTAAACTCCGCATATGGTAGCAGAAATATCAGGCACATCTCCTCATCTTTTCAGGGAGAAGAACCTAACAGAGGCGTCGAGATAGAATTCCTCGACAATACGCTCAACATAGAGCTCAGGGTGCTAATTTCCAAGGTGGTAGAGGCCTTGTTGCCATATTTTGGAAACAATCAGTTCCATCGTATCGACATCATCGGATTCCATGTGAACCCTCTCAAGGAAGACGGATCTGGTGAAGATTCGCCCGTCAATAATGGAGTCTTTCTTCTTTAGGGACAGAGAAGATGTCTGAGAAGATTCCATTGATACTGAAGAAAAGTAAGTGAAGTAGCAAATAAAGTAGTAATTGCAGTAAGCTATATAGGCTGTTTGCTTTTAGACTCGTTTAATTTGCAGAAAGCGTAAAGAGTTGAAGGGAGCAAGAGACAATCCTTTTATCATGTGCAGGGAAAATTAGGGTTACATACAGTGAACGGTCAGATTTAAGGGATGGAAACCGTCTTTTAAAAGAACAAACAGGATGAATTGAGAGTAACTTGTACGTCTTGTCCATCTATTTTTCGAAATAATAAACGGTCCCACTTCTGACAGTTCGGCTTCCCTTATTGCACGAAATGGCGCTTTGAAATCATTAAAATCACGTTGTTTGAGATAGTGAAGTCCAGATGTCGTGTAGAGCATTAAATAATAAAACATTTGAATTTTGAAGCAGGGCACGTGGACTAAAACTGTTTTATTATGAATAGAATAATAATTTAATATTAATTGACGTCCCACAGTGTATGTACTGTATATGCGAATAATACAACATTCCCCCTTAAAAGGTACATACAGGATTCAATTCTTACAGCAATGTTTGGGTTAGTACTGTATTCATGGGTCGTACTGTATTCCCCCTTAATTAATGCACACGTCAGCTGTATGAAGGTTTTGTACCTTTTTCATACAGTAAGATCTGACTTGTTCTGAGTGTACAATTAATTAACGGTAGATACTGTATTCTTGGGTCTTACATCATTCCCCCTCAATTGATGAGTAAAAGCATAAAAACTTACAGGGAGTCAGGCTGTAGCATTCCCAATTCTTGTTGAAGCGTACATAATCTGCTTGTGCTGAGAGGTTTTGTAAATATGTTGGCTAACTGAATGTCTGTATGAACTTTCTCGATCCGAACATCCTTATTCTCAACATGATTCCTGGTGAAGTGATGCTTCATATCAATATGCTTAGTTCGCGAGTGCAATACAGGATTGTGCGTTATTACAATTGCACTCATGCTATCGCACATGATCGGTATTTCTTTGGCAATGACTCCATAATTTGATAATTGTTGTTGCATCCAGAGAAGATGCATACAACAACTTATAGTGGCATAGTATTCCGATTCAGCTGTAGAAAGCGAGTTGGTCAATTGCTTCTTACTGAACCATGACACAAGTCTAGGTCGAAGAAAGTGACAAGTACCGCTTGTACTCTTCCTATCCAACATACAGCCTCCGAGATCCGATTCGCTGTAGCCAACCAAATCGAATCCCCCTTCTTTAGGATACCACAATCCTACATCGACTGTTCCTTTAACGTACTTAAGGATTTGTTTGGCTGTCGTGAAGTGTGACTCCTTAGGTGATACTTGGTACCGAGCACACACTCATATACCACATGTTGGACACTAAGTATACAGAATACAGCTTGGAAAGCGATACTACAACAAGATGTACGATTTTCGAATGTGAGTGCGTAGCGGAAGTTTGTTTAAGTGAGTTGTTGTAAATACAGGAACTAGGCATTCTCCTGTTAGCTTAGTGCGTACAGGGTTTTGCAATGTATACTTGTATATAAATCACAGTTATGAAAACAGTAAAGACTGAAGGTAAACAACAGGCAATTTAAAGTGGTTTAAGGTAAACCTCTCTACGCCCACTGGTCCTCCACACAGGAGTAAAATGTTTATTAAAATCACTACCTACATAACTACGTGACTTTAATCAAACCTGCTACCTTGTATCGTTCACAAAGATTGATACGAAGATTGTAGCTTTCAACTGTTCGCACAGATTGGCTGTAGGCTTCTTTAACTTGCTTCTTCAAACACAGATTGAAGCTTTGTCCTATTTTTCCCACACAGGTCAGAATATCTTTCCCTTAGCCCACACAGGGCTAAGTTTACTCAAAGGTAACAATGGTGAAATCACTAGTTTGAACAACAGCTTGAACGCTTGATGATCTTCGGCTGATGATGTGCTCCTCACGTTGACTGTGTATATTTCTTCTCTCAAGTATTGTTATATGCTTGAATAAATATATTTGCTCTTGTAATCTTGATTGACAGAATAATCTTTTCAGAGTTTCTGTGATAAATAAATGAATCAATCTTTAGTTGTTTTTTAAGTGTTCTCTTGTATGGACTATTTATAACTTTGGAATAGATCCGTTATAAATATGTCTGTTGTCTGATTGGTGAGCAAAAGTCCTTTTTGATTGGCTCTTTTCAGAATGTTTGCTTTCAAGATGCTTGATCCGTACTTTGCTCCTTGTCTGAAGATCCTTATCGGTTGATATTAAAATACTTTATCCAATTAGTATTCAAATACTTCTTTCAAAATGGTGTTTTGACTTTTGTGAATAAAGTAGATTCTCTCACAACGTTCTTCAGTCCTGTTGGATATTTTGACACTTTTAACCTGTATGTTGTATACAGTATATATCGTCTTTTTGTTGTAGCTGTAGATTCCGTAGGATAGACTGTATGATCTTCAATGCTGTATGTAAGGGCTGTTTCCAGACAGCTTCCATACTTAGCAGTATTTTAGCTCTTTCGACTTCTTTGCTGTATGATAAGTTCTAACAGCTTCCATGAGAAGTTTTATCCCAACAATTTATGATCTTCTTTGGGACTACTTGGTGTATGTTGGCATTTTATCAAAACAAGATTGTTTATCCCAACAGCTCAGCAGTCTGGACATAAGTTTCTCCCTTGATGAAAGTGGTTTTTGAACTAGAGGGAGTGTTTGGGTCATATCCAAGGCCTAATTTTAAATAAAGTGGTCTTTGGTTTATGCACAAGCCATCTAAGGTTATAGATGCTTTTAAAGATGTTATTTCTTTAGCCTGTATATTGCTCAGTTGTGCAGTTTAGAAAACTCAGATTTTATATGAGCAAGTGCAGCTGATTTTTCACTGTTTAAAGCACTCAGCCTTTTGATCTCAGCTGTGGAAATCTCAGTTGAGTTTTTTAAATCTTTATCAGTCTGTTTTTCAAGGTCAGATCTAATGTTGGATGTCTCAAGGCTGAGTTTGTCAAAATCATTTTTTCAGCTGCCAATTCTCATCCTTCAACTGTGTGTTCTGTTATGTCACAACTAAGTGTGCATATTTTAATGTTTCAAAGTCTTTAAAGAGCTGATTTACAGATTTATGTATATCAATATCTTCAGACATGTCTGAGCTGACATTATCTGAAATTTGAGGGTTAGATGTTACCTCTACATCAGTTAGGTTAGCCATCAGGCAGCTGTAATCATTATCATCATCAGAGAAGAATCCACCGCTTGATTCTATTCTCTCTTGAACTTGGTCTTCACCAATGAGAGCTTTTCTTTTATCCTTTCTCTTGCTTGTTTCCTTCTTGTCTTCATCCTTCTTGAGGTCAGGACAATCAAATTGGATGTGCCCTGTTTTGTGGCAGTTGTAACATTCAATTTTCCAATTTCCAGATTTTTGGTTCCTCCTTGGATTATTTTTGTAGTTTTTCTTGTACTTGGAGTAGTTTTTCCCGAAGTTGCTGAATCTTTGCATAATGAATGCCATTTCTTCCTCAAAGTCTGGAGGGTTTGGAGGATTAACTTCAGACAGGTTATTTGTAGGGGACTCAGCTGCAAATGTTAATCCTTTCTCAGGTGGTTCAATTGATGATGAGCAGGGCAGCTCAAACTCATATGCCTTCAGGTCCAGAGAAAAACTTCTGGATCTTTATTTTGTTAAGATCCTTTGATTCCCTCATGGCTGCGACTTTCATACTCCATTATGGGTTAAGAGATCTTAGAACTTTCAGGGCGCCATCTCCCTGTTGCCATATGTTTTTCCAAGAGAATTGATCTCATTGATTATTTCTGTAAATCTTGTATCCACATTATCAATTATTTCTCCGGTCTGATCTTGAAATTGTCAAATTTTTAGTAGTAATTGACAACTTGTTCTCCTTGATTAGCTCAGTTCCCTCACACATTACTGCCAATGTGTCCCATATTTCTTTTGCATTCTTGCAGTTCTTGATCTTTACCATGGTGGCTTTATCAAGGGTCTGGTACTTGACATCTCTGGCCCGGTTGTCTAGGTTGGCCAGCTTCCTTTATTTAGGGGATATCTCTATTCTGTTCTTGGGAATCTTTGCTGGTTTTTCCGGATGCAATCTCCTTAGATGCATTGTCCTCAGAAAGGTGAAGGGACCTTATTCTATGATACACCACATGTCATCATGGATAGATGAAAGATGTGCCTGCATTCTTATTTTCCAAAGGTCATACTCATCAACGGAAAATACAGGTAATCTAGAATGCATACGTTGCATGTGTTCCAATTTTAAATGAGAGATTTATATATGCTCAGATATATGGATCTGGTTTTGTAAAATTAAACCAACCTCTTCGATACCACTTGTAGGTCAAAAGTCGTCAGGAATAAGTCTAGAGGGGGGGTGAATAGACTTACTAAAACTTTTACTGAAATCAACTGTTTGCAAAAATACACCTGTAGTCAGATCAGATAAGGTACTCGTCTGATCAGGTAACTTATGTCAACTGTCAGGTAATATGCAGAAGAACGGATGACTATAACTGGAACAGTAAATATGTATGCAGCAGTTAAATATGATGATAAGCAGTGAATCACACAATCACTTATAGTGGTCTCAGAGGTGGGGTAATCCTCTACTCATCCACTTCTCTCCAAACTAGTTGGAGATAAATTCACTATAACGTTCACCAGTAATTGTTACAATGAATACTCAGTTACAACAGCTTCCAACCAATGGAAACCTGTGGCCGTCGTAACTCCCTTTGGCTACCTAGCACCTGCTGAATGAAAACCCGTGGATGTATCAACAACTCGCAAGCTGTCTATCACCTGCAAATCAACAACTCGTGGATGCCTCAACAACCTTCAACTTCTCAGAACCTCGTTCAAAGAAGTACCCCATGCTCAATCTTAAAAACGAGAGTGTGGTCTTCTCCAACTTAAGAGCTTTTCTTGAATATGACTTTTAAGCTTGCTCTTTACGATGCTATAGATTGCTTTATTTGATTTGTTTGCTTGAAAGTATTGTTCGCATCGTACTTTGCATCTTGTAACAATTCTGTCCATTGGATAGTGGACTTCATTGTTTATTCGTTCATCTCTTTGCACGGCTAGTCTTTTTCTTCAAATATGGCCGTTTGAAGAATCTTCCCATTGCGCCGCTTTCTTTGATTACTATATTTGGAAAGCCTTCTGGGCACGAATATCTAGTAATAAACTATTCCTTAACTTCTGGGAATCATCACTTTTTCTCCTTGAATTTACGTTCGCATCTGTCTTGCCGTTTTTGTTGACTTTTCAACGCTTGCTGATGTGGACTTAATTCAGAACTCGTCTGATGTTTTATGTAGAAAGTACCTCTCTGAAAACTTTTGATCTATCTTGACAAAGTTCTCTGATAGAGTTCTCTGATCTGCTTGGTAAAACTTCAGCTATTTGAAAACTCGTCTGTATTATCTGTCTGAAAACATAGCAGATGTTTAAACTCGCATGTGGTCAAAATTCTCTGATATGTTGAGTTGACCAGAGCTCGCCTGATAATATCTCGCCTGATATTATCTCGTATGATATTTAAGTTGGTCAAACCTCTCTGACATTTTGTGTTGACCAAAGCTCGGCTGATATTGTGTCTTCTGTAGAACTCAGTTGTAGTTGGGTTTTTTGTCAAACCTCAGCTGATATTTCTATTGACCAAAAACTCGCCTGATATCTTGACTGTTCTATACTTAGATGTTTCTCTAACTGATCAATACTTTATCAAGACTTGGCCTTTTGGTTATTCTTTACAATGCCAAGTACTTACATTTGAATTAATCATGAATACAGGGATGACATCATCAAAATCTAAAATAATATTCCTAACAAACTCCTCGTATTTTGATGATGGCAAGACTTAAACTTTCAAATGTAAACAAGTCTGCACAAAATAAAAGTAAAGTGCAAAACACAATCGAACTCAGTCTTTTTGAGACAACTAGTGGTTGTCATTCAAGTTGACTGTTATAAAATTTTCCTACATATTACATTACAGTCATCAGTTTTTGAATGAAAAATTACAAGTAATGAAAATTACAAGTACACTGAAAAAATAACAAAAATAACAATATTTAATTTCTTCCGCTGCCTCTTCCTTCCTCTTATCTTCCTTGCTGGAGGCAGTGACTTCAATGGCTTCGCTCCAATGGGCCTCTGCACTACTGGAATGAGACCATACTTTTTCTTCACAATATTTGCGGCAAATTCTTGGCCTTCAGGGGTTGTGTATTTGTTCTTGATACAAGTGGCCTTGATCTCCTCCTGAAGAGCCATGTCATCCAGCTTTCCATTGATATCAATTGGGGGAACTTTTGGTCTGAAGTTGGGAATCATAAGATATGCATTGAATTCTTCTTCAGCTACTCTTTTCAAGATCTCCCATAGATTTGGATAGTTGATTTCCATGAAATCAATGAAAATTTATTAGGGGAGGCAGCCTTTATCCTGAAGTATTTCCCATAGGTAATACTTTTCTATAAATTCCTTCTTTGTTGTTCCCCATAAGGATCCAACTTCAACGGGCAAGAACTCCTCTACATATTGAAGCTCTTTACCTTCCCATTGGAGTGGCACCACTGGATCTTGTCTGGTCCTCTTCTTCTTAGCTACTGGCTCTTCAGATGGTGCAGTTGCATTCTTTCTTTTTAAGGTGCTTGTTCCAGGGATCAGCAGTAGTGCCTCTTGTCTGTTCTTAGTTCTGAGCTCTGCTTCCCTATGAGCCTTCTCTTCCCTCTTTTTGCCAGCATTAAGAATTTTTTCTAGCTGATCCTCCACTCTAAACATAAAGTCCGTCATGCCAAGAGGCATTCTTGAGGATGAGGGTGGTGAAGAGGGTCCTTCCTATTGATCAGAGAGTCCATCTTTTCATGTAGGGACCGAAGCTCAGGCTTCACTTCTGTTGCCATAAGTTTGGCAATTATTTCCTCCACCACTTTTCTAATCAGCTCAGTAATGTTTGAAGGCATTTAGACTTCAGGTGCATGAGCTGTGTTTTCTGATATGCTCTATTGTGCAGGTGACTTTTGGGCAGTGGATTTCTCATATGAGACTTTTCTGTCAGCTGCTGGTTGACCAGAGGGGGTTTTGTCAGGAGTTCCTGATCAGGTGGGTTATTGTCTTGGTCCTCATTGTCCCTTCTCTTCTTCATTTCCTTCTTTTTCTTCTTATTTTTTCTCCTCTTCTCTTTCTTCTTCACTTTCTTTTTCTTATTCTTCTTTCTCCTCCTTTTCTTCCTCCTTTTGAACTTCTTCCCTGTTCTCTTCTTCTTTTTCAACTACTTCTTCTCCTTCTTTATTTTCTTCTTCTTTCTTCTCTTTTTCAACTCCTTCTTCTCTGTCTCCCTTTTCAACTTATACTATGATAATTCATTTTTCTTTCTTATTTTCTTCTCCTTTTCTATTTTCAATTTCTTCTTTTTCATCTCTATCTTCTTCTTTTTTCTTTTCTACTTCTTCCTCCTCACCAAGGGTTTCACCTTGTGATACACCTTTCATAACATGAAGGACGAACTGGTCCATGTTTTGTTTAAAATGTGAGATGAACCAGTTCTCCTTTAGCAACAAGTTCACATATATCTCACCAAGGGTTTCACTTTGTGCTACACCTTTCATAACATGAAGAACGAACTGGTCCATTTAAAGATGTTGTTGTTAAGGTTTGCTTCGCAGGTTTCCAAGATATAACATTTTCTCCACGTGTGAATACATAGCCTGTTTGTGATTTACTCTTATGCTGGTCCGAATGATAGACTGCATCTGCATATCCCACCAGAGAACATCTAGAACTTTCCGAATAATATAACTCAAGGTCGATGGTTCCCTTGAGATAACGTAAAATATGTTTGACACCATTTCAATGTCTTATAGTGGGTGCAGAGCTATACCTTGCCAGGATATTTAGAGAAAAAGGTATATCTGGTCTAGTACAATCAGCAAGATAAGTTAATGCACCAATTGTACTAAGATATGGTACTTCAGGACATCAAGCAGTCAAAATGGATCCTTAGTTATATCAAGCATTCTAATGACCGTAGGTGATGTTAGCGGATGTGCTTTATCCATGTAAAAACACTTTAACACCTTTTCAGTATAAGAAGATTGATGAACAAATAGTCCTCCATGGACATGTTTAATTTGAAAACCCAAACAAAACTTTGTTTTTCCTAAACCTTTCATCTCAAATTCATTTTTCAAGTATTCGGATTTTATTGAGCTCTTCAGAAGTCCTAATTAAGTTTATGTCATCAGCATAAACTGTTGTAATTGCAAATCCACTATCAGTTTTCTTTACGAAAATGCAAGGGCAGGCAACATCATTTTTATACCTTTCTTTCAATAGATATTCACTAAGTCTATTGTACCACATTCGTCTAGATTATTTTAGATCATACAACGATCATTCCAGCTTAAGTGAGAACATGCTTTTGGGATATAAATTACTTATCGCTGGTAATTTAAATCCTTCTGGGATTTTCATGTATATATGTCACTATCAAGTGAACCATATAGATATGCAGTTATTATATCCTTGAGGCACATATCGAGCTTTTGTGACACAACCAGATTAATCAAAAATCTAAAAAGTAATCGTGTCCATTACTGGAGAGTATGTTTCCTCATAATCAGTTCCTGGTCTTTGAGAGAAACCTTGTGCTACGAGTCTTGCTTTGTATCTTGTAACTTCATAATGTTAATATTTCTTCTAACAAAGACCCACTTGTATCCTACTGGGATAACATTTTTCAGAGTTTGAACTACAGGCCCAAACACCTTTCATTTTTCCAAGGAATTTAATTAAGCCTCTATGGCTTCTTTCCATTTTGGCCAATCATTTCTATTTCGGTTCAGGATCCTCATTTGAAACTTCACGAGCCATATTAAAGGCAAATATATCATCCATGATGAAATTTTCCCTCTCCAATAATTTACTAAAAGATAAATAATTTATTGAGATCTCACTATTTTCAGACACTAATAGTTCTTCAGGAACTACATTACTTTCATTTGATTTATCAATCATCATTCCTGTTTGGTTCTTATCTTGCACCTTTTTATTTTTCTAGGTATAGAGTATTTTGAACCAATTGGTCGATCACCCTCTTGACGTACTTTAGATTCATTTGCTGCTATTACTTGTCCTTCAGGGACATCGATTCTGGATGGTGCATTTGCAGCTAGTATATAGGATTTTGTCACTCTTCGTGTATCAACGAAAGTATCAAGTAGTTGATTTACAGGCTTTTGTAAGTAAATGATCATTTCAACCTCTTGCTCACATTGACTATTCTGTGGATCAAAATGTAATAAGAGTCTTTCATTCTAAGAGATATCCTTTTGCTTTTCTGGATGTAGTTTTGTCCCACCTAATATGGGTATGTCATTTCATCAAAATTATAGTCTGCAAAGCATGCAATAAATAGATCACCTCTAAAAAGTTCAAGATACCTTATAATTGAAGGTGAATCAAACCCAACGTATATCCCAAGCCTCCGTTGGGGATCCGTTTTTGTGTGTTGAGGGGGTTCAATTGGGACTTGAACAACATAACCAAAAGTTCGTAACTGAGAAACCTCAGGTTCTCGACCAGGGACAAGTTGCATTGGAGATTATTGGTGATAAGTTGTTGCCTAATACGAACTAATGTTGCTGCATGTAATATGGCGCAAGCAAAATTTGGGAGTTTTCATTTCATAAGTAATGATCTTGCAATCAGTTTAAGACGTTTAATAATTGACTCTGCTAGACCATTTTGTGTATGGACATGAGAAACTGAATGTTCGACCTCAATTCCAATTGCCATGCAATAATCGTCAAATGCTTGAGATCTAAACTTACCAGCATTGTCAAGACGAATTGCCTTGATTGAATTATCAGGGAATTGAGCTCATAATTTTATTATTTGAGTAAGCAGTCTAGCAAATGCCACATTTCTAGCTGAAAGTAAGCTCACATGGGACCATCTAGTAGACGCATTAACTAATACCATGAAGTATCGAAATGGTCATCATGATGGGTCTATTAGTACATAAATATCTCCTTTTATTCTTTCTAGGAAAGATGGAGATTCAATGCTAACTTTCGTACTTGAAGGTCTAGTGATTAACTTACCTTGTGAGATTTCATTTGCTAAAAGAATCTCATGGTTCTTTATGTTATGCCCATATAAAATATTGAGTATTCGAGGCATCATAGTTGCTCCAGGATGTCCAAATCTTTCATGCCAAAGCATAAAGCTCTTTGGGTCATTGAACCTCAAGTTCATGACATGATTTGTCTCAATTTCTTTTATGAATGTGTAATACATTTCAGACGATAATGTCGCTTTTGTTTGCTTCTGGCCAAACACAAAAGAATTTATACAAATGTACTCATTACTACCTTCTTGTATTGTCTCGATGTGGTATCCACTGCAGTGGATATCCTTAAGACTTAGTAAATTCCTTCTCGATTTACTAGAGTAAAAGCATAATCTATAATTAATTTAGCATTATTTGGTAAAAAAATACATGCTCTTTTGAAGCCTTCAATGATGTTTGATGCACCTGATTTGGTATTAACATTATCTTCTGGTAATGTTAATTTGAGAAAGTATTTCTTATCTTGGAGAATGGTGTGCGTAGTTGCACTATCTGCTAGACAAATATCACAAGCATCCATTGTAACTTCTGTAATAATTTAAAGGAACTTTTAGAAGTAAATTTATTTATTATGAAATAATCATTCCAAATATTTAAAAAAAATAATCACCTTCAAAGCAAATCACCATACTGAAAGGAAACATTTAAAAATTCCCAAACAAAGGACATAACAAAATAATAATTTGGATGAGCAAAGAAATCAGAGACATCTAAGTGAGTTGTATCAAGTGGACCATCATAATCAAGGACATTAATTTCAATCTTTTCTTTTTCATTGGTTGATTTCTGATAAAGGTCCATGAGGTGCTTTGCCGTACGACATGTACGTGACCAGTACCCAGTCATGCCACAATTATGACAATTATCTTCTGTTAACCATAGAGTATATAGTAAACATCTTGAAAAACGGGGGTAGAATAAGCTGTACCTTCTTTGAAGTTATTTGTGTAGTGGAAGACTGATATTAAGTTGTTGTAAATACAGCAACAAGGTAATCTCCTGTTTGCTTGGTGTGTACAGCGTTTTTGTGATATGTATATTATAAATCACACAGAAAGATATGAAAACTGTAAATAATATAATGTAAGTGCACACAGATATAATTGGTTTGAGGTAAACCCCTCTATATCCACTGGTCCTCCACATAGGAGTAAGATGTTTATTAAAATCACTGCGTACACAACTATGTGACTTTCAATAAACCTGTCGATGTATAGTTCACACGGATTGATATAGAGACAACAACTTGGGCCGTTCACACAGATTGGCTTTGGCTCTTTCGACTTGCCTCTTCTCACACAGATCGAATCATCATCTTCAATGCTATTCTTCCCACACAGGTCGGAAAAGCAAGGACTTAGTCCACACAGGGCTAAGGTTATCTCAACATGAGGATTGGGTAGAATAAGTTCAAACAAAAGCTGTATGCTTTGGCGAGTGTTCGCTGTATGATGTGCTGTTTACATTTAGGACCACATATTTCTTTCCTTTGATGATGTTGTATGCTCAAGAAATATAGTGCTCTTTGTTAGTTTGATATTCTGATTGTCAGAGCTAATTGTTAGATATATTGCGCAATATATTATAACTTGTATATGATGTCCTCTTGCTTTGGGCTATTTATAACCTTGGAAATAGATCTGTTATAAATGTATTCATTGACCGATTGATAAGACTGAGACAACTCTGATTAGCAGCTGCAGAATGTTTGAATTAAAGGCGATCGCATTTATTGCTTCAGACATCCGCTTTGACTTTGAATTAAATGCTCTTCAGCGCGCTCAGACTATTGTCTCTTCTGGCCACATAAATGCTGTCCTATCAGCATTAAATACTACTTTAATCGTGAAGACTTTATGAGTAAACAAAGTTTATTTCACAATAATTTAAAACTTTTCTTCAGTCCTGTTGGATGTGTGTTTTATTTTTCCTAAGTAAACCACCTATAGCAAGATTGCTGTAACCAACTTTCTTTGTCTCTATTGCATAATGATTTAATCACTGTAGGGATGGACTATGTAGGAAGATCTCTTGCTGTATGAATGGGCTGCATGAAGTTTCCTAACAGCTTCGATACTTAGAGTGAAATGCTGACTTTGAAGACTTTATGCTGTATGGTGGCAATTATCAAAATAAGACTGTATTTTCTCCTACAAGTTCCCCCTTTTTGATAATGCCAAAACTTCCTTGATATGTAGTGATAGGTCGAAAATAGTGTGCAAATATTATTGTTAATTATTGCATTTTAATGAATTTTGTGTTGGCACATTGGGTTATTTTCTACCTATTTATATTTTGGATGCAATTTACTTCAATTGACAATTTGTTGTTTAATTTAGGTGTTTGATGTAGTTTTTAAGCTTAAGGAATAGTTTAGGCCATCAAACGGACCATGTCAAGGTGATTTGGGCATTAATGAAGAAATACCGCGCACACTAGGTGACTCAGTGTCGGCCCTGACCCGAAAATCCTCTTACTTGGGGCCCAAGAAACGACTCAAATCCATCCCAATTAGTTCCATAAAGTGAAAATCGGTCCCTTAGGTTGGAGAAAGGAATTTTAATTGACCTGGAAGGAAAAACTCCAAAAGAATAAAAACTCAAGAAGGATAAGAAGGAAGGAGATCTAATTAAAGAAGGAAACTAAGAGATAGGGAATATTATAAAAGAAAGGGCAGAGGCAGCCAAAGGGGAGTTCTTTTTAAGACTTCAAGGATGGAACACGAGAGATGAGATGGTGGATATTTCACGACTGGAACACGGACGAAATCCACAGTGCCTAGCCAACTTATCGAAGGGAACCGAGCTAATTTCCGGGAGGAAGAGAGAAGAATTGTCTTTCTTTACTTTCTTTTCCCATGCATGCTATGAATTATTATATGTATTCTAAAGCCAATATATCCATCTAATTTTCTATTCTAGTTCTTAGGGAAGTTTAAAACCGTATTTGAATTATTCATGTTTTAATCACGTAGCGTATTCTTAACACGAAGTCTCTTGAATTACTTTTGTCTTATTGAATTCATTATTATGCTATATAATTTCTTGATTTGGTTTGGCCAACTAGATTAGGAGTTTTATGTCTCATGCTAGGAATTAAATTGTAATACGTAATTGTTACAATTTTAATTTCACAAGTAGCAACAATTGAATTTCTCAATTGAGTAACACAAAATCAAGATCTCTTAAGTCGAGCTTGTGAACTTAATATCTTGCCTATTTCATTATTTTTCTTTTTAATGCATCTAGCGAGCGAGATTTGAAGAGCTTGTTTTGAATCCATCGCTTAGATAGGTTTAATTAAAGAGCTTGTTTTAGTTAAATAAACTTAAGAAATAATTGGGGTCAATAGAGCTTGTTGTTGGCTTCCGAATAGGAGTTCATGAGATTAGAGAAGAGATAACCACTGCATTAAAGCATGATAAATTCGAAATGGTGGATAATGGAACTAAGAGCTAGATTACTCCTTAAATTGTTATTTTCGATTTTTATTCTCTTTTGGTTATTGTGTTTTAATTTATTTTACGCAAGTTGTTTGTTAGTAAAAACCAGTAAACTAAAATCCCCCCTTGTTTTATTTTATTTTAATTGCTAAAAGTATTTAACTCTTAAAAAGCATAATTGATTTACCGTTTTCCATGGGATCGACCCTTACTTTCGGATACTACTAGTAGAAGTAAGCTGAGGAAAAATAAAAATAAATAATTTTGATGCATCACGATAGCGCGGTCAAAATTTTGGCGGCCGAGAAACGGTGTTAAATTAATTTTACTTATTTGGGTTAAAAACTTTCTGCAATTTCGACACTGGGTCACCCAGTGTCAGTTCAAAAAATTCATAATAATTGTCAGTTGTGCACTAATCCGCTTGTTTTAGTTTTGCATGAATACAAGGTCACCTGGAGATAAGAACTTTCAGTACTTTCCAAAAATCACCAAAGAGATCGAGTTTTCAGGCGAAGAACAAAAGAAAGCAGAGAAGCACTCGGGCACTTACTGTTTTCTCTCGAAACATCACCCAGTGAGTCAGAGGACAAGAGTGAAATCATGACAACTAACACTGAAAAGACATTGAAGCAATTACCAACCTGGAGCTACCTCAACAACCACTATGCATCACAATCCTGACTATTGACAACAACAATACCTTTGAATTGAAGTCGGGATTGATTCACTTGCTACCTGCATTTCATGGTCTATCAGGAGAGGATCCGCACAAGCATCTTAAGGAATTCCATGTCGTTTGTTCAAGCATGAAGCCCAATGGTGTCACCGAAGAACAAATCAAGCTTTGAGCCTTTCCATTTTCATTAAAAGATTCGGCTAAGGATTGGTATTCTATTTGTCGTCTGCCACTATCACAACATGGAATGATATGAATATATTATTTTTGCAAAAATATTTTCCGGCCTCTCGGGCAGCCGATCTAAGGAAGGAAATCTGTGGTGCGAGACAAATGATGGGATAAATTTAGGAATGTGACATATTGATCATTTTTAAATCAATTTTTTTCATATATAGCAAAATGGTCATGAAAAACGGACAGAGATCATCAGAAGAAATTTACTGGTCATTTGGTCAATCTAAAGGCCGTTATACATTCATCATTACGGCCAAAATCAGTTATTTTGATTCCAAAACTATCAGGCAATATAGTTACGCTATATACAGAGAATAACATACGTTAAAGGAGTTAACGTATGCTATGCACAATGACTACGTATGCTACACAATACCGAAATTAGGGCAGTAACCCTGGACCCCCATTACGGACACTACTTTCTAATATAACGCACGTTACGCGTACTATATCCGGCCGCAACCAAACGTAACGTACGTTACGTCATATTTCCAGAATGATTTAACCGATGGGCTGTCATTTTTTTCATTATCCCAAAACAAAAATCCTATTCATGATTGAATCGCCCAAAACCTCTCCAAATCTCCATCAAATCTTTCAAACAAATGAAGAATCATATCAAACACTCGATTAGGAAAGAAGAGAAGAGGAGAATCTTCATCAAATCAGCCAGAATCATCCAAATTTGTGAATCCCCAAGCAGAGAAGGTTTTCAAAGATATTCTTATAGCTGATGAGGTAACTCCTAGCCATCACTTTGATTTTGAATCATTGAAGACTATTGCGGTTAACATTGAAGAATTCTTTGATATTCTGGGAATAGGAAAATTCGGAAGTTTTGCTCGACCCATCTTTGAGGATTTGGTTAAGGAATTTTATGCAATTTTTTCTATTAGCTACAATTCAGGTGGTTTTGTTGTTATTCATTCGTTAGTCTGTGGTACATCAATAAACTTTGATGCCATGAAGATTTCGGAATGGTTTAGCTTACCTAACGAAGGTGTGACATGCATTGGTAATTTTGCTTCAAATAATGATGATGAAGATGATTTCTCTGACGAAGAAACTTAAATTCTGAACTAATTACTATTAGAGACTACCTCAAACCTCAAACTATTCTTGAGGTAAATTATGATAAGTTTGAAAATAATGATTTCAGATTACACATACGTTTCTTCACGATGCCATCACTAGAAGCTTAATGCCAAAGGTGAATGCTCAACAGAAATTAGTTAACATTGATATGGAAATAATCTATCATGTACTGCAGGGTAATCAAGTTAACTTTGCCAGAGTGGTAATGAAATGGTTTGTAGAGAAAGGAACGATCTTCCATAAGAAAGGGTATGTGAGTAAAGATCGCCAAAGAAAATCAGGAATGCATTTTTGTTCTATGTTGACAGAAATTTTTGAAAAAGCAGGTGTTGATTTAACTGGGCTTCATGGAATGGCTATCCCAAAGGGGAATATGGTTCACCAATGAATCATTCGGTCTACGAGATACGTACAGATGAGGAACAGAGGTTGAGTTTATTTTTCATATCTGAGAGATGGCAATACTCTAGTCGATGGTGGTACCTTACCTCGTGTTGAGGATATGATAATGACTAAAGGGATTTA
This sequence comes from Orobanche coerulescens, assembly GCA_033398695.1. Taxonomy (NCBI): domain Eukaryota; kingdom Viridiplantae; phylum Streptophyta; class Magnoliopsida; order Lamiales; family Orobanchaceae; genus Orobanche; species Orobanche coerulescens. The sequence continues at coordinate 28,581,602 of CM065808.1, read as the reverse complement.
GGTCGAGAGTCCCCATCTCCATGCGCCTATATCCCAGGCTAGTTCATCCCGAGGTAGCAGAGGTTCTATGTAATACCCGAGATTTCTGATATGTATTTGAACCTTGTGATATTGTAATTGTTGCATTTTGATCTGAGTATTATTCTCCGTATTTCATGATCCGGTGTTGTTGAGCGCATGATTTCATGAATGTGTTCTAAATGGTGATTTTGCACATGTAGCGCACGCTATCGACTTAGCGTAGCGTATTCTAAATTAGGTTCGTAGCGCACGCTATGTATGAACCTTAGCGCAAGCTATACGTAGTCAGCATGATTAAGACAGGGTGGTAGGTGAGATCGGCTGCGAATCTCGGTCGGATCATGTCGGGATGAACCTGGACGGCTTTCGGGAAAAGCCAAGTCAACGCAGTAGCGCACGCTACTAATATGAGGATAGCACATGCTAAATGCTGAGTACAGTGAAGTCAGTAAGCTTCATATGGCCGTTAGCGCACGCTATTGATAGGGACTAGCGCGCGCTAGTAAACATTTCCTATATATAGGACAGCACCCTTTTTCTTTTTTTCAGTTTTCATCTTTTCCCAAACCCGAATTTTGAGACATAGAGAGTCACTCTCTCCATCCTAAACCCTTCATATCATCATCCTAGCTCGAGTTCAAGATTGTAGATCATTGGAGATTGGTGTTCAAGCTCTCGGTGTGGGATTTCTTCAAGTTCCTCCTTGTTCTTCACTACTTTGAGGTAGGTGATTCTTCACCAATATTAAGTAATGTTCTGAAGGACGTTTTGATCATGATTTGGGATTATCTAGTCAGTTAAATTCATAAGTAGTCGAACATCATGTGTTAGAAGGATATTTTCGATGTTTCGGTACTTATTCATCGTATAATCCATTAAACCTTTTTAGTGTATGGACTCCTAAGCATATTCATGTATCTTCAAAACCAATTATGACCAGTATATGGAGATTACCAAGTTCTTATGTCTTTACATAAAGGAATTATATGTTTTGGGACATGGAATGGATTGAACTTAGGAAATTTTCTTGAAGATCAAGATGAATTATGGTGTTGTAATGATGATACGTATCCTTGTGTCTCGTAGTCATGTAATCCTTAAAGATCTTTCACAAACCGTATGAGCATGATATGCACGGAAATGGCATGTATTAACACTGAAGATTTCATGAGTTTCATCACCATTAGATCAAGTTTTCTGCCCAGTAGTAAACTGCCATGAACGGTTAGCGCACGCTAAGATATATATATATATATATATATATATATATATATATATATATATATATATATATATATATATATATATATATATATATATATTAACGTGCGCTATCGAGAATGAGTAACGTACGCTACGTTTGGTATGTAATGTACGTTATGTCATCAGGCGAGTCAGTCGGCTGATCAGAGAGGACTGTCGGTACATAAGTTAGCGTACGCTAGACTTCATCGTTTACGTACGCTAACGGGCAGGCTTAGCGCATGTTACGTAGAGTACGTAGCGTACGCTAAGTAGTTCAGGCAGATTACATTTTTAGGGCTTTCGGCCGTAGACCGGGTTGTTAAACATTCGTACGACATAAGATAAATTCTATGTTATTTCTTTTGTTAAGGTTCGAGCTTGCTATGTTGATCGAAGGAGACGGCCTTCGAGTGTGTTGAGATCGTTGGAGTGATTTGTTCTTGCCATCTTTGAGGCAAGTATCGTATTTTAAGCTTATTGATATTGCATTATTGATCATGTGTACGATTTATTCGTGTTGTTAAACATGTGATTATATTCTTTGAGTTGTCATGATATTTACGTTGATGAACGTGTTGATTTGCATATGTGTATGCATAATTATAATGGTTGCGTTGAAAATGATCCGAGGGGATCATGAGGATCTATGCTGAGGGCGCCGGATCGAATGTCCACCATGCGTTGGTCCGACGGGATCATCATGGGGATCTATGCTGAGGGCGCTGGATCGTTGGATGGGTTTTCGACCATGCGTTGGTCCGACGGGATCATCATGGGGATCTATACCGAGGGCGCTGGATCGTTGGATTACCCTGTATTGTGTTGATGGAATCGTGAGGATTCACATCATTGGATTCCGATGACGGAAGTCCGTTTTGTATGTTTTATGATGCATTGATGATTTATGTATTACGATACTTGTACTAGCATTGTTTTGCTAACCCCTTAGGGGGTGGACATTTGTTTTGATGTTCAGGTAGCCGAGGAACGGGTAAGCAGCCACAGTACCGACATGACGATGAAGTGGCTCAATGATGTGGATTATGTTGTCTTATTTTTCGGTTATTTCAGTACTCGAGTACGTTTACGTTGTTGTTGTCTTGGGAACATATTGTAATAATGAACTTATTTAAATTGTTGGACCGGTTTGAATTTCCTTTTATTAATAACACTTTTGTATTATGTCCGTAGTCTTCAAATTAGCCTTGTAAATTCTTATACAAAGAACTTACGGCACTGTAATTATTCCGAATATCTCAGGGTGTTACAGCATATAGTATCGGAGCTAGGATTCATGGATATCTTGGCAGTCGGGTTAGTTGGGTCTGTGTACGTTATTTGATTTATGCATCGTTTGTAACATCACTGCTGAGCCAGCATCGTCGTGTAGACCATGGTTGTAAGTCTCCTAATCTCTAATACTACCGTTTTATTTAATTCCTGTTTTGTGAATATTGACGGACTTTTTTTTAGAAAAGTTTGCCCTGGATATTGAGTATTTGTGTTTACAGTATGTTGAGGGGAGGTCGTGGACGCGGATGTGGTCGTGGACGTGGACGTGGAAACGCGAGACAGGAGGATTCAGCGTCTACCCCAGAATTATCCGCTAGTCGAACCGATTCCCATTCTAGAGGACAGCAGGGATCAGCTAATAATAATGCAGATCCTAACGTGCCGGGAGTGCTTCAACAGGTGGTTGCTCAGATAAACCAGTTTGCTCATGTTGTTGATCGCATGCAGACGGTGATGGGACAGTAGCATAACGAGGATAATCGGGGGGACAAATGGCTTACTGAGGTGGTCAAACTGCACCCTCTGAAATTTGACGGTTCTGCTGACACGCTTTCCTGGGATCACTGGCTGAAGGAGTTAGAGAAAATCTTTGCAGGGATTAACTGTCCCAACGACAAAAAGGTTCCGATCGCCCAGTATCTTCTGATTAGGGAGGCTTTCAACTGGTGGGAGGCCATTCGACCTGAGAATCATAATGCTGACTGGACGGAGTTAAAATTAATGATGGAAGCGCAATATTGTCCTCGCCCAGTTAGAGAGGCCCGAGTCCGGGAGTTTTTCTCCCCACAGAATTTAGAGGCATCTGTGACAGACGTGATTAAGACTTTTAATCACCAGCTGACTTATGTGCGCCACTTGGTCAGAACCGAGGCGGAGAGGATTTTCCATTTTGACATGCGGATGAAGCCGGAAATTCAGCAGTATATGTCCGGATTTGAATGTACCACCTTGCGACAGTATCAGGACAAAGCACTGGCCTATGATATGAAAAAGGGGGCAGTAGAAAAGTCAACGGAAGCAAAGAAGCAGAAAGTGTCTGGCAACTTCATGGAGAATAAGAGTAGTGGGCCCCGCAGGGGCCAGTCCTCATTTCATTCATCCAGGAAGCCTCCACATCCTTCTCGAGGTGGAAAGAAGTTCCGGGCAGCACCAACCGTTTCAGACGCAGGGAAGAAATGTTACAACTGTGGCAAAGCGGGGCATGTTAGACGTGACTGTTTCGCACCTGCTGTGACCTGTTTCGAGTGTGGACAGGAAGGACATCGCGCAACATTTTGTGGAAATGCGACTCGATCTTTTGGTACTCGCACTCCTGCACCGGTTCCGAAGGACACTAGCGTAAACCAGACGCAGCAAAGTGGTTTCCAGCAGCAAAATGTTGGGAAAAGAGAAGCATCCAGCGCTGGGTCCGTTCCTCTGCGTATTTACGAGATGAAGAAGTCAGACGATCAGAACACAGCTATTGCATAAGGTATGATTCAGATCCTTTTTCAACCAGTTAGTGTCTTATTCGATTCAGGAGCTACGCATTCTTTCATATCTTTGAACTGTGTTAATCATTTGAAAATCTCGTGCTTGTATGATTGTGAACCTTATGTTGTGGGATTACCGAGCGGAGAGAAACTTGTGGGAACCCTAGAAACTAGAGATTTTTCGGTGACTATAGGAGGGAGAGATTGGCTATCAAATCTTATTGTAGTTGACATACTCGGTGACGATTTAATTCTCGGAGATGATTGGCTCAATCGTTATGGAGCTATTCTGAATTACCGAAAGAGGGTCATTTCTATCATTGCTGATGACGGATCTGAACACTTATTCAGAGGGTGGAGATCGGGAAGCTCAGGAAAATTGATCAAAGCGATGAAAGCAGCAAGCTTGATAAAGTAGGGTTGTTACGGATTTTGGTGTTATGCCATGAAGAAAGAAGGAGTAGAGCTCTCATATATTCCAGTTGTGAATGAATTTTCAGATGTATTCCCTGACGAACTACCTGGGTTACCTCCGCAGAGAGAAGTGGAGTTCACTATCGAATTAGAGCCTGGAGCCGCTCCTATTTCCAGAGCACCATACCGTATGGTGCCAACCGATATGTATGAACTAAATAAGCAACTGGAGGAATTATTGCAGAAGGGTTACATTCAACCTAGCGTTTCTCTTTGGGGAGCACCTGTTCTCTTTGTCCGAAAGAAAGATGGATCCCTCCGATTATGTATTGATTATAGGGAGCTAAACAAGGTGATGATCAAGAACAAGTATCCTATACCTCGGATCGATGACTTGTTTGATCAACTGCAAGGGCCAAGGGTATTCTCGAAGATTGATTTGCGATCAGGATATCATCAGTTGAGAATTAAGGAAATGGATATACCGAAATCTGCTTCCAGATCCCGGTACGGGCACTATGAATTCATGGTGATGCCATTCGGACTTACCAATGCTCCTGCGGTATTTATGCAATTGATGAATCGGGTATTCTTAGAATACTTGGAGAAATTTGTGGTAGTCTTCATCGATGACATCTTGATCTATTCGAAGGACACAGAGGAGCATGCAGAGCATTTGCGTATCGTTTTGAGCACTTTGAGAAAGGAACATCTCTATGCAAAACTTTCCGAATGCGAATTCTGGCTTAAAGAGGTGACCTTCCTTGGGCATGTGATATCAGCTAATGGAGTTCAGGTGGACCCGAAGAAAGTCGAGGCAATCTTGGAATGGGGATCTCCTAATAATGTGCAAGAAGTCCGGAGTTTCTTGGGACTTGCCAGATATTATCGCCGTTTTGTAGAGGGATTTTCCAAAATTGCTCGTCCGCTCACACAGCTGTTACAGAAAACTCAAAAGTTCACGTGGGATGAGAAATGCCAGGCTGGTTTTGATGAACTTAAGAATAGACTGACGATAGCACCTATATTAGCATTACTAGATGGAGCTGATGGATTCATGGTATACAGCGACGCTTCAAATTAGGGTTTGGGATGTGTGTTGATGCAAAAGGATAAGGTGATTGCCTATGCTTCTCGGCAGTTGAAACCGTACGAAGTAAATTACCCGACTCATGATCTGGAATTAGCAGCTGTGGTCTTTGCCTTGAAAATTTGGCGACATTATTTATACGGCACTCATTGTCATATCTTTACAGATCATAAAAGCCTCAAGTACATTTTCAGTCAGAAAGAATTAAACATGAGGCAGAGAAGGTGGCTGGAATTGATCAAGGACTACGACTTGGAAATTCTCTATCATCCGGGTAAAGCAAACGTAGTAGCCGATGCATTGAGCCGTAAATCTGTTTCTCTTCGAGTGTTGGAAGCACTTACGTCCCAAACCAGCATTCAACGAGAACTGACCCGTGAAGGGATTATAGTATGGTCACCAGAAATCCAAGGGCAACTATATGTGATGGAACTGACTTCGTTACTAGTCGAGGAAATCAAATCCAAGCAGTTGAACGATTCTCTGATTCTTCGGTTATGTGACGAAGTAAAGAAAGGAAAGTCCCCAGGATTCGTGATACAAGAGGATGGAGTTCTGAGATTTCAGAGTTGACTTTGCGTTCACAATGATGATGATTTGAGGCGGACAATTCTGAAGGAAGCTCACAGCGCGCCCTATTCTATTCACCCGGGCAGTAGTAAGATGTATAAGGATATAAAACAAAACTTCTGGTGGGGAAATATGAAGAAAGACGTAGCAGAGTACGTTTCGAAGTGTTTGACTTGTCAGCAGGTTAAGATTGAACATCAGCGACCTGCCGGAATGTTAAAGCCGCTTCCGATCCCTGAGTGGAAGTGGGAGGATATCTCGATGGATTTCATCACCAATATGCCAAGGACAAAGATGGGAATGAACATGATTTGGGTTATAGTTGATCGACTAACCAAGTCGGCTCATTTCCTAGGAATTAAGGACACATGGAGACCCGAGAAATTGGCACGAGTATTTATTACAGAGATAGTCAGATTGCATGGGACGCCGAAGACCATTATTTCAGATCGAGATGGTCGCTTCGTGTCGCACTTCTGGAAGGCAGTTCACAGGGCTTTGGGGACCGAGCTAAACTTTAGCACGGCTTATCATCCCCAAACGTACGGTCAGTCCGAAAGGACTATACAAACAGTAGAAGACATGCTTAGAGCTTGTGCTTTGGATGGGTTAACTGATTGGGAAGTTCACTTGCCATTGATTGAATTCACCTACAACAATAGTTGGCATGCTTCTATTAAGATGGCACCATTTGAAGCTTTGTACGGGAGAATATGCCGATCACCCCTGTGCTGGGATGATTCTTCGGACTTGATCGGGACGGAACCGGAATTGATAGTTCAGACTTAAGAGAAGATAGCTTTGATTCGGGAAAGTCTGTTGACTGCCCAGAGTCGACAGAAGTCTTATGCATATATACGTCATTTCCCTCTAGAGTTCGACATTGGGGACCACGTACTATTGAAGGTGTCTCCTACATGAGGAATTTTCCGTTTGGGGAGGAAAGGTAAGCTAAGTCCGAGATATATCGGACCATTTGAGATCCTCGAGAGAGTTGGGTATTTAGCATACAGGTTGGCCTTACCGCCATCACTAAGTCACGTTCACAATGTGTTTCACGTATCCCAATTGCGGAAGTATGTACCGGATCCCAGTCATATCATTTAGTTCGATGAGATCGAGATAGCTAATGACGGCACCTTCGAGGAGAGACCAATCAAGATACTTGAGAGTCGGATCAAACAACTGAAGAATAAACCAATACCATTGGTTAAAGTACAATGGTCACGGCACGGAGTTGAAGAGACCACTTGGGAAATGGAGGACAATATGAAGACTAGGTATCCGGAGTTGTTTTCATCTTAAGTTTCGGGACGAAACTTCTTTTTAGGGAGAAAGGATGTAATACCCGAGATTTCTGATATGTATTTGATCGTTGTGATATGGTAATTGTTGCATTTTGATCTGAGTATTATTCTCCGTATTTCATGATCCGGTGTTGTTGAGCGCATGATTTCATGAATGTGTTCTAAATGGTAATTTTGCACATATAGCGCACGATATCGACTTAGCGTAGCGTACACTAAATTGGGTTCGTAGCGCACGCTATGTATGAACCTTAGCGCACGCTATACGTAGTCAGCATGATTAAGATAGGGTGGTAGGTGAGATCGGCTGCGAATCTCGGTCGGATCATGTCGGGATGAACCTGGACGGCTTTCGGGAAAAGCCAAGTCAACGCAGTAGCGCACGCTACCGATATGAGGATAGCGCACGCTAAATGCTGAGTACAGTGAAGTCAGTAAGCTTCGTATGGCCGTTAGCACACGCTATTTATAGGGACTAGCGCGCGCTAATAACCATTTCCAATATATAGGACAACACCCTTTTTCTTTTTTTCAGTTTTCATCTTTTCCCAAACCCGAATTCTGAGACATAGAGAGTCACTCTCTCCATCCTAAACCCTTCATATCATCATCCTAGCTCGAGTTGAAGATTGTAGATCATTGGAGATTGGTGTTCAAGCTCTCGGTGTGGGATTTCTTCAAGTTCCTCCTTGTTCTTCACTACTTTGAGGTAGGTGATTCTTCACCAATATTAAGTAATGTTCTGAAGGACGTTTTGATCATGATTTGGGATTATCTAGTCAGTTAAATTCGTAAGTAGTCGAACATCATGTGTTAGAAGGATATTTTTGATGTTTCGGTACTTATTCATCGTATAATCCATTGAACCTTTTTAGTGTATGGACTCCTAAGCATATTCATGTATCTTCAAACCTGATTATGACCAGTATATAGAGATTACCAAGTTCTTATGTCTTTACATAAAGGAATCATACATTTTGGGACATGGAATAGATTGAACTTAGGATATTTTCTTGAAGATCAAGATGAATTATGGTGTTGTAATGATGATACGTATCCTTGTGTCTCGTAGTCATTTAATCCGTAAAGATCTTTCAGAAACCGTATGAGCATGATATGCACGGAGATGGCATGTATTAACACTGAAGATTTCATGAGTTTCATCACCATTAGATCAAGTTTTCTGCCCAGTAGTAGACTGCCATGAACGGTTAGCGCACGCTAAGATATGTATATTAACGTGCGCTATCGGGAATGAGTAACGTACGCTACGTTTGGTACGTAATGTACGTTATGTCATCAGGCGAGTCAGTCGGCTGATCAGAGAGGACTGTCGGTGCATAAGTTAGCGTACGCTAGACTTCATCGTTTACGTACGCTAACAGGCAGGCTTAGCGCACGTTACGTAGAGTACGTAGCGTACGCTAAGTAGTTCAGGCAGATTGCATTTTTAGAGCTTTTGGCTGTAGACCGGGTTGTTAGACATTCGTACGACATAAGATAAATTGTATATTATTTCTTTTGTTAAGGTTCGAGCTTGCTACGTTGATCGAAGGAGACGGCCTTCGAGTGTGTTGAGAGCATTGGAGTCATTTGTTCTTGCCATCTTTGAGACAAGTATCGTATTTTAAGCTTATTGATATTGCATTATTGATCATGTGTACGATTTATTCGTGTTGTTGAACATGTGATTATATTCTTTGAGTTGTCATGATATTTACGTTGATGAACGTGTTGATTTGCATATGTGTATGCATGATTATAATGGTTGCATTGAAAATGATCCGAGGGGATCATGAGGATCTATGATGAGGGCGCTGGATCGAATGTCCACCATGTGTTGGTCCGACGGGATCATCATGGGGATCTATACCGAGGGCGCTGGATCATTGGATTACCCTGTATTGTGTTAATGGAATCGTGAGGATTCACATCGTTGGATTCCGATGACGGAAGTCCGTTTTGTATGTTTTATGATACATTGATGATTTATGTATTACGATAATTGTACTAGCATTGTTTTGCTAACCCCTTCGGGGGTGGATATTTGTTTTGATGTTCAGGTAGCCGAGGAACGGGGAAGAAGCCACAGTACCGACATGACGATGAAGTGGCTCAGTGATGTGGATTATGTTGTCTTATTTTCCGGTTATTTCAGTACTCGAGTACGTTTACGTTGTTGTTGTCTTGGGAACATATTGTAATAATGAACTTATTTAAATTGTTGGACGGGTTTGAATATCCTTTTATTAATGACACTTTTGTATTATGTCTGTAGCCTTCAAATTAGCCTTGTAAATTCTTATACAAAGAATTTACGGCGCTGTAATTATTCCGAATATCTCGGGGTGTTACATTCTACGTCTTCATCTTAGTTAGATGCTCACATGGGACGACCCGAGAAAGATGTTAAGGACATGCATTCAAGAGTTCGTAGGTCAGAGATTATGCTTGAAAACATGTATACTCACTTAGAGATTGCCGTACCCTTCAGCCTTCAGACGCCGACCTTGACTAGATGACCTTCTTCATATTGATGATTTTTTCGATGTCTTGTTTTGACCAACATTCTCATACATTCTTTTTCATTTTTCCACTTGAATTGATGTTTTATTTTTCGTTTGGATATTACGATGCTTTGCTTGGATAATCTTCTTATTATATTGGTATGTTATTTATATCTTGCTCACATCATTAATGCTTTTGACTAACCATGATTTTTGAGATATTTAATTGAAGCTAATCGCTTTATTGATACGTTTATATAAATTGTCATTATCCTCGTTCCTTATTGTTAATGGCAAAAAGGAAGAGAAATATACTTTGAATATATTTTGAACTTATTACTAAACTCAGGGGGAGTTACTCTTAGGGGGCGATTTCAAATAATCTATCGACGCCTCAAATTTTTAGTTCAAAATATACAAGTATTTATAATTATTTTGTCATCATCAAAAAGGGGGTGATTATTGGATCAATATTTTTATCATATATTTTAATGATGTTTATAAAGGCAAAATAATCATTAAATGTATTCTACACTTACAATTCATTACAAATATGTACACTTAAAGTTAAAATTCTCAAAGAGATGACGTATGTAAGCCTCATAGCATAACGTACGTAATATTCACTATTTTGCATTTATGGAAATTATCATTACTATGTAGGGTTGACAATCTACGTTACAATACCTACATAACATACGCAACCGTTAATGTATAACGTACGCTATGTTTGAAAATGAACCATTGTACATCCTTCAGAAGGTCAACATATTGAACGGTCATATTCTCTATAACATATGCAACAAGCATCTCATAACGGTCGTTATGCAATTGAAGTTGAATTCAAAATTGGACCGTTAGTGTTATCCAATAGGTCATCATATCTAACGGTCGTCTGAGGAGATCATTACATGCACAAACATGAAGATTAGTGTACGCAATAGAAGAGCCATAAGATTATGCCTGAAGCTGGACTTGAAATTGCGGACGTTACACTAATGAGTAATGTACGCTATGGGTTTAACGTACGTAACACATGTTACATAACATATGCTAAAGAAGACTTCTATTCCAGCAGGAAAGGGGCTCCAAAATGCTATAATAGAAGCATTCGGAGGTGTTGAAGTACACAACATATCTCTAATTATATCAAGCAATTATATCATTCATTTGAGCTTCATTATAGCAACATACTTTGAGAAACAATACTTATTGCAACTAATACAAGAAGAATTGTTCCAACAATCTTCTCTATACATTCTTGTATCACATCGAGTGATTATTCTGTAAGACGAGTATCTTTACTCGCCATAATATTTGTAACTATGCGAGATTGTCTTGTACCCCAAAAAACTAGAGTGATTATAGTTGTGGTTGTTCTTGAGCCCGAAAATCAGGGAATTGTAAGTTCAACACTAATCTCGAAAGTGTTATTGTAAAGAGTTGGCACTAAACTATAAAGTGCAATCTAGTCTCAAGAAAAGTCCTAGTCGATAACACTGGATAGGGGACGTAGGCTTTTTAGATAGCCGAACCTCTCGAACAATATCCTATGTCGTTTTACTTTCACAATTTATCTTTACTTCTAATATTTGCTTCCACACAAGGAGACTTCAAAGCCCAATCCGCACTATCTAACCCCCCCTTTTTGTGGCAGTAACAACTTATCACATTAAATACTTCAAATATAAATTTGTTTTTCATTAAGTGCCCTGTAGTCAACAATCTTCGGCCGCATTATATGCTGTCTCCATCAGCATTAAATGCACTTTAAAAATCGTGAATACTTTGTGTATAAAGAATGACTTATCTCACCACTGTTTAAAGGTTAAGTATCTTCTTGTTAGTTTGCATTTCACTTTTTCTGATTAAAATGTATACAAAGTTTATGCTGTACCCAACAAGGTCCATTTGCTGTAAGCTGGTTTCTTCAATGCTCTGTAGGATGAATGTCTTTTGAGCACTGTATGAAGACCAATGTAGGATGCTGTAATTATCGAAACACTATGAGGATTTATCCCAACAATTTCTCCTTTTTTTTATAATGCCAAAACTCCTTTAAGAATTCCAGCTTCAAGTCTTCTTTCCGATGATCTGATCTTTATAAGACTTAGACTAAAATATGAATAATTCGTAGTCTGTTCTAAGAATTCAAAATACTATAAGGCTAAGTGTTTCACAACTTAAACTATAATTCGCTCGTAGGCACAATCTTACAGAGTATATTTTTAATGAATACAACTTAACCTATGAACTATTCATAGACAACTTTTTATAGCTTAGTCTTAGAAAAATTCATACTTAGAGATAATTTCAATATTTTGTCACACATGCATATATTTACGAGCTATAGTATTTTGAGGGAAATAAAATCTCTTTATTGATAAATAATATGATTACAGTGCAAAACTTATTAAAATTTAAAGTGCAGAACGAAAGCAAGTAAAACACGTAAAATTACAGCAACGAAGGATTTATCGACTATAATGTTGCTATCTGGTTGATCTTCTACTCGGATCATTTTCGGTCCCTTCCACCAGTTGACAAGGATATCTTTGCCTCTTTTCCTGTAGTGACCCTTTCCTTCTGGAGTCATATCATAGCCAAGAATCTAGTCTTGTTGGCCAATACCCTTCATGTATCTGCCCTTTATGGCAATTTGTTGCCGCAGCCTCCAGCATCTTACAGTGGTTGAAGATGGGAGACTCCTTGATAAGTAAATAGAAGTAACTCATAATCTCACCTTTCATTCAAACTTTAATCTCATTCGTTGTTGGCTGCCTATCTTTCGGCAAGAGAATTTCAATGGGCTTTTGTACTGTTTTCTTCCAGGGACAGTTAGGCCTGGAACTCAGGTCTTGATCCAGTTACCCTGTATACCCTTGCTCTTTGGCCTGATCCTGATCCTGTAAGACGGCTAAATTGCTTGAGAAACTGTATCCTCCAGAGGGGATTCAAGCTCTTTCTCCTTCTCTATTCTCCATCACCTTCCAACTTCCCGGGCTTCTTCCCCCTTTTTGGCATTTTCGAGCTTAGTGACGTTGCCATGGATATCTAGGATCATATCCGTCAACTTGATTTGTTTCTCTTGAAGCTCTTTCAACAAACTGACAAGACTGGTGATAGTTTTAGATGGATTATCATCTTTTGGTCATGGCCGGTTAGCTTGTCTCTGGTGTGCTCGAGAGCGTCATTTTTTGTGGCTTCAGTTACTCCAGTTTTTTCTTGTTCCTTCTTGAGGACAAACGCCTAATGCTCTCTGAACTGGGCGATGGCAGAATGAATGGCATCCGAAAGTAACATGAGTGCTTCAGTGTCATCCTCACTGCCCCCATCGCATATTGGTGAATTCATCTATAGTCGTGCCTCGCATCCGATCGAGTTCCATTCCTACTTTTTAGAGGGTTTTAATAGCATCCCCTGAATATTATCTACTCAACAAGAGATCTCATGTGTAATTTACGATCTTTCAGTTCGAGGGGAGTCAGGAGTGGCAAAAGGGGATTTGCCTTCTTGAACAAGGACGACAGTGCATCAATGTTTGGATGGAGTCACCTCAAGAAGAAATCCATCATCCGAGGCGATTTGCGATGAACCTGTAGGGAGAGGAGTTTCTACCTATTCTACTGCTGGAGCCTCTATCGGCTCAGCCGGTTCATCTGCCTGTTTGACACAAGGGACTGATTCCTCCTATATATTTTTAGATTCTATAGCCTGATATACAAGAGGGACTGATTCTTCCTGGTGGCTCTCAGCTTGTTCTGGTCCCTCGGGAGGGACTAATTCCTCTTATGGGATGATTGGTGCTTCTTCTTCCTATATGGGGAAATAAGTGACTGATTCCTTCTGTTGAGCATCCATGTCAACATCACATTTTGGTACAAGAGGGACTGATTTCTCTTGTATGGGTGCAGCTTGTTCCTGCATGGGGACTTGGGCTGTTCTTGAGATTGCCTAGAGGTACCACGGCCTTGCGTGGCCTGGATTTTTGTGAACTCTTTCTCACAAGCCTCTTCACGGCTTATTCCGAGGCCTGTCTGCATGGCTTCATAATCGCCATCAGAATCAGGATCGAAGTGATGGTTGGGGCTCCAAGTGCTTTCATGAGAAGGTTGCTTCCCTTACAGTCTTGCCTTTTCTTTCTCCACGCAATATTTTGTAATTAATTCATGGCATAATTGATCATCCCATTTGATCAAAGACTTGACATTATTAGTGTCGATCATCTATGAAACAAACAACTCTTCATCCTTCAAGTCGGACTAATTGTACAAAGTTTCATAATCAGCTACCCTATAGCTTTTCTAGGTACTAAAGCGTTCGACTGCAGTATTAATGTGAATTACCAAGAGAGCTTGATTTATGACTTCCAAAGGGGAAGGACTTCTTAGATTAGTGTGGGCTAATGTACAATTGGGATCCTCGATGGGTGTAGGAGCTCGTGGAGGAGAGGGATTCCTAATAAGGTGGGATTCCATGTTCATAGAGGGACTCCTGATAGGGTTGGGTGTCCTATGGGGAGAGGCGTCTATTGGCTTCAAGGGGGCAGCCGATTAGCCAGTTACTTCATGTTTCATGAAGATTTGTTCATCTGTCATAGCCGCGAATTGCTCAGGATATGCTGTAGGGCCAGCATGGACTTCCTCCATTTGCACAACTTCTGAAGTACTTGCCTTTGTATAGATGCCCACTGTAGGAACATCCTAAGGGACTTGCAGTTGTCAAGGGAGATGTAGGAATGGTTCAGTAGGGGGAACCTCAGGGCCGTTGTAGCATATGGGGAAGTTGTGGGAACAACTTCCAGTTTTGTAGTCTCATTGCGATACTTATATTTCCTTTTTCTTCTTGACCGTTGTAGGTCAGCTGTTGTTGGGAACACTTCTCTTCTTACTATAGCCTTATTCTTGTTCTCTTATCTAGCCTTAGCCTTTGTTCCTTGAAAAATGATGTCTCAAGTTTCACTTGACATCGACATGAAGTTAGGATTAGGCCTGTTTTCAATGAGGGTTTCTTTATTGTACAGGGTGGCCTTGGTTCCACCTGGAAACTTTCCGGCTAGAATCTTCTTTGCACAGGGAGATAATTTGATTCCGGAATGGGTAAGAATATAATTTTACACCAGACCAAAAGATTTACTAGCAGTGTCCGGCCTCATAGATTCCTTCCAGAGATGTTGAAACACAACTTGACACCAATTAACCTTCTGGCAACTCATTTTTGCCATCATCATTCTGAAATGCAGATAGGTACACATTTCACTCCAGTGCGATGTTCAAAAATCCTGCAGCAAACACATGCAAGTAGAAGCAAGACAGAGTAAAGTTTTTCTTATAGCAATGGAGATGGGGTTTCATGATATTAGGGTTGCCAGTGACCAATTTCTAGTATGAGTCGATGAGATTGTCTCTTTCTGTTGGGATAAATACATCATGTTTTGATAATTGCCACCATACAGCATGAAGTCTTCAAAGTCAGCATTTCACTCTAAGTATGGAAGCTGTTAGGAAACTCCATACAGCCTATCCATACAACAAGAGATCTTCTTGCATAGTCCAATTCTACAGTGCCGACATTATTATACAGCAGAGTTGAATAAAGTTGGATACAACAATCTTGATGTAGGAGTTTTACTTAAGAAAAGTAAAACACATCCAACAGGACTGAAGAATAGCTTTAAACCATTGTTAAATAAACTTTGTTTATTCATAAATTATTCACGGCCAAAACAGCATTTAATGCTGATAGGACAACATTTAATACGATCATAAGAGACAACAGTTTGAACACGCTGAAGAGCATTTAATTCAAAATTAAAGAGAATGTCTGAATAATTAAATGTGAATCGCCTTTAATTCAAACATTCCACTGCCTCCAAATCAGAGCTCTCTAAATCTCAGCAACTGGCCAACGGCTACCTTTATAACGGATCTATTTCCAAGGTTATAAATAGCCTCAAGCAGAGGACATCAGATGACAACAATACACAAGTGATTATCTCGTGCAATACATCTCACAATTAGCTCTGACAATCAGTATATCAAGATAAGAAAGAGCAGTATAATTCCTGAGCATACAACATCATCAAAGCAAAGAAATATACAGTCCTCAATGCAAATAGCAAAGCGTACAGCAATCGCTCATGAAAGCGTACAACTACTGTTTGAACTTGTTCTACCCTCTTTATCG
The DNA here is from genome assembly GCA_033398695.1 of Orobanche coerulescens. NCBI lineage: Eukaryota > Viridiplantae > Streptophyta > Magnoliopsida > Lamiales > Orobanchaceae > Orobanche > Orobanche coerulescens. The sequence goes on along the minus strand of CM065808.1, from coordinate 28,565,497 downwards.
TTGAGATCAAGCTTAGTCCTATGTGGACTGAGTCCTTGATAGTTCCGACATGTGTGGGAAGAATAACATTGAAGATGAACTTTCGATCTGTGTGAGAAGAAGCAAGTCGAGAGAGCCAAAGCCAATCTATGTGAAGAGCCCAAGCTGTTGTCACTGTATTAATTTGTGTGAACGATACAGAGACATGTTTAGTTAAAGTCACGTAGTTGTGTATGTAGTGATTTTAATAAACATTTTGCTCATATGTGGAGGACCAGTGGACGTAGAGGGGTTTACCTCTAACCACTTATATCTGTATGTATTTTAGATTCTGTCCTTACTGTTTTCATATCAACCTGTGATTTAAAGTATACATATTGTGAAAACCATATACGCATCAAGCAAACAGGGAGAGTGCCTAGTTGTTGTATTTACAGCAAATCAATACTAGTCTTCCGCTATGCAAATAACTCCAAAAAATATATAGCTTATTTACCCCCCTTTTCAAAGTTGTTTACTGTATATTCTGTGGCCAACAAGTGCTATCGGAGAGGTTGATTCTAAAAGAATCTGTTGATTTTTAACTGAATCCGGTCCACAATGATCACTAGCTTTTGAAAACTTTAGCTTTATATTTTCATCATTTATCCTATTTCTAAAATGGACACCTCCATGATAAATAAAGCCCCTGTGTTTTCTATTAATGAGTTTGATGACTAGAGAATTAGGATGGAAGGCCATCTTGTAGCAATGCACGAAGAGATGATCTTTGTCATCCAATAATGACCTATCAAGATTATGAAGGTCAATTCAGCCGAAAGGATAGAAGGACAGCCCATACTTAAATGCTCGAGAAGGAGCGTGAATAGTAGACGACTGATGAACGCAAACGTGCAAAACTGGACAATGTCGCCAAGAATGCGCTATTTGTCACTCTTGACAAAGGCACATTTTCTAAGGTAAAGAGATGTAAGACAGCCAAACAAATCTGGGAAATACTCAAGCTCATTTGCGAGGGAACTGAGCTCTCAAAAGAAAATAAAATTTCTAAATTAACTCAGCAATTTGAGTCTTTTGAAATGAAACCAACAGAAATGCTTGAGGATCTTGATCTCAGATTTAGTGGCATTATCGGTGAACTTGGATCATTGGGTAAAGTGTATGGCTAAAAGGAGAAAAATCTGAAAATATTTAGATCACTCCCTGCCCGATGGGATATAAAAACCACAGCTATGCGTGTGTCCTGTAACTTAAATGATATTTACACTTTTGATCTCTCTTCTGACTTAAAGGCATTCGAGTATGATATACATAGGAGAGAGAAATCTAAAGAGTCAACTTCCAAACTGGCTGTTGTATCTGATAGGAGACATAGTTCAGCACCCAGCACATCCAAATCGGCATATAAGGCAGCAGACAGCGACGATGACATCCTGTCACAAGACGAGATGGACCTGCTCATGCATAAATTCAAGGAGTTCATCAAACAGTCTAGAAAGGCCCCATACAGGACCAAGCCATTTAGCAGAGTAATCTATGAATCCACTCATCCGGTGATTATAACCTATGCTGTAATTGCAGGAAGCCATGACATTATGCAAATTAGTGTCCTCATCCAAAAGCGCAAAAGTTGCCCAAAGCTGAGCAACAAGAAAAGGATTAAAGGAGATGTGCCTAGAGAAACAAGCTTAAGGCCCTGATTGGTGAACCAGAAGCCTCGCCCGCATCGAACAAGACCAAGGAGTGCCTACAAGCGATCACTGACAGTGACTCCTCTGATGATGAAATGGAGGATAAAGCATATATGTGCTTCATGGCTAAAGAAATAGAAGATGATAATGACAACGATGATGAGGTAAGTTCAAACTCAACTATCCCTATCAATGTATCACGTACTTTTGAAACCATGATGAATGAATTTAAAACATTCAAAAAGCCCATGATAACTCAAACAAGAAAATATACAGCTCGCCATTTTAAACCTGGAACTGAAAGACGAAAATGACTTGCTCAAAAACAACTATTAAAATATGTCTTTGTATTGCAAAAATAGCAAAGTCACGTATTAAAAACTCATGGAAAACAATCATCAACTTGCAAAAGATCTAACCGAGGCAAAGTCTCATAGTGAGTGCAAGACAAATGACTGTGCTTTAATCGAAGCTAAAGTACAAACTCTCGAGAAACGAGAAGGAGAACTCGAGACAATCCTGAAATCATTTGAAAAATCTTCTAGATGGATGGAAGAAATTCTAAGAACAAGGCAGCATGCCCACGATAAACGTGGCTTAGGATATGACTCGTTCTCCTATAAGGGAAAATCTAGTACGGTGTTCGTTAGGGGAGTGGAACCCATTATCGAGCCCGAAGAGACCCCGAGTACTGCAAAGGTTACAGCTGCCCCTCCTCGTACAGCAAAGGCTACGATTCCGCCCCTAAGTTCCGATCATAAACAGCGGAAACCTCAGCCTCCCAGACCTGTGAGATGTAATCAATAGTATGCCCCCTGAGAATGCCAACAGCGCCAAGCAACCATAAAGAAATAAGTCTGTATCTAAGTATCATAGGCACGCACCGCAGTACTACCAACAGTACAGTGCACGTAGATACTGGATACAGGAACCCCGTTATCCATCCAGCAAACAGGCCGATGCGCAGTACCACCAACAGCTCTGGGTATCCAACAGGAAACCTAGAAGGCAAGATGTAAGTCTGAAGATAATGGTTCCCCCTCCAAGATGACAATCGTACTGGAATCAAGACCCTAGATTTCGCATGCATAATAATCAGGGTTACAGCGAATACGTGCCTGCCCCACATAAATATCGCAAAACTGGACCAAGAGAAACCTACAACAAACCAATTGCTGTCAGGAAAATTTGGGTACCAAAAGACATTAATATCCATGGACCCAATAATCAAAGGGGACCTAAATCTACCTAAACTCTTTGCTTACAGGATATCAAGGAAAAAGACATATGGTAGTTCGACACAGAATGTTCTCGGCATATGAGAGGATATATTAGCAAGCTGTCAGATTTTGTAGAAGGTCGTGGTCCAAAGGTACAATTCGGTGGCAAATCCAAATGAAGAACAAGAGAGAACCCTGTTTGTAGGAATGTTTAAACTCACTGACGTAGCCTATGTTGAAGGCTTACAATATAATCGATTTAGTATTAGCCAGTTCTGTGACAAACAGTTCTCGGTCAAATTCTATATAGATCATTGTAGGGTGAAGGACATCAAGGCCAAGAAAGTCGCCCTCACAGAAAACTGATCAGGTAATATATACATTGTTGACTAGAAGCCAACAAGCTCCACTATTCCATATTTTGTTGCCAAAGGCACTGCAGATCAAAGTTGGGTATGGCACAAAAGGATGTCGCACATCAAACTCAAGACTATCAACAAACTAGGTAGACAGGGAATGGTTAGAGGTTTCCCGATGTGTCATTTCATAAAAACAGCATCTGTGGGCCATGTCAGAAAGGCAAGCAAGTTAACACCACCCTTAAAAACAAGTCATACATATCCACCCATAGGATAATGGATTTGCTACACATGGACCTCTACAGCCCTGTAAGTTTGGGAGGTAAGAAATACATATTGATGATTTTTCCACGTATGATTGGACAATCTTTCTGAGCAAAAAGAAAGATACCACCACAAAGTTGCCAGAGCACCTGAAGAAGCTAGATAATGAGAAAGTGCTTTGTGTCCATTCATTCCGACAGAGGCACTGAATTCACAAATTGCTTCATAGAGCAATACTGTACAGACAATGGAATACAGCACGAATACTCAGCAGCCCAAACTCCTCAACAAAATGGTGTTGCCGATCAAAAGAACATGACTCTCAAAGAAGCAACAAGAACCATGCTATCCGCAAGCAAATTGCCGCAGTAGTTTTGGATTGAAGTAACAAATACAGCGTGCTACACACAAAACCGTTGTATCATCAACAAGCATCACAACAAAACAGCATATGAGGTATGGAATAATAAAACTCCAATGGTTGCATACTTTAATATTTTTGGATGCAGGTGTTATGTTCTAAACAATGAGAAGGAGCAACTCAAAACCTTCGATGAAAAGTCGAATGAAGGTATATTCATAGGATACTCCTCTGTAAGCAAAGCTTTCAGGATATTTAATAAGAGAAAGCTGACAATAAAGGAATCCGTCCATGTAGTATTCGATGAACCTCATTATGACCCTACAGGAGTAGAAGACATAACCCAGAACATCCAAACAGTTTCCATTGATGATCCCCAATCTCCAATATAACCTTTTGTGGACTTAGAAACCAATCCTGCCGCTGTAAGATTAGAAGTAGTCGAAGCTCATGCTGTACAAGCTAAAGCCGAGACTCCAATACCACAAGATACATCACGGGATGCCGAGTTAGAACCTGATAGGAGATTGCTGAGAGATCACCCCTAGGAGTTGATAATAGAAGATATCGATGCTGGTGTAACCACTCGTAGGAGAATACAGAGTACACAAGGAATTGTACTCTGTGAACAGGAAGAAACAAATTCTGAGAAGTCTCAATTTCCTGTATGGAAATCTCAACCCGTACTTAGGTGACTAGCTATGTGTACTCTAACTGTATTCTTAGCCCAGTCCGAACCTGTTTTGACCAATGAAGCTCGAAATAATTCTCACTGATCATTTCAATAAGAAGAGCTTAATGGTTTCAAATGGAATAATGTTTGATACCCTGTACCCAGACCCTCTCATCAATCTATAATTGGAACCAAATGGGTATTTATAAACAAGAAGGATGGGACTTGTAATAAGAAACAAATCCCAACTAGTCGCTCAAGGTTACAGACAGGAAGAAAGCATAAACTACGATGAAACTTCTGCCCTTGTAGCCAGACTAGAAGCCACCAGGATATTCCTAACATTCGCTGCTCATAAGAACTTTGTAGTATATCAAATGGATGTTAAGAGTGCATTCCTAAATGGAGATCTCTCCGAAGTAGTTCATGTTGAACAACCACCAGGATTTGTCAACACTGGGGGCGGAGATCTACTATACAGTCTAAGGAAAGCACTTTATGGACTTAAGCAAGCGCCTAGAGCCTGGTATGAAACCCTATCACTGTATCTAATTAACAATAGATTTGAGAAAGGTGCAGATGACAAGACTCTGTTTAAGATAAAGGAAGATGAAGATCCTTTAATGATGTAAATTTATGTCGATTATATTATATTTGGATCAACTAATCTCGCTTTATGTCAAAGGTTCTCTCATCTCATGCAAAGTAAATTTGAATTGAGTATGATAGGAGAACTTAGCTATTTTCTAAGATTACAGGTTAAGAAATTGCCTACAAGCATATTCATCAACCAAGAAAAGTATAGCAATGAGCTGCTCAAAAATTTCGGGATGAAGAACTCCAAATCCTCGTCACCCCCATGCGAACTTCCATGAAAATTAGTGTTGACGAAGATAGAAAGTCGGTTGATCAATAAATCTACAAGAAGCTAATAGCTAACAGCTATAGGACTTATGTACCTAACAGCTAGCAGACCCGATAACCAGTTTGTTGTAGGAGTGTGTGCTCGGTATAAGGTAACACCTAAGGAGACACACTTCACCACAGCCAAACGAATCCTTAAATATGTGAAAGGAACAATTGATGTAGGATTATGGTATCCTAAGGAAAGAGGATTTGATTTGGTAGGCTACAACGACTTGGATCTTGGAGGCTGTAAGTTGGATAGGAAGAATACAAGTGGAACGTCTCACTTCCTTGACCTAAACTTGTGTCATGGTTCAGTAAGAAGCAATTGACCAACTCGCTTTCTACAGCTGAGTCAGAATATTATGCCGCTGGAAGTTGCTGTATGCAGATTCTCTTGATGCAACATCAGTTACAAGATTATAGAATAAGTGCTAGAGAGACTCCAATCATGTGCGATAGCACGAGTGCAATTATAATCACGCACAACCCTGTGTTTCCCTCACGAACTAAGCATATTGATATGAAGCATCATTTCATCAGGAATCAGGTTGCGAATAAAGATGTTCGAATTGAGAAGATTCATATAAAAATACAGTTAGCCAACATCTTTACAAAACCTCTCAGCACAACCAAATTCTGCGTGCTTCGCCAGGAATTGGGAATGTTACAGCCAGACTCCCTGTAAGTTTTACATTTTACTCATCAATTGAGGGGGAATGCAGTACGACCCACGAATACAGTAATAATCCAATATTATTGTAAGAATTGAATCCTGTATGTACCTTTTAAGGGGAAACTGTATTTTCACGGATACAGCACATATACTTTGACACAGCAAACTATTTTAAGTCCACGTGCTCTGTCTGAATTTAAAACGTTTTATCTTTAAATAGTTTTAAAGACACCTGGACTTTACTACCTCAAATACCGCGAATTAAAAATTCAAACCACCGTTTCATGCAATCATGGAAGACGAACTATGTCAGAAGTGGGACCGCCTATTAATTTTAAAACCGATGGACTAGAAGTACAAGTTATATCTGAATCCATCATGTACGTTCTTTCAAAAAATGGTTCCCATCCCTTAAATCTGACCATTCACTGTTGACCTAGTCTTCCCTGCACTCTATTAAAGGACAGTACATTGCTCTCACAGACTCTTTATGCTTTCTACAAATAAACAAGTCTACAGCAACCTGTCTACATATTCTCTGCATTTCTTTGCTTAATTTCCTGTTACTTCACCTCTTTTGCTTGAAAATGTCTACTTCACAGAGCTCTTCAATCTCTCTGAAAAAGGAGGAAACCATCATCGATGGTCGCATCTTTGCTAAATCTGTTATGATGGAGAGTATTACCTTTGAAAATGAAGATGAAATTGGAATGGAATTGGTCATTGATCGAGTGAGGCAACAAGGTATGTACCATGTGGGAAGTCATCATGCTGAGAACTACGACGAACAGATAGTTGAGGAATTCTAGATGGATGCAATGTTTAAATACTCATCATAGATAAAAGGCTCTGAAATAACTGACATCATTGGGACTGTGCAAGGGATTGAGATCCCTGTGAACAAGGATCTTTTGGAGAAGATCTACAAGCTGCCCTCTGACCGGATGAAGATGGGAGATCTGGAGACTTTTGGGTCTAAAAGTCTTGTCTTCCTACTAAAAGCTTTTTACTGGCACTTCCATGGCCACCAATGTCCACCCTTGTTGCCACAAGTAGAACTTCACCCCCCATATGTCTATCTTCATGATTTTTGTTGCCGAGTAGTTGAAAACCGCATTGGTGCTTTCGAAATGAGCGCCAATTTGAGATACAGAATGATGGTCGCCATGTGGGCTGGTGAGAAAGTAAACTGGTGCCAAATCATTATGAAATGCATTCAAGAAGACGCATCTAAGCCAGAGTCTGCCAACAAATCATTTGGCCTAATTCTGAACCACATCCTTACTCGTTGCGGAGTAAAGTTGTCCACAAAGGCCAAGAAAATTCTGATTGAAAAGTTTATCGGTGGAATCAGACACACTGTCTACAACAAAATGCCCATCCTTGCTGACAGGCCCAATCCCTACAGCATGCCAACCTCGAGTGACCCTAGGGATGTCTCTGAAGAGTTCTGATGATGGGAAGAAGAAGAGGAAAAGAAGTGTTCCCGACAGCATCTCCCCCAAAGGTGTTGAGAATAAAAGAAAGAAGACGAAGAAATTTTCTAAGACTGATCCTACAGTGACTACATCGGTCACTTTAGAAGTCCTATCGACCACTCCAATCGCTGAATCTATCCCACATGGCGCAACCCCTATGGAAGAAATAGTTTGCAAAGTTAGAAGGTTCTGGAGAATCGGCTGCCCCTTTGGAGCCGAAAGCCACAACTCCCAACAGGGCACCTACCCTGTACGGAGTACACAATCCCAATAGGGAACCCACCCCTATCAGGGATCCCTTTACCCAACAGGCTCCCACACCTGCTGAGGATCCCAACCGAACAATAGATCTATCTATTGTTCGGAGTCCCTCCCAATAGCAATAATCAATCAAACAGTCCTCCATGTGCAAATCAATGAATCGTTCGAGTGCTTCAAAACCTGGAATTCATAAAGGGTCGCTCCCTATGACACCCTGTATAACTGGTAAGAATGGAAAGATGAGGAACTGTTTGCTTTGGAGGTCATGGACACCCAGAATGTTGAGGTCTTGATCAAATGGGACGATCATTTTGCCTAGAGCTTATCATAGTTTATTTCATGGTAAAAGAGAAGGCCTGACACAAAGGGAAGTCACAGTCCAGTGACAAAGCTCCATCACCAAGTCATCACTCCGACCCAGACTCCAACGATGACGATGAAGCCCTACAGGCTGGTTTTTGGATAAGACGAGAAGAGGCTCGGAAAGGAGAATTTACCAGCATTCAAGCTCAATAGGGCCAGGGGACATCCAATGAAAAACATCAGGCCCCGCCCCCACAATAGGAAGAAGTAGCATATGAATACAATAAATAGGAGGAATCAGTCCCTCCAGTCACCAATGAAGAATCCGCAACTTTTCACTTGCAGGAAGCTCCTCCTGTACAAGAAGAATCTATCCAGCTGACAGAGGAAGAAGAAGAAGCCACCCGCACCGTACGCTAAGAGGAATCAGTCCCTCTTCCGGAACAGGCGGAAGTTGAGAGTCGACAGGAGGAATCAGTCCCTCTTGTAGTTCCAACCATCGAAACCCAACAGAGGCAGGAGGAATTAGTTCCTTTTGTCTCCCAGACAGATCCTGCAACACAACCTACAGAAGCTCATGCTTCCGGACATGTTGAATCTCCTATCTCTACAGGATCCCGCTCTGAATCTGATGACGGTTTCCTTGCTGACGACAAACCACCCAAGCCCCGTCACAACGTGGTTCTCAAAAACCTCGTAGAACCATCTAACTCCAAGATTGCGCACCCTGGATCTCCGCGCACAGAGGCACGAATCGAGAAAATCCAAGCCATCAGTCTCCGAACCATATTCCTATAGGATGTCGTCAAGGCCTTGTATGACGTCGGAAAGAAATTAGACTGGATGCACGAAACAGCTCAGGACGACCTCCTGAAGCTTCAAAGGGCCATTAATGATGTGGAAGAGGCTTTCGCCTAGTTCCCACTACTCTTCGGCAAGCCCTGAATCAGATGAAGTAGCATCAGGAGTGAATCCTGAAGCAAGAGAAATAGAAGCTTTGTGTCGCTGAATCCAGGACTGTTGCTGCCCTAGAATACACTGGCTCAAAACTCACTGACCATGATCACAAGATCAATGATCTTACAATAGTAGTTCTGAGGCTGGTTGATAGTGTCACTGATCTGAAGGCCCAACATGCCAAATCTATGAAACTTCTTCGGGATATTCACGGAAAGTTCTCAGAACTTGGCAATGCCAAAAAGGGGGAAGAGTCGTGAGAGGCTGCTAGGAAGTGGAAGCTGGAGAAAGAGAAATAAATTGAGGTTGCACTGGAGGATAGCATTGATACTACCATCGGATGAGTGGCCGGACCCGAGATAGGTCAAGGACCGAAAGGATATAAGGTAACTGGTTCACGACCTGAGTTCCAGCATCCCAATTTCTCATGGAAAAGTATAGTACAAAAGCCTGCCGAGATATTGCTCCCAATGGATCGACAGCCTACATCAGATGAATTGAAGACTGGGAAAACAATGAACTTCTGAGATACTTCTGTATGCTCATCAGGGAGTCCGCCATGTTTAAGAAATTTAAAACACTGTAGGATGCCGCAAATGAGTTTTCGAGGCTTTTGGCAGAAGGAAAGCTTCCCTTGCAACTAAAAGTGAAGTCTAAACACCAGAAGGGTGATCGGGTAACCCATACTGAAGATTGGATTCTTGCCTGCGATGTCTCCTATGAAGGACGAATCATCTACAGGGATCGAGGCACAGACTCCTTAATCAATTGGGGTAAAGGAACTGATCATGATCCCTCTAGAAAGACTTGGAAACATCAACATTATATGGACTAGCTTCTGTTAGTTGTATGTTGTATTTTATCATGCTGTATGCTCTTCGATGCAGTATTTTTATCTTTCAAGCCCTGTTCAATCATCAATAAAATTTTGACTTCTTGAAAGATTACAGCTCGTAATCTACTTTTATTGTTTTACTATTTTGACTATGATAAAGTATAATTTAACAAGTACAAACTTGTCAATCCATAAGCTGTAACAACTTGTCTGCGAACAGTCATAGACTAAGTTGTATTCAATCAAGATTACATCTTGTAAGATTGTGCTTGCATGCCAATCATAAGTTGAGTTATAATATACTTATTCCTCTAAGATTTTTATTTTAGAACTTGTATGCGAGCAGTTCAAATTTTTAGACTAAGCCATGAAGATCAGATCTTTTGACAAAAGACTTGAAGACAGTCTCTCCGTATCAAGGAAGTTTTGGCATTATCAAAAAGGGGAAATTATTGGGATAAATACAGCCTGTTCTGATAATTGCCACCATACATCATGAAGTCTTCAAAGTCAGCATTTCGCTCTAAGTATGGAAGCTGTTAGGAAACTCCATATAGCAAGAGATCTTCCTGCATAGTATGATCCTACAGTGCCTACATTATTATACAACAGAGTTGAAGAAAGTTGGATACAACAATCTTGTTGTAGGAGTTTTACTTAGGAAAAGTAAAACACATCCAACAGGACTGAAGAATAGCTTTAATCTGTTGTGAAATGAACTTTGTTTATTCACAAAATATTCATGGTTAAAGCAGCATTGAATTCTTATAGAACAGCATTTAATACGGCCAAAAGAGACAACAGTTTGATCGCACTGAAGAGCATTTAATGCAAAGTTAAAAGGAATGTCGGAAGCATTAAATGCGAATTGCCTTTAATTCAAACATTCTGCAGTCGCCAAATCAGAACTTTCTAAATCTCAACAACCGGCCAACGGATACATTTATAACGGATCTATTTTAATGGTTATAAATAGCCACAAGCAGAGGACATCAGATGACAACAGTACACAAGTGATTATCTCGCTCAATACATCTCACAATCAACTCTGACAATCAGTATACCAAGCTAAGCAAGAGCATTATATTTCCTAAGCATATAACATCACCAAAGCGAAGAAATATATAGTACTCAACGCAAACATCACAACGTACATCGATCGATCGTCAAAGCATACAACTGCTGTTTGAACTTGTTCTACCCTCTTTACCGTTGATATCAACCTTAGCCCTGTGTGGACTAAGTCCTTGCTAGTTCCGACCTGTGTGGGAAGAATAGTATTGGAGACGAAGCTTGCATCTGTGTAGGAAAAAGCAAGTCGAGAGAGCCAAAGCCAATCTGTGTGAACGGCCAAGTTGTTGTCACTGTATCAATCTGTGTGAACGATACATGGACATGTTTAGTTAAAGTCACATAGTTGTGTACGTAGTGATTTTAATAAACATTATACTCCTGTGTGGAAGATCAGTAGACGTAGAGGGGTTTACCTCGAACCACTTATATCTGTGTGTATTTTACATTTCATCCTTACTATTTTCATATCACCCTATGATTTAAAGTATATATATCGTTAAAACCCTGTACGCATCAAGCAAACAGGAGAATGCCTGGTTGCTGTATTTACAACAACTTAATATTAGTCTTTCGCTACACAAATAACTTCGAAAAAGATACAGCTTATGAATCCCCTTTTCAAAGCTATTTACTATATACTTTGTGGCCAACACATTCGTTATCTTCTCCTATTGATTTACGAACTGCCTTCTCGGGAAGTTACTCTAAGTTGGGGTCCCCACCAGCTTTACCTTTCCCTCCCAAAGTTCTAGAATTCTCCAGTTCCTCGAGTGTGAGGCCATGAGATGGAAGTTTGTAAAATTTCTCCAGCAACTCCCGTGGGATGGAGATCTCATTGTCTTGCATGGTGCTCATAGTAGCAATAACCAACGAGCCTTTCTTCTCCGACTCGTACATGAACTCAAAGTCAATATAGAATTCATCGACGATTGATTCATTGTAGTTCTCAGGGTGTAGGCTTCCAAGCCTATATAACCCTTGATGTTTCACCCGAGTAGCAACCATGTTCATCGCGTTCATGTCGTTCGACTCTGATATGATTTGCTCCTGAAGGATGGATCTGGCAAAGATCCTGCCATCGATCACAGAGTCCTTTTTCTTCATGGTTTGAGATTATGTCTGAGAAGATGCCATTGAAAGAAGTTGAAGAAAGGAGATGAGAAATTTGCAGAAAATCATAGGTATATAAGCTATGTATGCTGTAGGCTCATACTATTGCAAAAAGTAGTAAAGAGTCTTTAGGTCAGCATACTTGCCCTTTTATAGCTTTTGAACGTATATGTTACAGTGAACAGTCAGATTTAAAGGATATGAAGATTTTTGAGTGAACCTACATGATGGATCAGGAAATAACTAGTACGTCTTATCCATCAATTTTGAAAGTTAATGCCAGTCCCACCTCTGACACATTAAACCCTCTAATATTGCATGTTTAGACAATTTAAATCATTTGAAATTGCGGGCTTCAAGGCTATAAAGTCCAGGTGTCATTTCAACGGTAAATATAAAATCATTGTGAAATTCAGACAGAGCATGTGGACAAAATATGATTTTGAAAAAGTAAAGTGTATAAAATTGGATACAATTAATATATTAATTGAAATTTTACACTATATTTGCTGTAGCCACGAAAATGCACCATTCCCACTTAATTGATACATACAAGATTCAATTCTTACAGTTGTTGGTGATTAATGTCGTATTTGAAAGTCCTACGGTGTCCCCCTTGATTAATGCACACTACAGTTGTAGGAAGGTAATTGTACCCACTTTGTCCTACATTCAAGGTATTGCTTGTAAGTCTGTGTGTACAATTAACAAGTATGGACACTGTATTCACGGGTCTTATAGTATTCCCACTCAATTGATGAATACTAAAATAAATACTTAAAGTAGTTTAATCGAGTTGTAGCATTCCCAATTCCTGGCGAGCATATATAACCTTGTTGTGTTGAGGGGCTTTGTGAAGATGTCAGTAATATGGATATCTGGTATGTACTTTCTCGATCCGAACATCCTTGCTCTCCACAAATGATATTTCATTTCAATATGTTTAGTCTTTGAGTGAAATACAAGATTGTGCATGATTGCGATTGTACTAGTACTGTCGCACATGATAGGAGTTTCTCTAACCTCGATTATGTAGTCTTATAGATGTTGCTGCATCCATAGGATCTGCATACAACCTCTTCCATCGGCATAGTATTCTGACTCAGCTGTGTTGGAATATTTTATTCCACAAATTCATATTAAAGGTTTTGATGATAAGCTGATGAACAACGAAAAACAACAACTAACAACATCTAATAAACAAGAAGTCTAAGACGCACGAGCTGGACATAAAAAGAGAAAAAGCAAAAATGAAGCTAACGTACGCTACCAGAAATATTAACATACGCAACATATCAAGACAGTAAGTTCTGCATTCTGCATCGAAGCAGATAACGCATGCTAGTACGAAGACTAGCGCACGCAATGAAAACGGATTAAAGTACGCTATACTATGAAAGTAACATATGCTAATATGTTTGAATATCAGCCCATTGGAGGATTCAAGAGGGTCAACAAGTAAAACGGTCACACATTAATAACGCACGCTAAGTGCAAGTTTTAACGTACCTTAAGCAGTGCATATAGCGCATGCTAAAGAGGACATGCAGTAACGACTAGTTAGGCTCTCAAGACTATAAATACCAATGCATTTGGTATTGATAAGTACAACAACCTCAAGCAAATGTACGTTATATACATTATTGTTGTTGTAATCGATCTAAATTAATAAGAGTTTGAGTGTCTAATTCACTCAAAGAGACAATAAAGGATTGTAGATTTGATTTGGTGTTATTAGGATCGTGGATCCGGCATTGTTAGAGTCATAATCTAAATCCTAGTAAAGTTTTTCTAGTACCGATAGAAAGCTACAAAGGTTGTTTCCTCATCCGATGGAAAAGAAAAAACAGTTTATCATGGACCAATAAAAAGATAAGATTGTAATGGTTTTTCTTGGACCGATTGAAAACAATATTATAACGGTGTACCTCAGACCGAGAGAAGACAAGGCAGAAATGTTGGTCTTGAACCTATTGAGAAAGATAACGAGAGAGGACATAGGCATATTGGCTGAACCTCTATAAATCTCTGTGTTATTTTATTTCCTTATGTATCTACGCTTCCGCAACCACAAAAGAGTTCAATACTCTTCACTGCACTATTCAATCCCCTTGTAGTTGCGGTACCAACTCAATAATTGATTTCGGAGCGGTTCTCTTATAATAGTTGGCTTTACATCTGAGGAGAAAAAGATCCAATGGCGCTTACTTTTGCTCAAGTCGAAGGCCTTGCCTTAAACAGACCACCACTTTTTGACGGATCATATTTTATGACATGGAAAAGAAGATGCCAATATTTATTCGAGCATACGATATCGAGTTTTAGAAGGTTATTTGCCTTTGTCCAAAAATTCTTGCAAAATCCGACGGTACTCTAAAAGACTTCGAAGAATATGATGATGCGGATTGGAAAAACGACCATTACAATTGAAAAGCAACACAATTGCTATATTGTGCTCTTAATTTGGAAGAATATAATCGTATTTCCTCGTGTGATAGTGCCAAAGAGATTTAGAAAACGCTAGAGGTAACTCACGAAGGACCGAATCAAGTCAATGAGACGAATATCAATATGCTTGTCCATGACGACGAGCTTTTCTTGATGAAAGATGATGAGTCCATAACAAATTTGCTCGACCGATTTTCGGTCATCATAAATGGACTATCTTGTTTTGGGAAACCATTATCGAGTTGTGAAAAAGTCAAGAAAATATTACGATTACTACCTCGTGAATGGGGCGGGACAGTCACGGCTATCATGGAGTCAAAAGATCTCAACACACTTGACTTTAGTGCCCTTGTCGGGTCGCTAATAAACTACGAGACCGTGCTTAAATCACGAAATGCCAAGTCGAAACCCAAGGAGAAATTCATAGCTTTAAAAGCTAAAAGGATGTTGGATAATGATGAAGCAATCCCGGTTGATGATAATGATGAAGAACCGGCATTTTATGACAAAAATATCAATAAGTATCAAAACTTATTAAACCGGAGAAGAAAAGATATCAACTTGCGATCCCGGAATGAGTAAAAAAGATTCGACAATAATTGTCAAAATTGAAGAAAACCAGGTCACTTTGCGAAGTATTGTCGTGGCACGACTTCTAAAAAGAAAGTGCTAATAGCCACCTGGAGTGACGAAGACGAAGCAAAATAATATATTCAAAATAATCTCGCACTCGTGGCAAGGAGTTCATTCGGCGCTAGCGACAATGAAAGACAGGTAAGTACCTCGTCTCACGAACTTTTTAATGCTTTCGAACAATTACATACAGATTTTGAAAATTCGTTAAGAGATAATAAATCCCTCAATAAAAATAAATTATTGGACGATGAAATCTCCAAATTTCGAGAAAAAGGGAAATTTATTGAAAACAATCATTCTCTTCGTGTAGAAAGAGAGAATAAATTAAAATATGATCTATTAAAAGTTCAAAACGAACTCAAGAATCTAGCAAACAAATTCTCTTATGGAAATGACAAATTTGAAAAATTGTTGTCGTTCAAAATTTTCGTTAAATTAACAAGGATTAGATTCAAACCAAGTGAAAAAAATGAATCAAAGAAATCCTTAAATTTGAAAATACCCGATTGTGATAAATGTTTGAAAATCGGGCATCATATTACTAATTGTAAAAGCCCAAGACGAACAATTAAGATAAAGAAAATATGGATTCTAAAAGGAACCATAATATCAAATATCGTTTATTTACTAAATGAAAAACGACCAAGAGTCGGTTGGATCCCAGAAATTCAAATTAATTATTCAGGCAAATTGATATTATTTTTAGGGGGAATTATTTTTAAGGGAAGTTATTATTTTCATGGAGAGAGATTAAATTCAGGGGGAGTTTTTACCCATTTATTGTCAAAATATTTTATTCGTCAAATAAGTCGTCAATCCTCGGGAGCGGATACTTGTTTTTTATGGTCACCTTGTTCAACTCTCGATAGTTGATACATAGACAAAGTGATCCATCCTTCTTCTTCACAAACAAGACTGGTGCGCCCCAAGGCGAAGCGCTCGGTCGAATGTAGCCCATGTCTAGCAACTCACCCAACTATTTCTTCAACTCAAGCATCTCGGTAGGCGCCATGCGGTACGGCGTCTTCGAAATCGGAGCCACACCCGGCTCTAGACCAATAGTGAACTCAACCTCACGGTATGGTGGCAAACCCGGCAACTCGTCTGGACAGATGTCAGGATACTCACTCACTACCGGAATAGATGAGAGCTCGACTCCCCCTTCTTCCGATCTCAAAGCATAACACCAGTAACCAGTGCAACCTCCTCGGAGAAGTCTCACCGCTTTTATAGCGATGATCCGAAATCTCTGACTACTCCGCTTACATCCCACAAAAAAATTCTCGGTACCGTCAGAGGCTAACATCGAAATGGTTCTCGCTATATAATTCATGATCGCCCCAGATCGATCTAGCCAATCCTCACCAAGAATCAAATCCTTATCCTTAATGTCTACCGCAATTAGATTAGAAGACCAATCCCTCCCCGCGATACTCACCGGAAAAACTCTAATCTCACGATCCCCCACAATACTATTTCCACTAGGCAGTTTAACCACAAACGGTTCACATGCAACTAGACAATCAACATGCAGATGACGCACACATGTTAGGAATACTTGTTAGATTTTGATGATGTCATTAATATAAAATCAAATGTTTATTACTTGGCAAAAATGTAAGGAAGAACCAAATGAGTATCTTCCATAGGCCAAATATGTTAAGTATAAAAATTGGCAAAATGTAAAGAAGAACCAAATGAGTACCTTCTGTAGGCCAAAAATTAGTTAGGCTAAAATCGGCTAAGTACTGAGTACAGCTAAGTTCATCAGAGAGGATCAGTCGAGTCGAGTCAGAGTAGTCCTGGTCAACATAATTTATCAGAGAAGTTTGACCAGACTGCAGCCAAGGTACCTCGGGAAGTCACACGATCGGATAAGTCACAAGCAGTGAGCAGCAGAGAGGTCCAGTGCAGAGATGTTAGCCGCCAGCCTCTAGTCAGCTTGACCAAGTACTCCAAGTCCACGACAGCATGCGTTGAAAAGTCAAGTATTACGGAAAGTCACATGCAACGTGAAGAGACAAATTGGAGTGATTCCCGCTAGAGATATGAATTAAAAAAGCTATCCAGACCCACCTTGAAGACTTTAAACGTTTTATAAACAAAAGATCCGGCGCATCACATGCAGAGTCTTCACAACGGTCGGAAGATAGATTAAAATAATGGGAATCCAGCCTTGCAATGTTCAGAAAAATTAAACAAAGAACTCTCCCTCCAACGGACGGATTTGTTCAAAAGATTTGCAACAGCTACAAGAAAAAAGCTCAGAGATCGTGACCTATATATATCCGAAGCTTTGAAGCTAAGCAACTACCGGTGCGAACATACTTTCAAGCGATCAAAGCAATCAAGCAATCTAAAGCAATCAATAGCATCGTGAAAAGAGCGGTTCTAAAAGTTCATACTTAAAGAAGCTCTTAGTTGGAGAAGACAAAAACTCTTGTCTATAATCCTGAGTACGGGGTACTTCACTGGTTGAAGTAAGAGACTGTAAAGGCATCGGAGGATCGAGGATCAAGAGGTGCAAGGCAGTCAAGTGTGTACAACGGCACGGATTTCCACTGGTTGGAAGCTGTTGTAATGTGGTTTGAATCACTGTAATATTTATCACTGGTTGAGAATTATAGTGAATTCATCTCCAACTGGTTTGGAGAAAAGTGGATTAGTAGAGGATTACCCCACCTCCGAGACCACTATAATTGCTGCGTTATTTATTGTTCTATTGCATCATACTTTAACTGCTGCATTCATTGTTAAGTGTTTCATTAGTTCTTGTCTATTCGTCATCACCGACTTCGCATATATTAAAGAACAAACGACTCCAAGTCATTTGTTTACCTATCAGCTGAAGAAACTCACTCTTCGTGAAAAAGAGTTTAAGAGTTTCTACAAGTCTATTCACCCCCTCTAGACTTGTACCGGACGACTTGTGACCTACAAGTGGTATCGGAGAGGTTGGTTCATTTATTTCACGAACTGCATCTATATCAGATATATATATCTTTACTCTCACTTTATAATGGAACACATGCACTCTAGACTCCCTGTGTTTTCAGTTGACGAGTATGATCTGTGGAAGATAAGGATGCAGGCACACTTATCTTCGATTCATGACGACATGTGGTGCATCATCGAGGACGGTCCATTCATCTTTGAGAAGGACAACACAGCAGAGGAGATCGCAGCAGGGAAGCCAGAAAAGATTCCTAAGAAGAGGACGGAGCTGACTCCCGAAGAAAGAAAGTTGGCCAATCTTGATAACCGGGCCAGAGATGTATTATATCAGACTCTTGACAAATCCACCATGGTCAAGATCAAGAACTGCAAAAATGCCAAGGAAATCTGGGACACATTAGCCCTAATGTGAAGGAACGGAGTTGATCAAGGAAAACAAGCTGTCAATTGCTATCCAAAAATTTGACAACTTTAAAATGAAGAACGGTGAATCCATAGATCAAGTGGACACAAGGTTCACTGAGATTATTAATGAGATCAACTCCCTGGGCAAAACCTATGGCAACAGGGAAATGGCACTAAAGGTTCTCAGATCTCTCAACCCTGAATGGAGCATGAAGGTCGTGGCCATGAGAGAGTCCAAGGACCTGAATAAGATAAAAATCCAAGAGCTGTTCTTTGATCTGAAGGCTTATGAGTTCGAGCTTCCAAGTTCATCCTCAACTGAGCCTGCAGAGAAGGGAATCGCATTTGCAGCCGAGTCCCCTGCCAAGAGCCTATGTGATGTGAAACCTCCAAATACACTAGATTTTGAGGAAGAAATGGCATTTATAATGCAAAGGTTCAGCAACTTTAGAAAGAACTACTCCAAATACAAGAAAAATTATAAGGAGAATACAAGAAGGAACCAGAAGGCTGGAAGCTGGAAAGTAGAATGCTACAATTGTCACAAGACAGGACACATCCAAATGGACTGTCCTGAGCTCAAGAAGGACAAAACCAAGAAGGAGGTGGGCAGAAAAGAAGATAGAAGAAAGGCCCTCATCGGAGAAGACCAGGAGCATGTTGAATCAAGCAGCAGATTCTTTTCTGATGAAGATGAGGAGTATGACTGCCTGATGGCAAACCTAGCTGATGAAGAGGTAACTTCTAAACCCACCGGTTCAAATAATAGCTCAGCCATGTCACAAGATATGGATCTGCACGAATCGGTAAATCAGTTATTTAAAGATTTTGAAACACTCAAATCTGCACACCAAATCAGTCAAGAGAGAAGACTCAGCTGCAAGATGAGAATAGGCAGCTGAAAAATGATTTCGAAAAACTCAGCCTAGATCTGAATAAGGTTGAGATAACTGCAGCTGACTTTAAAAACCAGGCTGATGTTAATACAGCTGAGATAAACAGACTAACCATTTTACTCAAAGAAAAATCAGCTGCACTTGCTCATGCCAAAAATGAGTTTACTAAGCTGACACAGGTGAATAAGACTCAGGCGCAGGAAATAACCTCCCTGAAGGCGTCTTCAACCCTGGAAGAATTGTGTACCAATAAAAGGCCACTATATTCCAAATCAGGCCTAGGATATGATCCTCACACTCCCTCTAGTTCTAAAAGAAAATTTATCAAGGGAGAAACAATTGTCTCGACTGTTGAGCCTACGTATAAACCGATATTCAAAAACAGGCAACAGCCAAGTCAAATGTCTAGGCTGCAGTCAGGTTACACCAGGCAGCCACCTAGACAGGCGACTAGGCAGTGGCCCAGGCAAACGCAGCAGCCCAGACAACATGCCCACTACTACCAACAACTCCCTAAAAACAGATTTCATAATGGGAGGGGCAGATGGAAACCTCAAGGTTATCCTAATCACCAAAATGAACAAGTGTGGAGACCACAAAGATTTAATAAATGGTCTCAGCCTAGATTTAGAAATGGCCCACACTATCAACATTTTGAGGAATATCCGGTATACAATCCAAACAGGAGATTCAGACCTCGACCTTACACACCTTATGAGGGTTATAATAATAATAAAAATTTCTATAATCCAAGGAGAAATCAATTCTCCAGGAAACCAGCTAACCCCAAAGGACCCACACAGATTTGGGTACCTAAATCTCTGCTTGTCTGATTGCAGAAAAGGTGGAAGGACTACAACCACATCTCCACAAGCTCAAATTTTGGAGGTGAAGAATGGTTTGTAGACTCTGGATGCTCGAGGCATATGACCGGGAACAAGAAGATGCTGTCCAAATACACCAAAGAAAGAGGTCCCGATGTAACCTTTGGATATAGCTCTAGAGGACAAACAAAAGGCTTTGGAGAGCTGCACCGAGGAAATATTGTGATATCCAAAGTTCATTATGTCAAAGGGCTCAAGTACAACCTCTTGAGCATAAGCCAGTTCTGTGACGAGAAGAACCTAGTAGTATTCACCATCTTGAAGTGTATGGTAATAGATATCTTATCTGGAGAAGTAAAGCTACAAGGTTTCAGAAGGAGAGATGTCTACATGATTGATTGGAACACAGGAACACCTAACTCCTGTTTTCTATCCAAGACAGTAGCTGAGAATGGATGGTTGTGGCACAAAAGACTATGTCACCTGAACTTCAAAGCCATCAACAAGATTAGTTCTCAGAAGCTGGTCAGAGGACTTCCAAATGAAGCATTCAAGAAGGAAGCGCTTTGTGATGCATGTCAGAAAGGAAAGCAGACCAGAGCATCGTTCAAGCCAGTTCAGCCAACAACGCTCACAACAAGGATCTTAGATCTACTCCATATGGATCTATTTGGTCCTATCAAGCCAAGGACTTTGAGCGGCCGAAAGCATGCGCTTGTAATAGTAGATGATTATTCAAGGCACACTTGGATTATCTTCCTATACAAGAATAGTGAAACCTTGACCAAGCTACCTGAGCTGCTGAGAAGGATCCAGAATGAGAAATCCCTTTCCATCATCAAGATCAGATCAGATAGAGTAGGGGAGTTTCTCAACAAGGCGATAACCGACACAATGATCGTAATGGGATCCAAGACGAGCTCTGCAGACAGACGCCCTTGAGAATGGTGTTCTTGAAAGAAGAAACAGAACCACGAAGGAAGCGGCAAGGTCCATGATTGCGAAGCGGACTGCCTAAAAGGTTCAGGTGAAGTCACAACACACTGTCACACCTGCACAGAGTATGATAGTAGGAAGACATGGCAAAACTCCCTATGAGGTTTGGAATAATAGAACTCCTACTGTTGCCTACTTTCATGTTTTTGGTTGTAAGTGTTTCATCCACAACAACGGTAAAACACAAGTAAATGCCTTTGATGCTAAAACTGATGACGGTCTATTTATGGGATATTCCCAAAGAAGCAAAGCATATAGAGTTTTTAATAAAAGAACCTTAGTTGTGGAGGAAACACCCCATGTTGTTTTTGATGAATCTACCGTTGAGTACAGGAAACAAGTTGAGCTAATTAAGAACAAGCTCAAGTCAGCGACCCTTGAAGAAGTCATTATACATGACACTGGAATGGTGGACTCACCTGCAGACCAGCCTGATGACCCAACTGTAGCTGCTGAAGACCCAACTGCAGATCAGACAGGATCACCAAACATATCTGATCCAGTTGCCGCTGATGAAGACCCACCAGAAATGATAAAGACTCACTGCAGATCGACCCAACTGCAGATGACAAGGCGGTAGCCGATCGATTCAGGCACGAACCCAGCTGATGCAGAAATCCACTAGGGCAATCAAACAGGGGGAACAAACCCAGAAGAGGACGATATCCCCAAGTGGCTCAAGGATCACCCAATCCAGCAAATTATCGGAAAGTTGACTGATGGAGTTAAGACAAGACAGTCAACCCTACCAGCAGGAATGGCTATGTTCTCATGCTTTATGTCACAAATTGAACCTAAAACTACAGAATAAGCCTTTGAAGATTATTCGTGGATTAATGCCATGCAAGAGGAATTGGAACAGATGGAGAGAAACAAAGTTTGGGAACTAACTGACAGACCTGATCACAAGAAAGTTATTGGCACCAAATGGGTGTACAAAAATAAGAGTGATGAAGATGGAGCTGTTGTTAGGAATAAGGCCAGACTTGTAGCAAAAGGATATGCACAGTGTGAAGGAATAGATTTTGATGAAACCTATGCACATGTTGCAAGATTAGAGGCCATCAGACTATTCCTCGCATATGCCGCATTCAAAGATTTTGAAGTCTATCAGATGGATGTAAAAAGTGCTTTTCTAAATGGAATCCTAGAAGAATAAGTCTATGTAGAGCAACCCCCAGGTTTTGTCAAAGGAGACAAAGTCTATAAGCTGTTGAAAGCTCTTTATGGACTTAAGCAAGCACCAAGAGCGTGGTATGAAACACTATCTGTGTTTCTTGAGAAAAATGGTTTTTGCAAAGGGAAAGTAGACAAAACCCTATTCAGAGTGGAGCATGAAGGCCACATATTAATAGTCCAGATATATGTGGATGACATCATATTCGGATCAACCAATCCAGAGCTATGCGAGAAATTCTCCAATCTCATGCAAGGAGAATTTGAGATGAGTATGATGGGAAAGCTTAACTTCTTTCTCGGACTACAAGTTAAGCAGATGGAAAAAGGAATTTTCATCAACCAAGCAAAGTATACCAGAGACCTTATCAAGAGATATGGAATGGAATCAGCCAAGCCAGCAAGAATTCCTATGAGCACAAGTACTCACCTGGATGCAGACGAGGCAGGCATATCAGTGGACTCAACTCACTACAGAGGACTCATTGGATCTCTTTTGTACCTCACTGCAAGCAGGCCAGACATATCCTATGTCGTAGGAGTTTGTGCACGATTCCAGTCCAAGCCGAAGCAATCACACCTAGATGCAGCCAAGAGGATAATAAAATACCTTAAGTCTACAATTAATGTTGGACTATGGTATCCCAAGGATGATAATTTCGAGCTGTTAGGATACTCAGATGCGGATTTCGCAGGATGCAAAATCAACAGGAAGAGCACTAGTGGAACGTGTCAATTCCTAGGAACCAGACTGATATCCTGGTTTAGCAAGAAGCAGGTGTCTAACTCTATCTCCACCACAGAGTCAGAATACCTAGCTGCAGGTAGCTGTTGTGCACAAATTTTATGGATTAGACAGCATCTAAGGGACTATAATATCATTGCAAATGAAGTCCCTATCTGGTGTGACAACAATAGTGCTATTGCTATAACCAACAATCCGGTTTTGCACTCAAGGACGAAGCACATTGATGTTAAGCACCACTTCATCAGAGACCATGTGCTTAACAAAAGGGTTAGAGTTGAAAGAGTCAGCACAGACTATCAGATAGCTGACATCTTTACCAAACCCTTGCCAGAAGAAAGGTTTTTGGAGCTGAGCAGAGATCTTGGATTACTAGATTGGGAATCTAGTACTGAAGCAAGCTGAAGCATTTCAGAGGAAGGACGGACCCAGCTGAAGAATCAGATGTTAACTGATGCAGGCAAGAAGACAAAGGACGGACAAAGCAACCTAGCTGATCAGAATACCAGGCGAGAAGTCAACTCACCTGATACAGAGCGGTCAACAGTCAACAAATCAGACCAGCTAAGTTTTCTAAACTGGCCTCTGAATATTTAATTATTATCTGCCATATTTATAATATTATTATATTAATTTTGGTTAACAAATGGCATTTAAATATATATTTTCCTAAGCCAAGTGGAAATTTTAATACACGCGTCAAACGCCTATTAAATCGACCTCCACGGTGGCCAATCAGAATCAACCGTCAAATTTTAAAATGGGCCACCGATTCAAATTTGAAATTCAAAAGAATATCAAAAGGCGTACCACCGTTTCAAATATATAATAAATTAATCCATACGTCTTTTCATCTTCTTTATAAGGAAAGAAAACCAGTTACTTTACCTTTTACGCTTACAGAAACCCTAGATTTTTCAGAGCAAAAATTCCTTGAACACCAAATACACTAAAATCTTTTATTTGCAGAAATGGCATCCTACTTCGAAGGAGTTAATTTGAAGGCGGTGAAAGACCAGATCATTTTCTCGCTGGTCGTCGACTTTGAAGGCTTATTGGAAGCTAATTTGGAGGATTACGACATGTTTAATCTGATTCGCGCAATGAAGCTCAATGGGATCTACCCATTTCTAGACATTAATCCTCAACATCTGTACAAAGAGGATGTTATATCATTCTATCGCGAAGCTTGTTTGATTCAAGATGGAATTCAGAGCACAGTTGGCGGAATACCAATCGACATATCTCAAGAGACGATCCGTACTGTCTTCGGTATGAAGCACCGTGGTTTAGCGGTCGAAGCTCTCAAGCAATCCGCCGCCGAAACCTGGAAGAAGATTAAGGTGGAGAATATCCCGGAAAAACTGAAATTCACTGCCAAGAGGAGTGAACTCAAAAAGATTTACCGTTTTGCGTTGGACATAACCAACAAAATAATCATGGGGATGGCCGGCAGTTATGATCAACTATCGTCGTCAAAGTTTATGATGCTGGGAGCACTGATTCAGGAAGAAGAAGTTGACTGGGCAGACTACATATTCAGGCAACTCGTGCGAGAGGTCAACAAAGCCGAATGGCTTGTTGATGAGAAGAGATTCAAAACAAAGCTGGCGTTTGGAATGCAGCTAAGTTGGTTCTTGGAAAAGACTGGTGTGGCAAAGGGAAGCACTGACCCCTTCCACCCCAACAAAAGACTTGGTCATTTGGACCAAGAGACGCTGAGAAAATTAGGAGGCACTGGGAGAGCAGCTCAGATGTTGAAGGAGCTGCCGGACACAAGGACATATCCGAGATATTATTCATCAGGAGAGTCGGACCGACCTGCAGCCGACATACCAACTGCAGTCGAGTCAGACACTGAGTCCGACGACACTCCCATAGCAGTCAGATTCAAGAGAAGGGGACCAGCCCCTGAAGGACCTTCTATCTTGCAGTCATCACCAGAACCCTCTCCCAAGAGACCAAGGAAACTGCAATTTAGTGAGGAAGAGCAGTCTGAACATCTTGCCAGCCCCTCAGCCAGATCACCAACTCATCCGGAAGACCAGCCTGCCCCAGGCACCCACGAGACTCGGATTGTAGCTGTACTCACCCCCTCAGCCTACATCTCCGAGGAAGAAGAAGCAGGTCTAATAATCTCTATTCCTGAAGCTAATTATACCTTTAACCTGCTAGAAAACAATACTTTCAACCTATCAATTGCACAACTACAGCTTGTTAAGCCACAAGCATTAAAACACTCTTTTGTCAATATTTTTGAAGAGTGGAAGTTTTTCAAAACTATGACATTTACAAACCTTCAAACTTACATTGAAAACAGTGGTTGGGAATATCCCCAAGCCACAGAGGAGGTACTGATTCACTTTTGCAAAGAATCAGACTTAGTGTTGATCCTCCAGGATAATTGGTTCATGTCTCATTTTAAAACCAACATGGACCAATTCATCTATTCCATAATGCTTAGCATTTTTGATGGTTCTTTTGGAGAAGAGAAGGAGGAGGAAGTTGAAAAGGAAATTAGAATTGAGGAGGTAGATGGAGAAGAAAAAGAAGTTGTTGTTTTGGATGATGAAGAAGAAGAGCAGGAGGATAGCAGAGAGGAAGAAAAGATCTTAGTTGAAAATCAACCTGATGAGGTAGAAAAAACAGAAGAGCTGGCTGATGAAGAAGAAGAAGAAGAAGAATGAGAAGAAGTAGATCAAGATGAAGGAGAGAAGAAGGATGATGATGATGACAAGGAGAATGATGATGAAGGAGAAAAGGATGAGAAGGATGATAACAATGATGATGATAATGATGATGATGATGGAGGAGATGAAGAAGCTGAAAAAGAAAATGAAAAAGAAAAGAATGAGGAAGAAAAGGAAAATATTGAAGGAAAGGCAGAAGAAGAGAAGGAGGAGGATCAGGAGAAAGAGGAAGAGAAAGAATAAGAAAAGGAACCAGCGCCGGAGCCAGAGCC
Organism: Orobanche coerulescens; assembly: GCA_033398695.1. Classification (NCBI taxonomy): domain Eukaryota; kingdom Viridiplantae; phylum Streptophyta; class Magnoliopsida; order Lamiales; family Orobanchaceae; genus Orobanche; species Orobanche coerulescens. Next base: position 28,539,307 of record CM065808.1, on the reverse strand, counting down.
AATTCAAGAAGCTGCAGATAGGACTGTGGTACCTGCCCGGTACACTAGCCTAGACGCGGAGCTAGCTGAAGACTCCAGGTCAGGGACCCCAGAGAAGACCCCCTCTGGAGTACCTGCTGCAGACAGAAGCTTGCGGTCCAGTGGTTCTTTTGCAGAAGGCTTAGGAGAGCACTCTCCATCAGTTCAGATATCACCTGCCGTGACTGAGCTGATCAGGCAGATAGTCAAAGATACAATTAGAGAGCTGCTGGCATCTCAGGTCACTCCTGACCTTCAATCAATCAATGCAAAGATCGACACTTTGCTGCAGAGAGAGATTCCTCAGCCCCCTCCCCCTACCAACAACAGAATGCCATTTGGCATGTCTGATTGGATGAGCAGAATGGAGCAGCAATTAACTACCCTAGTTGATGCTGGCAAAAAGGGGGAAGAGAAAATGCAGGGGGAAGGAAGTAATCAAGGAGAGATAAGGGCAGAAATAAGAACAAAGAAGAAGCAAGATATCCTTCAAATTGAAGGACCTTCAAGTCTGAAGAGGAAGGGAGGAGCAGATCCAGATGAACAGGCTGACCAGCCTGAAGGCAAGAAAAGGAGAACTAGAGGAGGTTTTGGACCTACTCTAGAATGGGAAGGAAAGGAGTTGTGGTATGTTGAGGATTTTATACCATATGAAGCTCTGCCCATGTGGGGAACTGCAAAGAATAAATTCATAAGAGACTACTACATCTGGGAAATACTCCAGGATGATAATCTCTCCCCACAGCAGATCTTCATCAATTTCATGGAAGCAGCTCACCCAAAACTCTGGGCTATTCTGAAGAAGCATGCTAAGGATCAAAATGCTTATCCTATGATTCCCTCATTCAGAGCAGAGGAAGCGCCGACCCGTCTGGACAATGAGCTTAATGAGCTAGAGCTTCAAAGAGAAATCAAGTAGTTATGTCTTGAGAATAGATTTTCATCCCAACAAGAACAAGACTTTGCAGCTCTTGTTGTGAAGAGGAAGTATGGTCTTGCTCCAGTCAAGATAAGACCAATTGGAGCCAAACCCTTCAGACCTGCCAAACAGCCTATTCGCAGAGGCAGAGGAAGAGGCAGATGACTTTATTTCTTTGTACTTGTAATTTTTTTATTTCTGTACCTGTAAAAACTTTCTTGTAAAACTCAATCATAATCAAGTCAGAAAGTGTTATAACAGTCTGTTGAATGACAATTTCCAGTTGTCTCAATATTAGACTAATTTCAGTTTGTGTCTTGCACTTAAGTGCAGACTTGATCATTTGATTACTTGCTTAAAGTTTTGCCATCATCAAAATAGGGGGAATTTGTTAGGAAAACTTGTTAGATTTTGATGATGTCATTAATATAAAATCAAATGTTTATTACTTGGCAAAAATGTAAGGAAGAACCAAATGAGTATCTTCCATAGGCCAAATATGTTAAGTATAAAAATTGGCAAAATGTAAAGAAGAACCAAATGAGTATCTTCTGTAGGCCAAAAATTAGTTAGGCTAAAATCGGCTAAGTACTGAGTACAGCTAAGTTCATCAGAGAGGATCAGTCGAGTCGAGTCAGAGTAGTCCTGGTCAACATAATTTATCAGAGAAGTTTGACCAGACTACAGCCAAGGTACCTCAGGGAAGTCACCTGATCAGATAAGTCACAAACAGTGAACAGCAGAGAGGTCCAGACTGCAGAGATGTTAGTTGCTTATCAGCCTAGTCGAAGCCAGCCAAGTACTCCAAGTCCACGACAGCATGCGTTGAAAAGTCAAGTATTACGGAAAGTCACATGCAACGTGAAGAGACAAATTGGAGTGATTCCCGCTAGAGATATGAATTAAAAAAGCTATCCAGACCCACCTTGAAGACTTTAAACGTTTTATAATCAAAAGATTCGGCGCATCACATGCAGAGTCTTCACAACGGTCGGAAGATAGATTAAAATAATGGGAATCCAGCCTTGCAACGTTCAGAAAAATTAAACAAAGAAGTCTCCCTCCAACGGACGGATTTGTTCAAAAGATTTGCAACGGCTACAAGGAAAAAGCTCAGAGATCGTGACCTATATATATCCGAAGATTTGAAGCTGAGCAACTACCGGTGCGAACATACTTTCAAGCGATCAAAGCAATCAAGCAATCTAAAGCAATCAATAGCATCGTGAAAAGAGCGGTTCTAAAAGTTCATACTTAAAGAAGCTCTTAGTTGGAGAAGACAAAAACTCTTGTCTATAATCCTGAGTACGGGGTACTTCACTGGTTGAAGTAAGAGACTGTAAAGGCATCCGAGGATCGAGGATTAAGAGGTGCAAGGCAGTCAAGTGTGTACAACGGCACGGATTTCCACTGGTTGGAAGCTGTTGTAGTGTGGTTTGAATCACTGTAATATTTATCACTGGTTGAGAATTATAGTGAATTCATATCCAACTGGTTTGGAGAAAAGTGGATTAGTAGAGGATTACCCCACCTCTGAGACCACTATAATTGCCTGCGTTATTTACTGTTCTATTGCATCATACTTTAACTGCTGCATTCATAGTTAAGTGTTTCATTAGTTGCTTTCTATTCGTCATCAGCTGACTTCCGCATATATTAAAGAACAAACGACTCCAAGTCATTTGTTTACCTATCAGCTGAAGAAACTCACTCTTCGTGAAAAAGAGTTTAAGAGTTTCTACAAGTCTATTCACCCCCCCCCCCTCTAGACTTGTACCTGGACGACTTGTGGCCTACAACACAATCCAAAGAGATGAAAGAATGCGTAGCACCAAAATCGAATAACACGGAAACATAATGGTCAAGGATGTGAATGGTACCTGTAGCCACCGTCGTGTCAGGATCTCCAGCTCGTCCAATCTCATACACACAGGGCGGAACAGACCCCGCACTAGAAGCCCCCCCTCTAGAAGGCTGCCTGCGTCCTCGACCTCTGGCAAAACTATGCTGGGGCTGACTACCTGTCGGCGCCTGATTCACGCTCAGTTCTCCCGCAGCTGGGGATGACACGTGAGTAACTGGTGCCCGACTTGCATATCCAAAATACTTACCATGATGCCCCATACGACCGCAAGTAAGACACTGTAGCGGCGGCTTGTCACACTCACTCATCATGTGTCTCGAATGACTACAGTTAAAATAAGTGTGGCCACGAGCAGGCACGGCCGGAGCAGACTTAGAACCATTTCCTCGCCCAAATGACGGGGACTGATTCCCGAAGACTCGCGGACCAGACTAAGCCTTCTAATTCCCGCCAGACTTACCTCCCGAAAACTGACCGGAGGTCTTCTGTTTTTTACCCTCGGTTGCCGCCTCTGTCGCAGAAAACGACATCTCATAAGCCATCGCCTTGTTCTGATAATCCTTAAAAGTTGTACACCTGAGACCAGACATGTAGTGACGAACCCTCGGCTTCATCCACATGTCGAAGTGGTGGATCTTATAGAGCTCATCTCGAACTTGATTTCTCACATAATGAAGCTGCTGATTGTAGTCTTTGATCGCCTGCGAAATGGTAACATCCTGGGATTTTGCCTCAAAGAAAGCTCGAATTCTTCCCTCTTTCACCGGCCACGGACAATATTCGCCCTCCATCAACTCTCGTAACTCGTCCCACGTAGCTACCCGATCACGCGGTTTTACTACTTGCCACCACGTCGCTGCCTCCTTGGCGAGGAAGTACTGAGCGATTGGTACCTTCCTCTCCTCGGAGCAATTAGCTGCCTCAAACACCTTCTCCATCTCGAATAACCAACTCTCCCAACCAGAAGGGTCGGAAGTGCCATCGAACTGCAGAGGACGCATACGGATCACGTCCTGAAGTAGCTTGTCGGTGCCGGAACTTGTAGGCGGAACCGGGTTAGCATTAGCTTGGTTGGCCAGAATGGCCTGAGTCAGTAGTGTCGTCTGATTCGCTACTTGCTGGAGAATGTTCATTCTCCAACGTTATCATGAGCATTGCCGAAGCTAGCAGACTGATCCTGCTAGCCCTCGGCACTAAGCGGGACACTGTTCGACAAAGAAGGTGTTGCCGAACCCGCCCCTGAGCTATCGGACATGGCCGCCCCACCGGCTGCGCCACGTCCCCTACATCCACCGGCAGGCATTCTGAAGAAGTAACGGGTGAGTACAATTCAAACGCAAAGCACATCACGACATTAAGAAAGGAACAGAACAGGGTAACGTAACGAGTCAAGTTAGGAAAAACTTACGAGCACCGGCGTACTGAGATGATGGCGTAGTAGTGATACTGTTCAAAAACGACACTCAACTAGACCCAAATAACCGACAGCCTAGGTATCCATAAACCTAAACTCCAATACCATATTCTGTAACACCCCCAAGACATTCAGAGTATATTACAGCGCCGTGGACCCCACCCTTTGGAATCCATCAGGCTAACACACACAACTCAAAATGACAACAATGATCGACATCATTAACATACGAACGTCTTCTCAATCCTAGACATACAAAACAAGTAATCTGAACTCAACGGTACAATTCAAGGTTAAATCAACCCTAAACCGGGTACACACCAAATATAATGTTAGAAGGAAAGAAGTACTCGAGCACTGAAGCAACAACATGATTAATAAAATGTAAGAGACAAGACATCAACGAACGACCATTGAACAGATTCACTCTTGCCCATCATCCTCGTACAGCCCGCATGCTCGTTCGCCTCCGAGACCTGAACCTGAAATACAAAAGTATTTCCCCCATTTAAGGGGTTAGCGACAACTGCTAGTGCAAGTACAATCCATTTGAACTGCCATTCTAATCAGATGAAATATACGCCACAAATAATTTTAGAAAATATTTATATTCCGGAATATTACGGTGCACACGCACAAAACACAGTTCTCCAACAAAATATTTCAAAGGTTAATCGTTGGTACAAGACTCACGGCCACCGTACCCCGCAGATGCCCCGCCGGACCATCCCTGGGTGATTAACCCCAGTTCATGATACGCATACACACGGCACTACGTATCCCCAGAGGCCCCGTCAGACCATCCCTGGGTGAACATACGCATTCACATCCACAACATACATGGGAAGCCATAATCAAATACTAGAATATGCAAACAAATGTAAAGTACTTGCCTTTGAGACATCTTCGACGAAACGAGAACGAACAACGACTAGGAATGACCCGGAGGGAACACGACCGTTCCTAAACGAAGGATTAACACAACTCAGTCCTACATGATAATGATAATCGAATGGAATATGCCCACAACCCCGACTAATAATCATAAACATACACGTATGACGAATACGGGCGATGGTTTTCATAAAACCGCCCCAAATCAACAATTCACGGATTAAACACGACGGAAACGGATTGGGAATTACCCAACAACAATAATCAATAAGAAATATCACAACATAAACAAACAATTCGAGTTTAATCTAGACGAATCCTGAAAAACCCCCAAAATGGATAAAGGCAGGGTTCTTAGCCAAATACCTTGGATTCGGACGGAGGAAGATGATTACGATGATGATAAACTTCACTTAGGACATAGTACTCGATCTCCCAAGGAATTCCACGAACAAAATTTGAAGAATCGCTCAAATCTCTACTAGGGACGCAGCTCTCGGACGAAGGAAAGAAGAAAAGAAAAATGACGAAATGAAGGTCAACTCAGGTTTAGAAAACCTGCTCACGCGTTACATACGTTAACATACTGATGCTAACGTACGCTATGATCATTACGTACGTAACACTTAGGTGACAACGTACGTAATAGCTCAGCCAAAAAATCTGCCCAATCCACTGAGGCCGATAGCGTACGCTACACTATCCAGTTAGCGTACGCTATAAGGAACTTACGTACGTAACAGCCCCGTGTTAATGTACGTAAGGGCTTGGCAAAAACTGGACAGAAGCCACTGCCCAAAACGCTGAAGGACATAATGTACGTTATGCCGGTACCGATAGCGCACGCAAGAAAGCATGCATAACGTACATTATGCATGCAGCAGTTCAATACTGCTGAATGCAGTTAACTGCACCGGGCGGTAAGAAGTCGAGACGCAACACAAGGACAGAACCCAAAAACGTGGATACGAAATATTCACGACGACGAAGCTAAGTGCTGAAGGAAAATACAACTCCGACTACCGGGAAATCCGAAATACGACAATAGAAGATAAAATTTCCTAAACTTATAGGAAATTAAAAAATGGCCCAAACGTCCGAAAATCACGATACGACGTCGGATTAACAAACCGAAACTCACAACATGAACAACTCAACCATACGAATTCGTGTAACCTAAAGAAACAACGAGTTTTACGAGAATCGAATGTACACGCGACAACACATAACATAAAACGAAATTACATAAAAACATCTTTGAAACTCGTCCAAATGGAAAAACTCCAAGAACAAAATAGATTCAAAACGTCGAAATGGTTACAAGAGAGTTGATAAAAATAGACATGCGACAAAAAATGGAAACTGCTAAAAATGGAAAGGTACGGATATTACATTCACGGTTCAACTCATTCGATGAACGCTCGATCGAGCTAAGGACATATTTCAAGCGAATCAAATGACCATAACGGAGATGAAAGTCGATATATCAGTTCAAGGATATTCAAATCATCATAAATTCGCACTTCGATTCCTGATTATCAATTCCAATACTTGGTGCGGTTATGTAACACACTTCAACCGAGTTTTAGATTAACTCATCCCTACAATTTTGTTCTTCCACAATCTATCCTTCTTGCCAAAGTTTTTAAGTTTATAACAATTGTTACCCATCAACACCCTTCATTCCAATCATCAACATGAAGATCATCATGTCCAGAAATCATTACAAGCCATGAATTACGTTGAAGAACACCTCATACTACACATGGATTATTCTTAGTGAAGACCCTTAGAATTCATCTTCTTGAATATCCCCATTCTAGGTGATGATATTAACAATACACTGGTATACAAGTGATTCAGAATCGATATCCAAGATGTGCAACAAATCTCAGAAACCATATCCTAGGTTCAACTCAATAAGGCTCGGTTATAATCTTCTTACTCAAAGAAGTTATAACATGATTACTTCATATTTCCTAAGGTATGGTGTTCAACCTAATAAGTTATCAATAACCTTAATAGTTCCAGGAGAAATGTTCATAATCCGAATAAGAACACGAATTCTAAGCTCGGGCAGCACTACATACCTTATACGGAAAGAAAAGATGAAAACACTTGATGAACTCAACGTCGAACGCTCGAACACCAATCATCAAAGCTCCTTGCCTTCAATGATTATGTTAAGAGGCTGATATGAAGGTTTAAGATTGAGAGGGTAACTCTCTAAGTCTCGAAAATCGAGTGTGGGGCGAAGTGGAAACTGAGAAATGAAATGAGGTGCTGTCCTATTATAGAAAATGACCATTAGTGCGCGCTACTGCTCCTTTTTGGCGTGCGCTAACGGGCTCCCAGCCCACTGTCTCTTTCTGTCCTCGGCCTTACGTATGCTAAATAGCCTTTACGTATGGTAAATGCAACAATTAACGTACGCTAACACTCATCATAGCGTGCGCTATCGGCTTTACGAAAGCTCACTGACCTCACTGTACTAGACTTAGCGTGCACTAGCATCTCTCTCGTAGTGTGCGCTAAGCACTGTTGACTCGACTTTTCCAAAAGCCGTCCAAGTTCATCCCGACATATCTTTATCCAAGATCTGTGATCCGATCTCACCTACCACCTGTCTCAGTCATGCTGACCATGTATAACGTGCGTTAAGACTCGTCTATAGCGTGCACTAACTCACATATTTAGCGCACGCTATACTTAAATGTTAGCGTGCGCTACACGTACATAAATACATGTATGAATTTACATCTATGAAATCATACACTCAACAATAATGGGTTATGAAATACAGAGAATTATACTTAGATCAATAATACGACATATGCAATGTCACAAAGTTCAAGTACAGATAAATACACATCAGATATTCGGGTATTACAAAAACTTTGCAGACATAAAAGTATGTGTAGCACCAGTGTCAAATAAAGTGAAAGCAGTCACATTAGAGATCATAAGCATACCTGACACCGTGTCGGGATTCTCATCTGCGTCCTTTTGGGTCAAAGTATAAATGCGAGCTTTTCCTCCCGAACCTTGACCTTTGGCCCTTTGGAGATGACAGTTCGAAGATGAATGCCCTGGCTCCTTGCATCTGTAGCAGACACCTTTACCGTACAGGCACTCCCCTCCATGATTCTTACCACACTTCGAGCACTCTGGCTTACTGGTTTGAGGCTTAGGTCCCAACCTTTGATCAACCTTTGCTTGCTTATTATAAGCCACAACCTTATTTTGGTTCTCATTCCAATGCCTCTTACCGGTATTAGGCTTAGTAGACTGTTATTGATCCAGATTATGGCTAACCTCAAGCTCTTTAGCTCGAAACACTGTCTTGGTATACGGTAGCACCCCATGACCAGCTACGATGTGACAAATACTCGGGCATAAACCACTCCGGAACTTAAGGGCCCACTTTCGATCTGTATCCACCATGTGCTCCACAAAGAAGTTGATTTGGTTGAATTTTCTCTCATATTCTTCAACCGTCATTCCTCCTTGTTCGAGATTCCAAAACTCTCTCTCCATCTTCTCTTGGTAATGTTGTGGGTAGTACTGTTCCATCACTATATCTTTGAATCGATCCCAAGTTAATGCAGAACGCTCGGCCACGGGCCTAAAACGCCAATAACTTATCCACCAGCGTCCAGCATCCTCCACCATTTGATATTAGCCGCAGAGAATTCTTTACGCATCAGTGCACCCAATGAGCTCAGAGGTGCGCTCGAGCGACATGAACCATTCATCAACAAAAGCTGGTCCTTCTCGAGCGTGGAATGAGGGTGGGGGGAAACGCCGGAACTGTTGCAAAACTTGTGCCTGAGTAGGAGCTGGCACGTTATTATTGTGGTTATCCTGACCTCCGTCACCACCACCACCTGAAATATCCACGAACTTTAAATGGGAATTTTAGCGGATTTAATTTCATTTATTTAATTTTAATAGCTGACTAATTAAAATCGAGCGGAACCTTGAGACATTATACAAGAGTATTTGTGAATTATTGATGTCAGTGGATGTAGTAAGAATTAATCTGATAATCAAAACAGAGAATCAAAAATCAATGGAGGTTTATCTTATTAAAATTTTTAGGACGATTAATGGGGGTCCAGGATCAAAATATAATAGTGTGAATCATTTGGTTATTTAATTAGGGAGTTCATTTATTATAATACCCAATAACTCATTTTAATATCTCAATCCTGTAAATATGAGATATTATATAAAACTATTGGCCCATCTCATCCCCAACATAATGGACCAACTTATTGGGACTGATCCTCTCCAAGACACAAAGACTGTCACAGACCGCCGCAAGGCTTGACGGCCACGCACACACACACCCGCCAGTGTATGTAATCAAACGGCAAGACGCACAAAGACGGCCACAAGCACAAGAGATCCAAGTCCAATTTATTGGGGGAGGATTCATTTTTTTCCCTCTCCTGCACCTCTCACATACCTACCCTCCCCCATAGTCAAATATCATCAACATTAGACCTGGCAAACGGGCGGGCCAAATCTGGGCTGGGCCAAAAAGGCCCGGTTTTGTTGGGCCAAAAATATTAGGCCCGTGGCCCGCCCCGTGGGCCTCGACTCTTTTTTTTTTGAAATATTATTTCTGAATAAATATAGAAATATTTTTCGATCCGTAATTATTATATTATTCACTATACTTTCACAATCAATTAAATAAATGTACAATTATTTTTATTTGATAATTATATTATTTACTACACTACCACAATCAAAAGACAAATATATAAATATTTTTATTTGATCATCATTTCATTTATCACTACTACTTTCTTATAAAAATCTTAAAATAATATTATTATTGATATGAGATACTACAAAGTAATCACAAGTTCCATAAAAAATAAAATTACATCAATAATTAACATATAGATGTAATCTAATCTAACAAATAAGGAAAAATTTTAAAAATTATAATTATATATAACATAAATATAATTAAAAAAATCGGGGGGCGGGCCGCCATGGCCGGCCTCAACGCGGGCGGGCCAAAAAGCCCGATTTTTTTTGTACAAAAAATATGAAGCCCAATGTCCACCCAAAAACGAACGGATTGGCCCGGCCCGCGGGCCTGGGACTATTTTGCAAGGTCTAACCAACATCATAATTGAGATGTCTCATCTCTCATCCGTTTTCAACCTATTTTTTTTCTCTCTCGTAAATCTTACAACACACACACACTTTATGGGTCAACTCGGGGATCACGATGGCGGGTGAACTCATTAGAGTTCCCGATAGAGGGCGGTTCTGGCAGGATTTCGGACGACTGAGTGAGCGGCGACCTCTGAGTCGCGGTCAGATTTACGGAGCTCAAAGAAGATGGCCGTCTGAGCGTGAAGTTGCTAACCAGGGTTTCCGACGGGAACCTAGGTGCCTCCAAACACGATTCGGACTACGTTGAACGGTGGACAAAGGGTGAGGCTGGTGCCGACCGATGGTTTTATGAGGATGAGTCGGGTCTCTTTAGCTGGGTCAGCCCTGGGTTCCTTCAGATCAGTGGAGGTTCGGGGAGCTTGAGGACGACAAAGAGCGGCTCGGGTGGATTTCCGGCAGGTTAGTTCAGTGTTTTCCGGCCATGGGTTGGAAGAGGCAGGCACTGGATGGCTCGATTTCGGCGGCGGGTTTGACTTCTAGATAGGATTCAGGCTCGATTCGTGGTGGTTCCACTTCGGGCTCAGGTCCTTTGGTATCGTCCGTGATTTTGATGGAGGTCAGCCACCGGGGTTGGTTTTCTAGCCGGATTTCGGCTCGGGCGCAGTGTGTATGTGTTATATCAGTGTGTAAGTATATGTTTCTGTGCGCGTGTCTACAAGTTTAGTTGTGATATATATATATATATATATATATATATATATATATAGGGATTGACAATGGTAGAAACACCTTTAATGGTGAAATCTAGAAATCAATTGTTGGAAATGTAAGATAAAATGGAGGAAATGGGTTATTTTGAGCAGCCCATTTGAGAGGAAATTTTGAGTGGGCTCGACTACGAGTTAAAGTCGGGACTTAGTTGGAATACGTAGTACTCCGTACGAGGTTTCCAAAACATGTAAGAACACTCAAAATGATTGAGGTATGAATGAGATATAATGTTCCAAGGTGAACCCTTTAAAAATGAATTTGAGATGTTATCCCACATTGGAAAAAGAAGGGAGAAATTGTGAGTATATAAGGAGATGTGGACAAAGGCATGTTCAAAATGAGACATGTGTGTGGATGTGTGACTAGGCGCCCCTCGCGCACACACATACACGCTGCCGCCGTCACTGGCCGTGCAGTGCTGGCCTCAGTCGGTCGGTCGAAGGGCGATTTGGGCGAAATGTCTCGGCGTCTCGAAGTTATCTTTTTACTGCAATTTTATTCGGTAAAATTTTATTTTACCGAAAATACCTCAATTAATAAATTCCGAATTTCGGATCCGGATAAAATCGAATCTGGATAAGTATTTCGATCGGTTAGAGTTCCTCCAGATATCAAAATTATTTCAACAATCTTAAAGCAAATTTCGTTTTACTTGATTAAAACAGATCTATTTTCGTAAAGCTAATCAGTATGGATTCTCAAAACCCAACACTGTCTACGGACGTTTCTGGAGGTGCGCCTGAAGGTGCGCCTCAGAAAATCGGCTCGGGTTCAGCGACTGAAGGTGCGCCTCTAATAACTGGATCGGGCAAAGCTTCGATTCCGATAACTACTTCGGTTTCGGTTCCGGTCAACCATGCGTACAAACCAGAGAAATTCAACGGGCAGAATTTCAAGAGATGGCAGCAGAAGATGATGTTCTATCTGACCACTCTAGGCTTGTCTCGATTCCTCAAGGAGGATGCGCCAAAATATGACGAGGACAGTGACCAACAAACTCTGATGGCCATTGACGCTTGGAAAACTTCCGACTATCTGTGTCGGAACTATGTGATGAATGGCCTTGCCGATTCACTGTACAACGTGTACAGCAGTGCTAAATCAGCTAAGGCGTTATGGGACTCACTAGACCATAAATACAAAATCGAGGACGCCGGTGCCAAGAAGTGGATTGTTGGACGGTTTCTCGATTACAAGATGATGGACTCCAAGACGGTAGTGAGTCAAGTACAAGAGCTGCAAGTGATCATTCACGAAATCCATGCTGAAGGAATGGTCATTAGCGAATCCTTCCAAGTGGCTGCTGTGATCGAAAAATTGCCCCCGACTTGGAAAGATTTCAAGAATTATCTAAAGCACAAGCGCAAGGAAATGAGCATGGAAGATCTGATCGTTAGACTTCGCATAGAGGAAGACAACCGAGGATCAGAGAAGAAAGTAAATACTGCTGTGGCAAAGGCCAATATTGTGGAAACTGGACAGACATCCAAGAAAGGCAACAATGAAAAGGGAACCAAGCTGGGACCTAAAGGAGGAATTGGGAAAAAGAAAGAAAATTTCCTTGGAAAATGCTACAACTGTGAAAAGATGGGTCATAGGGCGGCGACTGCAGGCTGCCAAAGAAACCAAAGAAAAGGGAGGGTAATGCAGCACATCTGATTACCGAACAAGTGGAACACCTTGACTTATGTGTTATGATCTCCGAAGTGAACCTAGTTGGCTCAAACACCAAAGAGTGGTGGATTGACACTGGAGCAACTAGGCATATATGTGCCAACAAGACTATGTTCTCCTCCTTGGAAGAAAAGGATGCCGGTGATATACTGTATATGGGAAATTCTGCAACCTCAACTATCTTGGGCGAAGGCACGGTGATCTTAAAGATGACGTCTGGAAAGGAAGTGACTCTTAAACGTGTGTTATATGTGCCTGATATTCGAAGGAACCTTATTTCTGGTACCTTGTTGATGAAGCATGGCTTTAGAACAGTTTTCGAGTCCGATAAAGTTATTTTGTCGAAAAATGGTGTGTTTATAGGCAAGGGATGTGAATGTGATGGGCTAGTTAAGCTCAATGTAATGACTATCAAAAATAATGAAATGAAGAATTCTTCTGCTTACTTGCTTGAGTCTCCTAATTTATGGCATGCTAGATTAGGACATGTTAATTTTAATGCAATGCGTAGACTTATTGCATTAGATCACATACCAAAGTTTAAAATTGATTTAAACCACAAGTGTGAAACTTGTGTAGAGGCAAAATTAACTCGATCTCCATTCCGACAAGTGGAAAGAAACACCAAACCTTTAGAATTAATACATAGCGACCTATGTGATTTAAAGTTTGTTCAAACTAGAGGTGGAAATAAATATTTTATTACTTTCGTGGATGATTGTACTAAATATTGCTATGTATACTTGCTTAAAAGCAAAGATGAAGCCATAGAGAAATTCGTTCTCTATAAAACGGAAGTTGAGAATCAATTGAATCCTAAGATAAAAATCTTGAGAAGTGACTGCAGAGGTGAATATGTGGAACCATTTGGCGAATTTTGCTCGCAACATGGGATTATTCATGAAGTCACTGCCCCATATGCACCACAGTCAAATAGCGTGGCGGAACGTAAGAATCGCACTCTGAAAGAGATGATGAATGCGATATTACTAAATCTGTGGTCGCCGCAAAATATGTGGGGAGAAGCCATCTTAACGGCGAATTATCTTTTAAACAAGATATGTCGTAAGAACGGAGACAAAACTCCTTATGAATTGTGGAAAGGAGTCAAGCCTTCCTACAATTACATGAAAGTGTGGGGGTGTCTAGCAAAGGTGTTGATACCTACTCCTAAGAAAGTTAAAATAGGCCCAAAAACGGTTGACTGCATTTTCATTAGATATGCACACAACAACAATGCTTACCAATTTCTTGTGCATGAATCCAAAGTGCCAGAGATTCACAAGAATACGATTATGGAATCAAGGAATGCGTCATTCCTTGAGAATATCTTTCCTTGCAAGACTGCAAGTGAACCCCTTATCTCATCCGAACAGACTTATGATCTAATGGATGAAGACAATGAAGACCAAATAATGGATAATGAGGACGAACCTAGAAGGAGCAAGAGACAAAGGACGGAGAAATCTTACGGACCAGATTTCATCACCTACTTGCTCGAAAAGGCTCCTCATACTTACAAAGAAGCTGTAAGCTCGACGGATGGACCTCTATGGAAGGAGGCTATCAAAGAAGAAATTGATTCTATATTGCAGAATCATACTTGGGAACTAGTGGAATTACCTCCTAAGTGTAAACCATTAGGAAATAAGTGGATTTTCAAGAAGAAATTGAAAGATGGAGCAGTTGATAAATATAAGGCTAGGCTCGTAGCGAAGGGATATAACCAACGTGAAGGCCTAGACTATTTTGATACTTACTCTCCTGTGACAAGAATAACCTCCATCAGGATGATACTTGCCATCGCAGCATTACGAGGCTTAGAAGTTCATCAAATGGATGTTAAGACTGTCTTTCTTAATGGGGACTTAGAAGAGGAAATCTACATGGAACAACCCGAGGGGTTCTCTGCTCCTGGACAAGAAAGGAAAGTCTGCAAGCTTGTAAAATCATTGTACGGATTGAAGCAGGCACCAAAACAGTGGCATGAAAAATTTGATCATGTCATGATAAACGGTGGCTTCAAAATTAATGAATCTGACAAATGTGTATATGTGAAAGACACAGAAGATGTATGTCATTTTGTGTCTATATGTAGATGACTTACTCATTACCGGTAGTAATGAAAGAATAATCAAATCGACCAAAGACATGCTGAGGTCGAGATTTGATATGAAGGATATGGGACTCGCATATGTAATTTTAGGGATTAAAATCATACGAACATCGGAAGGTCTCATGCTGAGTCAAGCCCACTATGTGGACAAAATCCTTGAAAGATTTAATAAGGATGACTCGGGCACAGCCAAAACCCCGGTGGATATGACGTTGAGACTATCCAAGAATAAGGGTGAAGGAGTATCTCAACTCGAATACTCACGCATAATAGGAAGTCCGATGTACTTGATGAGTTGTACAAGAACAGACATAGCCTACTCAGTTAGTAAACTAAGTAGATACACGAGCAACCCCGGAAAGGATCACTGGAAGGCAATCATAAGGGTACTAAGATACTTAAGAGGTACTCGAGAGCATGGGCTGCACTATACCAAATATCCAGCAGTACTTGAAGGATATAGTGATGCAAATTTGATATCTGATATAAAAGACTCCAAGTCTATAAGTTGATATGTATTCACACTAGCCGGTACAGCAGTGGCATGGAAATCTTCGAAACAGACACTTATATCTCGGTCAACGATGGAATCCGTGTTTATAGCCTTAGATAAATGTGTAGAAGAGGGAGAATGGCTACACCATTTTCTAGAAGATATTCCAAGATGGGCAAAGCCTGTGACCGCAATATGTATTCATTGCGATAGTCAATCTGCGATTGGCAGGGCACAGAGCGTAATGTACAATGGTAAGTCTCGTCACATAAGGAGGAGACATAATACCATTAGACAATTGATATCAACAGGAGTTATCACTATTGATTATGTGTCATCAAAGGATAACATTGCGGATCCGCTAACCAAAGGGTTATCAAGAGACCTTGTTGATAAATCATCAAGAGGAATGGGTCTATTGCCTTGAGCTAATGGTTTTATGGAGGATACCCAACCTAAGCTGACTGGAGATCCCAAGATCTAGGTTCAATGGGATAACCAATTCATAAAACTGGGCACGATCACTGTGGGGATTACCCCGAACCGACCATTCCTTGGATGAAAACAGTGATACCCGTAGGGAGAGGTTAAGCTTATGCTTTTAATGATTCTTAAGTCGACAACGTATAATCGGGTGGAGTAAAATACGGGTTTACTCAAAACACTTAAAGAGAATCACCTATGTTAGAGAGAAGAGGGGCCGCTTCAAAGGAGAATTGCTAAGGCACAATTCTTTAGAAACTCTCGCAGAACCAGGACGGTGTCCACGGCCAAAATGGGCACAATAATGAGAACAGAACAAATCAGGAAGGGCACTTGTGAAGGATATACGATCACTTACACAAGCGGTTGGACAGTTCAAAGGCATCTAGTCACACTGTCTAGCCAGTAAGGAGAATATATCTTTTCGAGGAAAGGTTCAAGGAGCATACTCTACCTATCCTATGCAATGCCTAAACCGTAGTAACTATCACCAAGTCAACTCCGTGTCTGACGTGTGCTGCTGGACCATCAATCTCATTCATGTGGGGGATTGTTGGAAATGTAAGATAAAATGGAGGAAATGGGCTACTTTGAGCAGCCCATTTGAGAGGAAATTTTGAGTGGGCTCGACTACGAGTTAAAGTCGGGACTTAGTTGGAATACGTAGTACTCCGTACGAGGTTTCCAAAATATGTAAGAACACTCAAAATAATTGAGGTATGAATGAGATATAATGTTCCAAAGTGAACCCTTTAAAAATGAATTTGGGATGTTATCCCACATTGGAAAAAGAAGGGAGAAATTGTGAGTATATAAGGAGATGTGGACAAAGGCATGTTCAAAATGAGACATGTGTGTGGACGTGTGACTAGGCGCCCCTCGCGCACACACACACACACACACGCGTGCGCCGCCGCCGTCCGTCCGGCCGGCTCGGCTCGGCTCGGGTCGGTCGGTCGGTCGGTCTCGGTCGAAGGGCGATTTGGGCGAAATGTCTCGGCGTCTCGAAGTTATCTTTTTACTGCAATTTTATTCGGTAAAATTTTATTTTACCGAAAATACCTCAATTAATAAATTCCGAATTTTTCGGATCCGGATAAAATCGAATCTGGATAAGTATTTCGATCGGTTAGAGTTCCTCCAGATACCAATTTCGATCGGTATAGAGTTCCTACAGCACACAACCTCCTCCAATCTTCACCTATAAATACCCGGCTGAGGGGGCTCGTTTTATACACACAAAAAACGTACGAATTTAAACAGCCAAAATTTTCAGTCAATTTTTAGCCTTCTCGTTTCTTCTGAGTTTTCTTCTTCGGTCGGTGATAGTAGACAGATTTGTTCTAGTTCGTTGAGGGTGCAGCGGATCACAGATTCGTTACATCGAGTTGTTGTTTTATCCTGGGAGGCAGACGTCAGACACCGTGGTGAGGACGAATTTGCTTTAAGGAGACAGATTATCTGGACTCAGCAGTGAAACTTTCGTTTTATATTCGGGATCGGCGGATTTCGTTTTGCTAACAAATTTTCTGCAGGGCTTATATATTACATATTTTCGATATATATTTATATATATATATATAAATATATATATTCTGTTATTTTCAAGTAATTGTTTTCAAAATTATTTCAACATCAATTGCATTATTAAGTAATTTCATTACATATTTGTTATTATTTGTTGCATCAAGCTGGTCGCTAGTATATGCAACAAACAATGCAATAAAAAATACATAAATGCATATAATTCTACTCATCTACAGCTGTTAGATCACTAATATCAATGGCCTACAAAAATTTCTAGATTTCACAAGTTAATTAGTTTTCATATGATCTATTTCATATATATATATATATATTTGTGTGTGTACAGAAATAGGTATGTGTGTGTGTTTATATTTTATTTTATTTGTTTTGTATATGTGTGTCTGATGGGTGTAGTGGTCGTGTTGGGATTGTAAATGGGGAAGACGTAGACATAGATGGAGATGGTGATAATTTGGTCAATGTGCGGATTGGTGTAATTAGACCCACAGAATGAGTCCAAGTTCAGAGTTTGTGTTTGGTGCAATATTAGATTGTGGATCCAGGTTGATTATCGTTGGTCGTTTGATCCGATCAATTAAATTAAAAGGGAACAAATGAGGTAATATATCGTCTAATTAATTACCTTGTAATTATAAAATATTAAATTGGACCTTATATTAAATTATCTGTTATGCATTTATAATAAGGGTTGGGATTTCAATCGATCGATCGAGTGAGCCGTGTCCGTCGGAGCTTTCGGTATTAATTATCGAGGATTCCGTCTATATGATTTATATTGTGTTAATTGAGGTTGTATAATGAATTTGTGTTGGTGATTCATTTTGTTGATCTTGCATGATATGGGCCGTTATAGAGGTTATGTTAAGTTAGAGTTGCCTTGTTGCTTGTCGTAGAGGCATGTCAGTAGAGAAGTGATGTCGGTTAGATAATAAACTTAGACGTGTGTTGTGAGGTTTCGGTGATCACTGAGTTGTGTGGATGGAGTTGGGTGTTATGGAGTTGGATTGGTAGGAATGGTTTGATCGGTTGTTATACCTGTTTATGTGTAGCGATGCGTCTAGAATTGTTAGGTTGTTGTTAAGCTGTGTCGGTCGTAGTTAATTGTAGGGTAAGTGGTCATTTCTAGTAAGTGCCTTGACTATATATATTGTGACTAACGATTGAGACAATATGTTTTTCAAATGTATATGTGTGTGATTTGCTCACTCCGGGAGGGTCCGACGGGGCCTCAGAGGAATCCAGTGGTTTAGCCCTGGATTCACGAGCTTGTTGGCTAGCCAGTCCGGGAGGGTCCATAGAGGCCTCGGATGGGACCAGTGATTTAACCCCGGTCCTAGATGATGCATGTGCGTGATTTCGATTTTAACTATGGCCAGTCCGGGAGGGTCCACAGAGGCCTCGGATGGGATCAGTGGTTTAGCCCCGGTCCTAGGTGATTTTCTTTAACGGTGATATGTCCGGAATATCACAACGTTTTTGTTCTTGATGTTGAGATACATTATATATAGGATTTTGGTACTTGGCTAGAATGGCACTAAAATGCGTCGTATGTGTTTAGTTCCTTTGTTGAGAGTTTTGGTGTTGGAAAACGGACCTTGTTATTATTTCTGTGTACTGTGGTTTGATGAGATTTTGGGTTGAGATCCCAACGATTGTGTAAATATTATTTTGCGGAAAATGACTTTGGGTCGAGACCCATTTGCCTCGAAATGATTTTTCAACTAAGGCTTGAGGTCCATAAAGATTTCCTAATTATATAACTATTTGTTACATGAACGAGATTTGGGCCGAGACCCTATTATTTTCGAAAAAAAGTTTTATAATCTTGTACTAGAAGCCCCAAAAGACTTTCTGTTGTTTTCTAAAACTCCCAAGATGATATATATTATTTTCAAAGACTTGAGTAGTACTTTAAACATTGAAAACTCCTCGGGAACTTCTTTCACGACTGTTGTTATTTTAATATAACTGAAATTGCGCGATATATGTTATATGGCCTGAATACTTGTACTAGCCATTCAAATGCTAACCCCTTAAATGGGGGAAATGCGTCTCATGCATTTCAGGTATGCTTAGTTCGTTGGAGCGATCACGGGGATGGCACGGAAGAAGGCGAACCACGATACTAATCAAGAGTTAAAGTTCAGTATGATGTTAGAGTATTATTCTGTTATCTCCAGTCTTCCGCTATATTGTATCTTGACCCCTGTGTGGGTAAGTTCAGTAATAAGTTGTTATTCGGACTGTTTTCTTGTCATGTGACCTTATCGGTCGATGTGTGTTAATATTTGACCTTATCGGTCAGTGTCATTATGTAGTTTGACCGAGGTCGGTCAGACGTTTGTCGTCTGGTGGTATTTAGCCTAGTAGATCCCTTTATTAAGGGGTCTACGACGTGTAATATTCCCGGTGGATTTCTGGGGGTGTTACACCACCAGCACCAAGGTTGGCATTCTGACCACCGAGATTATCTGCACCTCGGTTAGCTGGGCGTCCACATCCACGAGTTGCCATTATCCTAAGACATACCACACGCAACGATCCTTCAGTACTTACCCAACGAGAGGGAGAAATAAATAGGGAGTTACATTGCATCTATAGGTTGAGAACCAGAGATTTCTAGCAATGATAATTTACGCATGTCACACATATACTTATGAATTTATAAGAAAACAATTTCATGCCCAAATACTTTATCATAAAATTTTTATGTACAAAATAGACTGAAGATGCATCTTTGAAGCATGAATCATGGTTGATCTGGAAAACTGCATTTATCACATAATGAATAATAATAACTTAATGTACCTTGGAGTCGACGTGGAGCGGCAGAGGAGGATGATCATAATTGCTAAAAATATTTGACTACTTGCGAAAATGAAATTTCAGTTTAGAAAAAGAAACCATTTTAACGAGTCTACAGAACCATAGACCCGCTCTGATACCACTTATGTAGCGACCACTTTTCTAGAAAAATAATCCTTCTTATATTAAAAGAATAATTAAAAAAATTTGTAGCAGAAATAAATTTTCAAAAGACAAATTTAATAATCGCAAGTAATACTCCCGAGTCATCGTTAAAACAAAACATACTTTGACGTGAAAATAAAACAAATCGAATACTTGTTCGTAAAGCATAGCTTGAGAAAAAATAACAGTAATAAATAAATAACTATTCATGAAGCTTGATCATCCCACACTCAAGCGCATGCCACATCGAGCTCCTCAACCTGAAAGGGTTAAATAGTAGGGTGAGCTTCCAACTCACTCAGTGTGGAGGATACGCAATATGTCTAAGTTAATTACTAAATATATTAGCAAGTATAAACAACATGACTGGTAAATTCTAAAACCCGTCGGCTAGCCCGAAGGCTTTATGCACAATTAAGTGCTTCTGACTGATTTGCACATTTAGGTGCTTCTGACTGATTTGCACATTTAAGTGCTTCTGACTGATTTCACGTGCACATACAAAACAATATATTAAGCAATTAAAATAAACAAAAGCGTAATAAATCCCCACACCTAGATAAAATGCAGTTCTTGAACTTGAATGTCATGAAGATACTTGACTCGACAATCCTAGGCCCGTAAATTCTTGTTATTATCTACAATTAATAATAATAATCACTATTATTATAATTTATAAATATATAATAACTATAACACCTGCAGATCCGACCGGGAATATTACATCGCCGTGGGCCCCAGAATGGAACCCACAAGGCTAAGAGAAATTTTCGCAAACATTTACAAATGCCCAAGAGGCCAACGACAGTACTATCTTAAAACATTTGAAGACTATATAAAATCTGTTTATCAAAACAGTCGTAAAATCTCGTTTGAAAGGACAAGGCCTGAAATGCCAGAACTCAACAGTTTAAAAACATACGTTAAGCTATCGCTTACACGTACCGACAAAATAATTTAGAAAACGATTGCCAAGGTAACCTAAGTTACCGGATACCAAATGACCATTTAAAAATACTCACGCAGTGGAAAAGACAAACAATTAAAAATACTCTAGCAGCGGAATACAACAATTGATCAGGAAACTCAATACACAATTACATGCCCTAGCCAGTATCCTCCGGAAAGCTCATCTCTCCACGACCGCTACAAGCTCGATATCTCAAGAACCTAAAAAGAAAGCCCACGACGGGGTCAGCTATAATATCCAATAATGATAACCGTCACATCACATCAATAATTACATACCAGTGAGAATACAAAATAAGAATACGACCAATGTAATCTTATCGTAGTAACTTTACTTACTCAAATAATTCTCAACATAATAATCATTATCCCGTTTCACATCTCGTACTCGATTAACCAATAAATTCGAATATAATATCTGTATTGTACCTCAAACAATACTCAAGATTCTCAAACTATCATCACCAACTCACGATACGGAAATATACCAGTTCTGACCAATACGATCCACCGGATAGCATCATCAAATCCCAAGACGATAACCGATTGTCCATCAAAAGACAAATACCAAAGGAAATGCGGGACATACCTCAAGATATGAAATGCCACGACAATCATGTTAGTCTAATCCGAGATCAGATCAACAACATATGGACACGGTCCTAACACAAGACCTATAAATGCATCCTCATATGACAACGTCAATATGCTCACATCAATAACGACAATGTATACTTATGGCAAACCCATAATATACATATGCACAATAACAACACATGATCAAATCAATGATGAGATTCCACATGATTCCATCAACACAACACTGGGTAATCCAACGATCCAGCGCCCTCAGCATAGATCCCCATGATGATCCCGTCGGACCAATGCATGGTGGAAAATCTGTCCAACGATCCAGCGCCCTCAGCATAGATCCCCATGATGATCCCGTCGGACCAACGCATAGTGGACATCCGATCCAGCGCCCTCAGCATAGATCACATGATCTCACAGGATCAACACAACATAAACAATACAATTATGCATACACATATGCAACTCAATATGTTCATCAACATGAACAACATATGAATCAAAACATGAACGACACTATGATGAAACAACTAGGACGACTTCATGTTCAGCAACATGAATGACAACCTGCATGATCAACAACATCAACACTAAACCGAATCAAACTAAGATACTTATCCCGAGTCCTTCAGGAGCAATCTCAATGTCAAATAATCACTGGCGATTATCCTCAATGCTCGGCGATCCAAACGTACCATGGACTATAGATACTCATATCCTCATCTTTATCGCAACGTAACCTTGATACCCGAATATGCCAATAACTGAGATACAACATATACATTCTGATTTAACTCCCAAAATCGGAAAGACAACATATAATCCAAATCTCCAGAATTTGCAGTAATAATCATTGCTATATGCATTATAAACGAAATGAAACTGAAACCATTCATTAAACATTATAATTGAGCAAGTAATAACTTGCCTTGATACCGATACGACGATGATGAAGCCGCTACCAATCTCAATGCCTTCGTCTACGAGCTCCTCGGCCCTGACCCATGCAATTCATGAGCATCCTCGAACTTGACCGTAAGGCACGATTATAATCACCGATCAATATTCTCAACCTATTACCATAATTCGATGCACAACAAGTTCAATAACAATCAATAACCGACATATCCAACCAATCAATCACAACGGTTCAACGACACTTCGATCATATACAAGACTAAATAGTATAGCCCAAACCGTTACAAACTTATATCCACAATACGAATCAAAATCCGCTAATCGATATTAACGATCAATATAACCGATCAACAAACCCAACGATTTCACAATATCTCGATTAGACACAAGTCCGAACAATCCAACTCAACAATTACGAACTCATAACCAAAATACGATTACGGATACGAATGTAGAGGAAATCATATTCGGTGATCAATCACAATCTTTCCGGATTCCAAATTGATATCACGATTCGTATCTCATCAAGAACATACGAGTTCTAGCACTACAATCAACGAAAATTCGATCTTCATATCTAAAGATACCGATAATTCAACATACGATCGTCTTGCTATGTTTTCATCAAGAAGTTCCTCAAGAACACTAAGTGATTCGAAATCATGTTCATAGCCATCAAAACAACCTAATTCGATATATTCTAACATCTAAACAATCCTCATTCATAGTTCAAGGTGTACATTATCATATTTTCCAATATATGATCCTCCTAACATCAAGAATCGAAATAATTTTACCAAGAACACCAAGAACACTATGATTCTATAATCATAACCAACATAATCAAGACATAAACCATCATATCCTTCAACATATAGTTCATATAACCTCAAGAACCGTAACAACAAAATCATAATCATCTTCATACGAATCATTCATCAGCAAAAACATCAAAAATCCGGATTGAAAGAGAGGATTATCCAACATACCTCTTAGAAGATGAAATACACAAGCAAATACTTGAAGAATCATCAATATTCTCGTATCCAGGCTTCAATCCCATGTTTCCAAGCTCGCAATTGACTTAGGAGAGCTAAAACTCCCTCTCTCAGTGTTTAGAGGCGAAGAACGAAGTGAAATACTGAAGAGAAATGAAAGACGGGCATTCACTTATAAAACATTCCAGTTCGTTACGTACGTAACACGCCCATGTTAATGTACGTAACTACCATTTATGTACGCTATCTGACTTTAGTAGCGTACGTAACGACAGTCCAGAGTTAACTGACTCATTTCGTTCAATGCCTTACGTACGTAACCCTTGCTCCATAACGTACGTAATACGTACGTTGACTTACTACAGTAACATACTCGTTAACGTACGTAATGATCCGTCCTTAGCATACGTAATGGGCGGGGTTGACTTGCCTGTCCACATCCGCGCCGAAAGCTGCCGACACAGGGTCCCACCTACCGACCACAGCTTGTTCTGTCCGATCCCTTGTTACGTACATAATGCCTTGGCCATAACGTACGTAACACTAGCAACTTAGCGTACGTTATCTAAAAATCTTAACGTACGTTAAGGGCTCTATACTTATCCAAATCCAACTGTCCTTATCTGTCTCGACATACTAGATACGTATACACGACGCACTATATCCTCAATGCAATTGTCGACTAAGTACGACAATTATACCAATACAGATCTTTTAGTCCTTCATTTATTTTATCCATACTGTACAGATTCCACGCTGTACAACATAACTCTGATAAAATAATATTAAACCACAGTAGTAGAAATTCCGGATATTACATACTACACCACTTAAAATAAGTTTTGTCCTCGAAACTTGCAATCCGTCATAGAAAACAAACAAACCGTTCAACCAAAATATTTCGAACTATCACGATAACGATCAATCATCATCGTTATCGAATAGCATACTTACAAATGCACAAAGTCGACAATCTCCTGAGATACTAGCAAATGATTTCACTGTAAAGCCTCAATACGCTTACAATCACATTCCATGAACCTCAACAAAACTATATCATCTTCGGATGACATAATCTATCCGTGTCAAATCCTGTCTGCCTGATTACACAATCAAGTCCTAATCCTTCTAAAAATCAATAATGCATGATACATCTGTGAAACAACTGCCCAAATCAACGACACAAATCCAGAACCATCAGCACAAAATTCGAACGCTCATACGATCATTAACAATGATCAACCAACAAATTAACTGAGTATATCATCGACATGATAAACTTCAATACGACCAATCCAAAGGTCAAACGCAGCCGAGAATATCAACATGATAAACTCCAATATGACCAACCAGGGGTCAAAACACAATCAAGAATATCATCAACATGATAAACTCCAATATGACCAACCAGAGGTCAAAACACAATCGAGAATATCATCATCATGATAAACTCCAATATTACCAATGAACGATCAACGAAAATCGAGAATACCTTCACACGGTAAGCTCCAACCTGATCAATACAGAACCATAGAAACTGATATACGAACGGATAAAGTTCTCAAAACGACACACCAATCACATACAATGGATATCAATAAACATATCCTGTTGGTGAACATACCCCTCGGCATACGGACAACCAATCGCAAATCGGCGAACATACCAAATCATACATGGAGCGGGAATGACCACTAAATATCCAGAACAACCAGCATGGGGTCATCATCCCCAAATCTACACTTACAAAGAAATCCTTCAAAAATCACTATGGTAAAAAATCACACTACTACCATACCAATGGAATCACATAGCACATATGTCCCGATTTCACGAAATCCAAAGTTCGAAAATTACATCCTGTGGATGGATCTACAACACGCAGCATATTTCTCTTATCTGATCAACCAACCGATCATCTATGGATAACCAAACTACCATACTAAAATTTGAATCTCTTTTCACCATACCATTGGTGTGTTATCCAGTTTGTGAGTCTCACTCAGAACTTCACCATGATATGCATTATGCACTAAATGCGTATGTTTATCAATCACATTTTCAAAACCAGTAATCATATAGTCTCATCAAGAAGACAAATTTTCGAAAGTTCTTTCAAAAATTTCAAAATTCCAAAACATAAATTTTGGTAAGACCACAAAATCAATTTTCGAAAAAAATAAATCGGCTCGCTGGTGCCAAGTATTCGATAACAGTTTCCTTTGAATCCACACGATTTCGATGTTATAAAATGAAAACTATGCAAATGATTGACCACATCCATACTCCTGTATACCAATTCGGTTCGTTACCAATATCCACAGATATTCCATCGGAAAATCACACGATAGAGTTCCAAAATCTCAATATATAAACTCCGACCAAAAACTACTTTCCACATATGACTCGCAACGTCAATCATTAATCTATCCTAGATCACCTCAAATATGCATTGACAAAATGTGGAAACAAATCAACACAGCGAAAGACTTCCCGAGAAGTTTCATTTGAACGAGTAAATCAAAATCGCGAAAGACAGAAACGAAACAGATAAACGATTGATAAAGTGTTTTACAAATCTCGGGAGTTTTAGAAACCATGAAAAAGCCTTTTGAAACATTAGGGTCTCATCTCGTATCTCGTTCCGCATTATAAGAAGTTTAAAAGTAGAAAACTCTTTTCGGACTCCAAGTCCTGAGTTACAAAACTATTTCAAAATCGATTGGGTCTCGGCCCAAAAATCATTTTCCGTAAAACATCTGTAAACATTCATTTTGAAAAGTATCATTTTTAAATGCTAAAAAAACAGTTCATATATCTCAAATGTACTAACATAGCTACATGTTCTTCTCAACCATCCACAATATTTCTCTCAAATGCACAATTCCGTTCCAAAATCTAACCAACATACTGACTTCCAAAATCATAGTTTCTCAAGATCATCAATCCTGTCTCAACTTTGTCATCTCATACTGTAACACATAATATCTTTCTGAATCTCAAAACATATCGACTTAGAATGGCAATAAATCTCAATGCAATTTAAAAATCCAAATACTTACAGATCGTGAAGCCGACGATCCCCCGTGATACTAACACAGGTCTCGACTCTAGAAAATACTCAACATAGATATTTTCAAAACACACGTTTCGCAAACTCAGTTCAACTCGAGAACCCAATACATCTATATCTGAAGAAACACGTTAATACTATTTGGAAAAGTTTACAACGACCCCAGTACCACATTGGTAAATCATATAACGCACAAGCCCGAGCGAACAACAAAAACTCAGAGCTCAAACACTTGTCAACCGACAACTCAAATGACACGACAAAAGCATGACCCAACTCGACCAGACTGTCTAGGTTTTCTCAACCTAAGCTCCGATACCATATTCTATAACACCCCCAGATCCGACCGGGAATATTACAGCGCCGTGGGCCCCAGAATGGAACCCACAAGGCTAAAAGAAATATTCGCAAATATTTACAAATGCCCAAGAGCCAACGACGATACTATCTTTAAAACATTTGAAGACTATATAAAATCTGTTTATCAAAACCGTCGTAAAATCTCGTTTGAAAGGACAAGGCCTGAAATGCCAGAACTCAACAGTTTAAAAACATACGTTAAGCTATCGCTTACACGTACCGACAAAATAATTTAGAAAACGATTGCCAAGGTAACCTAAGTTACCGGATACCAAAGGACCATTTAAAAATACTCACGCAGCGGAAAAGACAAACAATTAAAAATACTCTAGCAGCGGAATACAACAATTGATTAGGAAACTCAATACACAATTACATGCCCTAGCCAGTATCCTCCGGGAAGCTCATTTCTCCACGACCGCTACAAGCTCGATATCTCAACAACATCATAATCATCTTCATACGAATCATTCATCAGCAACAACATCAAAAATACGGATTGAAAGAGAGGATTATCCAACATACCTCTTAGAAGATGAAATACACAAGTAAATACTTGAAGAATCATCAATATCCTCATATCCAAGCTTCAATCCCAGGTTTCCAAGCTCACAATCGACTTAGGAGAGCTAAAACTCCCTCTCTCATGTTTAGAGGCAAAGAACGAAGTGAAATACTGAAGAGAAATGAAAGACGGGCATTCACTTATAAAACATTCCAGTTCGTTACGTACGTAGCATGCCCATGTTAACGTACGTAACTACCATTTACGTACGCTATCTGACTTTGGTAGCGTACGTAACGACAGTCCAGAGTTAACTGACTCATTTCATTCAATGCCTTACATACGTAACCCTTGCTCCATAACGTACGTAATACGTATGTTGACTTGCTACAGTAACATACTCGTTAACGTACGTAATGATCCGTCCTTAGCGTACGTAATGGTCGGGGTTGACTCGCCTGTCCACATCCGCGCTGAAAGCTGCCGACACAGGATCCCACCTGCCGACCACAGCTCGTTCAGTCCGATTCCCTTGTTACGTACGTAATGCCTTGGCCATAACGTACGTAACACTAGCAACTTAGCGTACATTATCTAAAAATCTTAACGTACGTTAAGGGCTCTATACTTAGCCAAATTCAACTGTCCTTATCTATCTCGACATACTAGATACGTATACACGACACACTATATCCTCAATGCAATTGTCGACTAAGTATGACAATTATACTAATACAGGTCTTTCAGTCCTTCATTTATTTTATCCATACTGTACAGATTCCACGCTGTACAACATAACTCTGATAAAATAATATTAAACCACAGTAGTAGAAATTCCGGATATTATAATAAATGGGAATAAAATACGAGACATAGATTAATATTAATGAATACAATCAATATTGTAATGGCTTGTGCCAAAATAGGGCTGAATTGATTACTGAAAAGCTAATTAGGGTAACACTGAAAGAATTAAATATTTAAGGACTGGAATTGAAAGAGTTATAAGGCTGATTGGGGTTAATCCGTAAGAATTAACTATCTGGGAACTGGAATCGAAGGAATCTTGAAATATGGGGTTTAATTAAATATACCCTAGAAAATGTGGGTATAAAAACCCTTCCAACAAAGAAGTCGGCCAAATTCACTCACTCTCTTCTCACTTTATCTCCCTCGGCCGACACACACACTCTCTCTCTCAAACACTCACACACATACACACACACCTAAAAAAAATTACACACCGGTCGACATATATACCTACATACACGCAGAATATTATGCCATCACACTGAAAATCAAGGAAATTTGGAGTGGCGGCGAAGGCAAGGGCGGCGGTGAGCAGGGAACTGGAGGTACTAGCTCGGTTTGGGATGCAGCAGGTGTAATTAGTTTCGGTACTTGAGCTATGTTTTAGGTTCAAGCCGGATTAGGAGAGATGTGTTATGGCCCCCCTGCGCGTAGCGGTGGTCAGATTTGAGATGGAGGTTTTGAGCTCAGTTCGGATCTAGATGTGGGTCGTTGACCTGGTTGCAGGTCGAGATGGATTCAGGTTTTGTATTTTTTGGTTTGAGTTTGGCTTTTGTCGATTTTCTGGGCTCGATGAATATTAATGGGGTGAAGGGGTTCAGGCTTAATTCGGGCCTATTGAATCAGATTCTGGGTTGACTGATAAATGGGTCAGGTTTTCGGCTGATTGAACGGGCTGAACATAAGCGGAGTTCATTGAGATGGTCTTTTATTCGTTAAATTCTCGTTTAACGAGTGATGGGCTCTGGTTTGCTCATGGGGTGTAGGATTTGAGTTGTTGGAAATTCTGGGATTGGGTTTAGAAACATGTTTTGATTTTTTTTGATTTTGATCTAAAGCATTAACACACGAAGAAGATTAAATACACATCTGAGAAGAGGAATTTGCAGAAGATGGAATTTGATCGAAAACGGAATGGAGGCTGATCAGAAGTCGAGTAATGTGGTAGCTCTCTTTGGGTCGTCCCCCTTCTCTCTTTATGGAAGATCCTTCAGAGTTGTTTTTCTCTTTTCCTCGTTCCCTTTTTTTTGACATGAGATATCAGAAGTGTTTTGAGGGGGTATAAAATACAGTATTTATACTGTATATAAAATTTAGGGTTAGTAGTAGAGTTATGATCTGTGTAGAGTTCTTATGGGAGATTGGATAGATCAAAATATAATATATTACTTTTAATTATAAAATTACTTTAAATCTTTAATTAATAAGATACTAATTACGGATTAAATTAATTTAATTGCTTTAATTAATCTTTATTAATAACCTATTAATTTATGATATTAGTAATAATGGAAAATTAAATTGTTAGGTTAATAATAATAATAGGTTCTTGATATTACACTTAGAATAATCAAGTAAAATTGATTTGGTCCTAGAAATGACGAGATAAAACAATGAATTAAATGAGCAATGAAACAAAATGAATCACATGACTGGACATGAATTACCATGACATAAATGAATTTGCATGATCACGAAATAAAATGGATTAAATGATAAAATTATTCGGGCATTAATTTACTAAAATTGAACAAATTTTCTATAATTCATAATAAATATATATGCGAAATCGGGTCTTTACAAACTATCCCACAATAAGGTAATTTTATAGATAAATAAGTTTTAGGTTGCAATGAATCATTTCTACAAGAATTGGATAATTTATTGATCAATTTTTCTAACTCCGAAAGCATATTTATTCTGGTATTTATTTTCTAAACTTGCTTCTTCTTTTTCTTTCAAATTTCTCTAACTATATATCCACACCTCAATTGAAAAGAAATTAATAAAACAACATAAACAAAAAAATCACACCATATTTAAAATTTTAATGACGACAGCAGCACCAAAATGCCACTACAAGTCTACAACGTCATTGCTTGCATTCTCTCTCTCTTCTTGGGACAGCTGGCGTTAGGGGTGGACTCGGTTCCATTCGGTTCGGTTTTTGACCGAAACCGAGAGTCGAACCAAATATTCGGTTTCGGTTTGGTTCGGTTCTTTTTGAAGTTCGGTTCGGTTAAGTTCGGTTTTATAAATATTCGGTTCGGTTTCGATTTGGTTTGATGTTTTTTCGGTTCTTCACAATATAAATTCAAATATTATATGCAATAGAATAAGTTATACTACCTCCGTTCTCTTATAACTGCAACATCTAGACTTTCACATTTGCCAATGCAAAGTATATTTCGAGATGAATTTAACAAGATCCCACATGACTATATTTTTTCATATGTATAAATCACAAAAGATGGTCAAAAGAGAGTATGTGAACAGTATAATAGTCAACACGTTGCAATAATAAAAGAACGGAGGAAGTATATAACAACAAGTCAACAAGAGTTATATATATGTTCAAGATAAAAGTTAGAGTTGCATAGCAATTTCCAAATATCTCAAAATATATAACAATCGTAAATCACAGTAGCTCATTCTCTCAACCTAAATTAATTGAATCACAAATTCATGAGCATATTATCGGTCCTTCTTGGACCCATGATGGTCTTACAAAAGGAAAATGAATTATACTAAAATTCGAAACACACAAAAATCACAAAAACAAGTTCATTTTAGTATGTTGAAATTTGACTTCGGTCCATTTCGGTCCGGTTCGGTTCCACTCTACCCCGAACCGAGAACCGAACCAAATTAGTTCGGTTCGGTTCTGTTTTTTTATTTTTCGGTTCGGTCTTCTTCGGTTTCGGTTTTTCGGTTATTTTTTCGGGTTTTTTCGGTTCGGTTTTGGATTTTCGGTTCCGAAACGCCACCCCTAGCTGGCGTGGAGTCCACAATCATTTTTGTGGTGCATTTATTCAGAACTACACTTGTGCTTTTTTTTTTCTCTAGTGTTTCTTCCTCCATTTAAGTATTTTATTCTCACTCATTTCTCTCTCTAGGTTTATTCCTTCATTATTAACTCACTCTCTCTATCTCTTTCTACATTAACTCTATCTTCTCCCTTGTTTTTTTTTCTTAGTGGTTCTTCCTCATTTTTCTTCTCCGTCCTTTCATTTCGTTGCTTGTGGTTTTCCTTCTTTGATCCCTCTACTAGTTTTCTCCATTATTTTTTGAGTCTGTTTGTTTCGTTTCTTTAAACATGGTTGTGGAGCATTTTTCCTACAGAAACCAAGGTATTCTCTACCCCCCAAGAAAGCAATTTGATCAAACATGCTCTACTCGTGTATGTACAACAGCCATATGTGCTCGATATAAACTTGAGGCGCGTAAACAAAATATTCGTTACTTAGACCGGCTATCGACTCGACAGTGTATTGATCTCTTCGGGGGACCTATTCAATTGGGGAACCTTCTGAACAAATTAAATAAAAGAGGCAGTGGGTTTGTGCTTGAAAAATAATATCCCTACTTGGAAGAAGAAGTTCCTGCGCAGCATATCAATACCAAGGTAATATTTATTTCTCTTCGTGTATTGATCATTTTCATAATTTGTTCTTGTGATGTTTCTTTTTTGTTTGAAGATGCTTCCTGGAAATTTAATACCTAAGTAGCAAAGTAACCGCTTATATTTATTTTTAGTTAAAAGAAAAAAAAGACAGAGATTACATCGTTTAATCACTTAGAACATTTATTTAATTAATCTCTAGCAAGTTTTTTAATTTATTCGGTATGTGTTTGTTGCCTCTATTACTGTTAGCGTTTAGGGTTTGATTATAAAATGAATCTTGGTTCATTAAGTGATTTTGCTTGTAGATGTGTTCTATATAGTAATTGGTGCTTTGGACTGAGTTCGTTTTTTGGGAGATAAAACAAATAGCAGTTCCTTTTTTCACTAGCTTGAACATTTATTTAGTAATTTTTTAATTCTTCAACGAGTTATTTAACAGCACTTGCGGCAGTTTTTCATTTCTTTATTTGGCCTTTTCAGTTGTAATTTTTATTTCTATTATACCTCTTTACTTCACAAATTTCTAATTTTTGGTTAAATTTTAATCGAAAATACTGTTAATTGGTTGGTGTTTGATTTTTATTATTGGAGTTAATCAGTTCATGATTATGTACGTTTATTGTAGCAACCACTTTTCAAAATATCTTTTTAAAATAATTTCAAAGGAGATTAATTACCCTTAAAAATAATTTGCAGCGGAAATTGAAATAAGGTCATCCATTTCGCAAGTAAATAAAAATAAATTCTCATCATTTCAAACATCCATAATATTCGACATGACATTGAAGCCAAAGTTAAAACTTTAAATGAACGAAATAAATAATAAAGCTGATATTTATTATTATCACACGTCTTTGCCCGCCATGCCAGACTCCTCAACCTGAAAGGTTTAAATAATGGGGTGAGCTTTCAACTCGCTCAGTGAGGAGGGAACGCTTTGTTAAATTTAAATACATACATGTTGCCAAGTAGATATGACATGCCTGAACCTGATGATTGCCCGAGGGCCATTAATATGCAAACTTTGTGCATACTGCCTACTACTCATTGGAGGCTACAAGGTAATAATATGCAAACTTTGAGCACATTATGCCTACTACTCATTGGAGGCTACAACCACTACTACAAAATATGCCTTTTACGACGCTCAATTTACATCGGTTTACATAAAACCGATGTAAAAATAAAAAATTCGTCGATTTTACATCGGTTATTAGTGAAAACCGATGTAAATAAAAAATTTCGGATCTTTTACATCGGTTATCTTGAAAATCGATGTAAAATGTTGATGATTTTACGTCGGTTGTGTAGAAAAACCGATGTAATATGTACTCCTTATTTACATCGGTTAAATTTTAACCGATGTAAAGTTGAATATAAATTAATTTTACATCGATTTCTAAAAACTGATGTAAAATATTGATGATTTTACGTCGGTTGTGTAGAAAAACCGATGTAATATTACTTCTTATTTACATCGGTCAAAAGTAACCGATGTAAAAGTTGAATATAAATTAATTTTACATCGGTTTCAAAAACCGACGTAAAATGTTGATGATTTTACGTCGGTTGTGTAGAAAAACCGATGTAATATTACTTCTTATTTACATCGGTTAAAAGTAACCGATGTAAAAGTTGAATATAAATTAATTTTACATCGGTTTCTAAAAACCGACGTAAAATGTTGATGATTTTACGTCGGTTGTGTAGAAAAACCGATGTAATATTACTCCTTATTTACATCGGTTAAAAGTAACCGATGTAAAAGTTGAATATAAATTAATTTTACATCGGTTTCTAAAAAGCGTAAAATGTTGATGATTTTACGATTGTGTAGAAAAACCGATGTAATATTACTCCTTATTTACATCGGTTAAAAGTAATCGATGTAAAAATTGAATATAAATTAATTTTACGTTTCTCGTAAAACCGATGTAAAGTACTTAATTTTTACATCGGTTGTTTCTAACCGACGTAAACCGACAATTTTATTATTAACTCGATTATTTACTTCATTCTTACTTCATTCGATTATTTTGCGCAAAAACCTACCTAAAACCGAGAGAACCAGTTTTCCCTCACCCCGCGAATCATCGTCAACCAACCTCTCTGGTAATGATTTCACTTCATCGCGGCTAGGAATTTGCGAAGCAAGAGCTTCTTTTGAGAGAGATTCCATCGGCCAATCATCATACTCTTTGCCGTCGGTGGCACACCCAGAAGTTGAGATCGGCAGTCCGTTAATCCAAGGTGAGTTTTGGCCAATCTTCATTCTCTTTCCCTGCTTTTTTTCAACGGTTTCTGGGATACCCTTTGCGTTTATCCGACGAGAAGCACAAACTACCGGAGTTATTCTGGTTTTTTCCCATTTAGAATTAGGTATTTTAGATTTAGGCTTTTGTTCGTTTTGGTTGCTGACGAGCTTATCGCTTATCAGCACCTTGAGACCATATCCTGGCATTAGTTTTATTTTGTTGGATTATAGACTTATAAGTGTGAGTGCTCCCCATTGTATTATTGAAGTCTTCAAACCCTATAGTGGTTCGGGTGCCCCCCCCACCCCAATGGATGGCTTTTTTAGATGAACATTTGATTTGCCTAAAAAAAAACATTGCTAATGTCCCTGAATATGTCTGTCTCAATCTGTAGGTGACTCCCATCTTTTTTGTGCTTCTTTTGTTAATACTGCAAAGATTGTGCTGTAGTTGGCATCACTGATCACTTAGAACACACCCCGGTATCTCCAATGAATGCTGCTTCGACTGATTTTTAATTGTGTTCTTCAGTTTTTCTCCACTTGAGGAATAGAGTTACTTTACATTGTCAAATAATTCAATTATTTTCTAAACAAAAAATGGGATGCTCATGTGAGAAATAATAGATATCTCGTGATGGAAACGTAATATCTCATCACATTGTGACCACTTTTCAATGTAACTCAACCTGAATGTGGTGTGAAGATCTTAGATTTACTAAACCTTGTTAAGAGAGTATCCCGAGATCTCTATTAATTGGTCTGTGCCGACATCTCTGATCGATGTGGGATATATATCCCTTAACATGTAGAGCCAGAAAATATCCAAACTGTACATAATCTTTGTTGTGTTCTAGTGGGGCTCGTGAAATGGAGCTCCCGCTGTAGTTAAATCTTTGATGTGTCCCATTGAAGCTAGCATCAAACCTGTTGGTATTGAGTTGAGCTCCCCATAATGGTGAGCAAACCAACCTTAATTAAAATGGTATAATATGAAATAATTGTCTCTTTTCTTTCTTTGTGAACTTCACCCAATCGCACCTTTGTGATAGGTGTGAGCCTCATAAGCTCGTGGAACAGAAAAAGTCTACAGATCCCGAACCTTATCGTTCTATAAGCCATCTTGCAATTCCGAATCGGGTGGTAGAGGATGGATCGACTTGAGAGCATCACTGTTTTTTATTTGATTAATATATACAAAATCTTCAATGCTTGTTATTAGATTATGTAGCTTGAACAATTCTTGGATCTAGAATAGCGATAACTACCGAATCACTGTTGACCGAGTGGCGGATGTACCAAATCGATAATAATACCTACACAAAGAGAATTGAATTAACAAAATGCTCGTTTCATGTACGGAATCGTTTATATCTTCATTTCTCGCTAATGAGTTTCTGTGATCACAAAGCGACTCTCAAGAAATATAGTCATGACTGGAAACATTCTTCTTAATGGGAAGAAGCAAAGGCTAGACTACGGTGTGGTTGTAAGTATATATATCTATCTATATACATATGTGTAAAAAATGAAAATTTAGTCTTAAAATATTTTCTATGCAAGTATTTGTTGAATGCATTTCTAATGTTTTGACCAAATCAGGCTTATGTCACACAAGAAGATGTATTGTTGGGCACTCTCACGGTCAGAGAGACGCTAACTTTTTCGGCCCATTTGAGGCTACCGATCTCCATGACTAAAGAGGAAGTAAAAGGCATTGTAGAGGGGACTATCATGGAAATGGACTTCAAGACTGTGCTGACCGACAAATAGGAATTGGCAGTTAAGAGGGATATGTGGTGGTGAAAAGAAAAGATTGAGCATCGCCCTTGAAATTCTCATTCGGCCCCATCTGCTCTTTCTTGACGAACCTAGTAACGGCCTCGACAGTGCAGCTGCCTTTTTCATGATCCAAGCTATTAAGAATCTCGCTCGGGATGGAAGAACTGTTATATCGTCAATCCATCAGCCAAGTAGTGAAGTCTTTGCTCTCTTTGATGATCTTTATTTATTATCCGGGGGTGAAACGATTTACTTTGGAGAAGCTAAGATGGCAACAAAGGTACATTACATACTGATTGATAGAATTGCACTTTGGTCCCTCATTGTTGTGACATTGGCACTTTTGGTCGAACCAGAAGGTTGATTTCATTTATTTGTGCATTTTGCTCCAAGCAGAAGTTTTATTTTGTATTTTTTTTTTGTTCTTTGTGGACAAAAAAATGCAACAAACAATTGATTCTTAGGGGAAGTTTTGTGCTCAGTTTTTTTTTTTTTGGTGTTCGTATGATATGTTTCTCGATCTAATATCGTGATTTTACAGTTTTTTGTCGGAGCACGATTTCCATGTCCGAGTAGGAGAAATCCTTCAGATCATTTCCTGCGCTGCATTAACTCGGATTTTGACTTCGTGACAGCCACACTAAAAGGCTCACAAAGAGTTAGTGTATGAATCCAATATTTACTGTCTCCATTTTTCTTACTGATCCTCTAATGAATTTGGTAACAGCAGACATCAGATCGGTTCTTGTTGAAAAGTATAAGCAATCAGAGTATGCAAAAAAGACAAGATTGAGATCGCAAGAAATCTCCTCTGTTGTAAGCATTTAAAACATTAAGCTATTATATTGGTAACTTTTTAATACACAACACCTTGGAAAAAACGAAGGTATTGGGATTAATAAAATCATGAATTTCAGCAAGGGATGGAGATGGAATCAATCAAAGGAAGCCAAGCATGGTGGTGGAAGCAGCTTTTGACTTTGACACGGAGATCATTCTTGAACATGTCTCGGGATGTCTCAGGTTAATGTTGTGATTTGATAAAAAAAATCCGAATGTATGGTTGCCTTATGTTTTACCAAACGACTAAGCATCTATTATGTCTGGGTTTTACATCTTTCTTATGTATTAAGGAGTGTAATCATATATACTCATGTTACTTCTTTTTAGGACGACTTTTAGGAATATGTTGTTTTAACAGCTAATTACTCTCCGTTTGGACGTCTTTTAAGGAATGTGTTGTTTTAACAGGATTTCAGTTGTTTTGCTTTTAACAGTAATTTGATATTACAGGTTGGAATAGTTAAAAACAACTGAAATAATTAAAAAAAATTTTTACATCGGTTGTTTGAAACCGATGTAGAAAAATAAAAGGTATACATTTTACATCGGTTTGATTAAAACCGATGTAAAAAAGATGAGCACTTTACATCGGTTATGAACTAAACTGATGTAAAAATGTTCAAAATATGCACTTTCTACATCGGTTTTCTTCCGAACCGATGTAAAATGTGCAACATTTTACATCGGTTACTCCTAGAACCGATGTAAAATGTACGAATTCTGCACTTTTTACATCGGTTCAAAGAGAACCGATGTAAAATGTTGCACATTTATATCGGTTTTTAAACCGATGTAGATTTAACGTCTATTTTATGACGGTACATTTTACATCAGTTCTATAACCGATGTAAAATGTACGAAATAACCGTAGTAAAATGTATTTTTTGTAGTAGTGAACGTTAATAATATGCAAACTTTGAGCACATTATGCCTACTACTCATTGGAGGATACAACGTAATTAATATGCAAA
Organism: Orobanche coerulescens; assembly: GCA_033398695.1. Classification (NCBI taxonomy): domain Eukaryota; kingdom Viridiplantae; phylum Streptophyta; class Magnoliopsida; order Lamiales; family Orobanchaceae; genus Orobanche; species Orobanche coerulescens. The sequence continues at coordinate 28,501,305 of CM065808.1, read as the reverse complement.
CTTTGAGCATATAACTGTTTGGCAAGAAACAAGCATATATACAAGTAACATCATGCATTAAATAAAAAAAGCGTAAAATCCCAACCTCGAATTACGATGATGATCCTTGAAAATTTGGGATGCGAATGCAGTTCAAGTCCTAGGCTCCAAGTCATCGTCTCCTAAAATAACAATTAAATTTTAATATTAATATAGTACCCAAAATAAATTAATATAAATTATTGAATTTATAATTGAGTAAAAGGATTTGATTTTAAATATTAAATATTAGCTGGGATCAAATTAAAAGGATTAGAAATTGACTCGGGTTAATCTGAAGAAACTTAAAATTAAGGGCTGAAATTGAAATACACTAAAAAAAATCTGATTTGGGGTCAAATCGAGAAGTTTAGAATTCTGAGGGACTGAAATTGGAATAATTATAAATAGACTGGGGTAAAGTTTGAAGAGTTTCTAAAAGGAGGGGCTGAATTGAATACACTGAAAGGTTGATTTGGGGTCAAATCAAAAAGTCTGAAACATAGTGGACTCAATTGAAACCCTAAAGAAACATGTGGTATATAACCCTTATTAACGAAGATGTCGGCCGAATTATTTCTCACTCTCATCCTCACCCGATCTCTCCCTCTCCCTCTGTTCTCTCTCTCTCTCTCTCTCTCTCTCTCTCTCTCTCAACTCCGCTGCCAAAAACAAAAGCATCGATCTATCTGTAAAACACGGGAAAAATGCATCGATGTACCCTGTGTTCTCATAAATCTACACGGATGTACCATGTGTTTTGTAAATTGCACAGGTGTACCTCGTGTTCTTTATAACCATGCACAGAAGTGCCAAAACATCCAACATAATGGAGAGTGTTCTTCACTCGCCCGGTGTTCGACTATGAGAGTAAATTTAGGTATTTTTATGACTGAATTGACCAAAATACCCTCTAAGTAGTGAAATAAATAACCTCTTTTAATCTCCTAAGTATCTCTTTTGTGCATATAAATATATTCTTTTTAAATGTTCAAAAATATGATAATTTTTTATCATTGTAATTTAATATTTCAACGAGCACAACACTAAAAAAAATATCAATACCTTTCTTTACCATTTCGAGAAGCTTAAATTTTTACCATAATACATATAATAAATAGAAAAATTCATAAGAAGACAGTTTAATATAAAATAAAATTTGTTTTATTTTCAGTGTAATTTTAAACTTTTGAGCCGATTTCTTATAAACTTTTGAACCGATTTTCACCATAATTTTTCTATATTAAACAATATATTAAACAAATTATAAAATAGTGTTCCTATTCATAAGAATACAAAGTTTCCTATATTTTAATATAAAATTCTTAAAATAAAATTTGTAATTATAAAATAGTATCTTTTGATTTTTAAACTTTGTCTTTGCAAGTTCCTCTGTCTTAAATTGTTTTTGAGTTTAATACATTTTTTTATTTTCACCATACACTAGTTTAATATTTTATTTTATATTAAACTTCGTCTTCTTATTTTTCTATTTATTATATGTATTATGGTGAAAATTTAAACTTCTTGAAATGGTAAAGAAATGTATTGATATTATTTTCAGTGTTGTGCTCGTTGAAATATTAAATTACAATGATAAAAAATTATCATGTTTTTGAATATCTAAAAAGAATATATTTATATGCACAACCTCAAGATACTTCGGAGATTAAAAGAGGTTATATATTTCACTGCTTAGAGGGTATTTTGGTCAATTCAGTCATAAAAATACCTAAATTTACTCTCATAGTCGCACACCAGGCGAGTGAAGAACACTCTCTGTTATGTTGGACGGTTTGGCACTTCCGTGCAAGGTTATAAAGAACACGAGGTACATCTGTGCAATTTACAAAACACATGGTACATCCGTGAAGATTTATGAAAACACGGGGTACATCTGTGCATTTTTTCCTGTAAAACACACACACAATCGACCCCATAATATTTCTCCCGTTCATCTCCTGTCGATTCTCTCTCTCTGCTGGTAATTCATTAACCGATTAACACACAAATATATGTATAACATTCAATCGGACACACGAAGATGCCCTGAAATTGGACGGCGGAGACTCTAATTGCAGCGCGCCGTTGGCGACGACGTGAAGGTAAGGGCTCGCTGTTTCTGGATTCGGGATGGGTTTTGGATTGCCGATTCTGGACCAATTTGGTGTTCTGATTTGGGTCGGTTGTACGAGTGAGTTATTGGGTATGTTTATGCTTAAGATTATGGTATTGTGGAATTATGTTTTGATTGTGGATTTCTGGTTCCAGGGATGAGGCGGCTCAGGCCCGGTAGGGTTATTTGTCAGTGATTTGGACTCACTCAGTTACGGGTTGAGTTAACTCGAACTTAGGAGTTGGGTTAATGTGACCCCGTTGGACTATGGGTCGGTAGGTCCATGTCTTGGTTACTGTAAGTTTGTAGATAGATAACACTTGGGATCGATATCCCGGTTGAAATTAAATTCTCGGGTTTGAACTGTACTCGAGTTGCAGATAGTTTGGTGAATATAATTCGTATCTTCGTAGGATTTTTTTTTGAAATTTGATATTGCTGGTATGATTTGCAGATAAGCTTCGAACCGAGCAGAAGGATGATAAAAATCAGAATTGAATGGAGGGTCTTATGGTTTAAAATTTTACCTTGTCGAATTGCAGATTATGATGATTAAGGCTGAATCTGGATGAGGCACACGAGTAGAGAAAGAGTCGTTCCTAGTGATTTCGATGAAAAATCTGGAGCAGATTCTGTCGTGCTTCTTCTTTTGCAATAGAGTTTGTAGTAGGAATTATTTTGTAGATCTCAGAATTTTGATCTTGAGCTGCAGTAGGAATAGGTTGTAGCTGTAGGGTGTGTGGTAAGAAATCTGCCGATGCTGTTCTGCTGGGGGTATGGTGTATTCTAGGGTCTGTAGAGGTAGGTTTAGTAGTAGAGTTTTGATTTGTGTAGAGTTCTTGTTGGATGTAGATTGATCAAAATATAATATTAATAATATATTAATTATATTATTATTTTAATTTTTTTAATTAATCAGTTTACTAATTACGGATTAAATTAATTAAATTGCTTTAATTAATCGTTAATAATAATCTATTAATTTATGACATTAATAATAATGGAAAATTAAATTGAGATTAATAATAATAATAATAGATTCTTGACATTACATTTAGAATGATCAAGTAAATCGATTTGGGCTATTATAATATGAGAACTTGGACTCGAGCCTGGAGTGTGAACTACAGTCATGATATGCAAAATAAGAAAAAAAATTGGACCTTATTTAATAACTGAAATAAAATTCGTAAATAAATTGTTGGACATTTAAAATCATTTATGCGCTTTCTATAAATTATAAAATAAATACATGCTCGAAAATCGGGGCATTACAACCTACCCCTCTTAAATTAATTTTCGTCCTCGAAAATTAAATCATGTACCTTTAATAGCGAACGTCGGATACTTAGAACGGATCTCTTCTTCGCGTTCCTAAGTCGCTTCGTTCGGTCCATGACGGCTCCACCGAACTTTTACCAGTTTAACCTCCTTGTTTCGTAATCGATGTATCTTACGCTCTAAAACAACTGTAGGTACTTCATCATAAGTCAGATTTTTGGCTACGTGCAACTCTTTGAAATTGCACACATGACCAGGATCATGTACATATTTTCTCAGCATGGAGACGTGAAAGACATTATGCACTCTTGATAACTCTAACGGCAACGCCAAACTATAAGCAAGATCACCAACACGACCCAAAATCTCAAAAGGTCCGATATAACGAGGCTGTAGCTTTCCCTTTTTACCGAATCGTATCACTTCTTTCATCTGCGCTACCTTCAAGAACACTTTTTCTCCAATCTCAAATTGGATATCTTTTCTTCGTTTATCAGCGTCAGACTTCTGTCGATCGTGGACGGTCTTAATCCTACTTCTGATCTCGGCTATCTTCTCTACAGTCTGCTCGATCAATTCTGGACCCAAAATTTTTCCTTCTCCAACCTCACTCCAATAAATGGGCGATCGACATTTCCTTCCGCACAGAGCCTTATACGGGGCCATTTGTATAGTCGCTTGGTAACTATTGTTATAAGCAAACTCTACTAACGGCAAAATATTTTCCCAATTCTCACCAGTATCAAGAACACACGCCTTCAACAAATCTTCGAGTGTTTTGATAGTCCGTTCAGATTGAACATCGGTTTGCGAATGATATGCAGTACTGAAATTCAACTTAGTGCCCAACGCACTCTGAAGACTCTTCCAAAATTTCAACGTAAATCGCGGATCTCTATCCGAGACGATCGACACTGGAATACCATGTAACCTCACAATCTCCCGAATATAAATCCTGGCATATTGTTCCATACTATAAGTCATCCTCACAGGTAGAAAATGAGATGACTTCATTAAACGATCTACTATCACCCAGATAGCATCGTTCTTCCTCACGGTTCGTGGCAGACCAACCACGAAATCCATTGTGATATGCTCACATTTCCATTCTGGGATTTCCAACGGTTGAAGTAAACCTCCCGGCCGTTGGTGTTCTGCCTTCACCTGCTGACATATCATACACCTCTCTACAAATACACCAATGTCCCGTTTCATTCCTCTCCACCAAAAGAACTTCTTTAGGTCGTGGTACATCTTTGTACCTCCCGGGTGGGCGGAGTCCGGTGCATTGTGAGCTTCTTCAAGGATTTGCCTCCTAAGGGATGGATCCTTAGGAACACATAACCTCCCGTCGTAGGTCAAAACGTCGTCTGTGGCAACGACAAATTTCTCAATACTCCCATCTTGTGCTCGATCTTTCATCTTACATAAGAACTTATCACGTGGTTGAGCCTCCTTAATCTTATCCCTCAAGTTTAGTTGCAAGACCAAAGATGATAGGATTGATTTCGAACGTTTTGAAGACTCAACTACCTCAACTCAACTGGGAGAACTCCTTTATTAAACTCTCCTGATCGGTCAAGCAAGCTAACTCGCCTCTAGTCTTCTGACTCAAGGCATCAGCTACCACATTCGCCTTACCCGGATGGTAATGGATGGTACAATCATAGTCCTTCACCAATTCTAACCATCGCCTCTGCCTCATATTAAGATCCTTCTGTGTGAAGCGATACTTAAGACTTTTATGGTCCGTGTATATCTCACACATCCCTCCGTAAAGATAGTGGCGCCAAATCTTTAGCACATGTACTACAACAGCCAACTCTAGATCATGCGTTGGATAGTTCAACTCATGTAGTCTAAGTTGTCTCGATGCATATGCTACTAGTTTACCATGTTGCATCAAAACACAACCCAACCCCTGCTTTGAGGCATCACTATAAATAACAAAGTCTTCCATCGGATCAGGAATCGTTAATACTGGTGCCGAGGTTAGTCTCCTTTTCAACTCTTGAAAACTTTCCTCACACTTGTCACTCCATTCAAACCTCACACTTTTCCTTGTTAGCTGGGTCATAGGAGTGGCGATTTTCGAAAATCCTTCGATAAATCTTCTATAATAGCCAGCTAAGCCCAGAAATCTGCGAACTTCGCTCGCATTCTTGGGTACTCCCCAACTACTCACTGCTACAACTTTATCGGGATCTACCTCAATTCCTTTTGAAGTCACCACATGTCCAAGGAATCCAACTATGTTTAACCAAAACTCACATTTCTTGAACTTGGCATACAACTTCTCCTTGCGAAGTGTCTCCAGTGTAATCCTCAAATGCTCTTGGTGTTGTTCCTTGTCCTTAGAATACACCAAGATGTCATCTATGAAGACGATCACGAACTTATCCAAGTAAGGTTGGAACACCCTGTTCATCAAATCCATAAATACTGCAGGTGCGTTACTCAGACCAAATGGCATCACTAAAAATTCAAAATGTCTATAATGGGTCCTGAAAGCCGTTTTGGGAATATCACACTCCCTAATCTTCAGTTGTTGGTACCCCAACCTCAAATCGATCTTCGAAAAAGTTCCGGCTCCCCTCAACTGATCGAATAGATCCTCGATTCTCGGTAGTGGGTACTTGTTCTTCGCCATGAGTCGATTCAACTCTCTGTAATCTATACACATCCGAAGTGACACATCCTTCTTTCTTACAAACAGCACTGGTGCACCCCATGGTAACAAACTAGGACGAATAAATCCGAGTTCAGCAGCTCTTGAATTTGGACCTTCAATTCTTGAAGTTCCTTCGGAGCCATTCTATATGGCGCTTTGGATGTTGGGGCCGCCCCAGGGACCAAATCAATGCTAAACCCCACTTGCCGGTCGGGTGGGACTCCCGGAAAATCTTCTGGAAACACATCCAAAAACTCCCGTACTATAGGTACGTCTGTAGGGGACACCTCATTAGTACGAGTGTCGACCAAACTCACCAAGTAACCATGACATTCCTCCTTCTTTAGACTTCTCAGTGCCTTCATGATTGTGATTACTCTTGGTACTGCCCTACTTCTAGTACCATAAAAGGTGATCGACTCGTCTTCGGAACACCTCAATGTCACCTTCTTCTCGCGGCAGTTTATATCGGCATCATGATTATCGAGCCAGTCCATACCAAGGATCACGTCAAAATCCATCGAGTTAATCAAATATAGGTTAGCGTCATTCTTTTCCTCCTATCCCGATTCTCTCATCAATCATTCTATTAGTGAGGATCGTATTTCCCGACGGTAAGATAACCTCAAGAGACTCAACAATTCTAACGCTTCTATGACCAATGGCATGATAGAACTTTGCAGACATAAAAGAGTGTGGCACCAGTGTCAAACAAAGCGAAAGCAGGCACTTAGAGATCATAACCATACCTGATACTGTGCCGGGACTATTATCGGCCTGATTCATTGAGTAGACTCGAGCTTGACCTCCCGATACTTGTCCTTTGCCCTTAGATTGTGGACAATGTCGGCTTGTGTGACCTGGCTTCCCGCAATTATAGCAGACACCCTTTCCATATAAACACTCCCCGCTATGGTTCTTACCACACTTTGGGCATGCAAGCCTAGTGATCGGCGCACTCGGTCCAGATTTCTCATCTACCTTCTTCTGCTTATTGGAAGCTGCTGACTTAGATTGATTACTATTCCAACCTCTCTTCCCAGAATATGACTTAGCAGCTGGTTGAGGACTCAAGTTATGACTAGCTTCGACCTCTTGAGCTCTGAACACTGTCTCGGTATACGGTAGCACCCCATGACCAGCCACGATGTGATGAATACTAGGGCGTAAACCACTCCGGAACTTAAGGGCCCTCTTGCGGTCAGTATCCACCATGTGCTCCACAAAGAAGCTGATTTGGTTGAATCTTCTCACATATTCTTCAACCCATAATGTAACACCCCCTAACCTAGCAGCTGAACCGCAAAGGGGTCCGTGCTACTAAGTTGGGGAGTATCACGCTTTTATACTTTGAAAACCAAAATAAAAAATTTGGTAAAAGCAAGAACTCAGGAAAGTAACGCAAACTGATATTATTTTGTTGAAAACATTACACAACCTTAAGTTTAATACATAAACAAAACCATAACAGAGCGATCTTATTCAAAACAAAACATAGTCTTCCAGCATAGGGGCGAAATAGCTGGGGAATGGCATATGAACAAGTCTCTGACTGGCAACACTGAAGAAGATAGTCAACCCCTAAACATGAGCATCATCACCTGTATCATAAGAATCTAGTGAGCTAATGGCTCAGTAAGATGAGACTTCTGTAATAGCAAGGTATCACATATCACATTCATCAACAAATAACTACCTTATATGATATAGTCATGTCCTTGTAAAATCCTTTCTTTGGGTACCCTTGAAGTGTGATACTCGACTGATAGTGATAGGCCATGGTTTTCGGAGCCTGTTCATATATTTGGCCAATAAAAGATGTATACGGGGGTTCCCATACTGGTTTTTCAACCAACAGTATTAGCCGTATTCAACCTTCTTCATTCAGTGTGGGTTTTCTTGATCGACTTCAGCCGCAAGTATTTGCCACCATGTTTTGGGTCCGCCGGTCCCCCGCGTCCCGTGCCTACCCGCAATCAATCAAGTACCATACTTCCGTTTCTTAAACATTCTTTCACATACACATGTTATGCATGATCATTCAATAACAATCACATATGAAAATATCAATCAATATATGATCCTTATGATACAGCAAGAAAAAGCATCATCTTACCTCAGGTCTTGTGCCTGTTGATGTGAAAAGATCAGTTTCTATAGATGGATATGGATAAGGCTGTCCAGCTGTCTGGATAAGGTCGGTCACGACCGACAGAAGCTTCTCGGCCAGCTGTCCGGATAAGGTCGGTCATGACCGACAGAAGCTTCTCGGCCAGCTGGCCGGATAAGGCTTCCAGCTGTCCGGGTAAGGTTGATTTTCAACCGACTTTGAGCCCCAATTTATACATGTTCCCGGACGTATTTTTGTACATATATTATATCATATGAAAGCTCTGGACCTCTACTGTAGAACGCCAGTAACATATTTTCCTTCCAAAAATTTAAAGGCCCTCAAAAAGCCCGATCAAACAGAAAGCTCAAACCTGACCATTTTCAAAGGTGTTTGATAAAAGTCCTCAAAGAGATTTCAGATTTTACATCAAGAATTTATGGCCGGAAATATGAAAAAGTATTTTCAAGTGCTAGGAGCAGCGTATCCGGGATCGAAGAAGGACAACCGAGCCAAATTCAAAGGAAGATATTTCAAGATTTCCGCAAACGAGGTGAGGTTATACTGTTTTAATATGTTACGATCATCGTTGTGTCGTGTAACATGACGGCCCGCGAGGGGTCGAAAGAATGAAAGAAAGCCGAGATGATTCTCACACAGATAAGAATGTTTTATGTGCATTACACAATATGATTTTGATGATTTATAAGGGTTTAATCTCACTGAGTATGCTCGCGTACTCACACCTCATCGTTTATGTTTTTCAGGCTAAGGAATCGACGAATGGGACAAGCAGAAAATGAATACGTACTCCCAACATGATGAAATTATAAAGTATAAAAGATGTTGTCGCCATAATTGTTATTATTTTTACGAAACACTTGATGTTCTTCAACGAATGTAATTTCAACGGACTATGTCCGAATATTTGATTTCCCATGTTTTTGTAAAAGTGTACTGATGGTTGAATAAATGAGTTTTATTGAAGATCTACATACTAAAATGCTTTCGCAAATACTCCGAATTTATATAAAAATTTTAAGGAAAAAAATTGAGTTGTGTAATGTGCTTTTTAAGAAAGCCAGGGCGTTACAGATAATCTCCCTTGCCCAAGGTTCCAGAAATCTCTCTCCATCTTCTCTCGGTAGTGCTGTGGATAGTACTGTTCCATCACTAGTTCTTTGAACCGATCCCAAGTTAATGCAGCATGCTCGGCTGCCGGCCTCAAACGCCAATAGCTCATCCACCAATGTCCAGCATCCTCTACCATTTGATACTGGGCGCAAAGAATCTTTTGGCATCGGTGCACCCAATGAGCTCAAGGGTACGCTCCAGCGACATCAACCATTCATCGACAAAAGCTGGTCCTTCTCGACCATTGAATGATGGTGGTGTGGAACGTCGGAACGGTTGCACAACTTGTGCCTGGGTAAGAGCTGGTCCATTATTATTGTGGTTATCTTGACCTCCGTTACCATCACCACCAGCTCCAGCGTTGGCATTCTGACCTCCAAAATTATCAGGACCTCAGTTAGCTGGGCGTCCACGTCCACGAGTTGCCATGGTCCTAAGGTGCATTATAGCCAATAACTTCTCAGGAATCTCCTCATAAGGGATCGAAATAAAAATATACATCACATCTAAGGATTAACTGCTCCCAATAGACGTTCGAGTAGTGCATATACTAACGCATCTACATGTGTTTATAAATTTATAAGAAAGCGCGTACATATCCAACATTTATTTTGAATCTCCATAACATATCATCTCTAAAATAAAACATGGTATTGATTCAAAAATGCGTTGAATCTCATAACCGTAAAATTTTGTTATGATTACAACATAAACATAACTTGAAATGTGTACCTTGGAGTTGACGTGGAGCGGCGACGGTGGCTGATAATAATCATAGATGCCATTAAAGTTTTAACTACTTGCGAAAAAGGAAAATTTAGTTTGAAAAAGAAATTATTTTAACGAGTCTACATAACCGTAGACCTGCTCTGATACCACTTATGTAGCGACCACTTTTCAAAATATCTTTTTAAAATAATTTCAAGGGAGATTAATTACCCTTAAAAATAATTTGCAGCGGAAATTGAAATAAGGTCATCCATTTCGCAAGTAAATAAAAATAAATTCTCATCATTTCAAACATCCATAGTATTCGACATGGCATTGAAGCCAAAGTTAAAACTTTAAATGAACGAAATAAATAATAATGCTGATATTTATTATTATCACGCCACGCCTTTGCCCGCCACGCCAGACTCCTCAACCTGAAAGGTTTAAATAATGGGGTGAGCTTTCAACTCGCTCAGTGAGGAGAGAACGCTTTGTTAAATTTAAATACATACATGTTGCCAAGTAGATATGACATGCCTGAACCTGATGATTGCCCGAGGGCCATTAATATGCAAACTTTGTGCATACTGCCTACTACTCATTGGAGGCTACAACGTAAATAATATGCAAATTTTGAGCACATTATGCCTACTACTCATGGGAGGCTACAACGTTAATAATATGCAAACTTTGAGCACATTATGCCTACTAATCATTGGAGGCTACAACGTAATTAATATGCAAACTTTGAGCATATAACTGTTTGGCAAGAAACAAGCATATACACAAGTAACATCATGCATTAAATAAAACAAGCGTAAAATCTCCACCTCGAATTGCGATGATGATCCTTGAAATATTGGGATGCGAATGCAGTTCAAGTCCTAGGCTCCAAGTCCTCGTCCCTAAAATAATAATTAAATTTTAATATTAATATAGTACCCAAAATAAATTAATATAAATTATTGAATTTATAATTGAGTAAAAAGATCTGATTTTAAATATTAAATATTGTCTGGGATCAAATTAAAAGGATTAGAAATTGACTCGGGTTAATCTGAAGAAACTTAAAATTAAAGGCTGAAATTGAAATACACTAAAAAAATCTGATTTGGGGTCAAATCGAGAAGTTTAGAATTCTGAGGGACTGAAATTGGAATAATTATAAATAGACTGGGGTAAAGTCTGAAGAGTTTCTAAAAAGAGGGGCTGAATTGAATACACTGAAAGGTTGATTTGGGGTCAAATCAAAAAGTCTGGAACATATGGGACTCAATTGAAATCCTAAAGAAACATGTGGGTATATAACCCTTATTAACGAAGATGTCGGCCGAATTATTTCTCACTCTCATCCTCACCCGATCTCTCCCTCTCCATCTCCCTCTGTTCTCTCTCTCTCTTCTCACTCAACTCCGCTGCCAAAAACAAAAGCATCGATCTATCTGTAAAACACACACACAATCGACCGCATAATACTTATCTCGTTCATCTCCTGTCGATTCTCTCTCTGCAGTTAATTCATTAACCGATTAACACACAAATATATGTATAACATTCAATCGGACACACGAAGATGCCATGAAACTGGACGGCGGCGACTGTGATTGCAGCGCGCCGTTGGCGACGACGTGAAGGTAAGGGCTCGCCGTTTCTGGATTCGGGTTGGGTTTTGGATTGCCGATTCTGGACCAATTTGGTGTTCTGATTTGGGTCGGTTGTACGAGTAAGTTATTGGATTTGTTTATTCTTAAGATTATGGTATTGTGGAATTATGTTTTGATTGTGGATTTCTGGTTCCAGGGATGAGGCGGCTCAGGCCCGGTAGGGTTATTTGTCGGTGATTTAGACTCACTCAGTTACGGGCTGAGTTAACTCGAACTTAGGAGTTGGGTTAATGTGACCCCGTTGGACTATGGTTCGGTAGGTCCATGTCTTAGTTACTGTAAGTTTGTAGATAGATAACACTTGGGATCGATATCCCGGTTGAAATTAAATTCTCGGGTTTCAACTGTACTCGAGTTGTAGATAGTTTGGTGAATATAATTCGTATCTTCGTAGGATTTTTTTTTTGAAATTTGATATTGCTGGTATGATTTGCAGATAAGCTTCGAACCGAGCAGAAGGATGATAAAAATCAGAATTGAATGGAGGGTGTTATGGTTTAAAATTTTACCTTGTCGAATTGCAGATTCTGATGATTAAGGCTGAATCTGGATGAGGCACACGAGCAGAGAAAGAATCGTTCCTAGTGACCTCGATGAGAAATATGGAGCAGATTATGTGGTGCTTCTTCTTTTGCAATAGAGTTTGTAGTAGGAATTATTTTGTAGATCTCAGAATTTTGATCGTGAGCTGTAGTAGGAATAGGTTGTAGTTGTAGGGTGTGTGGTAAGAAATCTGCCGATGCTGTTTTGCTGGGGGTATGGTGTATTCTAGGGTCTGTATGAGTATAGCATACTCTATTTATACTATAGAGGTAGGTTTAGTAGTAGAGTTTTGATTTGTGTAGAGTTCTTGTTGGATGTAGATTGATCAAAATATAATATTAGTAATATATTAATTATATTATTATTTTAAAATTTTAAATTAATCAGTTTACTAATTACGAATTAAATTAATTAAATTGCTTTAATTAATTGTTATTAATAATCTATTAATTTATGATATTAATAATAATGGAAAATTAAATTGAGATTAATAATAACAATAGATTCTTGACATTACATTTAGAATGATCAAGTAAAATCGATTTGGGCTATTATAATATGAGAATTTGGACTCGAGCCTCGAGTGTGAACTACAGTCATGATATGCGAAATAAGAAAAAAAATTGGACCTTATTTAATAACTGAAATAAAATTCGAAAATAAATTGTTGGACATTTAAAATCATTCACGCGCTTTCTATAAATTATAAAATAAATGCATGCTCGAAAATCGGGCGTTACATTTATAAATTCTCAATTGATCATTTAATTATGGCTAATTACTCCATAATTATCTTTTATGTTTTTCATTTTAGATTTCAATTAATCATTTTAAGTATTTCATGATTACAACTTTTTTAATGTTTGATTTTCAATTAGTCATTGTATTAGGGTTAACTATCCCACAATAAGGTAATTTTATAGATAAATAAGTTTTAGGTTGCAATGAATCATTTCTACCAGAATTTGATAATTTATTGATCATTTTTTCTAACTCCGAAGCATATTTATTCTAGTATTTGTTTTCTAAACTCGCTTCTTCTTTTTCTTTCAAATTTCTCTAACTATATATCCACGTCTCAATTGAAAAGAAATTAATAGAACAATATAAACAAGAAAATCACACCATTTTAAAATTTTAATGAACGACTGCAGTGCCAAATTGCCACTATAAGTCTACAACGGCACTGCTTGCATTGTCTCTATCTCTCTTCTTGGGACAGGTGGCGCGGAGTCCACAGTCATTTTGTGGTGCATTTATTGAGAACTACGCTTGCGCCTTTTTTTTGTCTAGTGTTTCTTCTAACATTTAAGTTTTTTATTCCCACTCCTTTCTCTCTCTAGGTTTATTCCTTCATTATTAACTCCCTCTCTCTATCTCTTTCTACATTAACTCTATCTTCTCCCTTTTTTTTCTCAGTGGTTCTTCCTCATCTTTCTTCTCCGTCCTTTCATTTCGTTATTTGTATTTTTTCTTCTTTAATCCCTCTACTAGTTTTCCTCCATTATTTTTTGAGCCTGTTTGTTTCGTTTCTTTAAACATGGTTGTGGAACATCTTTCCTACAGAAACCAAGGTATTCTCTACCCCCTAAGAAAGCAATTTGATCAAACATGCTCTGCTCGTGCATGCACAACAGCCATATGTGCTCGATATAAACTTGAGGCGCGTAAACAAAATATTCGTTACTTAGACTAGCTATCGACTCGACAGTGTATTGATCTCTTCGGGGGACCTATTCAATTGGGGAACCTTCTGAACAAATTAAAGAAAAGAGGTAGTGGGCTTATGCTTGAAAAATTTTATCTCTATGTGGAAGAAGAAGTTCCTGCGCAGCATATCAATGCCATTGTTGTAATACCCGAATAATTATTGTGTATTTCATCTGTATTTGAAACTTGTAGCATTTGATTATGTGGTATCTATAATCAAAGTGTGATTTTCCCGTATTCATATTCTTACATTCATGATCATATTATGAAGAGTTTCCAAATTCATGCATTCATCTGCACGTCACAACTTATGCTAACAGTTGAACATAACGTACGTAAAGAGCTGCAAATAACATACGCTATAGACGAAGCATAGCGTACGTAACAGGCAGTCAAAGGAAGATAGGGTGTGGTCGGCGTGTGGGTCCAGATGGCGATATTGTCGGATTCCCCGCGTGTATCTGAACAACTTTTGTTAAAGTAGGTCAACGAGCATAATGTACGTTTTTAGAGGGCGGATAACATATGCTATGATGATGAGATTACGTACATAAAGGTATGTTAATGTACGTTATAGAGGATGGAAAATGAGACAGTGAACTACGTCAGATGATAGCATACGTAAAGGATTCGTGGTTAACGTATGTTAGAAGGCTAACGTACGAAATGCTTCATGGATAACGTCCGTAATGTATAAAACTCTATTTATAGACATCAACCTCCTTTCATTTCACCTCCACCCTTATCCGATTTTCTGCAAATTTGAGAGTTCCCCACCTCTATAAATCCCTTATATCAGCCTCCCAACTTGGTTTAGAAGATCATAGAGCTTTGTGGATTGGTGTTCAAGCTTCCGGTGTTGAGTTTCACCAAGTGCTTCGTTGTTCTCCTCTATATTAAGGTATGTTTATCCTTCACCAATTGGAATTCATGTTCTTACTGATGTTATGAGCCTATAACTGAGATTACCAAGTTTGTTATTATCATGATGAATCGAACACCATTTTTTAGAAAGATTGGTTTTGGTTATACTTCGGTTTTCTTTCATTATTAAGAGAATAAATCGAGCCTTGTTTGGATTGAACCCTAGGATGTAGTTTTCTGAGATTGTTACTAATTTGAACATGATTTCGAATAAGTTTTCTGAGATTATTAGGGGTTTTCACCGAGATTAGTTCATGTTGTAAGAGGTGCTTGAATTGATAACCTTCTTCATATTCATGGTTAGAATGGATCGATTATATTGGTGATAATATAATGGAACAAGGAGCACGCGGTTGTATGATCTCCCTTCAGAGCATGTTTTGGTATTCTTATATCTTGAATCATACCTTTGATATGAATTGTAAGATTAGTATAACCATATATTGGAAGTTGAAAATCGAGATTGAAGTTTGGATTGTGATGACATGCATATCCTTGAAATTCGTATGCGCCGACATTTCATCTCCGTTATGGTCATTTGATTCGTATGAAGTATGTCATTAGTTCGACTTAGCGTTCGTCGAGTAGATGAACCGTGAAACGGCTATACGTGAAATGTTAACTCGGATATAACTTAAGACGTTAGGTGTTCGTACGATATCTATGTGACGTAAGTTGAACTCTTTGTTATTTCTTTTGAAATAAGGTCCGAGCTGTGTAAAGTGATTGATCGAAGGGGCGACCTTTGGGCGTATAGACAGTCGTTGAAGTATTTATTTCTTACCATCTTTCAAAGGCAAGTACTTTAATTATATTTTATGTATTGATGTTATACATGTTGTCGTGCATATGTGTCGTTGTTGTAGGTCCACCTCGTGTTGGTCCGACGGGATCATCTTGGGATCTATGCTAGCGTGCGCTGGATCATTTAACAGGTCTTTCCACCTAGTATTGGTCCGATGGGATCATCTTGGGATCTATACAGTGAACGCTGGATCATCGGAATTACCATGTATATGTTGTATCATGTTGCGGTTATCATGTTGTGTATGGTATTGTGAGTCTTCTCGTACTAGAGACTTGTTGTTATTGTTGTCGTTGATGATGTTGTCATTATTCTTCGTGAGATGTTGAATAATATATTGTTATATAATTATCGTACTTGTACTAGCATCGTTGTGCTAACCCCTTCAGGGGTGGACATTTGTTTTATATTCAGGATACAAGAGGACGGGGAAAAAACCACTAGAGCTGCATGATGACGAGGGTGCAGAGTGATGTTACGGCCGGGATGGTGTGTCAGTTGTGTTTTGTTTTAATAAAGTACTCGAGTACACTGTTGTTTTGTCAGTCTTTTGAGGTTTGTATTCGGATGTTGGCTGCTTTGTACTTTTAGGACTTGTGATGGAACAATAAATTTTACGGTTGGTATTTAATAATGTTGCTTTTTAATTCTTAGCCTAGTAAATACTTATATCAAGGATTTACGGTGCTGTAATAATTCTGAATATCTCGGGGTGTTGCAGAATATGGTATCAGAGCTAAGATTATGGATATCTTGACTGTTGGGTTAAAATAAGGTTTATATTTGTCTTTTAAGGTTAACCGGCCATGTATAACATCACTGTACTACCTACGTCTTCATGTGAGCGATGGTTGTAAGTTTCCTAAACTCTATCTTGTCCTTTACATGTTGTCCTTTTTGATAATTGAGCGTTAGAACGATATTGTTTCCTGTATATTGAGTATGTATGCTTACAATATTTTGAGAGGAGGACGTGGACGTGGTCGCGGTCGTGGACGCAGACGTAGAAATGCCGAGAGGGAAGCTTCACCCTCTGTTCATGATTCGCTGTCAGATAAGGCTAGCTACAGTTCTGGCGAACAACAAGAGTCCGTCAACAATGAATGAGAGAAAACCGTTGAAACAAATGCCGAACATGCTCTTCCCGACATCCTTCATCAAGTGGTCAACCAAATGACCTAATTTTCTCAAGTTGTGGATAGAATGCAAGTGGCGGTAGGATTGCAGCCGGGAGAGAGACAGCAAGGTGTCCCAGACTTGGGAAATCGAGGAGATAGATGGCTACAAGAGGTGGCGAAGATGCACCCACCGAAGTTCGATGGTTTTTCTGAGAGGCCGACATGGGATCACTGGCTGAGAGAGTTGGAGAAAGTATTTGCAAGGATTAACTGCCCGGACGACCGGAGAGCCCCATTGCCCAGTATTTCCTGATGGGAGAAACGTCTGAATGGTGGGAAGTTATCCTACCTATCGATCATGATGCTGATTGGGGAGAGTTCAAACATATGATGGAAGCTCAGTACTACCCTCGTCCGATGAGAGAAGCGAAGATTCGAGAGTTATTCTCTGCGCAGCCTACGAATGTGCCGGTGGCTCACGCGATTAAGACATTTAATCAGCAGCTGGCGTTTGTTCGACACCTGGTCAGAACCGACGCATAAATGAGGATTCAATTTGATATGAGAATAAAGACGGCAATACAGAGGTACATATCAGTTTTTGAATGCACCACTCTCTGCCAGTATCAGGACAAAGCTTTGGCGTATGAAATGAAAGAAGCAACTATGGAAGTTTTCTGAATCCAAGAAGCAAAAGGTCTCTGGTGGTTTTATAGAACACAAGAGTAGTAGGCCCCGCAAAGCCCAGTCATCATTTCATTCATTCAAGAGGCCTCCGCATCCATCCAAGGGGGAAAGAACTCCAGATCAGTATCAGCAATGGCAGATACAACCAGGAAATGTTTTAACTATGGACGGATAGGACACTATCGAGGTTACTGCTCACTTCCCTCCATGACGTGTTATGAATGTGGATGGGAAGGACATCGTGGTGTTCTGTGAAGAGGCTGCA
The DNA here is from genome assembly GCA_033398695.1 of Orobanche coerulescens. NCBI lineage: Eukaryota > Viridiplantae > Streptophyta > Magnoliopsida > Lamiales > Orobanchaceae > Orobanche > Orobanche coerulescens. The sequence continues at coordinate 28,483,548 of CM065808.1, read as the reverse complement.
AAATCTTTTGTAGCTCGTACTTCACAACCAGTTCAGAGAGAGGCGAGTGTCCCTTAGATGCAACAGAGTGTTCAACCACCTCAGAATTTCGGCTGACGTAGAGGCAGAGGACAGTACGACCGAAAGGAAGCATCGAGTGCTGGGTACGCTCCTCTACGCCTTTGTGAGCTGAGAAGGGCAGACGATCAGAATGCAGTTATCACATCAGGTACCGTTCATATCCTTTCGCAACCAGTTAGTGTTTTGTCCGATACAGGAGCTACACATTCGCTTATATCATTATATTGTGTTAATCGTTTGAACATTTCTTGTTTTCATGAATGTGAGCCTTATATTGTGGGTTTACCGAGTGGGGATAGAATTGTGGAGAATTTAGAAACTAGAGATTTTCCTGTAACAATTGGAGGCAAAGAGTGGCCCTCAAATATGATTATAGTAGAGATACAAGGAGACGATCTGATTCTTGGAGACGATTGGCTTAGCCGTTATGGATCTATTATGAACTACCGAAGGAGGAATATCTTGATGATAGCTGAATATGGATCTGAATTACTATTCGAAGGATGGAGACCAGGAAGCTCAGGGAAAGTGATCAAAGCTATGAAAGCCATCAAACTACTAAAGCAGGGCCATACCGGGTACTGGTGTTATGTGATGAAAAAAGAAGAAGGAAGAGTATGGCTTTCGTCTATTCCGGTTGTGAACGAATTTCCATATGTATTTCCTGACGAATTATATGGACTACCTCCGCAACGAGATGTAGAGTTTACCATCAAGCTAGAGCCGGGAGCTACACCGATTTCTAAGGCGCCGTATCGAATGACACCGACCGAGATGTATGAACTGAAAAAGCAACTGGAAGAATTGCTGGACAAAGGTTATATTCAGTCAAGTGTCGCCCTGGGGTGCACCAGTTCTTTTTGTTCAGAAGAAAGATGGATCGCTTCAATTATGCATTGACTACCGAGAGCTAAACATGATGACGATCAAGAATAAGTACCCGTTGCCATGGACTGATGATTTATTCGACCAGTTACAGGGATCGACAGTATTTTCGAAGACCGATTTGAGAACAGGATACCATCAATTGAGGATTAAAGAATCAGATGTCCTGAAGTCAGCATTCAGAACTCGTTACGGGCACTATGAGTTTGTAGTGATGCCGTTTGGTCTCACTAATGCGACTGCTGTGTTTATGAAGTTAATGAATCAAACATTCATAGAGTACTTAGACAAATTCGTAGTTGTGTTTATCGATGATATCTTGGTCTACTCTAAGAGTCCGGAAGAGCATGATCAGCACTTACGAATCGTTTTGAACCTCTTGAGGAACGAGTAGCTATATGCCAAACTTTCTAAATGTGAATTCTGGCTAAAGGAAGTAATGTTCCTTGGTCACATGGTGTCAGCGGAAGGGGTCTGAGTAGATCCCCAGAAACTCGAGGCAATTTTGGAATGGAAGTCTCCTAAGAACGTGAAGGAAGTCAGAAGTTTCTTAGGACTTGATGAATATTATCGACGGTTCGTGGAAGGGTTTTCCAAAATTACCCGTCCACTTACTCGATTATTTTAGAAAACCCAAAAGTTTGAATGGAACGAGATATGTCAGGCCAGTTTTGATGAATTGAAGAAGAGATTGACGACGGATTAAATTCTAACACTACCACAAGGAACTGAAGGATTCATAGTTTACAGTGACGCTTCAAATCAAGGTCTCGGTTGTGTACTGATGCAGAATGAAAAGGTAATCGCCTACGCTTCACGGCAGCTGAAGCCATATGAAGTTAATTATCCAACTCATGATTTGGAACCGGCAGCTGTTGTTTTTGCCCTGAAGATATGGAGACATTATTTGTACGGGACTCACTGTCAGATCTTCACCGATCATAAGAGTCTTAAGTACATCTTCAGTAAAAAAGAGTTGAACATGCGGCAGAGGAGATGGCTGGAATTGATTAAGGACTATGGTTTGGAAATCCTTTATCACCCAGGTAAAGCAAACGTAGTGGCTGATGCACTGAGTTGCAAACCCGTTTCTATTATAATGCTGGAAACGCTCACACCCCAGTCCAGCATTCAACGAGAGTTGATTCGTGAAGGAATTGAAGTATAGTTACAAGGCGTCCAAGGAAAATTATGTGTGATGGAATTAACCTCATCATTGATCGAAGAAATCAAACCTAAGCAATCCGATGATCCTCTGATGATTCGGTTACGTGAAGAAGTGAGCAAGGGAAAGGCCCCAAGATTTGTAATTCATGAAGATGGAGTTTTGAGATTTCAAAGTCGACTTTGTGTTCCCGATATTGATGTTTTGAAGCAGACAATCATGAAGGAAGCTCACAGTACACCCTATTCTATTCACCCAGGCACCAGTAAGATGTATAAGGATGTGAAGCAGAATTTTTGGTGGGGAAACATGAAGAAAGATATGACAGAATATGTCTCAAAGTGTTTAACTTGTCAGCAGGTTAAGATCGAACATCAGCGACCCGCCGGAATGTTGAAGCTACTTCCGATTCCTGAATGGAAGTGGGAAGATATATCGATGGACTTTATCACCAATATGCCGAAGACCAGAACAGGGATGAATGTGGTTTTGGTGATAGTTGATCGTCTAACTAAGTCGGCTCATTTTTTGGGCATTAAGGATACTTGGGGACCAGAGAAGTTGGCATGAGTGTTTATTGCAGAGATAGTCCGATTGCATGGTACGCCGAAAACCATTATTTCATATCGGGATGGTCGCTTCGTGTCACATTTTTGGAAAGCAATTCATAGAACCTTGGGAACCAAGCTGAACTTTAGCACAGCTTATCATCCTCAAACCGATGGACAGTCTGAGAGATCTATCCAAATAGTAGAAGACATGTTGAGAGCATGTGCCTTAGAGTGGTCGACAGATTGGGAAATTCATATGTCGTTGATTGAATTCACCCACAACAATAGTTGGCATGCTTCTATTAAGATTGCACCCTTTGAAGCATTGTACGAAAGAAGATGCAGATCATCCCTATGTTGGGATGATTCGTCTGACTTAATTGAGACAGAACCAGAGTTGATAGTACAGACTCAATAGAAGGTAGCTCTAATTCGCGAAAGGCTGTTGACTACCTAGAGTAGACAGAAGTCTTATGCCGACGTGCGCCATCGCCCGTTAGAATTTGTAATTGGGGATCATGTACTTCTGAAAGTTTCTCCTACCAGAGGACATTTTCATTTTTGGAGGAAAGGAAAGCTGAGTCCGAGATATATCGGACCATTCGAGATTCTTGAAAGAGTTAGGGAGTTGGCGTACAGGTTGTCCTTGCCGCCATCGCTGAGTCATGTTCATAATGTGTTTCACGTATCTCAGTTATGGAAATATATACCGGATCCGAGTCATGTCATCGATTTTGGCGAGATCTAAGTAGCTAATGATGGCACATTCGAGGAGAAGCCAATTAAGATACTTGATAGTCGAGTCAAGCAATTAAGGAATAAATCCATCTTCTTGGTTAAAGTTCAATGGTCACGACATGGAGTTGAAGAAGAAACTTGGGAGACTGAATATAGTATGAAGTCGAGATACCCAGAATTATTTTCATCCTAAGTTTTGGGACGAAACTTCTTTTTAGAGGGAAATTATGTAATACCGGGATAATTATTGTGTATTTCATTTGTATTTGAAACTTATAGCATTTGATTATGTGGTATTAATAATCAAAGTGTGATTTTCCCGTATTTGTATTCCTACATTAATGATCATATTATGAAGAGTTTCCAAATTCATGCATGCATCTACACGTCATAACGTACGCTAACAGTTGAACATAACGCACGTAAAGAGCTGCAAATAACGTATGCTATAGACGAAGCATAGCGTACGTAACAGGCAGTCAAAGGCAGATAGGGTGTGGTCGGCGCGCGGGGCCAGATAGGGATATTGTCGGATTCCCCATGTGCATCTGGACAACTTTTGTTAAAGCAGGTCAACGAGTTATAAAGGGCAGATAACGTATGCTATGATGATGAGATTACGTATGTAAATGTATGTTAACGTACGTTATGGAGGATGGAAAATGAGACAGTGAACTACGTCAGATGATAGCGTACGTAAATGATTTGTGGTTAGCGTACGTTATAAGGCTAACGTACGTAATGCTTCATGGATAACGTACGTAATGTATAAAACTCTATTTATTGTAATATACTGGATTCCGGTAGAAATTGGATAACATGGTGTCTATACAGTCTGGATAAAATAACTTGAGAACTGAGACAGCTGTATTTGTATGATTGACGTAATTGGTCGACAATTATATTTGAGGATATCGTGTATCAGGTTGTTTTGATTATGATATCTGATTTATCATATGAGAATATTTTTGGGACGAGTATGCGTATATGGTATGATGAGATGACAGGGAAGAGCTGATGTAAATGGCTAAGTATAGAAGCCATAACGTACGTTAAGCAGAGAAGCTTACGTATGTTAAGATGTAAGTATAATGTATGTTACGTAGCATGTGTTATGTACGTTATGAGAGGAATCGGACATGATCCAGGATTTGATCGACGAGTGGGGCCTGGTATCGGCAACTTTCCGCGCGAATGTGGACAAGAGAGTCAACGAAGGAGTTAACGTATGCTATGTTGTTGGTATTACGTGCATTAACAGTATAAGATGTTTACGTACATTATGCAAGTTGTGCTACGTACGTAATGGTATCAGTTGATAAGAGCCGTAGCTTCTGGATTGAGGATAACGTATGTTATTGTTATGTTATTACGTACGCTAATGGTGTGTTGCGTACGTAAGTAGTTGGACATTACGTACGTAACTGAGTTAATATTACAAGTCAACACATGTATTACGTACGCAATGGAATGGTCCTTACGTACGTAGTCATGGAATGAAAATGAGGCAGTGACCTCTGGACCAGTATTACGTATGCTATCAAGGATGGGTAATGTACATAAGTGTTGTTACGTATGTTAGGTATTCTGTGTAACGTACGTAACGATTGGAAGTCTATATATATGATAGATGTCCGTCACTTCGATATTTTCAAATCTTCACTTCATTTTTTTCGTCCTTCAACCCTCCAAGATAGATTTTGGCTCTTCTAAATCGATTATGAGCATGAGGACAAGGATTTGGATCTTGAGATATGGAGTTATTGTTGATTCTTATGGTGTTCGATTGTGTTGTTCATCTTCAAAAGGTATGTTGGTTTACACCTCCCTTTGCCTTTGAATTCTTGATGTTGTTGTTGGTGTTTCCTTCGTATGATGATAGATTACGGAAGTATTGTTAATATTATTGGGGTTCCATGGAGTTCTTGTTGAGAAAATGATGAAATGTTGATATATGTTGGACTATGAGTTAAGATGGTGGTTTAGATGCTAAAACACATATTGGATTATGTTGTTTTGATAAATATGAACAAAGTAATGTTAATTGAACGTGGTTATGGGTTAACTCATATTCTTGAATGAGTTCTTGGTGTATATGACATGATTAAGATGATTATATGTTGAAGTGTTAGAGGAAATAAAGATTTGGACATTTTTTGAGAAGTCTCGTGTATAAGGTTCGACTTTGAAAAATTACCATGGATTCTTGAAAACTTCAGAAACTCTGAAACATAACAGTATGATAGAGCATCGAGTTACATTTCTAATGGTTCAAACGGTGGGTTAATCGGAGTCCGGATGATTGAGTTCTGCCCAAAATGGTAAAAACTATACTGCCTGTATTCAGAGCACATGTTACGTACGTTATGATTGGGTTACGTACGTTAACATGCCTGGAAGTATAAATATGTTCAAAAAATCGGGAATTTCACTTCCCAACCCTTGCTACACGATCCCCTTTCACCCCAAGACACCCCGACTCGATTTTTTAACCCCTAAATCTCAGATTTTGAGTTGGTTTATCAAGTGTTTACATCTAGAAAAGTTTGGAACAAGGATTCTAACATCATTCTTGATTCTTTTGCCGGATTGAGGTAATTGGTTTGAAATTCCACATTTTTGAATGCTTGAATATGTCTTGGTATATTGGGGTTGTTTAGTTTGTATCGATGGCTAGAATCATATAACGATGAAGGATATATATGGTTGTGATGGCGCTCTTCGTGTTCTTGATGTAGTTGGTGTTTATTAATTGATGATTCGAATATACCTTTGAATTATGCCTTCAAGATGTTTGATTAAGGATTTGTGAGAGATATTGATTGGAATATTTTGGTTAAGTTTGTATATTCGGTTTATTGAATCGATATATGGATTTTGCGAAATTATGGGAAAATTGGAAAGAAGTGTATGTTGAATAAATCATGGGATTATTCTTGTTAATTGGTCATAGTAATTCGGATGTTGTTGTTTGAATTCGGTATTGATATATTCGAGGACATTGATTTCATGTTTATTGATATTTGGATAGATTGAGATTGTTTAGGTCGTGATTGAAGAACTACCAAGTTGGAGTACTTGTGTACCCGAATTGACTTGTTGGCATATCGATATTTGAGGCAAGTTATACTTGTTCAGTTCATAATATCTAATGAATGGTTTTGATTTCATTTCAATTATAATTCATATAGCAATGATATTATAAATTCAAATTGTCGGGATGATGGTTTGTATATTGTGCTTTGGTTTAGATTAAATCATAATGTATATGGTTATAATGTGTTTAGTGAAGACGGAGATGTGAGTTATCTTTGGTCTGTGATATGGAATGTCGGATATCGAGGATAGTTTTTCGTGTCGACATTGATGTCGGGATGGTGGTTTATTGATATTAATGGACTGTACCTCATTCGAGATTATTCGAATAACTATGTATATGTTCAGGGACCTTTATTCGTGGAAAGGATATTTTCATCGACTTTGAGGTAATTTAAGTATTGTTCAGTTATGAGGATAATTATTCTGTTGAGTTGTTGCATATGTTGTATGTTAAGGTTTCTTATAATGACATTCGTATTGACTGTTGGTCAAGGGATCTTGATCCTAGGGCCATTGTTTGGTATCGATGGTTGTGTTGATCGATCGCTGAGGGATGATGATTCCAGGACTGTTGTGTTGATATTGTTGATCATGTTGATCATTCTTTGGGGATTGTGATCCCATACTGGTTGTTTTGGATAATGCCGGTCGTGTCGATCTTTCATTATCCGTGTGTCATTGTTCACTTCGGTGAGTCTTTTGATCCTTATTGGATATGTGATTCTTTGAGTTTCATTTTCATGTTGCATCATGACATATCCGGAGTCATATCTGCGTGCCGATTGGTTATGTGTAGGATTTTCAGGGCAGACACGTATAGTCATGTGATGGGTTCATGACCTCACGTTAAGCTGTGCACATGAGACGTACTTCGTGAGACTGATTAGGTACAAGACCACACGTGTATTTGATCGATAACCAGGGTGGCTTGTGCACGGAGACATTTCTGGATCGGGCGTACTGTGCCCATCTTGAGCCATATTGTTTGGTCATTCATACTCCATGTGTGATTGGGTATGTTCGACAGTTTGCGGCTGGTTGTTTATACGCCCGAGTGGTATGTTCGACAGTCGGGGTTATTCCTTTGATATCCATTATATTTTATCTTGTTTGGAGTTTACCATGTTGATAGTATTCTCGGTCCTTGTTGATCCTTTATTGATCGTGTTGGAGTTTATCATGTTGATGGTATTCTCGGTCGTTGTTGATCCTTTGTTGGTAGTGATTGGAGTTTATCATGTTGATGATATTCTCGGTTATTGTTGATCCTTGTTGATCGTATTGGAGTTATCATGTTGATGATATTCTCGGTTGTGTTTTGACCTTTGGTTGGTCGTATTGGAGTTATCATGTTGATGATATTCTCGGTTGTGTTTGACCTTTGGTTGCTCGTATTGGTGTTTATCATATCGATGATATTCTCGGTTGATGTATTGGTTGATCTGGTTATTGATCGTGTGAGCGTTTATGTAACACCCCGAGATATTCAGAATAATTACAGCGCCGTAAACCCTTTTAGTAAGGATTTACAAGGCTAATTTAAAAGAAATGTAAATATAATACATCAATACTGTGGAAATTCAAGTTTACAAAACCATTCAACTGGTTCAACGAGTAATTAATACAACCATATCGAAATGATATTAATAAGACATGCGTACTCGAGTACTGAAATCAAACCAAGAAAACAAATCACCAACAACAAACAAACATCACTGAACCCCTTCGTAAATCACGTCTGCATCGTTGTTTCTGCTCCTCGACTACCTGAACATCAAAACAAATGTCCACCCCCGAAGGGGTTAGCAAAACGATGCTAGTACAAGTATCATTTAAAGAAATCAAATATGCACCAACAATACATAACAAGATACACCACACGGACTTCCGCTACCGGAATCCGATAATGCGAATCCACAAGATTCCATTAACACAACATGGGTATTCCAATGATCCAGCGCCCTCAGCATAGATCCCAAGATGATCCCGTCGGACCAAAACGAGGTGGAAATAACCCGTCCAATGATCCAGCGCCCTTAGCCTAGATCCCAAGATGATCCCGTCGGACCAACACGAGGTGGACATCCGATCCAGCGCCCTCAGCATAGATCGCACAACAAACACAACATAACTCATGCATACATATATGCCAAATGGCCATGTCCATCAACATGAACATACAACACTAGGTAACAAATATCATGACAATTCAACGAAATAAATCTCATGTTCAACAACATGAATAATCACACGCATGCTCAAAATACCAATATTAACATATTACGATACTTGCCTCGAAGATGGCAAGAACGAAACACTTCAATGATCTCAACACACTCGAAGGCCGCCTCCTTCGATCAACGTAGCAAGCTCGAACCTTAACAAAAGAAATGATATACAAATCATCTCAAGTCGAACGATTTCCTAGCAATTCGGTCTACGGCCAAAAGTTCAAAATATACAATCTGCCTGAACCACTTAGCGTACGCTACGTACTCTACGTAACGTGCGCTAAGCCTGCCTGTTAGCATACGCTATCGTCTAAGCCTAGCGTACGCTAGCCATGGACTGACAGTTCTCTCTGATCAGCCGACTGACTCGGCTGATATCATAACGTACGTTACGTACTAAACGTAGCGTGCGTTAACTTATCCCTGATAGCGCACATTAACTTATGTATGTTAGCGTGCGCTAACCGTGCATGGCAGATTACTACTGGCAGAAAACTAGCTCTAATGGTGATGAACTCATGAATTCTATGGTGATAATACATGTCATCCCCGTGCATATCATGCTCATAAGGTTTGTGAAAGTTCTATACGGATTAAACGACTACGAGATATAAGGTTACGTATAATCATCACAACATCATGATTCATCTTTGATCTTCAAGAAATATCCTAAGTTCAATCCATTATATGTCCCAAAACGTATGATTCTTAACGTAAAACATACGAACTAGGTAATCTTCATATACTGGTCATGATCGGTTTTGAAGATACATAAAATGCTTAGGAGTCCAAATACTAAAAAGGTTCAAAGGATTATACGAAGAATAAGTGCCGAAACGTCAAAAGTATCCTTCTAACACGTGATGTTCGATTATAAACGCATCTAACTGACTAGATAAACATGATCAAACGTCCTTTAGAACACTACTAATATTGGTGGAGAATCACCTACCTCAAAGTAGTGAAGAACATGGAGGAAATCGAAGCAATCCAACGTCGAAGGCTTGAACACCAATCCTCAATGATCTAAAATCTTCAACACGAGCTAGGATGCTGATATGAAGTGTTTAGGATGTAGAGAATAATACTCTAAGTATAAGGATTTGGAAGTGGGAAAAGAAAGGACTGAAAATACGAAAAGGATGCTGTCCTATTTATAGGAAATGGTTATTAGCGCGCGCTAGTCCCTGCTCGTAGTGTGCGCTAACGGCTTACTGACTTCACTGAACTCAGCACTTAGCGTGCGCTATTCTCATGTCAGTAGCGTGCGCTAAGGCGTTGACTTGGCTTTTCCCGGAAGCCGTCCAGGTTCATCTCGACACAATCCGACTAAAATCCCCGTGCATGATCTCACCTACCACACGTCTCAATCAAATTGACCACGTATAGCGTGCGCTAATGTTCCTTCATAGCGTGCGCTATGGATCCATGTTAGCGTACACTACATATAGACGATAGCGTGCGCTACATGCGCAGAATCCCAAACTTAAATCACATTCAATAAATCATACGCTCAACAACACCGGACTATGCGATACGGAAAATAATACTCAGATTAACGTGCAACAATTACAATATCACAAGTTCCAAATACATATCAGAAATCTCGGGTATTACATCCTTCCTCCCTAAAAAGAAGTTTCGCCCCGAAACTTAAGATGAAAACAACTCTGGATATCTAGCCTTCATACTGTCCTAAGTTTCCCAAGTGGCCTCTTCGACTCCGTGTCGTGACCATTGTACTTTAACCAAGTGTATTGGTTTATTCCTCAATTGTTTAATCCGACTCTCAAGTATCTTGATTGGTCTCTCTTCGAAGGTGCCATCATTAGCTATCTCGATCTCGTCGAAATCAATGACGTGACTGGGGTCCGGTACATACTTCCATAATTGGGATACGTGAAACACATTGTGAACGTGACTCAGCGATGGTGGTAAGGCCAACCTGTATGCTAAATCTCCAACCCTCTCGAGGATCTCGAATGGTCCGATAAATCTTGGACTAAGCTTGCCTCTCCTCCCAAAACGGAAAATCCCTCGTGTAGGAGACACCTTCAATAGTACATGGTCCCCAGCATCGAACTCTAGAGGGCGACGACGTACGTCTGCATAAGACTTCTGTCGACTCTGGGCAGTCAACAGTCTTTCTCGAATCAAAGTTATCTTCTCTTGAGTCTAAATTATCAATTCCGGTTCCGTCCCGATCAAATCCGAAGAATCATCCCAACACAGGGGTGATCGGCATCTTCTTCCGTACAAAGCTTCAAATGGTGCCATCTTAATAGAAGCATGCCAACTATTATTGTAGGTGAATTCAATCAATGGCAAATGAACTTTCCAATCAGTTGACCAATCAAAAGCACAGGCTCTAAGCATGTCTTCTACTGTTTGTATAGTCCTTTCGGACTGACCTTCCGTTTGGGGATGATAAGCCGTGCTAAAGTTGAGCTCAGTCCCCAAAGCCCTGTGAACTGCTTTCTAGAAGTGCGACACGAAGCGACCATCTCGATCCGAATTAATGGTCTTCGGCGTCCCATGCAATCTGACTATCTCCGCAATAAATACTCGCGCCAATCTCTTGGGTCCCCATGTATCTTTAATTCCTAGGAAATGAGCCGACTTGGTTAGTCGATCAACTATAACCCAAATCATGTTCATTCCCGTTCTAGTCCTTGGCATACTGGTGATGAAATCCATCGAGATGTCCTCCCACTTCCATTCAGGGATCGGAAGCGGCTTTAACATTACGGCAGGTCGCTGATGTTCAATCTTAACTTGCTGACAAGTCAAGCACCTCGAAACGTACTCTGCTACGTCCTTCTTCATATTCCCCCACCAGAAGTTTTGTTTTAAATCCTTATACATCTTACTGCTGCCCGGGTGAATAGAATAGGGCGCGCTGTGAGCTTCCTTCAGAATAGTCCGTCTCAAATCATCATCATCGGGAACGCAAAGTCGACTCTGAAATCTCAGAACTCAATCATCTTGTATCACGAATCCTGGGGCTTTTCCTTTCTTTACTTCATCACATAATCGAAGGGTCAGAGAATCGTCCAACTGCTTAGATTTGATCTCCTCGACTAGTGATGAAGTCAGTTCCATCACATATAGTTGCCCTTGGATTCCTGGTAGCCATACTTCAATCCCTTCGCGGATCAGTTCCCGTTGAATACTGGTTTGGGATGTAAGTGCTTCCAACACTCGAAGAGAAACAGGTTTATGGCTCAAACCATCGGCTACTACGTTTGCTTTCCCCGGATGATAGAGAATCTCCAAGTCGTAATCCTTGATCAATTCCAGCCACCTTCTCTGCCTCATGTTTAATTCTTTCTGACTGAAAATGTACTTGAGGCTCTTATGATCGGTAAAGATCTGACAATGAGTGCCGTACAAATAATGTCTCCAAATTTTCAATGCAAAGACTACAGCTGCTAGCTCCAGATCATGAGTCGGGTAATTAACCTCGTATGGTTTCAACTGCCGAGAAGCATAGGCAATCACCTTATCTCTTTGCATCAACACACATCCTGCACTCGATTTGAAGCGTTGCTGTACACCATGAATCCATCAGTTCCATCTGGTAATGCTAATATAGGTGCTGTCGTCAGTCTCTTCTTAAGTTCATCAAAACCAGCCTGTCATTTCTCATCCCACGTGAACTTTTGAGTTTTCTGTAATAATGAGTGAGCGGACGAGCAATTTTGGAAAATCCTCTACAAAGCGGCGATAATATCCGGCAAGTCCTAAGAAACTCCGGACTTCCTTCACGTTATTAGGAGCTTCCCATTCCAAGATTGCTTCGACTTTCTTGAGTCCACTCGAATTAGTCGGTGATATCACATGCCCAAGGAAAGTTACCTCCCTGAGCCAGAACTCGCATTTAGAAAGCTTTGAATACAGCTGTTCCTTCCTCAAGGTGCTCAAGACCACACGCAAATGTTCGGCATGCTCCACTGCGTCCTTCGAATATATCAAGATGTCATCAATGAAGACGACCACAAATTTATCCAAGTATTCCAAGAATACCCGATTCATCAATTGCATGAATACCACAGGAGCATTGGTAAGTCCAAACGGCATCACTACGAATTCATAATGCCCGTACCGGGACCTGAAATCAGACTTTGGTATATCCGATTCCTTAATCCTCAACTGATGGTATCCTGATCGCAAGTCAATCTTCGAGAATACCCTTGCCCCTTGCAGTTGATCAAACAAGTCGTCGATCCGAGGTATAGGATACTTATTCTTGATCGTCATCTTGTTGAGCTCCCTGTAATCAATACACAGTCGGAAGGATCCGTCTTTCTTCCGGACAAAGAGAACGGGCGCTCCCCAAGGAGAAACGCTAGGTTGAATATAGCCCTTCTATAACAATTCCTCCAGTTGATTCTTGAGTTCATACATCTCGGTTGGCGCCATGCGGTATGGTGCTCTGGAAATAGGAGCTGCTCCAGGCTCTAATTCGATAGTGAATTCCACTTCTCTCTGCGGAGGTAACCTGTAGTTCGTCAGAAATACATCCGAGAACTCATTCACAATCGAAATAGACGAGAGCTCTACTCCTTCCTCTTTCCTCATGGCATAACACCAAAGTCCATGACATCCTTGCTTGATAATTTCACGGCTTTCATTGCTTTGATTAATTTTCCCGAGCTTCCCGGTCTCCATCCTCTAATAAGTGTTCAGATCCGTCATCGCAATGATAGAAATGACTCTCTCGGTAATTCAGAATAGCTCCATAACGGTTGAGCCAATCGTCTCCGAGAATTAAATCGTCACCGTAGATGTCAACTACAATAAGATTCGATGGCCAATCTCTCCCTCCTATAGACACTGGAAAATCTCTAGCCTCTAGGGTTCCCATAATTTTCTCTCCACTCGGCAAACCCACAACATATGGTTCATAATCAAATAAGCACGAGATTTTTAAACAATTTACACAGTTCAATGATACGAAAGAATGTGTAGCTCCGGAATCGAATACAACACTAACTGGTTGCAAAAGGATATGAATCGTACCTGATGCAACAGCAGTGTTCTGATCGTCATTTTTCCTCATCTCGTACAGGCGCGGAGGAACGGACCCAGCACTGGATGTTGTTAGGCGTATTTTTATACGCTTATTTATCATTATTTTGTAGTATTATGGAGTGTGAAATCATCTAAATGAGCTTTTAATGCCTTAATTTTGTATGAATGACAGGAAATTGAAGTCCGGAAGCTTAAACGAGGCAAAACGGGCGAAAACGGCAAAACTGGACTATGAGCCGCGGCACAAGGAAATTGAGCCGCGGCAAAGGAAGACACCAGCCGAAGGGCAGAGTAGGCTGTACTCTGTGCCGCGGCACAGCCCATGTGAGCCGCGGCACAGAAGGATTTAATTACGCCCAGGTATTCGGATTTTGGCGATGTGCCGCGGCACAGGTTCAGTGAGCCGCGGCACACTTAGCGGGTTTGGTACGTCTGCGCGGATTTTGGGCCGTTTCGAAGCCAGTTTTCAACCAACTAATACGGACGCGATTTATGGAGATGCTGAGCTATAAATAGGGCTTAAGACCCTAATTTAATAATCTTTGGAATCATTAAATCTAAACCTAGGAGAGCTGAAGCTTGAGACAGAGAAGAGGAGGAAAGCAGAAGAATTCAAGGGCAGAAGGCGGAAGCTGAAGAACGGAGGAATCCGAGCTTCATCTGCGTTTGAATTTTATGCTTTCGTTTATTTATTCTGTATTGTCAGTTGTTAGCATGTCAGGCTAAAGCCCTAATCTAGGGTTTTGATGAAACCTTTATTTTGACGAATTGATTGAGATTATCCAATTTATTACCTTTTTATTGAGTTTTCCCAATTATGTTTAATGCTTGCAATTATCTGGCCAATAGTTGTATTGATTTAGTCATTCACTTCGAATCGGGAGAGGAGATTTGGTGAGGAACTATTGGTGAGGACCGTTTTATTCTGTGAGATAGGAATATACTCATAGGAACTACGTGGCCTTTAGGAGATTTCATGCTTTTTGCCTAGCGACGAGATAATTCACCTAGGGATAGAGTGCGTTAGTCGCCGTTAGATAAATCTATTGACCTCGGGAGAGGCGGTAGAATATATTAGCAATCTCCGCCTTCAATAAGTTGGGAAAATTATTTATTACGGATAATCAAGATTACATTCGGATAAATTAAGGTGGATTCAGAACTCTAGACTTATTTATCATTTGATTCCTCTTATTCAAGCTATCGTTTTCTGTTTAGTCTTTTATTAATTCTTTTAGTTATTACTCCAACAACTCAACTTCGATTGTTCAAATAAAATTGGAATACGAAAACATCGGTAGTTAGAGATTCAATCCTCGTGGGAACGATACTCTACTTATCACTTTATTACTTGTAAACGATGACGTGCACTTGCGTGTAGGAAATATCGCAACAAGTTTTTGGCGCCGTTGCCGGGGATTGAAATTTTTCTAATATCGAATTAAGTATTTCCAGTCTTAATTTGAACGTTTTATTTTTATTTTTTTTTGTGTATTTAATTTTGTTTATTCGTTTTTCCTTTCAGGACCTTTCGTGTAGTGCATGAGAAGACTCGGTAACGAAGGCCTACTACCTTTGGACACCGAGCTCGAGCGCACTCTAAGAAGGAATAAAAAGGAGAAAAGAGAGTTGCAGACGACGGTCAAGATGGCCGAGAATGTTGAAATCCAAGGAGGAGACAACCAAGTGCGGCAAGTTCAACCGGAACTCGCTCTTCGTGATTATGCCATGCCGCAAGTCAACGCAAATTTTTCGGGAATTCGGCGTCCCACCATCCAAGCTAATAATTTTGAAATCCAGCCCGCCATTATTCAGATGGTACAGGCGAGCCCGTTCTGTGGATTGCCGAAGGACGACCCGAATGCCCACATTGCTTCGTTTCTTGAGATATGCGACACATTTAAAACAAATGGTGTCACCGACGATGCCATCCGATTGAGGCTTTTCCCTTTTTCTTTGAGGGATAAAGCAAAATTCTGGTTGAATTCCTTACCGCCGGGGTCGATTACAACTTGGGAGAGGTTGGTGCAAGCCTTCCTTGCAAAATTTTTCCCACCAGCTAAGACGGCGCGGTTGAGAAACGAGATAACTACTTTTGCCCAGTTTGATATGGAATCGCTCCACGAGGCGTGGGAGCGATATAAAGAATTACTTCGAAGATGCCCTCATCATGGCATTCCTGATTGGCTTCAGCTGCATACGTTTTATGGTGGTTTGAGTGCTTCTACACGCACTCTTGTCGATGCGGCATCCGGTGGGACATTCATGGGAAAATCTATGGCCGAGGCTCACGTGCTTTTGGAGGATATGGCCGAAAACGCATACCAATGGCCAGCAGAAAGATTGACACCGAAGAGGGTAATGGAAGTTTCGAGCAATGATCCGATTTCCACCTTGTCAGCTCAAGTCGCCGCTTTGACACAACAGCTCCAGAACTTTTCGCACGCACCAGCCCCCGTTACCATTGAGACGTGTAATTGGTGTAACGGATCACACCCGAGTGCGGAATGTCAATTTGGAAATCCTTTCGAGCAAAATCAGATGGAGCAGGCTCAATTCGTAGGAAATGGGAATCGACCGAATAACCCGTACTCCAATACTTATAATCCGGGGTGGCGCAATCACCCCAACTTTTCATGGAGAAACGGACAGAACGCACACCAGCCCCCTTTCACTCAGAATCAACAGCAGCCCCCTTCCGCTCCTAAAGTGTCTCTCGAGGAAGCCCTTGCAAAATTGGCGGCAAATACGAGTCAATTTATGACTCGGACGGAAGCTACGTTACAAAATCATTCTGCTTCCATTCGGAATTTAGAGGTCCAGCTGGGCCAAATCGCTAATGTATTGACAGCTCGTCCGGAGGGAGCATTGCCGAGTACCACAGAGACAAATCCTCGAGAAAGTTTAAATGCAATTAGCTTGAGAAGCGGGAGAGATGTGCTAGATCAGCCCGAGCTGAGTAAAGAGAAGAAGAGGATTGAGGAAGAGATGGAATTAAAGCTAGAGGAGTCGAAGGAAGTTCAGCCGGATAACTCAAAGACATGTGTTACCCCCGTTCCGTTTCCGCAGAGACTACAGCAAAGAAGGGCGGACAAACAATTTTCTAAGTTCCTTGAGGTGTTCAAAAAGCTTCACATAAATATTCCGTCGCGAAGCATTGGAGCAGATGCCGAGTTATGTCAAGTTCATGAAAGAGATACTATCTAAGAAGAGAAAACTTGAAGAGTTTGAAACGGTTGCTTTGACAGAGGAGTGCAGTGCAATTCTTCAAAAGAAGCTCCCACCTAAGTTGAAAGATCCGGGAAGCTTCAACATACCGTGCACCATGGGGAATCTTTCGTTTGATAAGGCACTATGCGATCTTGGTGCAAGTATCAACCTCATGCCTCTATCGATTTTCCAAAAGCTGAATATTGGGGAAGCCAAGCCAACCACAGTCTCCTTACAATTGGCAGATCGATCGATTAAGTATCCGAGGGGAGTGATCGAGGATGTTTTAGTTAAAGTCGATAAGTTCATCTTTCCGGCTGATTTCATCGTATTAGACATGGAGGAAGATGAAAATATTCCGATCATCTTGGGACGACCATTTCTAGCTACGGGCCGCACCCTTATAGACGTGGAAAAGGGGGAGTTAACTCTGAGGGTCCAAGACGAGCAAGTCACTTTTCAAGTGTTCAAATCGCTCCCATGTCCCGGAAGTGCTGATAAAGAGTCTCAAATTGAAAGCGTGGATGTTGTTGAAAGAGAAAAGCACCGAAAACATCGTCGGTGGAAAAATTCAGATTTTGGGTTGAATGGCCCAAGTTTTAAGAAGGATGTTGAACGAGTGGCATTCCTCGAGCATGAGGAAAAATCTGCTGCAGTCGTGAGTTCGTTGGCAAAGGAGGAGAGTGAGCCGAAAGCCAAGAGAAAAATTAGTCATGGAGAAACCGGGTGTTTCGGGAAGTTTTTCAAGTCGAAACCTCTTCGCAAACACCATTTGATTACCGAACCGAGAATCGAACTGCAGATGACCGATGGTCATAATTTTAACCAAAATATAAACGGTTCGATAAACGGGGCGGAAGCAAAATGGAGTTTGCGAAAAGCAAACTAACGTTGTTCAATAGGTCCGGCTGACGACTATAAACTTAGCGCTTCTCGGGAGGCAACCCGAGCCCGTAGTTGTAGAATCTTGCATTTCTTTATTTTTCTTGTTTTTCGTGATTCTTAGTTTTCATCATTTTTGTGCTTCTATCTGCTTCGTCCTCTCGTTTTTAACGTCTTCTTTTCAAAATTCATGCGGGAAAGTCCTGAGGAAATGGAGTATGAGCGCGGCACGGCTATTGTGAGCGCGGCACACATCATTCGCCAGGAAGGCAAAACG
Organism: Orobanche coerulescens; assembly: GCA_033398695.1. Classification (NCBI taxonomy): domain Eukaryota; kingdom Viridiplantae; phylum Streptophyta; class Magnoliopsida; order Lamiales; family Orobanchaceae; genus Orobanche; species Orobanche coerulescens. The sequence goes on along the minus strand of CM065808.1, from coordinate 28,465,416 downwards.
ATCGTACTTTGTGCGCGGCACGGCATAAATGAGCGGCACACTTGAGCAATGAGCCGGGGCACACGGAATTTAAGCCGCGGCACACGATAAAACGAGACACGAGTAAAAGGATCGTACTTTGTGCCGCGGCACGATTATTGTGAGCCGCGGCACACTATGCGGAATTTGAAAGGCCGGGTAGCATATAACGAGCACTCGGCCGGCATTTCGAGTAAGTTTTCCTATTTCATTGCCTTCCCTCCCAGTAGCGAGCCGTAGGCGATTCTTCAATTTTTCTGCGATTTTTCTTGTAATCTTCAAAAAGGTACGCTTGAATCTTGAATTCTTATTTGCTTATGGTTGATATATGGAAGTGTCTATGCTTTAAATGATTGGAACATGTTTATTTTTCTTCATATAGTTTTGCGATTGTTAGAGAATAACAGGGGAGTTTCATCGATTTTTCTTGATTAAATTGGAACATAAATGAGTTGAATGTGTTAAGTTGTTGCTAATTGAATTGCATTTCTGTTTTTGGGGGTTGAATCGAGCTAGAACTATGTTTATTCTTCAAGTAAACATGCACCCTCAAGGTGTCTGATAAATTGCCCGAATGAAAATTTTCTTTGAAAGAGCAATTGTTTTGAAGTTTCGTGCAACGTATACGTTTTCAATCTACAGCAAGCCCAACCCGTACATCCAGTTGAGATGTTTAAGTCCAAATTCATCTTTCTCCCTCGTATGCGCTAGTGTCTTAATTTTGGAATTTCTGGTTTGATGTCTTTAGCCACGCATATATCATCGTTATTATTGTTGCGTAAATAAACCCTCGTGTGTACTTCTCAGGACTGATTATGGCGCGCACGAAGAAGTTGACCAAGCGTGCTAGGACCGAGTCATCCCCTACGCGAGGGGAGACCTCTCGGGGTCGGGCCGAGGCGGAGGGGCACCAATTTTCGGACCCCGAGATCCACAAGATTTTCAACGAAAAGATCCGTCCGCATCCACTTATTCCCGAGAGAGGTTTTACTCCAGCTCCTCAGGACGGGGAGTTGCTCATGATGATTGACGAGATGGGATGGGCTAGATTTACCGCACCTCCTGAGCCAGCAGTCATTTCGATCGTCCAGGAGTTTTATGCCAGCGCTCTGCTGAAGCACCGCCGCGCCGGGCATACGTTGCCATCTCAAGAGTCTCGGACTCAGGTCGCCGGCCGAGGGGTCACAGTAGATTTCTCCCATCGCTATTCGGAGGCTTTTTGGGTTTCGGCGGTGGACGAGACGGCTATGACCGCGTGATGACCGGCCTCACTAAGGAGGCCCCTGAGACGACGATTACGCCGGCACCGGGAGCAGCGAGCACAGAGCTCATCTACTTTTCACTTCAGGAGCTCGCGCCTCAGCCGGCTCGGGCGAGCCTGGCTTTACTTTATTTGTGCCCGCATTGATCCCACCTCCCAGATCCGTACAGTTTTTCTCTCCCGCGCCCGGATACTTTTTGCTATCACCTCCGGGTTGCGTTTTGACGTGGCCCCCATTCTGGTTCGATCTATCTTCCAGAGTATCCAGGGGGGGCCAAGACGGGGTTGAAGCACCCCTCCCTCATCTGTGCTTTATGCCGGCAGTCGGGGCTGACATGGTCAGTCGACGAGCCGATGCTTGCCCCACAGGCCCCGATCGACCACCGCATCATATCGCACTTTGAGCAGTGGGGCGGAGCGCCGGCACACGCTCGGGGGCGAGGATTTTTGCTCGAGGAGGCTCATGAGGGATCCCCCGAGCCGCTTTTGTTGACGCACGGAGAGGCCGGCCCGCAGCCTGACAGAGCGAGGTTGGAGGAGCTGTTGGATGGGTTGCGGGAGGATTTGAGGAGACAGAGAGAAGAGCATAGGGAGGAGCTGAGAGAGGAGTTGAGGAGAGAGAGAGACGAGATGAGGAGAGAGAGAGAGCTGGATGGCTGCCATGCGGGAGGAGCAGCGGGCGGCGCGGGAGAGTGTTGTTGCTGCCGCCAGAGCCGAGATGAGAGAGCAGGCCCGCCGGGCCAGCCGACGAGCGGAGAGGCGTCTTGCTGCGAGGGAGGCTTATCATCAGGAGCACCTCGCCGCATGGACGGCCCACATCATGCATCCCGACGGGCCATTTATCGCGCCCGCCCGGCCACCACACCACCCTCCTCACCGGACGATGCCGGCACCAGCTCCTGAGCAGACTGGAGGGGAGTACTTGACCTTTTACTTTTCTTGCATTTCATTTTTGTCCATTGAGGTCAATGTACGTCCTAAGTTTGGGGGGGGTCTACTTTCAGTCTACATTCATTGCTGTACTCTATTTTCGTGCTGTACATTATATTTTGTTGCACTTTTCTTTCTTTGCGAAATTTTTTTTTTTTAATAGCCTTGCTTGCCGTAGTTTTTCTTTATTCGTGAATCTTTGTGCTTCTATTATGTGTGATACTGATGTTACGACACTGTCTTTCTCTCTGGAGAAGCGGGCGAGTTTCAGTCGAGTTGTAGTCAGTTATTTCTGTTCTGCTTAGTATTCAATTAGGTCCGAAATTTTTCGTGATTGTAGAGGTCTTGGCAGACAAGAGACGATACATACTTGTTTTTAATCCCTATCAATACGTTTGGCTACATTTTCCGGATAGTGAGTCGTACTGTTTCTTTAGTCGTGTTGGCACTTAAATGGAGTTTAGAGTCGGTCAGTTTTTCCCCAAAAGTCGAGATAATGTGTTCTATGAAGGGAAGTCTAGTAACCGGGGGTATTCGCGTGACCCGTTGTTTACTCTCGCGTAAAACGGCGACCCCGATTAGACTAGTGATTTAGTGAGTTCACATGTGCCAATGATAGGAAGCCTAGTAACCGGGGGTACTCGCGTGACCATTGTTTACTCTCGCGTAAAACGGCAACCTTGATTCGGACATGCGGAAATTTTGTATTCGAGTTGTTTCTCCGTAAACGGAACTTAGTAACTAGAAGCATCCATGTGCCCCATGAGTGTCTTTTACGTCAAACGGTTTCCTAATACATGAGAATGGAAGTTCCACCCTAGGATTATCCCGATGAAACATCCCGAGATCCTAACCTAGTGGTCGACTCGAATCAAATTCTTGAGCATATTTATATAAGGGGATACTGTCCGAGGTTTATTTGTTATGAGACTCGTGAAAAATTGTGCCTCTAGGCGTGGAACGCGACGAACTAGCTTGTTTATGTTAGCCTTTCCTATTGACGGTTGATTTGACTCATGTTTTGTTGATCTTTGAGCTGAGTTTTCTTCATGAACAAATGACTAGGACTGAACTTGATCTCTTTGCGGAAACATTATTCTGAGTGCAGCTCGCTTTTATGACACTCGTATTATTTAGAGAGAATGGCAGGATAGTATTGATTAGGTTGAACACTGTGAGTTGCACGATGATTCACGACATTCTTTTATTAACTTTAATTCTTTTTGCTTGAGGACAAGCAAAGGCTTAAGTTTGGGGGTATTTGTTAGGCGTATTTTTATACGCTTATTTATCATTATTTTGTAGTATTATGGAGTGTGAAATCATCTAAATGAGCTTTTAATGCCTTAATTTTGTATGAATGATGAGAAATTGAAGTCCTAAGCTTAAACGAGGCAAAACGGTAGCGGCAAAATCGGACTATGAGCCGCGGCACAAGGAAATTGAGCCGCGGCAAAGGAAGACACCACCGAAGGCGAGTAGATTTGTACTGCCGCGGCACGGCCCATGTGAGCCGCGCACGTAAGGATTTAATTACGCCTGTATTCGGATTTTGGCGATGTGCCGCGGCACAGTTGATGAGCCGCGGCACACTTAGCGGGTTTGGTACGTCTGCGCGGATTTTGGGCCGTTTGGCTTGATTTTCAACCAACTAATACGGACGCGATTTATGGAGATGCTGAGCTATAAATAGGGCTTAAGACCCTAATTTAATAATCTTTGGAATCATTAAATCTAAACCTAGGAGAGCTGAAGCTTGAGACAGAGAAGAGGAGGAAAGCAGAAGAATTCAAGGGCGAAGGCTAAGTCAAGAATGGAGGAATCCGAGCTTCATCTGCGTTTGAATTTTATGCTTTCGTTTATTTATTCTGTATTGTCAGTTGTTAGCATGTCAGGCTAAAGCCCTAATCTAGGGTTTTGATGAAACCTTTATTTTGACGAATTGATTGAGATTATCCAATTTATTACCTTTTTATTGAGTTTTCCCAATTATGTTTAATGCTTGCAATTATCTGGCCAATAGTTGTATTGATTTAGTCATTCACTTCGAATCGGGAGAGGAGATTTGGTGAGGAACTATTGGTGAGGACCGTTTTATTCTGTGAGATAGGAATATACTCATAGGAACTACGTGGCCTTTAGGAGATTTCATGCTTTTTGCCTAGCGACGAGATAATTCACCTAGGGATAGAGTGCGTTAGTCGCCGTTAGATAAATCTATTGACCTCGGGAGAGGCGGTAGAATATATTAGCAATCTCCGCCTTCAATAAGTTGGGAAAATTATTTATTACGGATAATCAAGATTACATTCGGATAAATTAAGGTGGATTCAGAACTCTAGACTTATTTATCATTTGATTCCTCTTATTCAAGCTATCGTTTTCTGTTTAGTCTTTTATTAATTCTTTTAGTTATTACTCCAACAACTCAACTTCGATTGTTCAAATAAAATTGGAATACGAAAACGTCGGTAGTTAGAGATTCAATCCTCGTGGGAACGATACTCTACTTATCACTTTATTACTTGTAAACGATGACGTGCACTTGCGTGTAGGAAATATCGCAACAGATGTCTCTCTCTTTCCAATATTCTGCTGCTGAAATCCACTCTGTTGCGTCTGGTTCACCCTTATCTCCTTCGGAACTGGCACTGGAGTGCGAGTACCAAAAGATCTAGTAGCAACTCCACAGAAAGCCGCACGGTGCCCTTCTTGTCCACAATCGTAGCAAGTCACAGAAGATGCGGGACAGTCACGTCGAATATGCCCTGCTCGACCACAATTGTAGCATTTCTTTGATGCGTCCGAAACTGCTGATATAGTCCGGAACTTCTTCCCACCTCTAGAAGGATGTGGAGGTTTCCTAGCCGAATGAAAGGAAGAATGGCCCTTGCGGGGCCCACCGCTCTTGTTTTCTGAGAAGCTGCCGGTCACTTTCTGCTTCTTTGCCTCCACTGATTTCTCCACCGCCGCCTCTTTCATGTCGTAGGCCAGCGCTTTGTCTTGAAATGTCGCAACGTAGTGCACTCGAACCCAGACATGTACTGCTGAATCTCCGGCTTCATCCGCATATCGAAATGAAAAATCTTTTCTACCTCCGTTCTGACCAAGTGTCGCACACAAGTCAGCTGATGATTAAAAGTTTTGATTACATCTGTCACAGATGATTCCGAGCTCTGTGGTGAGAAAAACTCTCGGATCTTTGCCTCTCTAACTGGACGAGGACAATACTGTGCTTCCATCATTAGTTTGAATTCCGTCCAATCCGCATTATGATTCTCGGGTCGAATAGCTTCCCACCAATCAAAGGCCTCCCCAGTCAGAAAATACTGGGCAATGGGAACCTTAGATCCTCGTGATGCTTAAGACCCGCGAATATCTTCTCTAACTCCTTAAGCCCGTGATCCCAAGTAAGTGCCTCAGCAGATCCGTCAAATTTTGGCGGGTGCAATTTGACCACCTCAGCAAGCCATCTGTCTCCCCGGTTATCCTCGTGGTGCTGCTGTCCCATCGCCGTCTGCATGCGGTCGACTACCTGGGCGAACTGGTTTATCTGCGCCACCACCTGTTGAATCACTCCCGGCATTTTAGGATTTGCGTCGTCATTCGCTGATCCTTGCTGCCCTCCAGAATGGGAATCGGTTCGACTAGCTGATAATTCTGGGGTAGTTGCGGAATCCTCCTGTCTCATGTTACCCCGTCCGCGTCCACGACCGCTTCCGCGTCCACGTCCTCCTCTCAACATACTGTAAACACAATTCCTCAATATCCAGGACAAAGTTTTCGAAATAAAGCCCGTCAATACTCACAAGACAGTAATTAAGTAAAACAATAGTATAAGAGATTAGGAGACTTACAACCACGGTCCACATGACGACTTTTGGCTGAACAGTGATGTTACGAACGACTCGTAAATCAATAACGTAAACAGACCCTACTTAAAACCCAACTGCCAAGATATCCATAAATCTTAGCTCCGATACCATATTCTGTAACACCCCGAGATATTCGGAATAATTACAGCGCCGTAAACCCTTTTAGTAAGGATTTACAAGGCTAATTTAAAAGAAATGTAAATATAATACATCAATACTGCGGAAATTCAAGTTTACAAAACCATTCAACTGGTTCAATGAGTAATTAATACAACCATATCGAAATGATATTAATAAGACATGCGTACTCGAGTACTGAAATCAAACCAAGAAAACAAATCACCAACAACAAACAAACATCACTGAACCCCTTCGTCGTCACGTCAGATCTTGTCGCTTTCCCTGCTCCTCGGCTACCTGAACATCAAAACAAATGTCCACCCCCGAAGGGGTTAGCAAAACGATGCTAGTACAAGTATCATTTAAACAAATCAAATATGCATCAACAATACATAACAAGATACACCACACGGACTTCCGCTATCGGAATCCGATAATGCAAATCCACAAGATTCCATTAACACAGCATGGGTATTCCAATGATCCAGCGCCCTCAGCATAGATCCCAAGATGATCCCGTCGGACCAACACGAGGTGGAAATAACCCGTCCAATGATCCAGTGCCCTCAGCCTAGATCCCAAGATGATCCCATCGGACCAACACGAGGTGGACATCCGATCCAGCGCCCTCAGCATAGATCGCACAACAAACACAACATAACTCATGCATACATATATGCCAAATCGCCATGCCCATCAACATGAACATACAACACTAGGTAACGAATGTCATGACAATTCAACGAAATAAATCTCATGTTCAACAACATGAATAATCACACGCATGCTCAAAATACCAATATTAACATATTACGATACTTGCCTCGAAGATGGCAAGAACGAAACACTTCAATGATCTCAACACACTCGAAGGCCGCCTCCTTCGATCAACGTAGCAAGCTGGAACCTTAACAAAAGAAATGATATACAAATCATCTCAAGTCGAACGATTGCCTAGCAATTCGATCTACGGCCAAAAGTTCAAAATATACAATCTGCCTGAACCACTTAGCGTACGCTACGTACTCTACGTAACGTGCGCTAAGCCTGCCTGTTAGCGTACGCTATCGTCTAAGCCTAGCATACGCTAGCCATGGACTGACAGTTCTCTCTGATCAGCCGACTGACTCGGCTGATATCATAACGTACGTTACGTACTAAACGTAGCGTGCGTTAACTTATCCCCGATAGCGCACGTTAACTTACGTATGTTAGCGTGCGCTAACCGTGCATGGCAGATTACTACTGGCAGAAAACTAGCTCTAATGGTGATGAACTCATGAATTCTATGGTGATAATACATGTCATCCCCGTGCATATCATGATCATAAGGTTTGTGAAAGTTCTATACGGATTAAACGACTACGAGATATAAGGTTACGTATAATCATCACAACATCATGATTCATCTTTGATCTTCAAGAAATATCCTAAGTTCAATCCATTTTATGTCCCAAAACGTATGATTCTTAACGTAAAACATACGAACTAGGTAATCTTCATATACTGGTCATGATCGGTTTTGAAGATACATAAAATGCTTAGGAGTCCAAATACTAAAAAGGTTCAAAGGATTATACGAAGAATAAGTGCCGAAACGTCAAAAGTATCCTTCTAACCCGTGATGTTCGATTATAAACAAATCTAACTGACTAGATAAACATGATCAAACGTCCTGTAGAACACTACTAATATTGGTGGAGAATCACCTACCTCAAAGTAGTGAAGAACAAGGAGGAAATCGAAGCAATCTAACGTCGAAGGCTTGAACACCAATCCTCAATGATCTAAAATCTTCAACATGAGCTAGGATGCTGATATGAAGTGTTTAGGATGTAGAGAATAATACTCTAAGTATAAGGATTCGGAAGTGGGAAAAGAAAGGACTGAAAATACGAAAAGGATGCTGTCCTATTTATAGGAAATGGTTATTAGCGCGCGCTAGTCCCTGCTCGTAGCGTGCGCTAACGGCTTACTGACTTCACTGAACTCAGCACTTAGCGTGCGCTATTCTCATGTCAGTAGCGTGCGCTAAGGCGTTGACTTGGATTTTCCCGGAAGCCGTCCAGGTTCATCTCGACACAATCCGACCAAAATCCCCGTGCATGATCTCACCTACCACACGTCTCAATCAAATTGACCACGTATAGCGTGCGCTAATGTTCCTTCGTAGCGTGCGCTATGGATCCATGTTAGCGTACGCTACATATAGACGATAGCGTGCGCTACATGCGCAGAATCCCAAACTTAAATCACATTCAATAAATCATACGCTCAACAACACCGGACTATGCGATACGGAAAATAATACTCAGATTAACGTGCAAAAATTACAATATCACAAGTTCCAAATACATATCAGAAATCTCAGGTATTACAGTTTAGACTTTGTGTTGATGTTTCGGGATTTTGCTCTCATTGGTCTACAGATGTATTGTGCATATGTGGTTCTTATCAGGATTGGTATCTGATTATGCGATCCGACGGACACGATTTAGCACGGATGGATTATTCCATACTTATGAGTTATGATGATGTTTTGAGAATTCATAGTATTGTTTGAATACAGTACAGATGTTTGTAGTTGATTTCATTTCGTCATTTGAGAATGCAAAATGTGGGTTATGGTAAGTATTGGGTTGATGGATTGCTATGTGTTGGTGAGGTTATGATGGTAAGATTACGTTGGTAGTATTCTTACTATGTTATTACATTGGTATATAATTATTTATGATGGTGTGATCGTTATCATTGTTGAGTATTGTTGCTGACCCCGTTGTGGGCTTTATTTTTAGGTACTCGGAGATCGAGCGAGTAGTGGTCGTGAAGGGATGAGTTTCCCGGGTGATACTGGTTATGGCATATATTTTTGGGAACCGAGTATTTTACAGTTCGTTATATTCCGCTGCAAATGTATTTTTAACTGTGTTTATATCTGCTGCGTGTGTATTTTAAAATCGCTTTCCGTTATTTTTACCAACTCGTGTATAACTTTAAAATGGCCTTTTGGGTATTTCGTAAATTTGGGTTTATCCCGTAAAACTTTTTCCCTAAACTATTCTTCGTCGGTACGTGTAAGTGGTGGCTTAGCGTACATTTTGAAACTGTTGAATTTTGGCATTTTTGGCCTTTTACTTTCAAATGGTATTTAATGAGGGTATCTGGAAAATAGATTTTTGGACACTACTTGAGTATTTGAAATATATTACCATCTTTGGCCTCTTGGCATGTTTGAAATGATTGTGAAAATGATTTTTAGCCTTGTGGGTTCCGGCGTGGGGTCCATGGTGCTGTTATATTCCCGGATGATTTTGGGGGTGTTACATTTATAGACATCAACCTCCTTTCATTTCACCTCCACCCTTGTCCAATTTTCTGCAAATTTGAGAGCTCCCCAGCTCTATAAATCCCTTATATCAGCATCCTAACTTGGTTTAGAAGATCATAGAGCTTTATGGATTGGTGTTCAAGCTTCCGGTGTTGAGTTTCAGCAAGTGTTTCGTCGTTCTCCTTTATATTAATGTATGTTGATCCTTCACCAACTGGAATTCATGTTCTTAATGACGTTATGAGCCTGTTACCGAGATTACCGAGTTTGTTATTGTAATATCCGCACCTTTCTATTTCTAGCAATTTCAATTTTTGGTGCCCATCTATTTTTATCGACTCGCTTGTAACCATTTCAACATTTTGAATCTATTTTGTTCTTGGTGTTTTTCCATTTGGACGAGTTTCGGAGGTGTTTTTACGTAATTTCTCTTTATATCATGTTTTGTCGCATGTATGTTCGATTTTGTTATTTCTTTGTTTCCATGAGTTCGTATGGTTGAGTTATTCATATTGTGAGTTTCGGTTTGATAATCCGATGTTGTATCGTGATTTTCGGACGTTTGGGCCATTTTGTAATTTCCTATAAGTTTAGGGAATTTTATCTCCTTTGTTGTATTTGTACTTAGCTTTGTCGTCGCGAATACTTCGTATTTATGTTCTGCATCCTATCTTTGGTTGCGTTTCGACTTCGTATTTCCCTGAGCAACGAAATGCATTCAGCAGTGTTGAACTGCTACATGAATAACATACATTATTCATGTTTTCTTGTGTACGCTGTAATACCCGTAATTTCGATTTTTCGGTAATTTTATTTTTTTTGTCGGAAGTCTGTTTTGACGACTCGCTCATGACCGTTTCGTCATTCCGAGAATATTTAATTCTGCTCTTTTTGTCATCCGAGTTCGTTTCGGTATCGTTTTGTTTAGTTCCGTGTTCTTAAACGGCTTTTCCGCACTCGAGTTCGATTCTTGCGAATCTCGTCCGAAACTGTTGTTTCGAGTTTCTCACAAGTTCATTTAATGTTATTATTCATGTTGCGAGCTTTGGTTCGGTGTTTCGATCACGTATCGTGATTTTCGGACGTTTTGGGCCATTTTCGTAATTTCCCAAAGTTTGGGGTAATTACTTTCCGTTGTCGAATTTCGAGCCTTCGGGTGGTCGGAATCGTGTATTCTCTTAAGGCTTGGATTCTTCTTTGCGAGTACGTCGTAACCATATCTTCGATTCGTATTCAGGTTCGGGTTTCGGGGTCGTCGGGCCGTCGGAGTGGCCACGGCCGGAGCCGGCTGGCCGAGTTACGGCCAGAAGGCCGTTACGGCCAGATGCGTCGGCAGTGCATGGCCTGATTTAATGCCGATTACGGCCGTAAGGGCCGAGAGTTACTGGCCAGACGGTGCTGTGCACTTCGACGACGAATGCGATTCTGGCCGTAAGGACTGGCGATTCTGGCCGTAAGTGCGAGTTACGGCCGTAAGGCCCTCGCTTCTACGGCCAGAAGCGGTCCGGGCGCCAGGCGAGTTTGACGAATGCCGATTACGCCGTAAGGCTCGCTGTTACGGCCGTAACTGTCGGCCATATATAGGCGATGGACCGCCCAGACTTCATTTTTATCACATTTCGCACCGGTGCGGTGGCGACGGAAAAATCGGAAATGGAGTTTTTGGTCGATTCCACTCGATTTCTAAGCATTTTTGAGGATCCTTATCGATTATATCATCATCAAATCATTGTTCTTCGTCGGATCGAGGTAATTTCTTGAAATCTCCTAGATTGGATTTTTCGAGATTTGTTCTTGATTTTCGATTCTAATCCGATTTTGATGAATCGGTTGATGTTAGTAAACATTATTCATCGTGTTCTATGGATTGTATATCCATATTTTCGATTCATTCAACCCGATTGATGATTTTAGGCTCTTGAGAAACTTTGAACATTTAGTGTTCGATTAAATGCCTCAAAGAGTTTCTTTCGGTCGTTATGTTGTTTTCGATTGATATTGTGTTATTGAATGAATTGTATTTCATTCAAGGTGGTTCGAGTACTTGTGTTTATCGGAGGACGCCGTTCGTTGTTCGTTGAAGGATTTCATCGCCTTCGGTTGAGGCAAGTTTTATACTTGTACTAGTCAATGAGATTAATGTTATCATATATGTGTATGAATGTGTTGTATCATTCCGAGACTTAGTCTCTTCATGAATTCATTGATATCAAGAGATCGTTCGATACGATACCTTTCGGCAATTTTGCCAAATGTTTATTGTTGTTCGTTAACGGCCGGTCCAAGGCATTGTGATACTCATTATTAATGTCATTGTCGATAGCCGGTTCGCGGTATCGATGTATCGATTGTTGTTAATATAGATGTCAATTAAAGACATCGTTGAGATCATTGTTATTCCTGTTTGGATTGTCATTAAAACCGCATGGCCGATTAAAGGCATTGGCTTATTCATCTCTCGCCTTCGCCGTCAGAATCGATTAAAGGTGCCGAGGCATCCTTCATATCATTGTTATCGAATTGCCGTTCTCAGGTAAATCGAAATGTTCAATCATTCACTAAATCATTGTTATCGATTGACCTTTCTAAGGCAATCTAGGTATTCACTCATTCATCGTATCATTGTTATCGATTGGCCATTCTCAGGCAAATCGAAATGTTTAATCATTCACTAAATCATTGTTATCGATTGACCTTTCTAAGGCAATCTAGGTATTCACTCATTCATCGTATCATTGTTATCGATTGGCCATTCTCAGGCAAATCGAAATGTTCAATCATTCACTGCATCATTGTTATCGATTGACCTTTCTAAGGCAATCGAGGTATTCACTCATTCATCGTGTCATTGTTATCGATTGGCCGTTCTCAGGCAAATCGAAGTGTTCAATCATTTATGGTATCATTGTTGTCGATTGACCGTTTTAGGCAATCGAGGTATTGAATCATCCGCTGCATCATTGTTGTCGGTTGGCCGTTTTAAGGCAATCGAGGTGTTAAATTGGGACCGCCGTGGACGGGGCCCATTCGTGAGTTATTGTTGTCGTGTTGGCCGACTCAAGGAATCATGCTGTTACTCTTGTGTGTTTGGAAATCTTGGGATTATTCTGTTGTGATTAATTATGTTCTGGAGGCTAGTCTCGGCTAGTGCTCGATGGGTAAGCTTGGGGCTTGAACCTTCGCGGTTGGTTTCCCAACACCTACAGTTCAGTAGGTCACGGTCATGTTAATGATCTCATTATGGGTAAGCTTGGGGCTTGAACCTTCGCGGTTGGTTTCCCAACACCTACTGATTCAAGAGGTCACGGTCACCGGGTGATCTCATTATGGGTAAGTCCGGGGCTTGAACCTTCGCGATTGGTTTCCAAAGACTGCAATTCGAGTCACGGTCATTGGATGATCTAATTGTGATACGGTGGATGCCGTGGCTTCGCCCTAATTGTGATACGGCTTTCATGCCGTGGCTTCGGCCCTAATTGTGATACGGCTTTCATGCCGTGGCTTCGGCCCTAATTGTGATACGGCTTTCATGCCGTGGCTCGCCCTAATTGTGATACGGCTTTCATGCCGTGGCTTCGCCCTAATTGTGATACGGCTTTCATGCCGTGGCTTCGGCCCTAATTGTGATACGGTTTTCATGCCGTGGCCGCCCTAATCAATAACAAATGGGTGTTTCGACTTCATGTGATTGTGATATTTGACGACTTGGTGAGTGTCTTTAAGGCCTTTGTGATTGTCTTGGTAATTTCATTGAGCCTTCGCATTGTGATTCATAATTAATTCAGTCTGGTTTGGTTCATATCGTGTAATTCATTGTGGTACTGTGATTATGATTCGCCGTTGGGCACTTATGTTCTAACTTTTGAGCAATGTATTAATAGTATGCCGTGGGCATAGTATTTCACGAATGCTCGGTTCTTATATTGGTTTGTGAGCATCTCGTATTATTATTATCATTGTACCGTTTCATTCTGCCTTTGGATGCATATCATGTTATACATGTATTTGATATTCATTATATGGATGACTGACCCCGTGGGGGCGGAAGATGTTTTCATGTTTTAGGTGCTTGCGAGGAGAGAGTTGAGACACAGGGGCATGATGATGGCGACGAGGCATTCGAGCGATACTAGTCCGAGTTGTTCATTGTTGGTCAGTCAGTTGGAGTGTACTCCAGTCTTGTCAGTTATTGTCGTGTTGTATTACCCGAACAGATGTTCGTGGATGTTGTTGTATTTCATTTTGGCCATGTAGGCCACTTTTGTCGTTGAAATTCCTTATCGGAATATTGTGTCGGTTATCATAGTAGGGACTATGATTTTCCCTTGTTGTTTAATTTAATGTATTTTAGTCATGTTCGCCTGGTGGATCTCCTGGCGTGGGGTCCACGGCACTGTAATAACCCAATAGGATTTGGGGGTGTTACATACGCTATCGATACACGTATAACATACGTTAAACCTTAGTGTTAACGTACATTATGGTCCTCAGCGTTTTGGACAGTAGGTTCTGCCAAGTTTCTGCCGAGTCCTTACGTACGTTAACTCATGGGTGTTTCGTACGTAAGCTTCCTTATAGCGTACGCTAACTGTCTGATGTAGCGTATGCTATCGGCCTCAGCAAATTGGGCAGATTGTTCTACTGAACTCTTACGTACGTTAACTATATGAGTGTTACGTACGTAAGAGGCTTAACGTACGTTAACCTCCCCATGTTAACGTACGTAACGAATAGTCAGGTATTTAATAACTGAACAGACCCGGTCGCGTTATTTTTGTCCTTTCTTCCTTCCTTGTCCGTTGTTGGAGTTCTTCCAGGCGATTTTGAGCGATTCTTCAAGATAAATCAGTGGGGTCCGTAATAGATTGTTTGTGGTGCTCCCAACGAAGTATATCATCATCGTAATCATCTTCTTCCATCCAAAATCCGAGGTATTTCGACTAGAACCCTAACATTGTCCATTTTGGGTTTTTTTTGGGTTTTGTCTTCCTAAACTCGTATCGTTCATTTGTGTTGCAATATTTCCCATCGATTGATGTTATCGGTGTTAGGAATATGCCCTCGAATGCGACTCAGAGAATGAGAGAGTGAGAGCAATTGTATTATAATTATGAATATTATATTTAATAAGGCAATTATTATTTCTATATTATTGTATATCACTGGCATTGTGATTTGGTATATAGAATAATAGTCCTTGCATTTGAGAGTGAACATTCTACTCCTTATGGAGATAAGGAGATAGGCACTAGAAGTGTTCAGAGCTCGAATGCTTAACTAGTTTGCAAGTCGATAAAACTTAACAGGACATTACGTTTTAATAAGACTTGTATAACTGATGCTAGGACGTGTGCACGTCTTGATAGCATAGTTATAAGTATATTGGTGGGACCAGTATACTCGAACATGACTCATACTCGATTCAGTCACACGGTATTCACTCTCGGAGAGTCGATGACGAATCGAAAGGTTGTGATAGTATACGTGGACCTTTGACTTGAGGGTTCAGTAGAAGATGTGCCTGCGACGTTTAGTTTGTCATTAGAGTAGTTAGACTCATTTGCTTAATTGCTGAGTAGACCTCGAAGTGCGGACTATACGGGCAGGTAGAAGTCTTTACTGTATGCCAAGAAAGGATTCTATCTCCTGTTAGTAAGCAGGCGAATGTCCTATACAGTTAATGGCGAATAAGATCATAAGTGTTTGGCCGAAGCGTTCTGATATAGTCGTATTAGATACACTATTAATCAGTCGGTCTTGATTTGCATTAACACATGTATAGAGTTTAGTCAACAGTAGGGTTTGACTTTACCGTGACCCGAAGACTTGACCGGGACATCTGATGAAGGGTCTATACGTATATAGTATTCACGACATAATGGTTCTCGAATGATTCGTTCATTCGTTCTCAGTCGGGGTTTACAGTGCGGCCCGCTAGGCTGGCTAAGTGCTGCCCGCACTCATTGGTTCCTCCCAATGCCAGCTGAGACGATCCTACGGAGTCGCACAATAGGATCATTGATGGATAAATGTGAATTAATAATCTCTCTTATAATATTAGATATTAGATATCTAATTTTGATTTATCAGATAAATCAAATAGCGGTCTTATGAATTGTAAGTAGGTTACTGTGTGATTACTTTAATTCATAAATTATATTTATGAGAAAAATATATATTTGTGGTTGATATAATTAATTAATTGGATTAATTAATTAGTCCAAACACATTGTAAATAAAACGGATTCGTTTGACGAACATCCGGTACACGAGGGATTCGTTTTGACGAATATCCAATACACGAGCCGAGTAAATTCGACCCGTCTTCTTGGAAATTTACCTTAGGGCCGCCCCCTCCCTCTCTTGTCTCTTTTATACTTATTTTATGTCACTAGGTGACATATGTGAGGTGTATTTGATACCCTCAATCACGTGTTAAAGGAAGACTTTCATTTTTTATAAGAAAAAAGTCTTTAAAATAGAGAGAGACTTCCTTCTTCTTCCTTGAACTCAAAATCACGAATTTGAGAGAGAGAGTAAGGTTGAAAACTTCATCTTGATCTTAGAGACAAGATATAAGAAGAATACATTGAGAGAGAAAATTCCTACAAGCTTCCCTAGCCGCATTCTTGAAGAAAGGAAGCTTGCCGATTTTTCCATCAAGTTCCGGCGTGTGAAGTAGAGGCACCTTGCTTTAGGTGCTTGGAACGAAGGGCTCTTCATCGTCATCATCATCATCATCATCATACGAATATTTTTCAGAGACATCATAGGTATGGGACTTTGATTCCCTGATTTTCGTATTTTTCATTTCGTATATACGTTACTTGATCGATCCTCTTAGGGATTCCATTTATTCTTCCGCTGCATTTATTTTCTGTGGAATCCCATCAGTGGTATCGGAGCGAGGTCATATATATCGTATATACGATCATCTTTGCATTTGGAATGTTATTTGATGACATTTAAGATTTAGAATCATAATAGATATAATCGAAGAAATTTAATCATTCGTAGTAATTCAAGTTTCGACTATTTTATGTGAATTATAAATCTGAAAAATTTGATTTTTGTTGATTTATAAGTTCTTCATGAAGTTAAGAAACTTTTTAGTTTTGGAAGTGAGTCAAAAATGAGAAAACGGGGTTAAACACGAATACCGCACGAAGACGCATACGGCAGCAGCCTTAATGGATCGGCTGTCCGCCGAGAGTGACTCGGTAGTTATCAGTAGCATCTCGCCACTGCCGGGCTGGGCCGAGAGTGACTCGTCCGGCGGTTCGGGTTTTCGCCCGATTTTGAATCGGGCCGTGGGCCTTATACCGGATTTTTCGGGACTCTATTTTTGTGTTTATATTTCGTTGTAATAATTTTCGAAATTTAATAAAATATTTGGAATATTTTTTATTAACGGAAATTATTAGACGAGAATATTGTTTTGGCCGGATTACTTTGAACGGATTAAAATGATGATTATAAATATTAATTTGATTAATATTGTAGAAATTAAATAGATTAATTTTTATATTAATTGGATTAATATATTAATTGATTATTTAATTTCATTTACCGTTACATGTTGTATCGAATGCCTTATGTAATGGTGATATAGCTCGTGGACTTAGTTGTTGATTTGTTCGATTCGATATGGTTGTAAAGGCCGTTTTGAGCCTATTTATTTTTACTAGAAAATATGTATAATAGGACGTATTGTTCAATGATGTAATTATTCATATGGCTATGACGAAGACCGAAGACGACCAACTAGAAGACGAAGAATCAATACTGTATTTTTCCTTTCTTTATTTGGCTTGGCCCAATACTTAGGAAAAAGTCCATGAGCTATATGTTGGTAGTAACTAGGTTGCTATTTATTGTTTTTCATTTTGAATGATTGACAAACCACAAACCGCGCTTATAAACGGATTAATGTGCAAAGTGTAACATATAATCGCGTTAATACTCCCACTTACAAACACTAAGTTATAAAGGTTACGAGGTTTCCTACCCTCCGTCAAACTCATGGAAAATTGAAATCTAAACCGGAATATTATTCTTCCGAGTATGTCGGGGTAATATTTTTGGGGAAAGTTGATAAATTCATAGAGTGCATTAGATGCCTTTGGTTGTGACAAATCAAACCCCTATAAACCGTATGGGTTGCCGGGTAAGATTCAATTGTCAGACTAATAGGAGTTGACGGTTTAAACTTAGATAGTTCAGCGAGCCATAGAAACCGAATGGGTTGAGGGCAAGTGAACTAGGGGTAAAAGAAGATCGAATCATCCATTAGATGGGTTGGTATTAGACACCATTTTATAAAGAATAATAGAATATAAACCGTATGGGTTGCCCTCTATTAAACTTTGTAAAGAAATCGATCACCACTATGAAGTCACCCAAGACTTCCGGATTTAACATGGGAGTGTGTAAATGCCGATAAAATAGTGGGAGCCGAGTTATGAATAAAGAAAGTCCTTAAATTCTTTACTCGGATCATAATTAAACAAACACTAACGAATGTCAAATTATTCTCTGCAGTTAACAAAACTCTCAATATGACAATGAACCCACTCGCTATACTACTTGAAAAGAACGTCCTGACTGGTCCGAACTATGTGGACTGGCTTCGGAACTTGAGGGTTGTCCTAACTATGGAAATGCTGGGATACGTCTTGGAGGTGGACATCCCAACGGCTCCTGCAAGAACCCGAGCCAATCAGGAAGATGTCGATGCCCATGAGAAATGGGTAAAAGACGACATAAGAGTGCGAGGGTACATGTTAGGCTCAATGACCAATGAGCTTCAACGTGCCCATGAAAAGATGATGTCTTCACGAGCCATCTTAGCGCACCTGGCTGAGCTCTATGGAGAGCATAGCCGAACTGCTAGATATGAGATATCAAAGCAATTATTCGGCGCCAGGATGAAGGAAGGAGAGAGGGTTGGGGACCATGTCCTCAAGATGATCTCGATGATTGAGAGATTGGAAGCTCTTGATTTTCAGATGCATGCATCTCTCCAAACTGACCTTATCCTGCAGTCACTTCCTGACTCCTTTTCACAATTTGTCATGAACTTCAACTGCAATGAGATTACATGTAACTTAGCTGGGCTAATGAACAAACTGACGATTGCCCAGTCTCAGATAAAGACAAAGGGAAAGGAAGCTGCACTTGTGATTTCTTCTGGGACTTGGAAGTCCAAGAATAAGAAGAAAAAGAACAAGAAGCAGTTAGGTCCAATAGCCAAGATCGACAAAGGAAAGGGCAAGGCCCCAATTATTCAAAAGAGCAAGGGGGCCAATAAAACGGATGTATGCCTCAATTGCGGTGAGCTAGGCCACTAGAAGAGGTACTGTCCAAAGCTTGACCATAATGCGCCTTCAGGTACGGAACTACTGGTTTTAGAAACAAATTGTTCCGTAACTGTATATTCTACTTCTTGGATACTTGATTCCGGTGCGAGTTCTCACATTTTTACAATGAATCAGGATCTGGAACGAAGTAGGAAGCTGGATTCAGGGGAGGTGATGGTCACCGTCGGAAGTGGGCATAGTGTCTAGGCTTCTGATATCGGATCCCTTATGTTGGATTTAGAATCTGGTTTTATTCTTACTTTAGATGATGTACTTGTTTTGCCCAAGGGGCACAAGAATATTGTATCAATTCCGGTCATGGACCGAAAGGGATTTCACTTCTTTATTGGAGATGGGTCCTGTCGTATTTATTTCAGAAATAAATTGGTTGGTACTGTTACATTATTAAATGGTTTATACCATTTAAATTTAAAGAATAAAACAACTGTGAACACTATAACTAGGAAGCGTGGTAGGGATGAAACGAACCAAGCACTTAAGTGGCATCTTAGACTTGGTCATATCGGTCAGACCAAGGTTCATAAAATGGACAAAGATGGGCTTACAGGTCCATTGGGATCAGGTCCCTATCCAACTTGTGAATCTTGCCTTCAAGGCAAAATGACTAAGTTACTCTTCACAGGGACTTTTGAAAGAGCTGCTGAAAAACTTGGATTGATCCATACCGACGTCTGTGGCCCTTTTGAAGTGGCACGAGACGGCTTTCAGTATTTCATTACATTCACTGATGACCATACCAGGTATGGATTCGTGTACTTAATGAAACATAAGTCTGAAGCTTTGATAAATTCAAGGAATTTAAAGCCCTAGTTGAAAATCAAACAGGTAACCGTGTTAAGACTCTTCGGTCAGACCGGGGTGGTGAGTAAATGAGTACCGAATTTGATGAGTTCTTAAAAGAACTAGGAATAGTGTCACAATTCACTCCTCCAGCTACTCCACAATTAAATGGTGTATAAGAAGGAAGGAACCGAACCTTGTTGGACATGGTTCGCTCCATGCTTAACTATACTGATCTACCGATTTATCTGTGGGGTTACGTGCTCCTTACTGCTGTGCATATCTTGAACAGATGTCCTTCCAAATCCGTTCCTAAGACTCCCCATGAGATGTGGAGAGGTAGGAAACCAAGTCTTAATCACATTAGGATTTGGGGATGCCCTGCTTATGTCAAGAAGACTAAAGTAGAGAAATTGGAAACTAGGTCTGTAAAAGGTCGTTTCATAGGATATCCAGGAGATTCCATGGGATATCTATTCTACATGCACGAAGATCATAGGATCATCGTTGCTATACAAGCACACTTCCTGGAAGATCAGTTTATTCAGGAAGGAGGGGCAGGTAGAAATATTTCTTTGGAAGAAATAAAAGAAACACCAAATGAGACACCTATGCAAGATATTAGAACCCAACCTTCTGAAATAAAAACACAATCTCGCAAGTCTAGTAGAATTTCTCAAATACCTGAGAGGTATAGCTATCTGCATCAAGAGGAACTGGGTGTCCATGAGATGACAGAAAGTAGTCAAGAGAATGATCCTTCTACATACGACCAAGCGATGGTAGACGTTGACTCCACCAAGTGGCAAGAAGCTATGGAAGTTGAGATAGACTCAATGCATGCTAATCAGGTCTGGACTTTAGTAGATCGTCCTAAAGGCATAGTGCCTATTGGAAACAAATGGATATATAAGAGAAATACTGATGCAGATGGAAAGGTTGATACCTGTAAGGCCAGGCTTGTGGCAAAGGGTTATTCCCAAAGAGAAGGAATCGATTACTTCGAGACCTTCTCGCCTGTAGCTATGATTAAGTCTATTCGCATGATGCTTGCTATAGAAGCCCACTTAGATTATGAAATATGGCAAATGGATGTGAAAACGGCATTCCTAAATGGATTCCTTGAGGAGGAGATTTACATGGAACAGCCTAAGGGATTCATATCTCAAACCAATATTCATAAAGTATGCAAACTTCAGCGTGCCATTTATGGACTGATGCAAGCTTCACGGAGTTGGAATCTTCATTTTAATGAGACAGTCAAAGAGTTTGATTTTGTCCAAAACGAAGAAGAGCCCTGTATTTACAAGAAGGTTAGTGGGAGCAAAATTGCGTTCTTAATACTATATGTAGATGACATTCTACTTATAGGAAACGACGTAGGAATGCTCGAGCCTGAAAGCTTGGCTTTCTAAAGAGTTCTCAATGAAAGACTTGGGAGAAGCTACCTATATCCTGGGTATTCATCTCTACCGGGATAGAGCGAAAAGAATGTTAGGTCTTTCCCAAGCCCTCTACATAGAAAAGATCCTGAAGCGATTTAGGATGGAAGATTCTAAAAGAGGGTTTCTACCTATGCAACATGGTGCAAAACTTTCCTTAGAGATGTGTCCTCAAAGTGAGGAAGATAGAAAGGAAATGAGCAAGGTACCTTATGCTTCGGCAGTAGGTAGCCTTATGTATGCAATGATTTGCACTAGACCGGACATTGCCTATGCTGTGAGCGTAGTGTTGTTGCCCAAAATATTTATCCAAAGATTAAATACTGCTGGAATGAAAGGACAACAAACAAAGTTGCGGGAGCACTTCCGAGAGAATATGAATAAACACAAGATTTGCCGGGTTTGTCAGGCCCGGGCTTGAATGCTCTCGCGAGATGTTATTAATACAAATATTCGTGGATACAAGTATTAATGTGAGAATCTAAGTACAATGAGTGTAAAAAGATCCTGTTAATCCAGCTCTTGAGCGAAGCTTGGTGTTCTTCGTCCGTGCCGATCGTCTTCTGTATGAGAGAGGCCAAGAGAAGAAAGAACCGAAAGATAGCTGTTGCCAAGAGTAGGAGAAAGCCAAGTGTGTGTATTGCTTGTTGGGAAGCCATGAGAATCAGAAGAATTTCCGTGAGTGCTGAAGAATTTCGGTCCTTTGGATAAGTGCAGGCTGCCCTCTATTTATAGGGGCTGAGGAGCCTTGTCTTCTGGCGGGCGATCGCCTTCCAGCCAATATAATAATGGGGCGATCATCTGCAGGCCAATATAATAATGGGGCGATCGTCCTTAAGTCACACAGGTTGTCGGCCTAAAGTCCAAGGCAGCTGCTGGCAGCCAGCTGTGCGGTCCAATGAGGAGCCAGCACGCATCCGGAGTCACTGTCACATGCGGTCCTACTGGCACCTTTCGGCGGGCCTGTCGGCTGGTGGGAAGATGCTGACAGGCTGTGGTCAACGATCCGTGATATGCGGATCTTGTCTCGGCACTGCACGTGGGGTCTGTCCTGAGGCTAGGCCTTTGCCGACTGGATGATTATCGGCTTCGAGCGGCATGAGGCGGTCGTCTTCAGCCGGTCACCAGAGGTCGGCATCGGCCAGTTGCTGAGGGTCGACATCGGTCGGTCGCCAAGGGTCGGTCGGCAAGTGACGGGAGATGATCGTCTGCTAGTCGGCCACCAGGAGTCAATCGCCAAGTACCGAGAGACGATCGTCTTAGATGTCGATCGCTCAGCACCGGGACTTGTCCTGGGACCTTCGGTCGGCAGATCTATCTTGGCTGCCGGGTTAAGGCTAGGCCGCCTGGTCGCTGGTCGGCAGTTCTGCCTCGGCTGCTCGGCAATGGCTAGGTCGCCTGATCTCCGAGGCGATTGCCGGTCGGAGAGTATAATTCTAGACACAACACGTAGTAAGTCGGTTTCAGTCAAATCCAGGGCAAGAACATTGGACTGCTGTAAAGAACATTCTTAAGTACCTAAGGAGGACAAAAGACTTGGTTCTTACATACGGCGGTGGAGAACTAAGAGTGATGGGTTATACAGACTCAGATTTTTCGGGGGACATGGATACTCAGATGTCCACATCAAGGTATATCTTTACGCTGAATGGTGGGGCATTTTCTTGGAGAAGTGCCAAGAAAAGTTCGACTGCTATCTCTACATGTCAAGCCGACATCAGCAACACGAGGCTGCTAAAGAAGCTTTTTGGATAAAGAAGTTCACTGAGGAACTTCAAGTGGTTCCTAATGCAGAGAAGCCCGTGACACTGTTTTGTGACAACGACGGAGCTGTTGCACAGGCTAAGGAGCCTAAGGCTCACCACAACACCAAACATATTGCGAGAAAATATCATTTTGTTAGAGAAATGGTTCGGGATGGAAATGTTACACTACAGAGAGTAGACACAGCAAATAACGTTGCTGATCCGCTTACCAAGCCACTATCTCAGAAGGTCTTAGAGATACATCTAGAGAGTATGGGTATTAGATACCATAGTTTGTGGCATTTAGTGCAAGTGGAAGATTGTTAGGAATATGCCCTCGAATGCCACTCAGAGGATGAGAGAGTGAGAGCAATTGTATTATAATTATGAATATTATATTTAATAAGGCAATTATTATTTCTATATTATTGTATATCACTGGCATTGTGATTTGGTATATAGAATAATAGTCCTTGCATTTGAGAGTGAACATTCTACTCCTTATGGAGATAAGGAGATAGGCACTAGAAGTGTTCAGAGCTCGAATGCTTAACTAGTTCGCAAGTCGATAAAACTTAACAGGACATTAAGTTTTAATAAGATTTGTATAACTGATGCTAGGACGTGTGCACGTCTTGATAGCATAGTTATAAGTATATTGGTGGGACCAGTATACTCGATCATGACTCATACTCGATTCAGTCACACGGTATTCAATCTCGGAGAGTCGATGACGAATCGAAAGGTTGTGATAGTATACGTGGACCTTTGACTTGAGGGTTCAGTAGAAGATGTGCCTGCGACATTTAGTTTGTCATTAGAGTAGTTAGACTCATTTGCTTAATTGCTGAGTCGACCTCGAAGTGCGGACTATACGGGCAGGTAGCAGTCTTTACTGTACGCCAAGAAAGAATTCTATCTCCTATTAGTGAGTAGGCGAATGTCCTATACGGTTAATGGCGAATAAGATCATAAGTCTTTGGCCAAAGCGTTCTGATATAGTCGTATTAGATACACTATTAATCAGTCGGTCTTGATTTGCATTAACACATGTATAGAGTTTAGTCAACAGTAGGGTTTGACTTTACCGTGACCCGAAGACTTGACCGGGACATCTGATGAAGGGTCTATACGTATATAGTATTCACGACATAATAGTTCTGGAATGATTCGTTCATTCGTTCTCAGTCGGGGTTTACAGTGCGGCCCGCTAGGCTGGCTAAGTGCTGCCCGCACTCATTGGTTCCTCCCAATGCCGGCTTAGACGATCCTACGGAGTCGCTCAATAGGATCATTGATGGATAAATGTGAATTAATAATCTCTCTTATAATATTAGATATTAGATATCGAATTTTGATTTATCGGATAAATCAAATAGCGGTCTTATGAATTGTAAGTAGGTTACTGTGTGATTACTTTAATTCATAAATTATATTTCTGAGAGAAATATATATTTGTGTTTGATATAATTAATTAATTGGATTAATTAATTAGTCCAAACACATTGGAAATAAAATGGATTCGTTTGACGAACATCCGGTACACGAGGGATTCGTTTTGACGAACATCCAATACACGAGCCGAGTAAATTCGACCTGTCTTCTTGGAAATTTCCCTTAGGGCCGCCCCCTCCCTCTCTTGTCTCTTTTATACTTATTTTATGTCACTAGGTGACATATGTGAGGTGTATTTGATACCCTCAACCATGTGTTAAAGGAAGACTTTCATTTTTTATAAGAAAAAGTCTTTAAAATAGAGAGAGACTTCCTTCTTCTTCCTTGAACTCAAAATCACGAATTTTATAGAGAGAGTAAGGTTGAAAACTTCATCTTGATCTTAGAGACAAGATTAAGAAGAATACATTGAGAGAGAAAATTCCTACAAGCTTCCCTAGCCGCATTCTTGAAGAAAGGAAGCTTGTCGATTTTTCCATCAAGTTCCGGCATGTGAAGTAGAGGCACCTTGCTTTAGGTGCTTGGAACGAAGAGCTCTTCATCATCATCATCATCATACGAAGATTTTTCAGAGACATCATAGGTATGGGACTTTGATTCCTTGATCTTCGTATTTTTCTTTTCGTATATACGTTACTTGATCGATCCTCTTAGGGATTCCGTTTATTCTTCCGCTGCATTTATTTTCTGTGGAATCCCATCAATCGGATGATTTCCAATCCGCTTCCGTCATGTTTAATCCATGGATTGTTGATTCGGGGAGGTTTTGTGAAAACCCTCGCCCGTAGTGAACGTACATGTATTGTTATGGTTGTAATCGGGGTTGTGGGCGTATTCCGTTCGATTATCATTATTGTTTGGGACTGAGTTGGGTTAACTTTGCGTTTAGGAGCGGACATGGTCACTCCGGGTCATTCATAACCGTCGTTCACCTTCCGTTTCGTCATAGATGTCTCAAAGGCAAGTACTTTACATTTGTTTGCATATTTTAGTATTTGAATTCTGGCCTCCCGTGTATGTTGTGGATGTGAATGCGTATGTTCACCCAGAGATGGTCTGATGGGGCCTCTGGGGATATGTAGTGTCGTATATATGCATATCATGAACTGGGGTTAATCACTCAGGGATGGTCCGACGGGGACTCTCCGGGGTACAGTGGCCGTGAGTCTCGTACCAACGATTAACCTTTGAAATGTTTTGTTAGAGAATTGTGTTTTGTGCATGTGCATCTTAATATTCTGGAATATAAATGTTTTTTATAAAGGATTTTGGCGCATATTTCACCTGATTAGAATGGTAGTTCAAATGGATTGTACTTGTACTATCTATTGTCGCTAACCCCTTAAATGGGGGAAATATTTTTGTATTTCAGGTACTGGTCTTGGAGGCGAACGAGCATGCAGACAGTACGAGGATAATGGGCAAGGGTGATTCTGTTTAATGGTCGTTCGTTGATGTCATGCCTTTTAAATTTTATTAATCATGTCGTTTGTTTCAGTACTCGAGTACTTCTTTCTTTTGAACATTGTAATTATTGTGTACCCGATTTGGGGTTGGTTTTGATGATGAATTGCACTTTTGGGTTCGGTCTACTTATTTTGTATGTTTTGGACTGAGAAGTCGTTCGTATGGTGATGATGTTTATCACCGTCGTAATGTCAAGTTTGTGTGTTAGCCTGGTGGATTCCAAAGGGTGGGGTCCACGGCGCTGTAATATGCCCTGAACGTCATGGGGGTGTTACAATTATTATCATGATGAATCGAACACCATATTTTAGGAAGATTGGTTTTGGTTATACTTCGGTTTTCCATCATTGTTAAGAGAATAAATCGAGCCTTGTTGGGATTGAACCCTAGG
This sequence comes from Orobanche coerulescens, assembly GCA_033398695.1. Taxonomy (NCBI): domain Eukaryota; kingdom Viridiplantae; phylum Streptophyta; class Magnoliopsida; order Lamiales; family Orobanchaceae; genus Orobanche; species Orobanche coerulescens. The sequence goes on along the minus strand of CM065808.1, from coordinate 28,439,224 downwards.
ATGTAGTTTTCTGAGATTGTTACTGATTTTGAACATGATTTCGAATAAGTTTTCTGAGATTATTAGGGGTTTTCACCGAGATTAGTTCAAGTTGTAAGAGGTGCTTGAATTGATAACCTTCTTCATCTTCACGGTTAGAATGGATCGATTATGTTGGTGATAATAGAATTGAACCCGGAGCACGGTTGTATCATCTCCCTTCAAAGCATGTTTTGGTATTCTTATATCTTGAATCATACCTTTGATATGAATTGTAAGATTAGCCGAACCATATACTTGAAGTTGAAATCGAGATTGAAGTTCAGATTGTGATGACATGCATATCCATGAAATTCGTAGACGCCGACATTTCATCTCCGTTATGGTCATTTGATTCGTATGAAGTATGTCATTAGTTCGACTTAGCGTTCATCGAGTAGGCGAAGCGTGAAACGGCCATACATGAAATATTAACTCGGACATAACTTAAGACGTTAGGTGTTCGTATGTTAGCTATGTGACGTAAGTTTAACTCTTTGTTATTTCGTTTTGAATAAGGTCTGAGCTGTGCAAAGTGATTGATCGAAGGGGCAACCTTCGGGCGTATACAGTCGTTGAAGTATTTATTTCTTTCCATCTTTCTAAGGAACGTACTTTAATTATGTTTTATGTATTGATGTTATACATATTGTCGTGCACATGTGTCGTTGTATGTCCACCTCGTGTTGATCCGACAGGATCATCTTGGGATCTATGCTAGCGTGCGCTAGATCATTGGACATGTTTTTTCACCTCGTGTTGGTCCAACGGGATCATCTTGGGATCTATGCTGTGAACGCTGGATCATCGGAATGACCATGTGTATGTTTTATCATGTTGCGGTTATCATGTTGTGTATGTTATCGTGAGTCTTCTCGTATTAGAGACTCATTGTTATTGTTGTCGTTGATGATGTTGTCATTATTCTTCGTGAGATGTTGAATAATCTGTTATTATATAATTATCGTACTTGTACTAGCATCGCTGTGCTAACCCCTTCGGGGGTGGATATTTGTTTTATGTTCAGGATACAGGAGGACGGGAAAACAACCACTAGAGCTGCGTGATGACAAGGGCGCAGAGTGATGTTACGGCTGGGATGGTTTGTTAATTGTGTTTTGTTTTAATAAAGTACTCGAGTACGTTGTTGTTTTGTCTGTCTTTTGAGGTTTGTATTCGGATGTTGGCTGCTTTGTACTTTTAAGACTTGTGATGTAACAATAAATTTTACGGTTGTTATTTAATAATGTTGTTTTTAAATTCTAAGCCTAGTAAATCCTTATATCAAGGATTTACGGCGCTATAATAATCCTGAATATCTCGGGGTGTTACATAATTAACCATTTCCATAATTTGTTCTTGTGAAGTTTCTTTTTTGTTTGAAGATGCTTCCTGGAAATTTAATACCTAAGTAGGAAAGTAACCGTTTATATTTATTTTTAGTTAAAAGAAAAAAAAAAAACAGAAATTACATCGTTTACTTACTTAGAACACTTATTTAATTAATCTCTAGCAAGTTTTTTAATTTGTTGGGTATGTGTTTGTTGTCTCTATTATTGTTAGCGTTTAGGGTTTGATTGTAAAATGAATCTTGGTTCATTACTTGAATTTTGCTTGTGGATGTGTTCTATATAGTAATTGGTGTTTTGGGCTGAGTTCGTTTTTGGGAGAGAAAACAAACAGCTGTTCGTTTTTTCACTAACTTTAACATTTACTTAGTAATTCTTTAATTCTTCAACGAGTTATTAAACTGCACTTGCTGTAAAACCCCCTAAATTCGATGGCTTATCACATGTACAATGTACTAAATCATGATGTAATTTAATAATAGTTATTTTATGACATGATATAACCTACATCTATTTTATTTTATTTCACTCTTTAACTTTGTAATTTATTTAATAAACCAAATAATAAAAATTAAAATAGTGTGTTGATTCACCTATTGGGCTATTTGTCAATACCTAATTACATGTAGACTCACTAATGGACTCAACACAACTCAATAAAATCATAAGACTTGAAGTTACAATTCAAAGCTCAACCCAACTAATTAAATCATTTACCATTATAATTATACTCTTAAATTAACAAAAAAGAATAATATAACACACACGCACACACATATTGGGGCAGCCAAATGGGGAGAAAAAGAGGGGGAATCAATATTTTTTAAAGCCCCATGTATCCCCATGCAAGAGACATAGTTACTACCCCATTTCACATTCCTTGACCATACTTAAAAATACACCCTTTTTAATACTTACACCCAACACACTTTCTCCCACACACACCAACACAAAATTTGCATTTGAGAGTCTAGAGAGAGGGGAGGGCTGGACTAGAGATGTTAAATGGGCTTGAGCCCGGCGGGCTGGCCCGTTTAACCCGCCAAAAAATCGGGTTAGGGCAAATATTTCCTAGCCCGTTTAAATCCGGGCTTTTTTGGCCCGGATCGTTTAGCCCGAAGCCCGTTAGGGCTAGCTCGAAGCCCGCTAGGGCTAGCCCGAAGCCCGATATATATATATTGTTAATTTCAATTTACAGTAATACTATATTTATACAACATATATTAATATTATATATATAATATATATTAATATTATATATGTAATATATATTAATATTATATAAAATATATATTATTGTTGTATTTGTTAATATAGTGTGTGTGTATATATATATATATATATATATACACACACACACACACATAAAAGTGTAGTTTTTGTTATATTTATTATAGTATATTTGACTATATATAAAATATATTATTACTATTTTTTTTTTGGTTTCTGACTTATAAAAAACTAAAAAATAAATTTTTAAATATTTAGCCCGTTTAGCCCGTTTAGCCCGAAGCCCGTTAGGGTTAGGGTTAGGGCCGATATTTCGTAGCCCGTTTAAATCCGGGCTTTTTTGGCCCGGACCGTTTAGCCCAAAGCCCGTTAGGGCTATCCCGGAACCGCTAGGGCCAGCCCGTTTAACATCTCTAGGCTGGACCAAAAAAGAAGAAGGAGGAAGAAGAAGAAAATTCAAGCAAAGAAATAGGTAACCTCACTTTCTACTTTCATTTCCATAATTTCTAGTAATAATCCTTTTAATCTAACTTTAAACTTAAAACATGCAAACAAAATACTCACCTTGGGGTGCATGGTGATAGCCGAACCATATAGTGTGACGGGGAGGTCATTTTCCAACTTCCGAGACCTATAACCGACTAAATCCGGCAAGATCGAGGTGGGTGAAAACTCTTTCAAACCTTTAAAGTAGAATCTATTCTTTTACTTGTGATGCATGTGTTAAATCTAAAGTATTTCGAGATTTTATTGATATGATCTATGTTAAAATCTTCATGTCAAAATTACATATTATGATATTGCGTATAGCTATGTATAATTCGTTTTTCTTAAATTTAATTCTCTAATATTATGAAAAATGTGGAAGCATGTACTAATCTGAAATTCATGTGTAAATGCATGTTTTTAAAGATGTATGTTATGGTTATAGCAACATACAATACGATTTATTGAATTTAAACGACAACCGATTTGGTAGTCGGATGTCGATTTTGTGATAAATTGAATGTTATATGTTTTCTTCTAAATGTTGTTGAAATCCCTACCAAAATCTGAAATCTTGTGTTATATGATTATGTTATGATATATGGATAATTTATTTGCGGCCAAAACGTGAGTTGAAACGAGTAAACGGAACTTTTGGGCATAATTTATAATTTCTTAAAGTTTGGGTACTAAACTGAAATTTACGAAAATAAAGAATTCTGGACCTTGGACAGTACATATCATGTATGGGCTGTCCATCAAGTTTCAAGTGATTCAGAGTTTGATATCTAAACTTAATAGTCCAAATCGCAATTTTAAAACAATTTCGGGGTCAAAATGCAAGAATTCCAAACTTCTGGACCAAGTTCAAAATTTTTCTGGAATTTTCACAAATCTGGGATTCCAGGTTCATCACGAGTCATCTAGTAAAATTTAGTTAAATTCCGAGCTAAATTCATAGCTTTATAAGCCACGGAACGAATTCCTTAAGTTTTGGGGCAATATCGTAATTTCTGAAAATTTCAGTCCCGAAACTGGAAATTTCTGAATTTTACTTAAATCTGGAGTCGAGGAAGTATTTTTGGCTTCCTCATAAAATTTCATAACCATCCGATTTTGTTTCATACTCCAAACGCTTAGGTTTGAACCTAAGGGTAAAAACGTCCTTTCGAACTATTTCGGAGACTCTCGTTTCGTTTCGTCGAACCTACCCATTTAATATATCTGACCTGAACCCATCATACCGTTAATAAATTATTGAGAATATTTTCGAATTTATATACAAGTTATATTCCGTATTACCGGGCCACAAATATAATTAACCATATTCCATACTTGATCAAAAGACGCTATTAACCTCACTGACCGAACATTTACGTGATACTTGTGAAATGCATCAAATTGATAACTGTGACTGTCCGGAAACTAAGTGTTATACAAATAAAGTGCCACGGACGGGTCCGTCTATAACTCTATCGGGACAAAGTGCCACGTCGACGGACGGGGGCCACCTCTTGAGCCCATACGAAACAGAGAGCCGACCTACAATCCGGGGGCCACCTCTTGAGCTGTTGGAGCCACCTCTAGAGTCCCAAATCAAGTCGGGATAGTTAGACCGAGTCTTGGATCGAGCAGCGCGGCTGCGGTTCATGAACGAGGCTACCGTTGTTTCCTATTCCCATAACCGAGGAACGGAGTGTTCCGAGGGACCTAGGTCATAGACTTGGGGTATAATCGCGATTATAGTGTGATCCGGGTATTGATACACAGCTAAGGACATACCGAGCCCAGATAAGAGATAAGGAAGCACACGCTAAGCGTGAGAGCGAAGGCTCAGCTATTGGGGCGACGGCCTATATTGCTAGGAGTAATAAGGAGAGTCTAGAATCCAGAGTCCACATCGGCAGGAATCGAAACTGGATTGAATGATCGACTGATTGACTGACTGCTTGACTTGACATCCGTCCACGGGGACAAGATTATAATATTACAACTACAAAATGATTATTGTTTTATAAAATTCGACGTAATTGTAATTGTTCCCACTTTTTCATAATTGATGAAATCATGTATCACTTAAAAAATTTCAAAGGAAAGAGCCACACTCGCACACGATCACCCAATCACTGAGACCTTTTGTCTCACCCCACTATTTTCCCTTTTAAACCAGATAATGAGCAAACAGCAAAGGACGAAGAAGGCTTCATGGAAGCGACTGAATAGAAGACTGCCTTTAAGATTTAGGACTGCTGTTCTTAGAATTTCTGTTGTTATCCTAATTTATATTAGTTAATTATGCTTCGTACTTATTTCATTTGGTATTTTTCCACTGCAAACTTATGAACAGTGTAATTTCGATTATTAGCTTTTGTCACAACGAATCTTAGTGCATCAGGCTAAGATTGTTGTTTTGAAATATTATCCAATTGTTATTTTGCTTCCGCTATTTATTGTGGCATTTTGATTGATTGATCGACCGATGTGTCGCACCCACGTCTTTCCCGATGTTGGGGGCCTGGTATGAGTGGTATCGGAGCCTGCTTTGTGATAAGGACACCTTCAACGGGCTAACCAGGATAAGATTCTTCGGACTTAGATGGGAATTCCACCTAGGACTAAGTGAACCATAGGACTGAGACCTAAGGTAGATTTCTCGAGTCAACTCTCATTAAGATCTCTTTCGACTTGTCGCTATTCACTTGGAATATGCATAGTCAAATTCAAATTTCCTAAGTCATTGGCCAAGGTACTTGATTGAGTATTCGCGGCATTCCCGATTGAATTAGTTCGTCTAGTTAACTCTTGAAATAGATATGGTTTATTTCACTTATCCATTTCTAAAAGTCATATCACTATTCATTCGGAATTAATGAAATTGGAAATTCCTTTAAACTCCACTAAACTTCATTACTTTCTTAAAATGGAGTATTATTGTTCCTTTGTCGTTAGTATCATTTAAGTACATTTATTGGATCATTAGCTCACTAACTTGATGATTGTTCATACTTAATAGAGGTCTATATTGGAACTTAGATTTCCGAGATACTGACTTAGTTTTATAATTAGATGGACCCCGCAAATAATAAAGATTTGACCAAGGAAAATCAGAATACCCCTAACTCGATATGTATGCTCAGGCGGATAAGCCAAACTTAACCAGAATCAACTATAAGTGTTCAATCGTACACTTAATTATGCATAACAACATAGAATACTAATAATTCCACATAAGACCGTAAATCCTCACACATTCCCTAACTTATAATAGATGGCTGACCAAAGACGTGGACGCCCTCGCATGAATCGTGACAAGCAGCATCAACGCGATGATTGCTCATGCTCTCCTCCACGAGGAGGAAATGGTAACGATGCCATGGCTCAAGCCCTCACTCAATTGACGAACTTCCTACAACAGCAGACTGCTAACAACGGAAACAACAACGAAACTCATGATCGCACCTTGGAAAGATTCTTATGCTTCAACCCGCCTACCTTTGACGGGGAACCCGACGATATCAAAGCTGAACTCTGGCTGGATAAAATTGAGGGAATTTTCAACGCCCTTCAGTATACTGATGAACAACGGATATCACTGACTGCATTCCGACTCGAGGCCGCAGCTCATGACTGGTGGAGGAGTGTCAACGAGCGCTGGATGAGATAAAACCGTGTTAGGACATGGGCTAACTTCCAGACCGACTTTCGAACTCAATACGTGTCAGCAGCAGCCAGAGAGGCTAGACGAGATGAGTTCTACCACCTGAAGCAAGGAGCCATGAAAGTCACTCAATATGAAGCCCAGTTTAACAGATTGTCTAAATACGCACCCGGATTGGTAACAACTGAGGCTCTATAAATTCACTAGAGGACTGAGGCAGTCGCTTCAACAGAGTCTTCTAACTGTCCAGCTGATGACACTTACCCAAGCAGTGGAAGCCGCCACCCGGATTGAGAGCGGAACTGCGAGGTTAGCTCAACAGCAAAGTCGTTTCTCCAACAACGCCAAGAGGCATGCTACCGACCAACATCAATGCCACCATAGAAGTTTAAGAGGACGGGAACTCAAGAGAGCTCGAGTGGAACAAAGGCACCAGTTCTCAACAAACCAACAGCGCCTTGCACCCACTGTGGTAGGAAAGGACATAAGTGAGAGTTGTGTTGGAGGAAGCTCAGAAAGTGCCTACGTTGCGGCAGCCCAGATCATCAGATTCGAGAATGCCCAGATATGAACACCCCGGCGATCAAACCAGCCACAACAGCTAAGCCAGGAAACAATCGAGGGAAAGCCCCAGCATGAGTATTTGCTACAGCTGGCCAGGAGGCACCGGAAAACAACGATGTGGTGGAAGGTACACTCCTGATATCTAATCAACTTGCACGAACACTTATAGATCCAGGATCGTCCCATTCGTTTGTTGCACCGCATTATTCTAAGAAACTTGATAGATCGTTAGAATCCTTGCCATTATTATGTCTAGAAGTATCTACCCCGATTAGAGTTAGTCAGCTAGCGGATAAAGCCCATTCTGCGTGTGATGTGATCATTAGTGGTAACTGTTACTCTGCCGATTTAGTAGTGCTTCCAATATTAGAGTATGACGTCATCCTAGGAATGGATTGGCTGTCTAAGCACTACGCATAATTAGATTGTCATTCTAAGATAGTTAGGTTTTGCGAACCTAACAAGACAGTTGTGGAATTAATTGGAGACGCTAGAGTCAACCTAGCACCTATAATATCAGCTATCAAGGCTAGGAAGGCAGTTTCCAAAGGGGCAACCGGATTTTTAGCCTTCATCATTAACAAGCCCAAAAGTAAGTCGGGCATAGAAACCATACGTCTAGTGTCCGAATACCCTGACGTATTTCCCAAAGAATTAACCTCCCTACCACCTGACAGAGGGGTTTAATTCAATATCGAAATCATGCTTGGGAAGGCACCCATTGCAAAGGATCCATATCGAATGGCACCACTGGAGCTGCAAGAGTTGAAGGTAAAACTGCAGAAGTTACTCGATGTGGGTTTTGTACAACCCAGTGCATCACCATGGGGATCCCCGGTATTGTTTGTCAAAAATAAGGACGGAACATTGAGGCTTTGCATAGATTACCGTGAACTCAATAGCATTATGGTTAAGAACAAGTATCCTCTCCCGAGGATAGATGAGTTGTTTAAACAACTCCAAGGAGCTACGGTGTATTCCAAATTTGATCTTCAACAAGGATACTACCAGTTAAAGATTAAGAATGAAGATGTCCCTAAAACTGCATTCCAAGCTAGATACGACCACTACGAGTTTGTAATGATGCCTTTTGGACACACGAATGCTCCTGCGGCATTTATGGATTTAATGCACAGAGTATTTCAACCCTATCTCGACCAATTTGTAGTAATTTTCATCGATGACATACTCGTGTACTCTAAGTCGGAAAAAAGATCACGAGAGACATCTTAGACTAGTGTTGGATACACTAAGGCAGCACAAGTTGTATGCCAAGTACAGCAAGTGTGAATTTTGGTTGAGGGAAGTGGCGTTTCTGGGCCACATTATTTCTGGAGAAGGGATTGCAGTAGATCCATTTAAAATAGAGACTATTATGGATTGGAAGAGGCCAGAAAATGTAATTGAGATCATAAGTTTTCTTGGACTTGCGGGCTACTACCGCAAATTCATCAAAGACTTCTCGAAGTTAGCGGGACCCCTCACACGGCTAACTCAGAGACAAGTAAAATTTGAATGGACGGATAAATGCGAGTCAAGTTTCCAGGAACTCAAGAAGAGACTTACCACCGCACCGATACTGACACTTCCAGAAGGAACCCAAGGATTTGTCATATATAGTGACGCCTCAAAGAATGGCGTTGGTGCTGTGCTAATGCAGAATGTTAAAGTTATCGCATATGCTTCCAGGCAACTCAAAACGCACGAGAAGAATTATCCAACGCATGACCTCGAACTTACTGCAATAGTATTCGCCTTAAAGAAATGGCAATATCATTTATACGGCGTTGAATTCACTGTGTTTACAGACCATAAAAGCCTCAAGTACCTATTTTCTCAAAAGGAACTTAATCTCCGATAGAGAAGATGGGTAGAGCTTTTGGAAGATTACCATTGTGAAATTCAACACCATCCAGGAAAAGCGAACCTCGTGGCCGATGCCCTCAATAGAAAGGCTAGAGTGGCTAGACTCATGGTTCGAGAATGACAAGCTCTTGAGAAACTGAGCTACCTGAAACCCATTCATGAAGGTACTCGTTTAATTTGCGCCAATCTTACAGTTAGATCGAATCTATTGGACGATATTCGATTAACTCAAGAGAGAGATCCAAAACTTCAAGAGTTTAAGGACAAGATCGCTAAGGGCGAGAAACCCGAGTTTACAATTTCCAAGGATGGAATTGTAAGGTTTAAGAGACGGTTATGCATACCTCACGACGGGGAGCTCAAAGGACGAATTCTCGAGGAAGCTCATTGCTCGAGATATACGATACACCCAGGAGGTAACAAGATGTACCGAGACTTGAAAAAACACTTTTGGTGGGTGAACATGAAAAAACAAGTGGCAGAATTCGTGGCGCGATGCCTCACATGTCAGAGAGTCAAAGCTGAGCATCAGCGACCCTCAGGACTACTACAGCCAATAGAAGTCCCTGAATGGAAATGGGAAATGGTAACCATGGATTTTATCATGGATTTGCCAACCACAAGGGGAGGTTATAACACCATTTGGGTTATCGTCGACAGACTGACGAAATCATCACATTTCATGCCGGTTAAAAAGGACGAGAGTTTGCAAAAGCTGACTCGGACCTATATTAGAAAAATCGTTCGACTTCATGGAGTGCCCGCGGGCATAGTATCGGACAGAGATCCTAGATCCGTATCTCGTTTTTGGAAAGTCTTTCATAAGGAATTAGGAACTTCCTTAAGCTTCAGCACAAGTGCGCATCCCCAGACCGACGGGCAATCCGAGCGAACCATTCAGACCCTTGAAGACATGTTACGAGCTTGCATACTGGACTTTCAAGGAAATTGGGATCACCACCTACCATTAGCCGATTTTGCATACAACAACAGTTACCAAGCGACAATCGAAATGGCGCCTTATGAAGCTCTGTATGGGAAGAACTGTCGATCCCCGCTCCATTAGGAAGTTGATGACCATGGGACGCCGAAGACTCAACGAACAGAACCTTCAGCAATGAGTACGGATTTGGTGAAGGAAGCCATAGATAAAGTATGACTAATCAAGGATAGGATCCGAACAGCGCAAAGCAGACAGAAGAGTTACACCGATCAACGTCGGAAGGATCTAGAATTTGAAGTAGGAGATCAAGTCTTCCTGAGGTTAACACCACGGAAAGATTTGATAGTGTCAAGAAAAGGAGGAAAGTTGAGTCCCCGATATGTAGGACCATTCAAAATCACGGAAAGGATTGGACGACTAGCGTACCGGTTGGAATTACCACCCAATCTGTCTGGAATGCACGACGTTTTCCATGTTTCGAGATTAAAGAAGTATCATCCAAACCCAACGCACATTCTTACTTCCGACATTCCGCCGATCAAGGATAACTTGTCTTATGAAGAGAAGCCAATCAAGATCCTCGACCGGCAAGTACGCGAATTGAGGAAGAAGCGAATTCTTTGGTTAAAGTCGTCTGGTCGAATCACAACAGAGAGGAAGATGCGACGTATGAGGCTGAGGATTAAATGAAGAAATATTACCCCGAGTTGTTCAAGTAGGAATTTGGGGACCAAATTCTTCTAAGGAGGGGATGATGTAAAACCCCCCTAAATTCGATGGCTTATCACATGTACAATGTACTAAATCATGATGTAATTTAATAATAGTTATTTTATGACATGATATAACCTATATCTATATTTTATTTCACTCATTAACTTTGTAATTTATTTAATAAACCAAATAGTAAAAATTAAAATAGTGTGTTGATTCACCTATTGGGCTATTTGTCAACACCTAATTACATGTAGACTCACTAATGGACTCAACCCAACTTAATAAAATCATAAGACTTGAAGTTACAATTCAAAGCCCAACCCAACTAATTAAATCATTTACCATTATAATTATACTCTTAAATTAACAAAAAAAAAATATAACACACACACACACACATATTGGGGAGGCCAAATGGGGAGAAAAAGAGGGGGAATCAATATTTTTAAAGCCCCATGTCTCCCCATGCAAGAGACATAGTTACTACCCCATTTCCCATGCCTTGACCATACTTAAAAATACATCCTTTTTAATACTTACACCCAACACACTTTCTCCCACACACACTGATGCGACCCCCACACGACGTGCCGTAGTAACCGTATCACTAGTATGATTTTAGTTCCCAAGATCGTTCCAATATTAAGCAAATGATTGTTTTACTTCAAGCCCTCTACGTGACGCACCGTAGCAAACCGGAAGGTGCGATTCAAACACGCCACGAGGTTTCTAACGCCTCGATAACTGAATTGAAATTACGATTTATATTTTGGAGACACACTCAACAAAATAAGAAGAAAGTTTGTTAACACAAACACTCACAATTTTGATAAATTTCAAGGTCCCTTACAAATGAAAATGAGGGCTATTTATAGCCAAAATTCCTACAACTATTACAATATAAAAATATAAAATAAAGAATAAGAAATTATAAATTCAATATTCAAAACTCCTAAAATCTGATCAATGACTAATCAACCCATAAGTTAAGGAGTCAATACATTTTTAGGGGACAAAAATCAAGGACCAAGACTTATATTTTGAAAATAAGAAATCAAAGTTAAATAAAAATATGCTGTTGTCGTTTTAGTGGCAAAACAGATCATAAACTTCGGAATTTGGTCTTGATGTCTTCTAGGTGATTGTAGTACTGCCTCTTAGCTTTCCAAATCCACCAGAATCGTCTCAATCGGACATCGGACGCGAAATTTTTGACAAAAATACGAAGGTGTATCGTATCTGAAATTTCCAACACCTGCTTTCAATTGTATTGCATTTTCACCACTGAAGATATCTGATTTTGATGTCATTATGGACATAAACATTTAGTACTTTCTCTTAGCTTTCCGATGGTATAAATATGAGCTTAATTGGACACTATATGTAGGAGATACATATGAATTACGAAAGCTGCTTTAGTTAGGCTTATTGCTTGGAATGATGACATCAATACTTTTGATCTAACATGTGACGGCTTCAATTGTAACACCCCAAATCCGCTCAGGGATATTACACGCCGTAGATCCCTTCCTCAAGGATCTACCAGGCTGGTAAATACATTGAACAACTCAAAAATGCCTTTAAGGCTAAAATGACTCAGTAGACCGATTTGGTCTTTCAATAAATACATACAACTCAAACACATTACATGACCACGCAGGGGGGATCCCGTACAACGGGGAAAGAATACTGCAGCGGAAATAAAATACAGCTAGACCAATACAACAACATATGGGTCCTCGTGTGATTAGTATCGATCATCATTCATCATCCTTCGTGCCGACCCTGTGTTATGCTCCCAAAACCTGAATGCAAAAACAGACATCCACCCCCCGAATACTCGGGGGTTAGCAAAACTCCACTGTTTTACTAGTGCAAGAACAAAGTGCAAAATACGAGTCATACAATTCAAATTCCACAAATAACAATAACCAGGAATCCTCAAAAATCCAAACATAACGAAAAGTACTTCCCGAGGCAAGAGTTTGGGTAAAACATTCCAAAACCGAAAGATCACAACTCAAGGGAAACAATTTATAAAACAGTTTAAAATGCCATCGAGAGTTTTAATAGAAAACAATTTAGGATTACCGAATCCTTCTCGTTCCAAAATCAACAGGTGTCACAGCCCACAGGTTTTTGTTTTCACAAATGAAACCGACAACAATACACAAGGTTAAAAACCCACGTCACGCGACCTCAACGGACATAAAATACACACGCACCCGTGAAGTTTCACTCGTGAATCCAGGGTTATACCATTGGACTCCCTCCGTGGCCCCGTCGAACCCTAACGAGGTGAGCAACCACATTCACAAAATATACTCATGCAGCAGTGAAGTTTCACTCGTGAATCCAAGGCTACATCATTGGACTCCCTCCGTGGCCCCGTCGAACCCTCCCGAGGTGAGCAAATACATTCATAAAATATACACACGCAGCGGTGAAGTTTCACTCGTAAATCCAGGGCTATACCATTGGACTCCCTCCGTGGCCCCATCGAACCCTCCCGAGGTGAGCAAACACATTCACAAAATATACACACGCAACGGTGAAGTTTCACTCGTGAATCCAGGGCTATTCCATTGAACTCCCTCCGTGGCCCCACCGAACCCTCCCGAGGTGAGCAAACACATTCACAAAATATACACACGCAGTGGTGAAGTTTCACTCGTGAATCCAGGGCTATACCATTGGACTCCCTCCGTGGCCCCATCGAACCCTCTCGAGGTGAGCAAACACATTCACAAAACATACACGCACATGCATCGCCTAGGACCGGGACGCCACCACAGACATCCCACTCGAGGCCTCAAAGGACCCTCCCGAGCTGGCTAGTGAAACACGTCAAGCACAGGCATCGCCTAGGACCGGGACACCACCACAGACATCCCACCCGAGGCCTCGAAGGACCCTCCCGAGCTGGCTAGCGAATCAATCATGCACAAATAACATATCACACCAAGGATATCCAAACAATTCACTCAATGGCAACAAACACAATGCACGATGCAATGGTCAAATCACAACGCACCGATATGAGATAATATATACATATATTATCAAAGCACAACGACAACACCAAGTATATTCATAGTAATTTACGTAACCATCTACGAACACAATGTCCACAAAACACACGCATTTTGAAAGAGGGCCTTTATAACAAGGCTAACCGAATCTTTTGAAAGTTCGTCTCAAACAATTAAACAACATACTAAGACATTAACCAATCATCGTATCCACAAAACAAGAATTTGTATGGACAAGGTACTTGCCTCGAATAACCACAACGCGAAGAATCGATCGAAGTAGGTTGGCACGAACCCACCACGAACCCGCCGACTCCACCGAACGCCAACTCGCGATGATAAACTACGAAGGACAATAACAACAATGAAAATGAATTACATAGCACGACCTAAAGCCGTTGAATTCAAGGAACAAACGACGAAAGTTCAAGCGTTTCTCCCAAAACAGCCAAGAACACGATTCGTCCCGTCAAAACACGAAAACGGAATTCCAAATCGAAATATGGATATACAATCCATAGTATATGTTTAACAACATCATTTAACAACAATCGATCCATCAAAAATGGATGGAAAACGAGATCAAGAACAAATCCCCCAAAAAGTCGATTCGAAGGAAATCAAGAAATATACTTTGATTCGACGAAGAACAATGGATTAAATGATGCTAAACACAAGAATACTACTAAGATTAATAATACCCATCATGGATTAATCAATAATACGAAACGAATCGGACAAAAATGCAAAAAACCCAAAATTTTTCAAAATAGGGTTCTCGGAAATCTCACCTTGATTCGCTGGATCAAAAGATGATATAGGATGATCAATCAATGATATGAACTCAAGAACTTCATGGATTTGTTGTTCAACAACATGGATTCAAGATCCCCAAGGCCCCAGCCGCGGAAGAGAAAGAGAGAAATGGGAAAAATGACCGAAACTGGACTGCTCTGTCACATTTATACTGGGCCGGACTAGCGTGGCGCTAGTCGCCGAGAAGCGCGGCGCTATCGGCCCGCCGCAATCCAGACCTCTGGACTAGATCGCCGCCAGTAGCGGCGCAGCCTTTCCACCGTAGCTGCGCTACACGCCGGTCAGAAGGCGTCAGTGTCCGATAGTAGCGTGCGCTACCTTCCGATCCACCCGAGTCCAGAACCTCACTGCCCCTATTGTCTCGGCCGACTAGCGCGCGCAGCTAACCGGCCGTAGCGTGCGCTACCTCCCGGCCGTAGCGTGCGCTACCTTACGGCCGTAGTGCGCTATGCCGGTTCCTGCCGCACCCGTCCGGCCAGTGCCCGTAACCGTCCGGCCAGTGCCCGCAACCGTCCGGCCAGTGCCCCACCACCAGGACTCGACGACTCGATTATCTGAAATCGCACGGAACGAACAAGACAAAATGCTTGTGGGCAACATCATCGACCCGAAATGAAATACCATGCGACAATTAATCGCACACGACCATGAAAAGGGTCAAGACAACAAATACGAATGCGAATACCCACAACTTTGGGTAAATTACAAAATGGCCCAAAACGCCCGAAAATCACGATACATGATCGAATAACCAAACCGAAGTTCACAACACATCAAACAAAGTTAAACGGACTTATGGGAAACTCGAAATAGTAGTTTCGAACGAGATTCACAAGAATCGAACTCGAGTGCGGAAAAGTCGCTAAGAAACACGAAACTCAACAAAACGATACCAAAACAAACTCGGATGACAAAAAGTGCAGAATTAATCATTCTCAGGATGATGAAACGGTCCCAAGCGAGTCGTCAAAATGGACTCACAACAACAATAAAAATTACCGGAAATCGAATTTGCGGATATTACATACTACCCTCCTTAAAAGAAGTTTCGTCCCGAAACTTAAAACAAGTAGGGAGAAGCAATATCCCGCCAGGAAAACTCAACGAGATACACAAGAAACGCGTAACTTATGCCCAACAGCGAAACGTTACAAGCAACGCAAAGGAATATACGGCGTGAAAACGCGCTCCACGACGACCAACACAACGCCACCGGTAGAAACATAATAAAACCTACAAGTGACAAGCGTTATCAAACAGATAATACAATCGAGTCAATTATCCGAACAACCACAAAACACTAAGCACCTATTACAAGGAAACACACACAATCAAGAAAACAGAGATAAACACACAAACGATCCACAAGGACAATCACAAACAATTCGGACTACGCCGAAATCCCCAAAACCACACTAGGCATCTACATGTCCTTTCGGAGCAGGGACACAACCTTGATCCCCCAAAGCTCTCAGTTACCGTATCGCATTGCACGGATCGGTGACCCATCTGGCCACACCCGAAAAAACGAACTAACGGTGAACGACGATTCTTCGCGGTACGAGATCAGGCAACAACAGTCAGACAACCCCGATCGAACAAAAACGATCGATCAACAACGATCTAACAACAGCGATCAGATAACAATGATCGAACCACAACGGTCGAAAAATAACTCTGAAGTTCACAATTCAACTCAAGACATTTAGAGCTGGTAGAAACTGGAAGATGTTACTTTCGAACAAGGTTCACAAGAATCGAACCGAACTCATAAAAGTCACAACGATAAACAGAAAGATCCGAAACAAGGTCACAACCCGTTCGAACGATGAAACCGAAATATAGAACAAGTTCAGAAAGTATCAACGAACACGAGCGAGTCGATAGACTTGAGAAAGAGGAAATGCAGAAGTCCAAAAATAATACGGGTATTACATTCGACCTCTTATAAAAGAATATCGTCCCCGCAACTCCCAATAACGGAAACAAGGCAACAATACAAAAGCAGTCGACAGAAACATTTCCCATGAGCCTCTTAGAGCCGATCCTGATATCTCTATTGAAGTTCGCACCCCAAAAGACTCGGAACCCAACTCGCAAAACTGGATCCTGTGTCTATCGGGTCCACACTTGAAACACGTTACCGATGAGAAGGACAATTGTACGTACATGCCCCCGGCACACCACGGTTGAAACACCTCGGCTCGGCATACCAAATATACAAATGCTAGATATACTAGAACATAACATCACAAAGCAACAAACCAGAGATGCCAATTCCACACAACATATCAACGTAAGGTAGCCCGCATACACAGAATCGTAGCAACGACGGCATCGTTCGGCGATCTCAACGGCCCGAACGATAACCAGCACATAATCACAAAACATCACACAATTATTACCGGACCGCAAACAGGAACGATAGGTTTTTAAAAATGAAAACCACCTTTAAAAAAAATGATTTTTGGAAACACTAGTTGATCTTGAGTATCACTCTTCAAAAAGTAGCACAGACACCACTATCGAGACTTTGAAAACCATCTCGCGCTTGATAAAACGAGGACACTTCCCTTCTGGCGAAATACTTTTAGAAATATTCGACCCTCGGGTCCAAGCAAACCATTTCTAAATAATTGAAAATATCTCAAAATATTTTTGGTCCTCGACTGGAAATTTTTTGAAATATATTGCGGCACTAGAAAGCACCTTGAAAACACCGCAAGAAAATAATTCATTTTAAAAGTACGTCTCGAAATTTAATTTTCTAAGATACTCAAGGTTTTCAAAAATTCAATAGGCCAGAGTGCCCAAAACTCACAAAATCCTTTATCAAACCTTCATAAAACATTCAAGGCCAAAGTGCCAAAACTCGATTTAGGGAATCAGTTTTACGAATTAGAACTCAGTTTGCAAAATACTGAAAGTCATTTTGAAAAGACTTACGCAACGAATAAAATACAGTTCGAAAATACATTAGCAGCGACACCGCTCCTCATATAAATAAAATATTAGAGTCGAATACTCACATATCACGGAATCAAAATCCACAGAAGGGTTCAATCAATCAACGATATAATCATACAAGCAGCTCATGTCACACGAGGCACAACACAAAGACGGGAGGCTTACATCCACAGGTCACACGAAGATAATGATCGCTCCACGATACTAATCACGACCAACAGACTCAGACGACGCGTCGCGACACGACTCAGTCAGACAAAATCCGACGAGACAAAACTCAACAAACATCACTAAACCCGACAGCCTAGGTTTCCACAACCTAAAGTGCTCTGATACCATTTATGTAACACCCCCAATCCGCTCAGGGATATTACACACCGTAGACCCCTTCCTCAAGGATCTACCAGGCTGGTAAATACATCGAACAACTAAAAAGTGCCTTTAAGGCTAAAATGACTCAGTAGACCGATTTGGTCTTTCAATAAATACATACAACTCAAACACAACACATGCCCACGTAGGGGGGGTCGAAATACAACACACCCCATACAACGGGGAAAGAATACTGCAGCGGAAATAAAATACAGCTAGACAAATATGACAACATACGGGTCCTCGTGAGATTAGTATCGACCATCTTTCATCATCCTTCGTGCTGACCCTGTGTTATGTTCCCAAAACCTGAGTGCAAAAACAGACATCCACCCCCCGAATACTCGGGGGTTAGAAAAACTCCACTGTTTTGCTAGTGCAAGAACAAAGTGCAAAATACGAGTCATACAATTCAAATTCCACGAATAACAATAACCAGGAATCCTCAAAAATCCAAACGTAACAAAAGTACTTCCCGAGGCAAGAGTTTGGGTAAAACATTCCAAAACCGAAAGATCACAACTCAAGGGAAACAATTTATAAAACAGTTTAAAATGCAATCGAGAGTTTTAATAGAAAACAATTTAGGATTACCGAATCCTTCTCGTTCCAAAATCAACAGAGGTCACAACCCATAGGTTTTTGTTTTCACAAATGAAACCGACGACAATACACAAGGTTAAAAATCCACGTCACGCGTCCTCGACGGACATAAAATACACACGCACCCGTGAAGTTTCACTCGTGAATCCAGGGCTATACCATTGGACTCCCTCCGTGGCCCCGTCGAACCCTCCCGAGGTGAGCAAACACATTCACAAAATATACACATGCAGCCGTGAAGTTTCACTCGTGAATCCAGGGCTATACCATTGGACTCCCTCCGTGGCCCCGTCGAACCCTCCCGAGGTGAGCAAACACATTCACAAAATATACACACGCAGCGGTGAAGTTTCACTCGTGAATCCAGGGCTATACCATTGGACTCCCTCCGTGGCCCCATCGAACCCTCCCGAGGTGAGCAAACACATTCACAAAATATACACATGCAGCGGTGAAGTTTCACTCGTGAATCCAGGGCTATACCATTGAACTCCCTCCGTGGCCCCGTCGAACCCTCCCGAGGTGAGCAAACACATTCACAAAACATACACGCATAGGCATCGCCTAGGACCGGGACGCCACCACAGACATCCCACCCGAGGCCTCGAAGGACCCTCCCGAGCTAGATAGCGAAACACATCAAGCACAGGCATCGCCTAGGACCGGGACGCCACCACAGACATCCCACCCGAGGCCTCGAAGGACCCTCCCGAGCTAGATAGCGAATCAATCATGCACAAATAACATATCACACCAAGGATATCCAAACAATTCACTCAATAGCAACAAACACAATGCACGACGTAATGGTCAAATCACAACGCACCGATATGAGATAACATATACATATATATTATCAAAGCACAACGACAACACCAAGTGTATTCATAGTAATTCATGTAACCATCCACGAACACAATGTCCACAAAACACACGCGTTTTGAAAGAGGGCCTTTAACAAGGCTAACAAAATCTTTTGAAAGTTCGTCTCAAACAATTAAACAACATACTAAGGCATTCACCAATCATCATATCCGCAAAACAAGAATTTGTATGGACAAGGTACTTGCCTCGAATAACCACAACGCGAAGAATCGACCGAAGTAGGTTGGCACGAACCGACCACGAACCCGCCGACTCCACCGAACGCCAACTCGTGATGATAAACTACGAAGGACAATAACAACAATGAAAATGAATTCCATAGCACGACCTAAAGCCGTTGAATTCAAGGAACAAACGATGAAAGTTCAAGCGTTTCTCCCAAAACGACCAAGAACACGATTCGTCCCGTCAAAACATGAAAACGGAATTCCAAATCGAAATATGGATATACAATCCATAGGATATGTTTCACAACATCATTTAACAACAATCGATCCATCAAAAACGGATGGAAAACGAGATCAAGAACAAATCCCCCAAAAAGTCGATTCGAAGGAAATCAAGAAATATACTTCGACGAAGAACAATGGATTAAATGATGTTAAACACAAGAATAATACTAAGATTAATCATACACATCATGGATTAATCAATAATACGGAACGAATCGGACAAAAATGCAAAAACCCCTAAATTTCTCAAAATAGGGTTCTAGGAAATCTCACCTTGATTCGCTGGATCAAAGGATGATATAAGATGATCAATCAATGATATGAACTCAAGAACTTCATGGATTTGTTGTTCAACAACATGGATTCAAGATCCCCAAGGCCCCAGCCGCGGAAGAGAAAGAGAGAAATGGGAAAAATGACCGAAACTGGACTGCTCTGTCACATTTATACTGGGCCGGACTAGCGTGCGCTAGGCTGCCGAGCTAGCGTGCGCTATCGGCCCGGGCCGCAATCCAGAGACCTCCTAGACTAGATTTCTCGGCCAGGTAGCGTGCGCAGCCTTCCGGCCGTAGCGTGCGCTACCTGCCGGTCGTAGCGTGCGCAGTGTCCGACAGTAGCGTGCGCTACCTTCCGATCCACCCGAGTCCAGAACCACACTGCCCCTACTGTCTCGGCCGACTAGCGTGCGCAGCTAACCGACCGTAGCATGCGCTACCTCTCGGCCGTAGCGTGTGCTACGCCGGTTCCTGCCGCACCCGTCCGGCCAGTGCCCGACCACCAGGACTCGACGACTCGATTATCCGAAATCGCACGGAACGAACACGACAAAACGCTCGTGGGCAACATCATCGACCCGAAATGAAATACCATGCGACAATTAATCGCACGCGACCATGAAAAGGGTCAAGATATCAAATATGAATGCGGATACCCACAACTTTGGGTAAATTACAAAATGGCCCAAAACGCCCAAAAATCACGATACGTGATCGAATAACCAAACCGAAGTTCACAACACATCTAACAAAGTTAAACGGACTTACGGGAAACACGAAATAGTAGTTTTGAACGAGATTCACAAGAATCGAACTCGAGTGCGGACAAGTCGCTAAGAAACACGAAACTCAACAAAACGATACCGAATCGAACTCGGATGACAAAAAGTGCAGAATTAATCATTCTCAGAATGATAAAACGGTCCCAAGCGATTCGTCAAAATGGACTCGTGCCAAAAAAAGAAAATTACCGGAAATCGAATTTGGGGATATTACATCAATAACACAAATAAAGATTTTATTATATTTATGGTCATCGGTCTGATTGAAATGATTTTGCACGAGCATTGTTAATGAATTCTTTATCGCATTTGCTCGTGATCTTGTTATTGGTCCCACAGGAATGTATAGTTCTTCTTCTGACTGACTGCTTCTTGATTCACATCATTCCCCCCGTCCTCAAAAGGATTCATCCTCGAATCTGAAAATTTAAAAGGGCTTAAGTCAGCAACATTGAAGGTAGTAGAAACATTATATTTACCAGGTAGATCCACTTTGTAGGCATTATCATTGACGCGTTCTAAAATTTGAAATGGTCCATCTCCCCTCAGCATCAACTTCGACTTCCTTTGTGCGGGAAACCTCTCTTTCCTCAAGTGAATCCAAACCCAGTCACCTGGTTCAAATAATACTTGCTTCCGTCCCTTATTCTTTATTCGGACATTATGTTCGTTGCGTTTTTTAATTTGTTCTCGAACCTTTGCATGCAGTTGTTTGATCATTTCAGCCTTTTTCTTGCCATCGATGTTGCCCATGTCATCTATAGGAATAGGTAACAAGTCTAAAGGAGTTATCGGATTAAAACTATATACAATTTCAAAGGGAGAAAATGTAGTGGTAGAATGAACGGTTCTGTTGTAAGCAAATTCAATGAATGGTAAAGATGTTTCCCAATTTTTCAAGTTCTTGTTAACAACAGTTCGTAACAATTGACCAAGTGTTCGGTTAACAACCTCGGTTTGGCCATCAGTTTGGGGATGACAAGTTGTCGAATAAAGCAATTTCGCTCCTGGGCCGCCACAAAACTTTCCAAAAATGGCTAAGAAATTTAGTATCCCGATCGGACACTATACTTTTTGGCATTCCATGTAAACGGACAATTTCTTTGAAAAATAAATTTGCAATATGAGTGGCATCGTCAGTTTTGTGACATGCAATGAAATGTGCCATTTCGCTAAATCTATCAACAACGACAAATATCAAATCACACCCAGATTTTACCTTTGGTAACCCCAACACAAAGTCCATAGAAAGATCAACCCAAGGCTCGTTAGGAACTGGAAGTGGAATGTACATACCATGTGGTAAAACTCGTGATTTTGCCCTTCGACAAATAATGCATGAATTGACAATTTTATAAACATCATGTTTCATTTTAGGCCAAAAGAAGTGTTCATGCAATATTTCAAAAGTTTTGGCAATTCCGAAATGTCCCATTAATCCCCCACTATGTGCTTCCCTTACTAACAACTCCCGTGTCGAACAAAAAGGAATGCAAAGTTTATTTTCAAGGAATAAAAATCCATCAGCCCGATAAAATTTATCCACACTTTTTGTTTCGCAAGCAATATATGTTTCGCCAAAATCTTTATCTCCCACGTAAGATCCTTTCAAGAGCTCAAATCCCAACAATTTACAAGAAAACGTATTAAGTAATACATACCTTCTCGACAATGCATCGGGAACGACGTTCTCCTTACCTTGTTTATACTTGATGATGTAAGGAAATGATTCGATCTCCTCTAACCATTTGGCATGTCTTTTACTCAACTTATTTTGTCCCTTGAGATGCTTCAATGATTCATGATCCGTGTGAATCACGAACTCCTTAGGCCATAAGTAGTGTTGCCACGTACGTAAAGCTCTAACCAAAGCATACAATTCTTTATCATATGTAGGATAGTTCAACATCGCACCTCCAAGTTTCTCGCTAAAGTAAGTAATCGGCCTCTTTCCCTGCATTAATACCGCTCCAATTCCTACTCCTGAAGCATCACACTCAACTTCAAAAGTGTTAGAAAAATCTGGTAATGCTAAAACAGGTGTGGTGCATAATTTATCCTTTAATGTGTTAAAGGCATTTTCTTGATCATCACCCCAATGAAATTTAGCATGTTTCTTTACAAGTTCATTTAACGGGGCTGCAATCGTGCTAAAATCTTTAACAAAGTGTCGATAAAAACCTGCTAAACCGTGAAAGCTTCTTACCTCAGTTGCATTAGTCGGTCTAGGCCATTCTCGTATGGCCCTTATCTTCTCTTCATCAACTTTTATGCCGTCAATACTAACGACATACCCAAGGAATATAACCTCACTCATGCAAAAAGTACATTTCTTAAGACTAGCATATAATTGTTCCTTTCTCAAGGTAATTAAAACCAATCTTAAATGTTCAACGTGTTCGTCTGTACTCTTGCTATAAATGAGAATATCATCAAAGTATACGACAACAAATTTTCCAATATAAGCACGAAAAACATGATTCATTAGCCGCATAAAAGTGCTTGGTGCATTTGTAAGACCAAAAGGCATTACCAACCATTCATATAATTCGTATTTAGTTTTAAAGGCCGTTTTCCATTCATCCCCTTCTTTCATACGAATTTGGTGATAACCATTCATTAAATCAATTTTGCTAAACACACGCGAACCATGTAATTCATCTAACATATCATCTAACCTTAGAATTAGATGTCGATACTTTACCGTGATATTGTTCACCGCTCGGCGGTCGGTGCACATTCTCTAAGTCCCGTCTTTCTTTGGTACGACAATTATCGGAACGGCACAAGGACTCAAACTTTCTCGGATATACCCAATACTTAATAACTCCTTGACTTGCCGCCGAATCTCCTTAGTTTCTTCAGGATTATTTCGATATGCCAGTCGGTTTGGAATGACGGCTCCTGGAACAAAGTCGATTTGGTGCTCGATCCCTCTTTTTGGTGGCTAACCGGGTGGTAGCTCATCCGGAAAAACATCATTGAAATCCTGTAATAGAATTTTTATAGTACTCGGAACATTCTGGTTTTTATCATCGTCAAGAGTGCAAATTCGTTTGGTAAGAAGTAAGTATGCGGGTTGCCCCTCCTCAACTTCTTTAACGACTTCCTTTGCACTTATAAATAAACATTTTTTTTTATTTTTCATTTTTTTCTTTTTCTTTATTTTCTTTTTCTTTTTCTCTTTGTTTTTCTTTTTCTTTCTCTTTTTCTTTTCCTTTTTCTTTTTCTTTTTGGTTTTCTTTTTCTTTTTCCTTTTTTTTCTTTATCTTCAACTTTATTTTGGAGTCGAATTTGATCTTCATGGACTTGTATTTTCGTCATGGGAACTAATGTGATTTTCCTCCCATCTTTCTCAAATGAGTAACGATTCTTCTTCCCACTAAGTTGGGCATCTCGATCGTAATGCCATGGTCTCCCCAACAAAATATGGCAAGCATGCATTGGTACAACGTCACATAGAATATCATCATGGTATTTTCCAATTGTGATGGTTATGAGTACCTGTTTATTCACCCGAACCTATCCGCAATCGTTTATCCAATGAAGTCTATAAGGCTTAGGATGCCGCCTTGTTAGTAATTCTAATCCCTCGACTAGCATCGCACTAGCCACATTGGTGCAACTTCCGTTATCAGTGATCACACTACAATTTTTATTTTTCACAAAACATCTAGTGTGAAAAAGATTTTCTCGTTGTTCGTTATCGTCGCTCTCTTCCTCCTTTGCCTCACATTCAACACCCTCCTAATGACAAGTGCAGGTGCGAATTCTAGCTCCCCTTCAACACTTTCTTCTTTCCCTTCTTCCTCATCTTCATCATCTGTTTCATATTCTCCGTCCCCCCTAAGTATCATTTCTCATTTATTAGTGCAATGGGATGCAATGTGTCCTCGCCCGTGGCATCGAAAACACTTGATGTCCCTGTTTCTCGTGCTTGTATTTTCTATGGATGTAGCTTTTGTAATATCCGCAATTTCGGATTTCCGGTAATTTTCATTTTTCGGCGGAGGTCCGTTTCGAAAACTCGCTTTTGACCGTTTCATCATTCGGAGAATATTTAATTCTGCACTTTTTGTCATCTGAGTTCGTTTCGGTATCGTTTTGTTGAGTTCCGTGTCCTTAAACGACTTTTCCGCACTTGAGTTCGATTCTCGCGAATCTCGTCCGAAACTGTTGTTTCGAGTTTCTCCGAAGTTCATTTAATGTTATTATTCATGTTGTAAGCTTCGGTTTGGTGTTTCGATCGTGTATCAGATATTTCGGACGTCTTGGGCCATTTTCGTAATTTCCCAAAGTTTTGGGTAATTACTTCCATTGTCGGATTCCGAGCCTTCAGGTGGTCGGAATTCTGTGTTCTCTTAGCTCTTAGATTCGTCCTTGCGAGTACGTCGTAACCGTATCATCGATTCGTATTCAGGTTCGGGTTTCGGGGTCGTTCGGGCCGTCGGAGTTGGCCCCGGCCGACATGGCCGGGCAATCTGGGCCAGCCAGATTTAGCCGAGTCACGGCCGGTAGTGATCGGCAGCCTTCCGCCGAGTCACGGCCGTAGTGATCGGCAGCCTTCCGCCGAAAGCAGCCAGACCGTAGGGCCGCGGCACATGCCGGGCAGGCCGCGGCACACTCGTGGCATTTTTCGCCAAACCGATCAGACGGGTGCCGCGGCACACTCCGGCCGAGCCGCGGCACACTGCCGACCACTGGGAGCCATTTTTGGGCCTGTGCCGCGGCACACTCCCGCTGGTCCGCGGCACACTGTGCAGCCTATTTAAGGCCCAACAGACGTTTTTCTCGCCATTTTTCTTCTTCTTCCACTTCTCTCCCGCGGCTGGAGTTGTTCCTATCATGGAGAGATGTTGTTTGTCAAAAAATCCATGAAGTTTTGGAGTTCATATCTGTTGTTGCCCAAAATATTTATCCGAAGATTAATATTGCTGGAAGACGGACAACAAACAAATGCGGGAGCACTTCCGAGAGATGGTAAATAATACAAGATTTGCCGGGTTTGTTAGGCCCGGGCTTGAATGCTCTCGCGAGATGTTATTAATACAAATATTCGTGGATACAAGTATTAATTAGAGAAATCTAAGTACAATGAGTGTAAAAGACTCTGATCCGGCTCTTGAGCGAAGCTCGGTGTTCTTCGTCCCACGGTGATCTCGCTCGAGGAGAAAAGGCCGGAGAAGTAAGACCGAAAGAAAGTCTGCCAAGAGTTGGATGTTTTGCCAAGTGCAAGTAATTTGCTTCTGTATTGCGTATGTATTGCAAGAATGTCAGAGAGTGCAGAGAGAGTTTACAAATGCAGGGAGCTTCGTTTATATAGGGGCAGCCGGGTCCTGTCCTGTAGTGGCCGATCGCCTGCCGGCCATTAAAATAATCTGCCGACCGCCTGCCGGCCTAATATAATAATGTGCCGATCTCCTGGGCTGTCAGGCTAAAGTCCAAATAAGATGCTGGCTGTCGGGCTAAAGTCCAAGGAAGAGGCTGCCACAGCTTTGGGCGGTCCAATAAGGAGCCATCACGTGTCCAGAGTCAGTCAACAAGTGGCCCTACCGACAAGCTTTCGGCGGCCTGTCGGCTGGTGGAGGGAATCTGTCAGGCTTTGGTCAATGGCCCGAGATTCGCGGATCTTGTCCCGGCCTTTGCACATGGTGCCAGTCCTGGTGCTCGGCCTTCGCCGACTGGGTGTCCATCGGTGGTGATCGACATGAGCGGTCGTCCCTGGCTGATCATCCGAGGCCGTCATCGGCCAGTGGATGGAGGTCGCCAAGGGTCGGTCGCCAAGGGTAGGTCGCCAGGTGCCGAGAGACGGTCGATCGCCAAGGGTCGGTCGCCGAGTACTGAGAGGCGATCGTCTTGATGTCGATCGCTCGGCACCGGGATTCGTCCTGGGCCCTTCGGTTGGCCAGTCTAGCATGTCCACTGGGCTAAGGCTCGGTCGCCTGGTCGCCGATCGGCAGGCTTGCCTTGGTCGCTCGGCAGAGACTCGGTCGCCCGTCCTCCTAGTCGATCGCCGGTCGGAAGGTGTTAAATCTTGACACAACAATTGCCCCCCAGCTTGCTCCTATGTTGAAGACATGGGGCGAGGTGGTTCTTGCTGGTGATCGTGTATGGATGAGGACGGGCGATCTGAGCTGACTTAGGACTTGGACTTGGGCTATCATGGTCGATTGGCTTAGCTATCTTTCGGTCTTGTACCTGCAAAAAACAACATTGGCCGATCCCCCACGGAAACTTGGTGGTTTCGCTTGCTTGAGGAATCGTGCACAGTCGCGGAGATCGATGGACCGACCCCATGACCGTGTCTTGGTGCACAAAGACAATGAGTGCCTCGTGACTCACTTTATTATGAGGGTCCTCTGTTAGCCGCGCCGCCTTGTTTTTAAACGAAAGGCGTGCGGTCTCGGTCTAGAGGAGTCCTTGCGCGGGCGGCGTCGGATGAATCAACTCCACGCCCGCGGCTTGTTGGCTCTGCTTCCACCTCGGCCACCATGGAGATGGCCGACTCGACGGTGTACGTTGAGACGGGGTTGTGGAATGAGTCCACCGATTAATGTTGGAGGGCCCTCGACTACGCCGGCCTCGTATTTAAACGAAGGCGGGCGATCTCGGCCGAAAGGGACCTTGCATGACCGAAGCAGCCGGTTCCATCTACTGCCAGGTCCATGGCTTTATGATGAGCGGTGGAGGCGATCTTAGGCCATAGTCCGTCATGTTATATCTTTGGATCAGAGATGGCGATCGTGTCCACCGGCCGCTGGCGATGATGTTGCGATCCGCCGGAAGATGGCGATCGTCGCTCGGCGGCCGATCGCTTTATTCGTAGGTCGAAATTGGCGATCGGGCGGCGGCTAGTCACACATGTTAGAATGGACTGTAGGCGGTGATCGAGTCCTCCGGCTCCGCTGGGTAGTAGCGTTCGGGCTGGAAGACTGGAGGTCGTCGTACGGGCGCCGACCGATCTACTCCTAGGTGAGAAGAAGCCTTTGCACAGACAGAAGTCTGCGGCTCTAGCCGGAAGGCTGCGTAGGTCGTCGGCGGGTCTTCGTGAGATGCCCGAACATAGGCGAAACCCCGAAAACCTCCTAGACAGCGTAGAGGGCGGTCTCATCGCTTACGGGCTCGCCGTTGAGGATGATCATGTCAACCCGGTCGATGTAGTCCGAGTCGGACTCCTGTTCTCCTTGCCTGATTTGCATCATGCGATGGCGACCTTCCGGGCGGGCGACCCGGGTGGCGAAGTGCTCCGTGAAGACATGCGCCACTCGTTAAAGGAGCCGATGGACCGAGGTGGCAACGAGGTGTACCACCGGTGGGCGAGGTCGCCCAAAGGTCGAGGGAACATTCGGCACTGGTCGCGTCGATGCCCCACACCCGGTCATGTAGATGTTGAACTTGTGCAGTGTGTGCTTGGGGTCCGATCGCCCTTGGTACACGGTGTCTTAGGAGGGGCGATCGTGTGCCGCACCGGGCGAGCTCGATGTCGATCGCGAGCGGCTCGCTTGGCGGGCGATCGTCCTCACGGCGCCGCCCCGATTGCGTGAGCGCCTTCATGTCGTCGATCCGACGTTGCATTGCGGCGATCGCCGCGGCTCGGCCGCTTGCGGATCGGCTTTGGGAGCGGGGCCGAGGCGATCGTGTACCGATCTCCGACCCCGCCGCCGACTCGGGAATTCGGCGAGCGGGAGCCAGCGGCCGGATCGCCTTGTGGGAGCCGGGTAGGCCGAGCTCCCGGTGACGGACACCAACTCCGCTGCCTCGTAATCGGGCCGGATCGCCTTGGCCGCTGTGTCGGGTCGCCGCCTGTGCGATCGAAGATGACGTGCCCGGCCGCCGAGCGCCTCTTCTTGCGGGCGAGAGCCTCTGGCGCTTGCTCGCCAAGAGTGCCTTAAGCTTCCGCTTGATCTTCGGCGAGAGACCGGGGCGTAGCCGGAGGCGCGCCGAGTGCACTCTGCCGCTCCCGAAGGATGGCCAGGCTCCCTTCGATCTGTTCCTTGGTTCGAACCGATCGAGCGAGAGGCTCGGGCCGCCTTCCCGGACGTGGTCGAGCGCCCGGCCGCGGCGGCTACCTTCCACCATCGGTGCCGCTCGGAATGGGACGGAATCCGGGGTCCGGCCGGCCGCCGCTTTCTTCAAGCGGATGCGGAAGACATGATTTGAAGGATTTCTTTGAAGTGCGTAAGTGTCACTTCAGTATCCGCCCGAGAACAGTGAGTGTTCTTCGGGACGGTAGGTGTAAAAATCGAGGGTCGATGCCCTCCTTCTAGCGCCAATTGTTGTTGCCCAAAATATTTATCCGAAGATTAATATTCCGAAGACGGACAACAAACAAATGCGGGAGCACTTCCGAGAGATGGTAAATAATACAAGATTTGCCGGGTTTGTTAGGCCCGGGCTTGAATGCTCTCGCGAGATGTTATTAATACAAATATTCGTGGATACAAGTATTAATTAGAGAAATCTAAGTACAATGAGTGTAAAAAGACTCTGTTGATCCGGCTCTTGAGCGAAGCTCGGTGTTCTTCGTCCCGCCGGTGATCTGCTCGAGGAGAAAAGGCCGGGAGAAGTAAGACCGAAAGAAAGCTGTTGCCAAGAGTTGGATGTTTTGCCAAGTGCAAGTAATTTGCTTCTGTATTGCGTATGTATTGCAAGAATGTCAGAGAGTGCAGAGAGAGTTTACAAATGCAGGGAGCTTCGTTTATATAGGGGGCAATGGTCTCGTCTGTAGTGGCCGATCGTCGCGGCCATTAAAATAATCCGCCGACCGCCTGCCGGCCTAATATAATAATGTGCCGATCTCTGGGCTGTCAGGCTAAAGTCCAAATAAGATCCGTTTGCCGGGCTAAAGTCCAAGGAAGAGGCTGCCACGGCTTTGGGCGGTCCAATAAGGAGCCATCACGTGTCAGTCGGTCAACAAGTGGCCCTACCGACAAGCTTTGGCGGCCTGTTTACCGGGTGGAGGGAATCTGTCAGGCTTTGGTCAATGGCCCGAGATTCGCGGATCTTGTCCCGGCCTTTGCACATGGTGCCAGTCCTGGTGCTCGGCCTTCGCCGACTGGGTGTCCATCGGTGGTGATCGACATGAGCGGTCGTCCCTGGCTGATCATCCGAGGCCGTCATCGGCCAGTGGATGGAGGTCGCCAAGGGTCGGTCGCCAAGGGTAGGTCGCCAGGTGCCGAGAGACGGTCGATCGCCAAGGGTCGGTCGCCGAGTACTGAGAGGCGATCGTCTTGATGTCGATCGCTCGGCACCGGGATTCGCCCTCTGGCCGCTGGGCCTAGCATGTCCACTGGGCTAAGGCTCGGTCGCCTGGTCGCCGATCGGCAGGCTTGCCTTGGTCGCTCGGCAGAGACTCGGTCGCCCGTCCTCCTAGTCGATCGCCGGTCGGAAGGTGTTAAATCTTGACACAACAATATCATCAATCATCCATTCTATAACATCCCTTGATCGAGCGAATCAGGTCATATTTTCTAGAAATCTAATTTTGGGGATTTTGGGTATTTTGTTCGATTTCGCCCGTTTAATCCGATTTAACTTAAGATTGTGATGGATTGATGATTATTTGGATGTATTGTATCATTTCCCTTGTTAACCCATGGTCGGATCGTATCGATTCGTTATTTTGGTCGAGTTCTTGACCGACGCCTTGAAGGTGTCCGGTAAAATGTCATAGAGGGGTTTTCGGGCGTTCTACGATTATTCTTCCTCGTATGATCGATGATTTATTGAATTTATGTTGTTAGGGTCGAATTCTTGTGAAGAACTCGAGTCGGAACCCTTCCGCTCATTGTCTTCTTCGGGTCCGAGCTTCGGCCAAACCGTGTTCTTCTGAGCGTTTGGTAGCGGTTATTAAGGCAAGTATCTTAATATAAGACTTGAATAATGCTACTAGTAATTGCGTATGAGATTTATTATGACTTTGCTTGCCTTCGTAAATATGTTCCGCTTTGAGTTGGTTGTGTTTTCCGCAATTTGAAGGCTTTGTGATAATAGTGTTATATCAGTATACGTGTTAGGCGTTGTGCCATTTGTGCAGGAATGCGACGTACATATGGGATGGTTGTACACTTGGTTGTACAATGTATTGTGTACCGAATGTGTGTTATGTTGGTTAAATGTCGTTGATTGATGATAGTTGTTGCGAGTGTCGAGGTTGTGTTATGTGCGTGCAATGTACGATTTTGTGGTGATCAAGGTGATTGATTAATTGTGCTCATTGTTGTATGTAATGTGAATGTGAATATGTGTGTGACCGCTAAGTTCACTCGTGTTGGTTCGACGGACCTACGAGGATTCGTGGCGGTGGACTACGGATCAAAACTTAGTGAGGTACGAGGTCCAATCGTGGCTGTCCGACGAGGCCTACGATAACGCATGGTAGTGGACCATGAGTTTCGGACACGGCGCCCATCCGGTGAGCTCGACGGGCTTACGGTGACACGTGGCGGTGGACTACGTGTCGGACTGTGTGTGTGATTGTTGTGATTGATATAGTCCGCGGGTTGTTATGCCTACGGAGACACGTGATGTGGATCACGGTGTCGGAATTGGTTATGTTTGGTTAATAGTCCATATGGGTTGTTGAACCTACGGAGACACGTGATGTGATCACGTGTCGGAATTGATTATGTTTGTTTAATTGTGCGTGATGTAGTCCGTGCGGGTTGTTGAACCTACGGAAACACGTGATGGATCACGGTGTCATGAGCATGATACTTTTGAAATCAAAGTTTTTACAGAAAAGTTTTAAGAAATAATGTTGGGCCGAGCCCCACGAGATTTATGGAAATGTTTCGGTATTGTAAATCGTTGAATTATGAAACAAGTTTTGGGTTAAGGCCCTTAAGTTTTTCGAAAGGTTTTGTGAATCAGACTTGAGGTCTTAAGGTTTTGAAATTTAAAATTCCCGAGATGATAATCTTATTTTCGAATGCTTCATAGCTTATCTTCTCTTGTGAAAACCTCCCGGGAATATTTGGTACTTGATTATTATATTTGATCACGATTATTAATTGCTTGTTACATTTCGTATGATTTGATACTTGCACTAGTAAAACAAAGGAGTTTACTAACCCCGAGTAATCGGGGTGGATGTCTGCTTAAGGCCCGTGTACATGCATTCTGGGGAGCGATCACAGGATTGGCACAAGAGGATGACGAGTTGCGATACTAATCATGAGTCGAGAGTTATTTTGATTTTTGTTGTGTTGTCGAGTTGATTTCGGTCTTCCATTGTATTGTATTTCGACCCCTGTGTGGGTAATGTTATTTAAGTCGCTTTTATCGATTGGGTTGTGTGACCTCATTCGTGTATTCACGTGTAAGTGACCATATCGGTCTGTATCATTTTATTGTTTGACCACAGTCGGGCAAGCATTTGGTTGTTTATGGATGTTTAGCCCGGTAGATCCTTGTGGAAAGGGTCTACGGCGTGTAATATTCCCATACGGTTTTGGGGATGTTACAATTATGGTATCGGAGCTTAGGTTTGCGGAAACCCTACCGCCGGGTCGTTTCAAGTCGTGTTTTGTCGAGTAATGTGTTGTCTTGTCGTTCGAGTCGTCAGGTGACAAGTTAAGTTGTGCGTGGTCACAACGTGTCGGTTATGTTGTCGGACGAGATTAGTATCGTGGGAGACTGTCACCTCCGTGCGACCTGTGGATTTAAGTCTCCTCCTTTATGCGTAATACCTGTGTATCTCGATTTTATTTTAGTGAGTTAATTGCGGTGTATAATTTTATTTACACAGTATTGTGTAATATAGTTGTGTTTCATACTTGTGGCACATAGTATGTGTATAGAACTGTCCACGTTATTATTTTATCTTTGAACCACCGGGTGGGGTGGTATGTTGTGAAGGTTGTAAACCTCGATGGGTTTCGAAAAGGTACCAACGGTAGAGTTTGTGAGAAACTCCGATGAGTGATTTTGCTGTGTGTTTAAACTTGATACCACGAGATGCATTTGATTGAATTGGCGACCCTGGTTGCCATTTGAGTATGTGGTTTTAAATTCGACTGTTTTTGGAATGTTGTAATTTTTGTCCGCTATGGGTAAGTTTGTGAATGTTTCCTGAAGGACCTTACAGTTTGAGAATTTTGTAGAAATCGATTTTTGGAAAATATTTTGGTGGTGCGGTCAAACCATGGTTTATATGGATTTTTAAAATTTGTTAAATTTTGACAAATGGGCCGTGTATTTTCAAATGACACAATCAGACGGTATTTGAAAAATGTGTTTTAAAATACTTGACATTGTAAAATATTACCGTCATTTTGCTTATGAACTAAAGGATTTTGGAAAATTTCGCTTTGCAAAACAACTTTGGCTTCCGTAAATTAGAACGTTATGTGTTTATGTATTGAGGTTAAGCCGCGGTTGAGTTGCTATATTATTATTCTCGTCAGAAAATCTGGGTTGTATGCCCAAGTGGCGGGATACGTTGTTAGGTATCGTTCCTCACTTCAATGACCGAGGTATTAAACAAAGTACTTTCAAAATTTCACCCCAGCAAAATCTTTCGAACTCGCGAATTTTTTTTTATATTATCATTCGAACAAATACCTCGATAAACTTGTTTTTTTAAAATATTACCGGTGTTGGACCACAATGGTATGCTTAATGTTTTAACCGTGTATGCTGAGGTATAGGTCGTTCATCTTTGTCAATGTGAACGTGTGAATATTGCATTGTGCTGCTGATTTTGGGCTTATGTCGATTATGTGAGGTTTGTTTTATCTTGTTATTCTGATTGGATGTCCGTTCAGTATGCTAAGGGGTCGAGGTCGAGGCCGTGGTCGTGGTCGTAATCGGGAGCAGGAGAGGGCGACTCCCTCCTTGCCGAGTACCAATCGGCTCAGTACAGATCAGGGATATTCGACTAGCGTTAATGTTGACGTTGGCGCCGCCACCATCCTTCGTCAGGTGGTTGATCAGCTAGTGCAGATGAATCAGGCCGTACGTCGGGATGAGAACCCAAATAGGGATAACGGAACTAGTAAGTGGTTACGAGATGTGATGAAGATGCAGCCGCCCCGTTTCGTGGGTTCGTCTGACTTGTTAGGTTGGGAAAACTGGCTCTTCCACTGATGTAATATTTGATGCCGTAGCTTGTCCGGATGATAGGAGGGTACCCATTGCTCAAGACCTACTCGACAAAGAAGTCGCAGACCGGTGGCACGCCGTAGTGCCTGCAGATCGTACACCTACATGGGCTGAGTTTAAGACCGCCATGGAGGCAGAGTATTGCCTGCCTCGTGCTCGTGAACGCAGAATCGTTGAATTTTTCTCGCTACGCCTGTGATGTGTCAATATCCCAGCGATAGTCGATTATAATCGATACTGGCTTATGTTCGTGATCAAGTGAGAAGTGAAGCGGACAAGGTCGGATACTTCAATATGCGCATGAAACCCCATATCCGTGAGAGTATGGCTCCGCTCATGTGTACCACCCCGAAGGAATATCAGACCGAGCTTTAGCCATTGAGATGGCCGTTTCGTGACGGAATCTGGTTCGTAGAGTAAGAGACAAGACCTCGAGAAATTTTTCAAGAGGCCGAGGAGTGAGATCCGTGAGCCCGTTGCTTCGCAGCTTCCTTCCGGGAGCACTCCTCGTTCGGTTGAACAGTCTAAGAACCTTACCCTGCAGGCGAGTAAGACGATCGGTGAAGACTCGCTTTAATCGCAATCGTGTAGGCCATGCGAGATGTAATTGTCGCTCGCCACCGGTTAATTGTTTTAAGTGCGGCTAACTGGGCACCAAGCGGTGCATTGTGAGACCGTTGCCAGGATGTTCGGGAATCGGGTTTTCGTTCCTACTCGGGGAGGGCCCGGTGGTGTCCAGTGATGTAGTTGTGTATCGTACTTTGTGCTGTAATTCGTGTAGAGATTGATATTTGTTGCGTGAACTTTTTGGTTTTGTTTCTATTCTATCATGATGTTTTATTTTAAGTTTCGGGACGAAACTTAATTTTAATAGGATAGAATGTAATATCCGGTATTCTCGTTTTCCGTTATCTTGAATTGTTTGTGTTTTGACGTCAGACATTTTCTTGTTGATGAGAATCAGAATGATTTCTATCGTAATACTCTATTTGTTTCTGTCGCATAGCCGTTTTAGTCGGGTGCGACTTGTTGTCGCGTACGTTTCTTTGATTAAATGTGTGCATATGATGTGGTATGTGATGCGTCGTTAATTGATTGTTATTGTTTTGAATCATTGTCGGTGGCTTTGTTATGGTCGTCGTGGGGCGTGTTTTCACGCTGTATATTCTTTCGCATTGCTTGTAACGTTTCGCCAATGGGCGAAAGTTATGCGTTTCTTGTGTATCTCGTTGAGGTTTCCTGTTGGGATATTGCTTCTCCCTACTTATTTTAAGTTTCGGGACGAAACTTCTTTTAAGGAGGGTAGAATGTAATATCGCAATTTCGGATTTCCGGTAATTTTCATTTTTCGGCGGAGGTCCGTTTCGAAAACTCGCTTTTGACCGTTTCGTCATTCGGAGAATATTTAATTCTGCACTTTTTGTCATCCGAATTCGTTTCGGTATCGTTTTGTTGAGTTCCGTGTCCTTAAACGACTTTTCCGCACTTGAGTTCGATTCTCGCGAATCTCGTCCGAAACTGTTGTTTCGAGTTTCTCGGAAGTTCATTTAATGTTATTATTCATGTTGTAAGCTTCGGTTTGGTGTTTCGATCGTGTATCAGGTATTTCGGACGTTTTGGGCCATTTTCGTAATTTCCCAAAGTTTTGGGTAATTACTTCCGTTGTCTGATTCCGAGCCTTCGGGTGGTTGAAATTGTGTGTTCTCTTAGCTCTTAGATTCGTCCTTGCGAGTACGTCGTAACCGTATCATCGATTCGTATTCGTGTTCGGTTTCGGGTCGTTCGCCGTCGAGTTGGCCCGCCGACATGGCCGGCACTGGGCCTGTGCCAGATCTTGCCGAGTCACGGCCGTAGTGATCGGCGGCTCTGGCCGAGTCACGGCCGTAGTGATCGGCAGCCTTCCGGCCGAGCCAGACCGTAGGGCCGCAGACATGCCGGGCAGGCCGCGACACACTGGTGGCATTTTTCGCCAAACCGATCAGACCGGTGCCGCGGCACACTACGGCCGAGCCGCGGCACACCGCCGACCACTCGAGCCATTTTTGGGCTCGTGCCGCTGCACACTCCCGGGCCGCGCACACTGCGGCACTTATTTAAGGCCCAGCAGACGTTTTTCTCGCCATTTTTCTCCTTCTTCCACTTCTCTCCCGCGGCTGGAGTTGTTCCTATCATGGAGAGATGTTGTTTGTCAACAAATCCATGAAGTTTTGGAGTTCATATCATCAATCATCCATTCTATAACATCCCTTGATCGAGCGAATCAGGTCAGATTTTCTAGAAATCTAATTTTGGGGATTTTGGGTATTTTGTTCGATTTTGCCCGTTTAATCCGATTTAACTTAAGATTGTGATGGATTGATGATTATTTGGATGTATTGTATCATTTCCCTTGTTAACCCATGGTCGGATCGTATCGATTCGTTATTTTGGTCGAGTTCTTGACCGACGCCTTGAAGGTGTCCGGTAAAATATCATAGAGGGGTTTTCGGGCGTTCTACGATTATTCTTCCTCGTATGATCGATGATTTATTGAATTTATGTTGTTAGGGTCGAATTCTTGTGAAGAACTCGAGTCGGAACCCTTCCGTTCATTGTCTTCTTCGGGGTCCGAGCTTCCCGGTCAAACCGTGTTCTTCGGAGCGTTTGGTAGCGGTTATTAAGGCAAGTATCTTACTATACGACTTGTATCTTGCGACTAGTAATTGCGTATGAGATGTATGATGACTTTGCTTGCCTTCGTAAATATGTTCCGTTTGAGTTGGTTGTGTTTTCCGCAATTTGAAGGCTTTGTGATAATAGTGTTATATCAGTATACGTGTTAGGCGTTGTGCCATTTGTGCAGGAATGCGACGTACATATGGGATGGTTGTACACTTGGTTGTACAATGTATTGTGTACCGAATGTGTGTTATGTTGGTTAAATGTCATTGATTGATGATAGTTGTTGCGAGTGTCGAGGTTGTGTTATGTGCGTGCAATGTACGATTTTGTGGTGATCAAGGTGATTGATTAATTGTGCTCATTGTTGTATGTAATGTGTTGTTGCCCAAAATATTTATCCGAAGATTAATACTGCTGGATGACGGACAACAAACAACAATTGCGGGAGCACTTCCGAGAGAAGATATATAATACAAGATTTGCCGGGTTTGTTAGGCCCGGGCTTGAATGCTCTCGCGAGATGTTATTAATACAAATATTCGTGGATACAAGTATTAATGTGAGAAATCTAGATACAATGAGTGTAAAAAGACTCTGTTAATCCGGCTCTTGAGCGAAGCTCGATGTTCTTCGTCCCCGCCGATAATCTGCTAGATGAGATAGGCCGGGAGAAGAAGGACCGAATGATAGCTGTTGCCAAGAGTTGGAGATTAGCCAAGTGCTGGTATTTTGCTTCTGTATTGCGTGTAATCCGAAGGAAGTTGAAGAAGTGGCCAAGTGCAGGGTGCCTTGCTTATATAGGGACAGCCGGGTCCTGTCCTTAGGCGGGCAATCGCCTTTCGGCCATTATAATAATGTGCCGATCGCCTGCCGGCCAATATAGTAATGTGCCGATCTCCTGGGCTTTTGGGCTAATGTCCAAGTAAGATGCTGGCTGTCGGGCTAAAGTCCAAAGCTCCAGCAGGCAGCCAGCTGGGCGGACCAATAAGGGGCCAGAACGTGTCCGGAGTCAGTCACAATGTGGCCCTACCGATGCCTTTCGCGCTTGCCTACCGGGTGGAGAGATTCTGCCAGGCTGTGGTCAATGGCCCGAGATTCGCGGATCTTGTCTCGATCCTTGCACGTGGTGCCGGTCTTGAGGTTCGGCCTTTGCCGACTGGATGGGCATCGGTGGTGATCGATATGAAGCGGTCGTCTCCAGCTGATCATCCGAGGTCGCCAACGACCAGGTGCTGAAAGTCGGCATTTGCTCGGTCACCAAGGGTCGATCGGCAGATGTCAAGAGAGGGTCGCCCGATTGTCGGTCGCCAGGAGTCGGTCGCCGAGTACCGAGTGATGGGCGGCCGTTTGTCGATCGCCAAGGGTCGGTCGCCGAGTACCGAGAGGCGATCGTCTTGATGTCGATCGCTCGGCACGGGATTCGTCCTGGGACCTTTGGTCGGTCGATGTAGCTCGTCCACTGGGTTAAGACTTGGTCGCCTGGTCGCTGGTCGGCCGATCTGCCTTGGACGATCGTCAGTGACTCGGTCGCCCGACCTCCGAGGCGATCGCCGGTCGGAAGGTGTTAATTCTTGACACAACAATTGCCCCCCAGCTTGCTCCTATGTTGAAGACATGGGGCGAGGTGGTTCTTGCTGGCGATCGTGTATGGATGAGGACGGGTGACCTGAGCTGACTTAGGATTCGGACTTGGGCTATCATAGTCGATTGGCTAGCTATCATTCGATCTTGTACCTGCAAAAACAACATTGGCCGATCCCCCATGGAAACTCGGTGGTTTTGCTTTGTTTGAGGAATCGTGCACAGTCGCGGAGATCGATGGACCGACTCCTTGACCGTGTCTTGGTGCGCGAAGACATTGAGTGTCTCGTGACTCACTTTATTATGAGGGTCCTCTGTTAGGCTGCGCCTCGCCTCGTATTTAAACGAAGGGCGTGCGGTCTCGGTCTAGAGGAGTCCTTGCGCGGGGCAGCGTCGGATGAATCAACTCCAAGCCCGCGGCTTGTTAGCTCTGCTTCCACCTCGGCCAGCCATGGAGATGGCCGACCTCGACGGTGTACGTTGAGACGGGGTTGTGGCATGTGTCCACTGATTAATGTTGGAGAGCCCTCAGACTACGCCGGCCTCGTATTTAAACGAAGGGCGGGCGATCTTGGCCGAAAGGGACCTTGCATGACCGGCGGCCGGTTCCATCGATCGCCAGGGCCATGGCTTTATGATGTGCGGCGGAGGCGATCTTATGCCTTAGTCCGTCATGTTATATCCGGGCTGTAGATGGCGATCGTGTCCGCCGGGTTGCCGATGATGTAGCGTGATGATCGGCGATCGGGCCGAAGATCGCGATCGTCACTCGGGCACTCGATCGCTTTATTCGTAGGTCGATATCGGCGATCGGCGGAGTTAGTTCCTCATTTAAAATGGATCAGGCGGGATCGAGTCCTCCGGCTCGCCGGGTAGTAGCGATCGGGCCGGGAGATCGGAGGTCGCTGACGGCGCCGATCGATCTACTCCTAGGCTAAGAAGAAGCCTTTGCACGGACAGAAATCTGCGGCTCTAGCCCGGAAGGCTGCGTAGGTCGTCGGTAGGGTCTTCGTGAGATGCCTGAACATAGGCGAGAAGCCCTGAAAACCTCCTAGGACCGCGTAGAGGGCGGTCTCATCGCTTACGGGCTCGCCGTTGAGGAAGATCACGTCTACCCAGTCGATGTAGTCCGAGTCGGACTCCTCTTCTCCCTGCCTGATTTGCATCATGCGATGGCGACCTTCTGGCCGGGCGACCCTGGTGGCGAAGTGTTCCGTGAAGACGTGCGCCAGCTCGTTAAAGGAGCCAATGGACCGAGGTGGCAGTGAGGTGTACCACCGGTGGGCGAGGTCGTCAGGTGTCAGAGGGAACATTCGGCACCGGGTCGCGTCCGATGCCCCACACCCGGTCATGTAGCTGTTGAACTTGTGAAGGTGTGTTTGGGGGTCCAATCGCCCCTAGTACACGGGTGTCTGGGGAGGAGCGATCTTGTGCTGCACGGGGGCGAGCTCGATGTCGATCGCGAGCGGCTCGCTCGGCTCGATGATCGTCTTCATGGCGCCTACCCCCGATTGCAGGAGCGCCTTCACGTCGTCGATCTGACGTTCCATTGCGGCAATCGCCGCGGCTCGGCTGCTTGCGGATCGGCTTTGGGAGCGGGGGCCGAGGCGATCGTGTACCGACCTCTGGACTCCGCTGCTGCCGACCTCGGGAATTTGACGAGCGGGAGCCAGGCGGCTGGATCGCCTTGTGGGAGCTGGGTAGGCCGAGCTCCTGGTGACGGATTCAAACTCCGTCGTCTCGTAGCTGGGACCGGACTGCCCCGGTCGCCAAGTCGGGTCACTGCCCAGGCGATCGAAGACAGACGTGCCCCGGCTGCCGAGCGCCTCTTCTTGCGGGCGAGATCCTCCTGGCGATCGCTCGGCCAGCAATGCCTTGAGCTTCCGCTTGGACTTCCGGCGGGAGACCGAGGGGGTGATAGCAGGAGGGGCGTCGAGAGCACTTCGTCGTTCCTGAAGGGCGGCTATGGCCTCTTCGATCTGTTCATTGGTTCGGAACTGATCGAGCGAGAGGCTTGGGCGACCGTCCAGGGACGGTATCGAGCGTCTCTGACCGCGGCGGCTGCCTTCCACCACCGGCTGTGGCTCGGACTGGGACGGAACAGGGGGTCTGGCCGGCTGGTCAGCGGCTTTCTTCGACGCGGAGGTGGAAGACATGTTTTCTGAAGGATTTGTTTGAAGTGCAGTAAGTGTCACTTCAAGTATCTGCCCCGAGAACAGTGAGTGTTCTTCGGGACGGTAGGTATAAAAATTCGAGGGTTGGATCCCCTTCCTCTAGCGCCAATTGTTGTTGCCCAAAATATTTATCCGAAGATTAATATCCTTTGGATGACGGACAACAAACAACAATTGCGGGAGCACTTCCGAGAGAAGATAAATAATACAAGATTTTCCGGGTTTGTTAGGCCCGGGCTTGAATGCTCTCGCGAGATGTTATTAATACAAATATTCGTGGATACAAGTATTAATGTGAGAAATCTAGATACAATGAGTGTAAAAAGACTTTGTTAATCCGGCTCTTGAGCGAAGCTCGATGTTCTTCGTCCCCGCCGATAATCTGCTGGATGAGATAGGCCGGGAGAAGAAGGACCGAATGATAGCCGTTGCCAAGAGTTGGAGATTAGCCAAGTGCCGGTATTTTGCTTCAGACATGTGTAATCCAAGGAAGTTGAAGAAGTGGCCAAGTGCGGTGGTGCCTTGCTTATATAGGGACAAATGGTCCTCCGCTCTTAGGCGGGCGACGCCTTTCGCCATTATAATAATGTGCCGATCGCCTGCCGGCCAATATAGTAATGTGCCGATCTCCTGGGCTGTCGGGCTAAAGTCCAAGTAAGATGCTGGCTGTCGGGCTAAAGTCCAAAGCTCCAGCAGGCAGCCAGCTGGGCGGACCAATAAGAAGCCAGAACGTGTCCGGAGTCAGTCACAATGTGGCCCTACTGACAGCTTTCGGCGGCTTGTCGGCTGGTGGAGAGATTCTGCCAGGCTGTGGTCAATGGCCCGAGATTCGCGGATCTTGTCTCGATCCTTGCACGTGGTGCCGGTCTTGAGGTTCGGCCTTTGCCGACTGGATGGGCATCGGTGGTGATCGATATGAAGCGGTTGTCTCCAGCTGATCATCCGAGGTCGCCAACGGCCAGGTGCTGAAGGTCGGCATTTGGTCGGTCACCAAGGGTCGATCGACAGATGTCGAGAGAGGGTCGCCCGATTGTCGGTCGCCAGGAGTCGGTCGCCGAGTACCGAGTGATGGGCACCCGTTTGTCGATCGCCAAGGGTCGGTCGCCGAGTACCGAGAGGCGATCGTCTTGATGTCGATCGCTCGGCACGGGATTCGTCCTGGGACCTTTGGTCGATCGATGTAGCTCGTCCACTGGGTTAAGACTTGGTCGCCTGGTCGCTGGTCGGCCGATCTGCCTTGGACGATCGTCAGTGACTCGGTCGCCCGACCTCCGAGGCGATCGCCGGTCGGAAGGTGTTAATTCTTGACACAACAATTGCCCCCCAGCTTGCTCCTATGTTGAAGACATGGGGCAAGGTGGTTCTTGCTGGCGATCGTGTATGGATGAGGACGGGTGACCTGAGCTGACTTAGGATTCGGACTTGGGCTATCATAGTCGATTGGCTAGCTATCATTCGATCTTGTACCTGCAAAAACAACATTGGCGATCCCCATGGAAACTCGGTGGTTTTGCTTTGTTTGAGGAATCGTGCACAGTCGCGGAGATCGATGGACCGACTCCTTGACCGTGTCTTGGTGCGCGAAGACATTGAGTGTCTCGTGACTCACTTTATTATGAGGGTCCTCTGTTAGGCTGCGCCTCGCCTCGTATTTAAACGAAGGGCGTGCGGTCTCGGTCTAGAGGAGTCCTTGCGCTGGGCGGCACGGATGAATCAACTCCAAGCCCGCGGCTTGTTAGCTCTGCTTCCACCTCGGCCAGCCATAGAGATGGCCGACCTCGACGGTGTACGTTGAGACGGGGTTGTGGCATGTGTCCACTGATTAATGTTGGAGAGCCCTCAGACTACGCCGGCCTCGTATTTAAACGAAGGGCGGGCGATCTTGGCCGAAAGGGACCTTGCATGACCGGGCGGCCTTCCATCGATCGCTGGGCCATGGCTTTATGATGTGCGGCGGAGGCGATCTTATGCCTTAGTCCGTCATGTTATATGCTGGACTGTAGATGGCGATCGTGTCCGCCGGGTTGCTGATGATGTAGCGTGATGATCGGCGATCGGGCTGGAAGACTGGCGATCGTCACTCGGCAGCCGATCGCTTTATTCGTAGGTCGATATCGGCGATCGGCGGGAGTTAGTTCCTCATTTAAAATGGACTGTAGGCGGGGATCGAGTCCTCCGGCTCTGCTGGGTAGTAGCGATCGGGCCGAGATCGGAGGTCGTCGTACGGGCGCCGATCGATCTACTCCTAGGCTAAGAAGAAGCCTTTGCCTGGACAGGAAATCTGCAGCTCTAGCCCGGAAGGCTGCGTAGGTCGTCGGTAGGGTCTTCGTGAGATGCCTGAACATAGGCGAGAAGCCCTGAAAACCTCCTAGGACCGCGTAGAGGGCGGTCTCATCGCTTACGGGCTCGCCGTTGAGGATGATCACGTCTACCCAGTCGATGTAGTCCGAGTCGGACTCCTCTTCTCCCTGCCTGATTTGCATCATGCGATGGCGACCTTCTGGCCGGGCGACCCTGGTGGCGATGTGTTCCGTGAAGACGTGCGCCAGCTCGTTATAGGAGCCAATGGACCGAGGTGGCAGTGAGGTGTACCACCGGTGGGCGAGGTCGTCAGGTGTCAGAGGGAACATTCGGCACCGGGTCGCGTCCGATGCCCCACACCCGGTCATGTAGATGTTGAACTTGTGAAGGTGTGTTTGGGGGTCCGATCGCCCCTAGTACACGGGTGTCTGAGGAGGACCGATCTTGTGCTGCACGGGGGCGAGCTCGATGTCGATCGCGAGCGGCTCGCTCGGCTCGACGATCGTCTTCATGGCGCCTGCCCCCGATTGCAGGAGCGCCTTCACGTCGTCGATCTGACGTTGCATTGCGGCAATCGCCGCGGCTCGGCTGCTTGCGGATCGGCTTTGGGAGCGGGGGCCGAGGCGATCGTGTACCGACCTCCGGACTCCGCTGCTGCCGACCTCGGGAATTTAACGAGCGGGAGCCAGGCGGCTGGATCGCCTTGTGGGAGCTGGGTAGGCCGAGCTCCTGGTGACGGATTCAAACTCCGTCGTCTCGTAGCTGGGACCGGACTGCCCCGGTCGCCAAGTCGGGTCACTGCCCAGGCGATCGAAGACAGACGTGCCCCGGCTGCCGAGCGCCTCTTCTTGCGGGCGAGATCCTCCTGGCGATCGCTCGGACAGCAATGCCTTGAGCTTCCGCTTGGACTTCCGGCGGGAGACCGAGGGGGTGATAGCAGGAGGGGCGTCGAGAGCACTCCGTCGTTCCTGAAGGGCGGCTATGGCCTCTTCGATCTGTTCATTGGTTCGGAACTGATCGAGCGAGAGGCTTGGGCGACCGGCCCAGTGGACGTGACGAGCGCCTCGATCGCGGGCCGCTTCCACCACCGGGCCGTGGCTCGGACCGGGACGGAACAGGGGTCCGCCGGCCGGTCCGGCTTTCTTCGACGCGAGGCTAAGACATGTTTTCGAAGGATTTGTTTGAAGTGCAAGTGTCACTTCAGTATCCGCCTGAGAACAGTGAGTGTTCTTCGGGACGGTAGGTATAAAAATTCGAGGGTTGGATCCCCTTCCTCTAGCGCCAATTGTTGTTGCCCAAAATATTTATCCGAAGATTAATACTGCTGGATGACGGACAACAAACAACAATTGCGGGAGCACTTCCGAGAGAAGATAAATAATACAAGATTTTCCGGGTTTGTTAGGCCCGGGCTTGAATGCTCTCGCGAGATGTTATTAATACAAATATTCGTGGATACAAGTATTAATGTGAGAAATCTAGATACAATGAGTGTAAAAAGACTCTGTTAATCCGGCTCTTGAGCGAAGCTCGATGTTCTTCGTCCCCGCCGATAATCTGCTGGATGAGATAGGCCGGGAGAAGAAGGACCGAATGATAGCTGTTGCCAAGAGTTGGAGATTAGCCAAGTGCTGGTATTTTGCTTCTGTATTGCGTGTAATCCGAAGGAAGTTGAAGAAGTGGCCAAGTGCAGGGTGCCTTGCTTATATAGGGACAGCCGGGTCCTGTCCTTAGGCGGGCGATCGCCTTTCGGCCATTATAATAATGTGCCGATCGCCTGCCGGCCAATATAGTAATGTGCCGATCTCCTGGGCTGTCGGGCTAAAGTCCAAGTAAGATGCTGGCTGTCGGGCTAAAGTCCAAAGCTCCAGCAGGCAGCCAGCTGGGCGGACCAATAAGAAGCCAGAACGTGTCCGGAGTCAGTCACAATGTGGCCCTACTGACAGCTTTCGGCGGCTTGTCGGCTGGTGGAGAGATTCTGCCAGGCTGTGGTCAATGGCCCGAGATTCACGGATCTTGTCTCGATCCTTGCACGTGGTGCCGGTCTTGAGGTTCGGCCTTTGCCGACTGGATGGGCATCGGTGGTGATCGATATGAAGCGGTCGTCTCCAGC
The DNA here is from genome assembly GCA_033398695.1 of Orobanche coerulescens. Lineage (NCBI taxonomy): Eukaryota > Viridiplantae > Streptophyta > Magnoliopsida > Lamiales > Orobanchaceae > Orobanche > Orobanche coerulescens. The sequence continues at coordinate 28,394,275 of CM065808.1, read as the reverse complement.
TGATCATCCGAGGTCGCCAACGGCCAGGTGCTGAAGGTCGGCATTTGGTCGGTCACCAAGGGTCGATCGGCAGATGTCGAGAGAGGGTCGCCCGATTGTCGGTCGCCAGGAGTCGGTCGCCGAGTACCGAGTGATGGGCACCCGTTTGTCGATCGCCAAGGGTCGGTCGCCGAGTACCGAGAGGCGATCGTCTTGATGTCGATCGCTCGGCACGGGATTCGTCCTGGGACCTTTGGTCGGTCGATGTAGCTCGTCCACTGGGTTAAGACTTGGTCGCCTGGTCGCTGGTCGGCCGATCTGCCTTGGACGATCGTCAGTGACTCGGTCGCCCGACCTCCGAGGCGATCGCCGGTCGGAAGGTGTTAATTCTTGACACAACATAATGTGAATGTGAATATGTGTGTGACCGCTAAGTTCACTCGTGTTGGTTCGACGGGACCTATGAGGATTCGTGGCAGTGGACTACGGGATCAAAACTTAGTGAGGTAGTGAGGTCCAATCGTGCTGGTCTGACGAGGCCTACGATAACGCACGGCAGTGGACCATGAGTTTCGGACACAGTGCGTCCAACCAGGTGAGCTCGACGGGGCTTATGGTGACACGTGGCAGTGGACTACGGTGTCAGGACTGTGTGTGTGATTGTTGTGATTGATATAGTCCGTGCGGGTTGTTATGCCTACGGAGACACTGTGATATCCGCATTTTTCCCTTCTCTTATTATTCTCATTTTAGTGCATCTCCGTTTTTGGCGACTCGCTTGTAACCGTATCGACATTTTGAGGATATTTAATATTGAACTTTTGTCGTTCGAGCTTGATTCGGACTCGTTTTACTCGATTTGATGTTTCATGTTGTTATTTCGGATATTATCGTAATCGTCATTTGGAACCGCCGTTTCGGGGTTGCCAAAGATCTATCTCGTGTTATTATGGGCGTTGTGAGCTTTTGTTTGGTGTTTCGACCTTGTGTCGTACATTAGAAGGTTTGGGTTGCTTTTGTAAATTTTCCCAAACTTTTGGGAATATTTCGTTTGTTGATTGTTTTTACGATCCTTTGTGTAGTCGTGAATATATTTTCCTTCGCATTTTAGTTCGCTGCTTCGTGTCCTCGACGTCCGTACCATCGTGAATTGTTCACCGTTGTATTTCGATTCTTTTTCGGTACCTCCCTCTTTCATTCCTGGCCTGTACTCCACAAAAAGGAATGTTACGTACGTAACACCCTTTTGGTTACGTACGTAACGACCTAGTGTAATTCAGTTCAGGCAATTCTGCCTTTTTGGTTACGTACGTAACACCCTTCTTGGTTACGTACGTAACGCCCTAGTGGATATCAGTTCAGGCGATTCAGCCTTTTTGGTTACGTACGTAAGGCCCTTACGGCTTACGTACGTTAGCATGTGGTGGCTAACGTACGTAACGAAGCCTGGGTTTATAAACCCAGGAGTTGACCGATTTCGGTCATTTTTCATCCTCCTCCCCTCCTCCGACTTGTGGGCGATTTCCTTGGTGTCTTCTGGCGATTTGAAGCTTAGCAACTCCGAGCCATCATCTTCTACGAGTTTTTGAAGTATTTTATCAACATCTAATCGTGTTCTTCGTCTTTAATCCGAGGTAAACACCTAAAACCTTCTTTTAGGTAAATTGGGGGGGGGGGGGGTTTCGTGTGTTAGTCCGATTTGTTCCGAATGATAGATTAATTCATAGTGAATATGATTAATCTTGTTGGTGTTGTTGGTTCTCCTACGAATTCATGGTATATTTTCATAGTTTTGCGGAATCGAGAGGGTATGGTTGTGGTCCACCCTCGTTGTTATTTTTGTACGAATATACATGAATCGTAGGCGGGTTTCCGGGTGTATTCCATTTCCATAATCGTTTAGAAGTGGTTGTGATTGTGCTATTCGAATCGTTAGGTTCATTTTCGTCGGTTCCTCGCGGTCGTGCTTGATTCTTCCGTTCCGTTTGTGTCATCGTCTATTTAATCGAGGCAAGTATCCTTATGAACTTACAATCTTGACATAGTAGTATTGTATGAGAAATGGTGTGTGTGTGTGTATGCTCACTACGGGTTAGATCCGACGGGATCTCGGTAGGGGTCCACAGAGACGTGGATCGACGAGCTTGCTTTTAACCACTACGGGTTAGATCCGACGGGGTCTCGGTAGGGGTCCACAGAGACGTGGATCGACGGTTAATTGTGGTGCATTTTACAAATGTGATTTGATATTGGAATTTCCGGAAATGAGTACTTTCGAACGGTTTTCTTTACTGCGTGCATTTACTATATGTGTAAGATGTAAGTTGTTCATCTGGTTACTTGTACTGGCGTAATTGCTAACCCCTCTGGGGACCCGTTTTGGGGAAATTCGTTTTATGAATTTCAGGTCAGGTTCATCGGGACGAGCGGGCGCTGGACCAGTACACGGATGATGGCCATGCGTGATGATTGTGCATAAGTGACGTCTTAATGTCTTTTTATCTTTTCATCTTTTGTAGCTTTTGAACTAATAGTTGTACTCGAGTACTTAAGAGTTCTTGTTTGTCCGGATTGTATTGTTGCCTATTGTGTTGTGTTGGATGATGATGTTATGTTGATCGGTTGATCCGGGTGGATTATTCTGTTTTGCGTCTTTATGACGAGGTATTATTTTGTCGTTTCTGTGAGTCGATGAGTATGATGCTGTTCAGCCTGGTGAGTCCCATATAGGGGTTCACGGCACTGTAATATACCTCGAATATCTTGAGGGTGTTACAGAAAATGGTATCAGAGAACTAGGTTTATGGATACCTAGGCTTGTCGGTTTATTGGGTCTTGTGGTGTTTTGTTTTTGCACATCATCATCACGCTGCCGTGATTCCGGTACTACTAGTGTCCGTAAGTTTTCCTTCCTCTGTTCATTATTTCCTTGTATCGTACGTTTGATTCTCGACTTGTGATTGTTCTTTTCTCGTACTTACCCTCGTATGGCTTTTGCTACTTATTTAACTCCAGTATGGATGCTGGAAGAGGTCGTGGTCGCGGTCGTGGTCGTGGACGCGGCCGGGGACGTGGGGCAGCCGGTGGGGCGGCCACGTCGCAGTCTTCGGGAGCCGGCAGTACCGGCGACCGCCACAGTCATGCTTCTTCTCAGGAGCGCGCCGACCTTGGTATTGCGGCTGTTATGCAGCAAATGGTGAACCAAATGGCGGCAATAGCTCAGGCGGTTCAGAACCCGGATCAGGCCCATGCTAATCGGGGCGGAGCGGACCGTTGGCTCCAAGATGTCATCAAGATGCATCCTCCTCAGTTTTCGGGAGCTTCAGACCCGATTGGCTGGGAAGGGTGGATCAAGGAGATATCTAAAGTCTTCACTGCTACCAACTGTCCCGAGGACCGTAAGGTCCCTATTGCCCAGTACTTTCTCACTGGGGACGCTACGGACTGGTGGGAGGCCGTTGGGCCCAAAGACCATGCTGCTTCGTGGTGAGTTTCAAGAATTGATGGAGATCGAATATTGCCCGTGGTCGGTCGTGTGCTCGGGTACATGCTTTTTATGATGCTCAACCGCGGGATATCCCCGTATCTCAAGCTATTGCTGATTTTAACAAGGAGTTGGGTTATGTGAAGACCCAAGTTGTCGAGGAGAGCGACAAAATTTTCCATTTCTCCAGACGGATGAAGTTGTCGATTCGGGACTATATGTCGGGGCTCGTATGCACTACCTTGAAAGATTACCAGAGCAGGGCCCTTGCTTACGATATGTCTGTGACGGCGAGTGAGGCGGCCCGCGAGAATAAGAAGCAGAAGTCCGCCGGGAACTTTTCGGGCCACAAGAGTGGGGGTCAGCAGAGATCCCAATCTGCTAACTTCCCCGCCGGCGGTGGTCCATCTCGTTCCGCTGGGGGTCCTCGTGGAACTACCAGTGCTCCTTTCCGCGATGTGAAGTGTTTCAATTGTGGTCGTACAGGCCACGTCAGTCGTACTTGTTTGAGCCCTTTGCTGACGTGTAATCGCAGGGCCACCGGCCACAAGGTCGTCAGGCCGAGAGGGAGAGAATTCTTGGTGCCCGGGCTTCCATGCCAGCGCCTAGGGAACCAAGTGTGAATCAGGGATCGTTTGCTCCTCAATCTCGCTGAGTGCTAGCCGGGGGAGAGGTCGGGGTCAGCCCTCTAAGGGGGGAGCTTCCAGTGTCGACTCAGCCCACCCGTGTGTCTATGAGATGCGGAAAGCCGATGACCCAGCGGCTACCGTGGCGACAGGTACCGTTTATATTCTTTCTCATCCTGTCAGTGTGCTTTTCGATTCCGGTGCTACGCATTCGTTCATATCTTTGGATTGTGTGCGCCGTCTGAGTCTCGACTGTTTGACGCCTTGTGAACCCTTCATCGTTAAGCTTCCTAGCGGCGATAGGATCGTTGGTGATCAGGAGGTTCGAGACTGTTCTGTACTTATTTGTGAGAGGACTTGGCCCTCTAATCTTATTGTTGTGAGTATCGAGGGTGAGGATTTGATTCTTGGTGATGATTGGCTCGAGCGGCATGGTGCGATCATGAACTACCGCACGAGAATCATCACTATGTTAGCCGAGGACGGCACCGAGCACTCTTTCGCGGGGCGAAAGAGGGGAAACCAGAAGTTCGTTATTAACGCCTTGAAGGCGATGAGACTCCTGCGTAAGGGGTGTACTGGCTATTGGTGCTACGCCTTGCAGGCGAAGAGTGGTGGAGTCGAGCTTTCGTCGATTCTAATCGTTAGCGAGTTTCCTGATGTATTTCCTGACGAGTTACCGGGATTGCCACCGGATCATGAGGTCGAGTTTGCTATAGAGTTAGAGCCGGGCGCAGCTCCTATTTCGAAGGCGCCCTATCGCATGGCACCTTCAGAGATGTCCGAGTTGAAGAAGCAGTTGAGTGAGCTTCTTGAGTCGGGGTATGTTCGACCGAGCGCCTCGCCTTGGGGCGCACCGGTCCTATTCGTGCGGAAGAAGGATGGTTCACTACGTTTGTGTATCGACTATCGCGAACTGAACAAGGTGACCATCAAGAACAAGTATCCCTTGCCGAGAATTGATGACTTATTCGACCAGTTGCAGGGAGCTGCGGTATTCTCGAAGATTGATTTAAAATCGGGGTACTATCAGCTTCGGGTGAGGGAGTCCGATGTGCCGAAAACAGCCTTTCGGACGAGGTACGGACATTATGAGTTCGTAGTCATGCCTTTCGGGTTAACTAATGCGACGGCGGTGTTCATGCAGTTGATGAACAAAGTTTTTATCGAGTATCTGGATAAGTGCGTCGTCGTCTTTATTGACGATATTCTTATTTATTCGAGGAATGAGGAAGAGCATGCCCATCATTTGCGGGTAGTATTAGACATTTTGAGGACCGAGCAACTCTATGCAAAGTTCTCGAAATGTGAGTTCTGGCTGAAGGAAGTGATGTTTTTAGGTCACATGATTTCAGCCGAGGGGGTTCGTGTGGATCCGCAGAAGATTGAGGCAGTGTTGGATTGGGCACCGCCCAAGAATGTGAAGGAGCTCCGTAGTTTTTTGGGTTTAGCTGGCTACTATCGTAGGTTCGTCGAGGGTTTCGAAACTAGCTCGACCACTTACGCAGCTTGCTCCGAAACCGAGAAGTTCGTCTGGAATGACGAGAGGCGATTGAGTTTTGAGGAATGAAGAAGCGTTTGACTTCAGCCCCGGTTTTGGCATTGCCGTGTGGCAACGAGGGTTTTGCCGTTTATAGCGATGCTTCGGTCGTGGTCTTGGGTGCGTATTGATGCAAAGACGGCAAGACCATTGCCTATGCGTCGAGACAGCTTGAGGCCGTATGAGTGAACTACCCTACTCATGATTTGGAGTTAGCGGCAGTCGTTTTCGCGCTCAAGATTTGGCGTCACTATCTTTTCGGCTCTGCATGTCAGATTTTTACCGATCATAAAAGTCTGAAATACATATTTACTCAGCGGGAGTTGAATATGAGGCAGAGGAGGTGGTTAGAGCTGATTAAGGATTATGACCTCGAAATTCTTTATCATCCGGGCAAGGCGAACATCGTGGCCGACGCCTTGAGTCGGAAACCGATTGCATTGCGAATGCTTGAGATCCTTACGTCTCAGTCTGAGCTTCGACGGGCTTTGATCGAGTTAGATGTTGAGGTTTTGTTGCCGGGAACTGTCGGGCAACTTTGTGCTTTGGAGATTTCGTCGTCTTTGATCGATGAAATTAAACTGAAGCAGTTAGAGGATCCGATGATTACTCAAATGCGAGATAACGTTCTTAAAGGAAAGTCTCCTGGATTTGTGATTCACGAGGATGGTGTTTTGAGATTCCAGAGTCGGCTTTGTGTGCCGAACGATTCAGAACTGAGGCAGAGTATTTTACGGGAGGCCCATGCTACACCTTATTCCGTTCATCCTGGTTCGAGTAAGATGTACAAGGACCTGAGAAGAAATTTCTGGTGGAATGATATGAAGGAGGAGGTCACACAGTTTGTAGCGAGATGTTTGACTTGTCAGCAGGTCAAAATCGAACATCGGCGACCGGTGGGTTATTACTGATCACTTCCCGTTCCGGAATGGAAATGGGAAGATATATCGATGGATTTCATTACGAGTCTGCCGAGATCGAGGTCGGGCATGAATATGGTATGGGTGATTGTCGATCGTCTGACCAAGTCGGCACATTTTCTGGGCATCAAGGACACTTGGGGCCCGGAGAAGTTAGCTCGTGTATTTATCGCGCAGATTGTGAGGCTTCACGGTACTCCGAAGTCTATTGTTTCGGATCGTGATGGCGGTTTTGTATCGCACTTCTGGCAGGCGGTGCATAAGGCGTTGGGTACTCGTCTGCATTTGAGTACCTCTTTTCATCCCCAGTCAGATGGACAGTCGGAACGCACTATACAGACATTCGAGGATATATTGCGTGCTTGTGCCCTCGATTGGAGTAGCGATTGGGAGGAACATTTGCCACTGATCGAATTCACGTACAACAACAGTTGGCACGCGTCGATTCGGATGGCACCGTATGAGGCACTTTATGGGCGGCGATGTCGATCACCAATTTGTTGGAATGAGACGTCCGATTTAGTCGGGACCGAGCCGGACGTCGTTTTAGAGACGAGGCGGAAGATAGAATTAATTCGGGAACGGATGTTGACTGCCCAGAGTCGACAAAAGTCGTATGCCGACGTCCGTCGTCGACCTTTAGAATTCGAAGTGGGAGACCACGTTTTGCTAAAGGTGTCGCCGACGAAGGGAGTTTTTCGTTTCGGGAAGAAAGGGAAGTTGAGTCCGAGATGTATTGGACCCTTCGAGATTCTCGAGCGAGTCGGTGGGTTGGCATACCGTCTAGCGTTACCTCCGGCCTTGAGTCATGTTCATAGCGTTTATCATATTTCCCAGCTGAGGAAATATGTCCCGGATCCTAGTCACGTCATCGATTATGGTGAGATTGATGTCGTCGAGGATATTACTTTCGAAGAGCGTCCTTTGAAGATTTTGGAGCATCGTGAGAAACGACTGAGGCATAAGACCATACCTTTGGTCAAGGTACAGTGGTCGAGACACGGTGTCGAAGAGGCAACTTGGGAAACCTAGGATAGCATGCGTGCTAGGTACCCTGAGTTGTTTGTTTCTTAAGTTTCGGGACGAAACTTATTTTTAGAGGGGTAGAATGTGATATCCGCATTTTTCCCTTCTCTTATTATTCTCATTTTAGTGCATCTCCATTTTTGGCGACTCGCTTGTAACCGTATCGACATTTTGAGGATATTTAATATTGAACTTTTGTCGTTCGATCTTGATTCGGACTCGTTTTACTCGATTTGATGTTTCATGTTGTTATTTCGGATATTATCATAATCGTCATTTGGAACCGCCGTTTCGGGGTTGCCAAAGATCCATCTCGTGTTATTATGGGCGTTGTGAGCTTTTGTTTGGTGTTTCGACCTTGTGTCGTACATTCCGAAGGTTTGGGCCGTTTTGTAAATTTTCCCAAACTTTTGGGAAAATTTCGTTGGTTGATTGTTTTTACGAACCTTTGTGTAGTCGGGAATATATTTTCCTTCGGCATTTTAGTTCGTCGTTTCAGGTCCCTGACGTCCGTACCATCGTGAATTGTTCACCGTTGTATTTCGATTCTTTTTCGGTACCTCCCTCTTTCATTCCTGGCCTGTACTCCACAAAAAGGAATGTTACGTACGTAACACCCTTTTGGTTACGTACGTAACGACCTAGTGTAATTCAGTTCAGGCAATTCTGCCTTTTTGGTTACGTACGTAACACCCTTCTTGGTTACGTACGTAACGCCCTAGTGGATATCAGTTCAGGCGATTCAGCCTTTTTGGTTACGTACGTAAGGCCCTTATGGCTTACGTACGTAATGCGGCTTACGTACGTTAGCATGTGGTGGCTAACGTACGTAACGAAGCCTGGGTTTATAAACCCAGGAGTTGACCGATTTCGGTCATTTTTCATCCTCCTCCCCTCCTCCGACTTGTGGGCGATTTCCTTGGTGTCTTCCGGCGATTTGAAGCTTAGCAACTCCGAGCCATCATCTTCTACGAGTTTTTGAAGTATTTTATCAACATCTAATCGTGTTCTTCGTCTTTAATCCGAGGTAAACTCCTAAAACCTTCTTTTAGGTAAATTTGGGGGGGGTTTCGTGTGTTAGTCCGATTTGTTACGAATGATAGATTAATTCATAGTGAATATGATTAATCTTGTTGGTATTGTTGGTTCTCCTACGAATTCATGGTATATTTTCATAGTTTTGCGGAATCGAGAGGGTTTGGTTGTGGTCCGCCCTCGTTGTTATTTTTGTACGAATATACATGAATCGTAGGCGGGTTTCCGGGTGTATTCCATTTCCATAATCGTTTAGAAGTGGTTGTGATTGTGCTATTCGAATCGTTAGGTTCATTTTCGTCGGTTCCTCGCGGTCGTGCTTGATTCTTCCGTTCCGTTCGTGTCATCGTCTATTTAATCGAGGCAAGTATCCTTATGAACTTACAATCTTGACATAGTAGTATTGTATGAGAAATGGTGTGTGTGTGTATGCTCACTACGGGTTAGATCCGACGGGGTCTCGGTAGGGGTCCACAGAGACGTGGATCGACGAGCTTGCTTTTAACCACTACGGGTTAGATCCGACGGGGTCTCGGTAGGGGTCCACAGAGACGTGGATCGACGGTTAATTATGGTGCATTTTACAAATGTGATTTGATATTGGCATTTCCGGAAATGAGTACTTTCGAACGGTTTTCTTTACTGCGTGCATTTACTATATGTGTAAGATGTAAGTTGTTCATCTGGTTACTTGTACTGGCGTAATTGCTAACCCCTCTGGGGACCCGTTTTGGGGAAATTCGTTTTATGAATTTCAGGTCAGGTTCATCAGGACGAGCGGGCGCTGGACCAGTACACGGATGATGGCCATGCGTGATGATTGTGCATAAGTGACGTCTTAATGTCTTTTTATCTTTTCATCTTTTGTAGCTTTTGAACTAATAGTTGTACTCGAGTACTTAAGAGTTCTTGTTTGTCCGGATTGTATTGTTGCCTATTATGTTGTGTTGGATGATGATGTTATGTTGATCGGTTGATCCGGGTGGATTATTCTGTTTTGCGTCTTTATGACGAGGTATTATTTTGTCGTTTCTGTGAGTCGATGAGTATGATGCTGTTCAGCCTGGTGAGTCCCATATAGGGGTTCACGGCACTGTAATATACCTCGAATATCTTGAGGGTGTTACAGACACGGGACAGTGGATCACGGTGTCGGAATTGGTTATGTTTGGTTAATAGTCCGTGTGGGTTGTTGAACCTACGGAGACACGTGACAGTGGATCACGGTGTCGGAATTGATTATGTTTGTTTAGTTGTGTGTGATGTAGTCCGTGCGGGTTGTTGAACCTACGGAAACACGTGACAGTGGATCACGGTGTCATGAGCATGATACTTTTCAAATCAAAGTTTTTACAGGAAAAGTTTTAAGAAAGAATGTTGGGCCGAGCCCCACGAGATTTATGGAAATGTTTCCGGTATTGTAAACTGTTGAATTATGAAACAAGTTTTGGGTTAAGGCCCTTAAGTTTTTCGAAAGGTTTTGTGAATCAGGACTTGAGGTCTTAAGGTTTTGAAATTCTAAAAATTCCCGAGATGATAATCTTATTTTCGAATGCTTCATAGCTTATCTTCTCTTATGAAAACCTCCCGGGAATATTTGGTAGTTGATTATTATATTTGATCACGATTATTAATTGTTTGTTACATTTCGTATAATTTGATACTTGCACTAGTAAAACAGTGGAGTTTTACTAACCCCCGAGTAATTGGGGGTGGATGTCTGTTTTGCGTCCAGGTACATGCAGATTCAGGGGAGCAGTCACAGGATTGGCACAAGAGGATGACGAGCTGCGATACTAATAATGAGTCGAGAGTTATTTTGATTTTTGTTGTGTTGTCAGAGTTGATTTCAGTCTTCCGCTGTATTGTATTTCGACCCCTGTGTGGGTAATGTTATTTAAGTCAGTTTTATCGATTGGGTTGTGTGACCTCATCGGTCTGTGTATTCACGTGTAAGTGACCATATCGGTCTGTATCATTTTATTGTTTGACCCTGGTCGGGCAAACATTTGGTTGTTTATGGATGTTTAGCCTGGTAGATCCTTGTGGAAAGGGTCTACGGCGTGTAATATTCCCATACGGTTTTGGGGATGTTACAGCTTTGATTTCGGGTTTTGTTCGACTAGCACTCCCCACCTCAAACTTCCCCTTCATGATGCTTTTATCAAAACTACCCTTGGATACGTCTCGATTTCCTATTTGAGGCTTCCAAGGAGTTGTGTACCCCGTGGAGTAAGTATTGTTGCCTCCCCTTCGCAAGTTCCTCTCAATTTTGATCGCTGCATATACCATGTCCTCGAACTCAACATAATGTTGTTTATCAACTTCTTTAGAGATCTCCGCCCTCATGCCATGTAGAAATCTCGTCATTGTGGCCTCCCTCGAATCCCTCACATCGGCCCGGATCATTAACATCTCCATTTCCTTTCGAAAATCTTCGATGCTCCTTGGACCTTGTTTTAAGGATTGGAGGCGAGAAAATAGTTCCTTATGATAATAATTAGGAAAAAAATTTCTACGCTTTACAATCTTTAATTCCTCCCAACTATTAATTTGTCTCTCTCCATTCCTCCTTCTATCCGTCACAAGTTGGTCCCACCAAATGCTGGCATATTCGGAAAATTCGGTTATTGCTAACCTCATTTTCTTAGTACTAGCATAGTTGTGGCAGTCAAATATAGTTTCCAACTTCCTCTCCCAGTCAAAGTATGTGTCGGGATCGCTCCGCCCTTCGAAGGCTGGGATTTTCATTTTTATATTTCCCATACTTCGGTCTTCCTCGTTTCGTCCTTTTCTTTCATACCGTCTACCTTGTTCTCTCCGACCTCCTCGACCACTTCCTTCTCGATTTTGGTAAGTTTCATCCTCGGAGAATGTTTCATCCTCGTACTCTCTATATGAGATGGGACTCGGATTCCTTCTTCGACGATGATGCTCGTCCTCTTTATTTTTTTGTAAATTTTTGATCACTTTTTCTTGTCGATCTTGTCTTCTAATTAATTGAGTGAGCATTTCTTGTATGTTCTGAAGGGCTTCGTTTCCTTCATTTTTCTCAATATCGGATTTCGACATTTTTTTTTATTTTTTTGCTTTTTTTTGGCCTTTTTTTGTTTTTTTTTTGCCTTTTTTTTGGCCCTTTTTTTTGGCCTTTTTTTCCCTTTTTTTTTGCTCTTTTTTTTACACACACACACAAATTAATTCTCACAAGATTCTCACGTATATCGCTCGATCACTCGATGCTCGTGTATCACTCTTTTAGTTTTTTTTTGCACGGTTCTTGTCTTTTATCACTCGGCTTTATATAAATGTCCCACAACTCACAAGGTGATTATATAGACTAGTATTGTGACAAGTATTTAATTTTACAGGGGCGGTAATCCGCACTCCAACTTTATATTTATTTTATATTTCACTGTGGTGGTAGAACCGACTATCGTGATATATATATATATATATAACTGTGGTGGTAGAACCGACCTTCGTGATAGATATGTATATGTATATATATTCACTGTGGTGGTAGAACTGACCTTTGTGATAAATAGGTATATATAAGTATTTTTTTTTGTATAATCTTTTTTTTTTATATACTTTTTTTTTTGTACACTTTTTTTTACACTTTTTTTTTGTATACTTTTTTTTTGTATACCTTTTTTTTTGTATACCTTTTTTTTGTATACTTTTTTTTTGATATTCAAAATGCTAAGGATTATAATTCCCTTGGCTTACACTTGATGATTTATATCAAATATTATATATATATATATGTATATATATTTGTTATCACTGTGATGGTAGAACCGTGTAATGCCCGAGATTTCTGTTATGTAATTGGAACTTGTGATATTGTAATGATTGTACTTTTGTCTGAGTACTATTCTCCGTATTTCATAATCCGATGTTGCCGAGCGTTTAATTTCATGGTTGTGATTTGTAAGGTTGAAATTCTGTGCATGTAGCGCACGCTACAGGCTAAGGGTAGCGTACGCTAACATGGTTTCATAGCGCACGCTACAGAATGTAATTAGCGCACGCTATGCGTGGTCTAATTGATTGGGACGTGCGGTAGGTGAGATCTGGCCGGGGGACCCCTGTCGGATCGTGTCGGATGTACCTGGACGGCTTTCGGGAAAAGCCGAGTCAACGCCTTAGCGCACGCTACAGGTATATGCGTAGCGCACGCTAAGTGCCGAGTACGATTTAGGCGTGAGCCGTTAGCACACGCTACGAACAGGGTCTAGCGCGCGCTAATAGCCATTTATTATAAATAGGACATCATCCTATTCGAGATTTCAGTTTTTCTCCTCCCATAACCCGAACTCTTACACTTAGATCATAACTCCCTTCGTCCTAAACACTTCATATCAACCTCCTAGTTCGAGATTGAAGATCGTATATCATTGGAGATTGGTGTTCAAGCCTTCGGTGTTGGATCGCTTCATTTTCCTCCGTATTCTTCACTACTTTGAGGTAGGTGATTCTTCACTGATGTTAGTAATGTTCCTAAGGAAGTTTGAATCATGTTTTGATAGCAAGTATTTCGTTTATAATCGGTCATCACATGTTAGAAGGATACTTTTGACGTATCGGCATTATATATCGTATGAACCTTTGAACCATCTTATTATAAGGACTCCTAAGCATGTTCAGATCGAGTTATGATCAATAATCGGATATTTACCGCTTGATACGTTTTACGATGGAATCATGTGTTTTGGAACGTAGAACAAATGGAACTTAGATTATTTCTTGGAGATCGTAGATGAATTATGATGTTGAGTTGGCTATCCGTATATTTGTATTTCACGATCATAAATCTTCCACAAACCTTATTAGCATGATTTGCCCGAGGATAACTTGTATTATCACGGTAGGATTCATGAGTTCCTCACCATTCAACCCGATTTTGGCTTGCGATTACGCCATGCAATATTAGCGCACGCTAACACGTGTGAGTTAACGTGCGCTATCGAAGTCGAATAATGCCGAAAGCGTCGTAGCGTCGTTATGAGACCAGCCGAGTCGATCGGACCGTGGCTAGCGACGCTAGTCTTATACGATAGCGTCGCTATCAGTTCGTCTTAGCGCCGCGTTACGTAGAGTACGTAGCGCGCTAAGCGATCGAGCGATTGGTTATTTTGAGCTTTTCGGCCGTAGACCGAATTGTTAGGCCATCGTTCGACTTGAGATGATTTGTATATCGTTCCTTTTGTTAAGGTTCGAGCTTGTTACGTTGATCGAAGGAGGCGGCCTTCGAGCGTGTCGAGAACATTGAAGTGTTTCGTCCTTGCCATTTTCGAGGCAAGTATCATATGTCGAGTTCGATTTATCATGCTTGTGGTTTTATTCATATTGTTGAATATGAGATGTATTTCTGAGAATTTTCTTGATATTCGTTGTTGTTTGTTCGTATTGATGAACATATTGAAATTCATATGTGTATGCATAATTGTTTCATTTATGGTATAAATGATCCGAGGGGATCATGAGGATCTATGCTGAGGGCGCAGGATCAAATGTCCACCATGCGTTGGTCCGACGGGATCATCATGGGGATCTATGCTGAGGGCGCTGGATCGCTGGACGGGTTTTCCACCATGCGTTGGTCCGACGGGATCATCATGGGGATCTATACCAAGGGCGCTGGATCACTGGATTACCCTGTATTGTGTAGATGGAATCGTGAGGATTCGCATCGTTGGATTCCGGTGGCGGAAGTCCGTTTGCATGTTTTATGATGTATTAATGATTTATTCTATGACGATACTTGTACTAGCATTGTTTTGCTAACCCCTTCGGGGGTGGACATTGTTTTTGATGTTCAGGTAGTCGAGGAGCGGGAGGGCAGCCACAGTACCGACAGGACGATGAGATGGCTCAGTGATGTGGTTGAAGTTCTTATTATTATGATTTGTCTTCTTGGTTCGTTTAGTAATCGAGTATGTCTGTATTAATAAAGTCTTTTCGATATGGTTGTATAAGTCAGCACATTTGATCGTTTGTTTCAAATCTGTATGTGAATTCCACTGTTCGATTGCTTTATTTTTACACTTCTTTTAAAATTAGCCTTGTAAATCCTTATCTAAAGGGTTTACGGCGCTGTAATTATTCCGAATATCTCGGGGTGTTACAGAATATGGTATCGGAGCTAAGATTTATGGATATCTTGGCAGTCGGGTTAGTTGGAGTGCATTTACGTTATTGATTATTGGTCGTTCGTAACATCAACTGCCGAGCCAAAGATCGCCAATTAATTTGTGGTTGTAAGTTTCCTAATCTCGAATACTCTTGCTTTATTTAATTCACGTCTTGTAAACATTAATGAATGTACTTTGAGAAAGTTTGTCCCAGATATTGAGTATTTATGTTTACAGTATGTTGAGAGGAGGTCGTGGACGCGGACGCGGTCGTGGACGCGGACGTGGTAATGCGAGGCAAGAAGAGTCGGTATCTACCCCAGAGATAACCGCTAGTCAAACGGATTCACATTCCGGGGGACAGCAGGGATCGGCAAATAATAATGCAGATCCTAACGTGCCGGGAGTGCTTCAGCAGTGGTTGCCCAGATAAACCGGTTGCTCAAGTTGTGGATCGCATGCGAGACGGCGATGGGACACAGAATAACGTGGATAATCGGGAGATAAATGGCTTCAAGTGATCAAATTGCATCCTCCGAAATTTGATGGTTCGACTGAGACGCTTTCTTGGGATCACTGGCTGAAAGAATTAGAGAAGATTTTTGCGGGGATTAATTGTCCCAACGATAGGAAGGTTCCGGTCGCCCAGTATCTTCTGACAGGGGAGGCTTTCGACTGGTGGGAGGCCATTCGACCGGAGGAGCATAATGTTGGTGGACAGAATTCAAACTGATGATGGAGGCGCAGATTGTCCTCGCCGGTTAGAGAGGCCCGAGTTCGGGAGTTTTCTCACCGCAAAATTGAAGCAATGACGGAAGTGATTAAGACTTTTAATCACGGTGACTTATGTGCGCCACACAGTCAGACCGAGGCGGAAAGGATTTTCCATTTTGACATGCGAATGAAGCCGGAAATTCAGCAATATATGTCCGGATTTGATTGTACCACCTTGAGGCAGTATAAGGACAAGGCGTTGGCCTATGATATGAAGGAAGCAGCAGTAGAGAAATCGACGGAAGCAAAGAAACAGAAGGTGTCGGGCAACTTCGCGGAGAATAAGAATAGCGGGCCCGCCGTCGGTCCTCTTTTCACTCATCCAGAGACCTCCGCATCCTAGTCGAGGAGGAAAGAAGTTCCGGCAAGACCGATCGCTTTGACACAGGAAGAAGTGTTACAAGCGTGGCAAGGCGGGACATGTTCGGCGTGATTGTTTCACGCTTTGTGACTGTTTGAGTGTGGGCCAGAAGGACATCGCGCAACATTTTGTGGGAATGCGACCCGATCTTTTGGTACTCGCTCTCCAGCTCCAGTCGCGAAGGAGACGAGTGTGAACCAGACGCGGCAAAGTGGATTTCAGCAGCAGAACGCTGGGAAGAGAGAGGCATCCAGTGCTGGGTCCGTTCCTCCACGCCTGTACGAGATGAGGAAATCTGATGATCAGAACACAGCTGTTGCATCAGGTACGATTCAGATCCTTTTGCAACCAGTTAGTGTCTTGTTCGATTCAGGAGCCACACATTCTTTTATATCTTTGAACTGTGTTAATCGTTTGAACATCTCGTGCTTGTATAATTGTGAACCTTATGTTGTGGGATTACCGAGCGGAGAGAAGATTGTGGGAACCTTAGAAGCTAAGGATTTCCCAGTATCTATAGAAGGAAGAGATTGGCCATCGAATCTTATTGTGGTTGACATCTGCGGTGACGATTTAATTCTCGGAGATGATTGGCTCAACCGTTATGGAGCTGTGCTGAATTACCGAGAGAGAGTCATTTCCATCATTGCCGATGACGGATCGAACACTTATTCCGAGGATGGAGACCAGGAAGCTCGGGAAATTGATCAAGGCAATGAAAGTCGTGAAATTATCAAGCAAGGATGTCACGGACTTTGGTGCTATGCCATGAGGAAAGAGGAAGGAGTAGAGCTCTCATCTATTTGATTGTGAATGAGTTCTCGAGATGTTTTCTGACGAACTACGGATTACCTCCGCGAGAGAGAAGTGGAATTCACTATCGAATTAGAGCCTGGAGCGGCTCCTATTTCCAGAGCACCATATCGCATGGCGCCAACCGAGATGTATGAACTCAAGAAACAAGCTGGAGGAATTGTTGCGAAGGGTTATATTCAACCAAGCATTTCTCCTTGGGGAGCGCCTGTTCTCTTTGTCCGGAAGAAAGACGGATCCCTCCGACTGTGTATTGATTACAGGGAACTCAATAAGATGACAATCAAGAACAAGTATCCTATACCTCGGATCGACGACTTGTTTGATCAACTGCAAGGGGCAAGGGTATTCTCGAAGATTGACTTGCGAACGGGATACCATCAGTTGAGAATTAAGGAATCGGATATACCG
The DNA here is from genome assembly GCA_033398695.1 of Orobanche coerulescens. Lineage (NCBI taxonomy): Eukaryota > Viridiplantae > Streptophyta > Magnoliopsida > Lamiales > Orobanchaceae > Orobanche > Orobanche coerulescens. The sequence continues at coordinate 28,377,169 of CM065808.1, read as the reverse complement.
AAATCTGCTTTCAGATCCCGGTACGGGCATTATGAATTTGTAGTGATGCCATTTGGACTTACCAATGCTCCTGCGGTATTCATGCAATTGATGAATCGGGTATTCTTGGAGTACTTGGATAAATTTGTGGTCGTTTTCATTGACGACATCTTGATATATTCGAGAGACGCAGAGGAACATCTTTGAACATTTACGTGTGGTTTTGAGCATCTTGAGAAAGGAACAGCTGTATGCTAAGCTTTCTAAATGCGAATTTTGGCTTAAGGAAGTAACCTTCCTTGGGCATGTGATATCATCCGACGGAGTTCAGGTGGACCCGAAGAAAGTCGAAGCAATCTTGGAGTGGGAAGCTCCTAAAAACGTGAAAGAAGTCCGAAGCTTCTTAGGACTTGCTGGATATTATCGCCGCTTTGTAGAGGGATTTTCCAAAATTGCTCGTCCGCTCACTCAGCTGTTACAGAAAACTCAAAAGTTCATGTGGAATGAGGAGTGCCAGGCTAGTTTTGACGAACTTAAGAGGAGGCTGACGACAGCACCTATATTAGCGCTGCCAGAAGGAACTGACGGATTTATGGTATACAACGATGCTTCAAATCAGGGTTTGGGTTGTGTGTTGATGCAGAAGGATAAAGTGATTGCTTATGCTTCTCGGCAATTGAAACCGTACGAAGTTAATTATCCGACTCATGATCTGGAGCTAGCAGCTGTGGTCTTTGCCTTGAAAATCTGGCGACATTATTTGTACGGCACTCATTGTCAGATCTTTACAGACCATAAGAGCCTCAAGTACATTTTCAGTCAGAAAGAGTTAAACATGAGGCAGAGAAGGTGGCTGGAATTGATCAAGGATTACGACTTGGAGATTCTCTATCATCCGGGGAAAGCAAATGTAGTAGCCAATGCTTTGAGCCGTAAACCTGTTTCCCTTCGAGTGTTAGAAGCACTTACGTCCCAAACCAGTATTCAACGGGAACTGATCCGCGAGGGGATTGAAGTATGGGCACCAGGAATCCAAGGGCAACTTTATGTGATGGAACTGACTTCATCACTAGTCGAGGAGATCAAGTCTAAACAATTGAACGATTCTCTGATCCTTCGATTATGTGACGAAGTAAAGAAAGGAAAAGCCCCAGGATTCGTGATACAAGATGATGGAGTTCTGAGATTTCAGAGTCGACTTTGCGTTCCCGATGATGATGATTTGAGAAGGACTATTCTGAAGGAAACTCACAGCGCGCCCTATTCTATTCACCCGGGCAACAGTAAGATGTATAAAGATTTAAGCAAAACTTCTGGTGGGGGAATATGAAGAAGGACGTAGCGGAGTATGTTTCAAAGTGTTTGACTTGTCAGCAGGTTAAGATTGAACATCAACGACCTGCCGGAATGTTAAGACCGCTTCCGATCCCTGAGTGGAAGTGGGAGGATATCTCGATGGACTTCATTACTAGTATGCCAAGGACTAGAACGGGAATGAACATGATTTGGGTTGTAGTTGATCGACTAACCAAGTCGGCTCATTTCCTGGGAATTAAAGATACATGGGGACCCGAGAGATTGGCACGAATATTTATTGCGGAGATAGTCAGATTGCACGGGACGCCGAAGACCATTATTTCGGATCGAGATGGTCGTTTTGTGTCACACTTCGTGAAAGCAGTTCACGGGGCTTTGGGGATCGAGCTCAACTTTAGCATGACTTATCATCCCCAAACGGATGGTCATCAGAAAGAACTATACTGAGAGTAGAAGACATGCTTAGAGCTTGTGCTTTAGATTGGTCGACTGATTGGGAAGTTCACTTGCCCTTGATCGAGTTCACCTATAATAACAGTTGGCATGCTTCTATTAAGATGGCCCCATTTGAAGCTTTATACGGGAGAAGATGCCGATCGCCCCTGTCTTTGGGATGATTCTTGGATTTGATCGGACGGAACCGAAATTGATTATTCAGACTCAAGAGAAGATAGCCTTGATTCGAGAGAGACTGTTGACTGCCCAGAGTCGACAGAAGTCTTATGCCGATGTACGTCGTCGCCCTCTAGAGTTCGACGCTGGGGACCACGTACTATTGAAGGTGTCTCCTACACGAGGGATTTTCCGTTTTGGGAGAAGAGGCAAGCTTAGTCCGAGATATATCGGACCATTTGAGATCCTAGAGAGAGTTGGGGATTTAGCATACCGGTTGGCCTTACCGCCATCGCTGAGTCATGTTCACAATATGTTTCACGTATCCCAACTGCGGAAGTATGTACCGGACCCCAGTCACGTCATTGATTTCGACGAGATCGAGATAGCTAATGATGGCACCTTCGAAGAGAGACCAATCAAGATACTTGAGAGCCGGATCAAACAGTTGAGAAATAAACCAATACACTTGGTTAAAGTACAATGGTCACGACATGGAGTCGAAGAGGCCACTTGGGAAACGGAGGACGGTATGAAGGCTAAATATCCGGAGTTGTTTTCATCATAAGTTTCGGGACGAAACTTCTTTTTAGGGAGGAAGGATGTAATGCCCGAGATTTCTGTTATGTAATTGGAACTTGTGATATTGTAATGATTGTACTTTTGTCTGAGTATTATTCTCCGTATTTCATAATCCGATGTTGCCGAGCGTTTAATTTCATGGTTGTGATTTGTAAGGTTGAAATTCTGTGCATGTAGCGCACGCTACAGGCTAAGGGTAGCGTACGCTAACATGGTTTCATAGCGCACGCTACAGAATGTAATTAGCGCACGCTATGCGTGGTCAAATTGATTGGGACGTGCGGTAGGTGAGATCTGGCCGGGGGACCCCTGTCGGATCGTGTCGGATGTACCTGGACGGCTTTCGGGAAAAGCCGAGTCAACGCCTTAGCGCACGCTACAGGTATATGCGTAGCGCACGCTAAGTGCCGAGTACAGTTTAGACTGTGAGCCGTTAGCGCACGCTACGAACAGGGTCTAGCGCGCGCTAATAGCCATTTATTATAAATAGGACATCATCCTATTCGAGATTTCAGTTTTTCTCCTCCCATAACCCGAACTCTTACACTTAGATCATAACTCCCTTCGTCCTAAACACTTCATATCAACCTCCTAGTTCGAGATTGAAGATCGTATATCATTGGAGATTGGTGTTCAAGCCTTCGGTGTTGGATCGCTTCATTTTCCTCCGTATTCTTCACTACTTTGAGGTAGGTGATTCTTCACTGATGTTAGTAATGTTCCTAAGGAAGTTTGAATCATGTTTTGATAGCAAGTATTTCGTTTATAATCGGTCATCACATGTTAGAAGGATACTTTTGACGTATCGGCATTATATATCGTATGAACCTTTGAACCATCTTATTATAAGGACTCTAAGCATGTTCACATCGAGTTATGATCAATAATCGGCTATTTACCCTTGTGATACTTTTTACACGATGGAATCATGTGTTTTGGAACGTAGAACAAATGGAACTTAGATTATTTCTTGGAGATCGTAGATGAATTATGATGTTGAGTTGGCTATCCGTATATTTGTATTTCACGATCATAAATCTTCCACAAACCTTATTAGCATGATTTGCCCGAGGATAACTTGTATTATCACGGTAGGATTCATGAGTTCCTCACCATTCAACCCGATTTCGGCTTGCGATTACGCCATGCAATATTAGCGCACGCTAACACGTGTGAGTTAACGTGCGCTATCGGGGTCGAATAACGCCAAGCGTCGTAGCGTACGTTATGAGACCCGGCCAGTCGATCGCCAGACCGTGGCTAGCGCACGCTAGTCTTATACGATAAGCGTCGCTTGATTCGTCTTAAGCGCCGCGTTACGTAGTACGTAAGCGCGCTAAGCGATCGAGCGATTGGTTATTTTGAGCTTTTCGGCCGTAGACAATTGTTAGGCCATCGTTCGACTTGAGATGATTTGTATATCGTTCCTTTTGTTAAGGTTCGAGCTTGTTACGTTGATCGAAGGAGGCGGCCTTCGAGCGTGTCGAGAACATTGAAGTGTTTCGTCCTTGCCATTTTCGAGGCAAGTATCATATGTCGAGTTCGATTTATCATGCTTGTGGTTTTATTCATATTGTTGAATATGAGATGTATTTCGAGAATTTTCGTGATATTCGTTGTTGTTTGTTCGTATTGATGAACATATTGAAATGCATATGTGTATGCATAATTGTTTCATTTATGGTATAAATGATCCGAGGGGATCATGAGGATCTATCTTGAGGGCGCTGGATCGAATGTCCACCATGCGTTGGTCCGACGGGATCATCATGGGGATCTATCTTGAGGGCGCTGGATCTGGACGGGTTTTCCACCATGCGTTGGTCGACGGGATCATCATGGGGATCTATACCAAGGGTCTTTGGATCATTTGGATTACCCTGTATTGTGTAGATGGAATCGTGAGGATTCGCATCGTTGGATTCAGTGGCGGAAGTGCGTTTTCATGTTTTATGATGTATTAATGATTTATTCTATGACGATACTTGTACTAGCATTGTTTAGCTAACCCCTTCGGGGTGGACATTGTTTTTGATGTTCGGGTAGTCGAGGAGCGGGAGGCGACCATGCAAGCGGGGACGATGAGATGGCTCAGTGATGTGGTTGATGTTCTTATTATTATGATTTGTCTTCTTGGTTCGTTTAGTAATCGAGTATGTCTGTATTAATAAATTCTTTTCGATATGGTTGTATAAGTCAGCACATTTGATCGTTTGTTTCAAATCTGTATGTGAATTCCAGTGTTCGATTGGTTTATTTTTACACTTCTTTTAAAATTAGCCTTGTAAATCCTTATCTAAAGGGTTTACGGCGCTGTAATTATTCCGAATATCTCGGGGTGTTACAAACCGATCACCGTGATTATTTTTTTATATCTATTAAGAAGACGGAAGGTTTAGAAGATAGGAAGAAATGATAGGATGGTAAGATAAGAAGATTATGAAAATGAAGAAAAATAGATACCACTTAGTAATGGAAAAAACCGAGCTCTGAAGCCAACTGATGCGACCCCCACACGACGTGCCGTGGTAACCGCTATCGCTAGTATGATTTTAGTTCCCAAGACCGTTCCAATATTAAGCAAATGATTGTTTTACTTCAAGCCCTCTACGTGACGCGCCGTAGCAAACCGGAAGGTGCGATTCAAACACGCCACGAGGTTTCTAACACCTCGATAAGTGAATTGAAATCACGATTTATATTTTGGAGACACACTCAATAAAATAAGAAGAAAGTTTGTTAACACAAACACTCACAATTTTGATAAATTTCAAGGTCCCTTACAAATGAAAATGAGGGCTATTTATAGCCAAAACCCATACAACTATTACAATATAAAAATATAAAATAAAGAATAAGAAATTATAAATTCAATATTCAAAACTTCTAAAATCTGATTAATGACTAATCAACCATAAGTTAAGGAGTCAATACATTTTTAGGGGACAAAAATCAAGGACCAAGACTTATGTTTTGAAAATAAGAAATCAAAGTTAAATAAAAATATGCTGTTGTCGTTTTAGTAGCATAACAGATCCTAAACTTTAAATTCTGGTCTTGATGTCTTCTAGAAGATTGTAGTACTGCCTCTTAGCTTTCCAAATCCACTAGAATCGTCTCAATCGGACATCTAACGCGAAAGTTGTGACAATAATATGAAGGTGTATCGTGTCTGAAATTTCTAACACCTGCTTTTAATTTTATTGCATTTTCACCACTAAAGATATCTGATTTTGATGTCATGATAGGCATAAAAATTTAGGAATTTCTCTTAGCTTTCTGATGGTATAAATATGAGCTTAATTGGACACTGTATGTAGGAGATACATCTGAATTACGAAAGCTGCTTCAGTTAGGCTTATTGCTTGGAATGATGACATCAACACTTTTGATCTAACATGTGACGGCTTCAATAACACAAATAAAGATATTATTATATTTATGGTCATCAGTCTGATTGAAATGATTTTGCACGAGCATTGTTAATGAATTCTTTATCGCATTTGCTCGTGATCTTGTTATTGGTCCCACAGGAATGTATAGTTCTTCTTCTGACTGACTGACTGCTTCTTGATTCACATCACACACCAACACAAAATCTGCATTTGAGAGTCTAGAGAGAGGGGAGGGCTGGACCAAAAAGGAAGAAGGAGGATGAAGAAGAAAATTCAAGCAAAGAAATAGGTAACCTCACTTTCTACTTCCATTTCCATAATTTCTAGTAATAATCCTTTTAATCTAACTTTAAACTTAAAACATGCAAAAAAAATACTCACCTTGGGGTGCATGGTGATGGCCTAACCATATAGTGTGAGAGGGGAGGTCATTTTCCAACTTCCGAGACCTATAACCGACTAAATCCGGCAAGATCGGGGTGGGTGAAAACTCTTTCAAACCTTTAAAGTATAATCTCTTCTTTTACTTGTGATGCATGTGTTAAATCTGAAGTATTTCAAGATTTTTTTAATATGATCTATGTTAAACTCTTCATGTCAAAATTACATATTATGATATTGCTATAGTTATGTATAATTCGTTTTTCTTAAATTTAATTCTCTAATATTATGAAAAGTGTGGAAGCATGTACTAATCTGAAATTCTTGTGTAAATGCATATTTTTAAAGATGTATGTTATGGTTATAGCAACATGCAATACGATTTATTGAATTTAAACGACAACCGATTTGGTAGTCGGATGTCGATTTTGTGATAAATTGAATGTTATATGTTTTCTTCTAAATGTTGTTGAAAACCATACCAAAATCTAAAATCTTGTATTATATTATTATGTTATGATATATGAATAATTTATTTGCAGCCAAAACGGGACTTGAAACGAGTAAACGGAACTTTTGGGCAAATTTCTTAAAATTTGGGTACTAAACCGAAATTTATGAAAATAAAGTATTCTGGACCTTGGACAGTATATATTATATCATAAATAGGCTGTCCATAAATTTTCAAGTGATTCGGAATTCGATATCTAAACTTAATAGTCCAAATCGCAATTTTAAAACAATTTCGGGGTCAAAATGCAAGAATTCCAAGACCAAGTCCGAAATTTTTCTGGAATTTCACAAATCTGGAATTCCAGGTTCATCACGAGTCATCTCGTAAAATTTCGTTAAATTTTGAGCTAAATTCATAGCTCTATAAGCCTCGGAACGAATTCCTTAAGTTTTGGGGCAATATCGCAATTTCTGGAAATTTCAGTCCCGAAACTGGAAATTTCCGAACTTTTCTTAAATATGGAGTCGAGGAAGTATTTTTGGTTTCCTCATAAAATTTCATAACCATCCGATTTCGTTTCATACTCCAAACGCTTAGGTTTGAACCTAAGGGTAAAAACGTCCTTTCGAACTATTTCGGAGACTCTCGTTTCGTTTCGTCGAACCTACCCATTTAATATATCTGACTTGAACCCATCAGACCGTTAATAAATTATTGAGAACATTTTCGAATTTATATACAAGTCCTATTCCGTATTACCGGGCCACAAATATAATTAACCATATTCCATACTTGATCAAAAGATGCTATTAACCTCACTGACCGAACATTTACGTGATACTTGTGAAATGCATCAAATTGATAACTGTGACTGTCCGGAAACTAAGTGCTATACAAACAAAGTGCCACGGACGGGTCTGCCTCTAACTCTATCGGGACAAAGTGCCACGTCGATGGACGGGGGCCACCTCTTGAGCCCATACGAAACAGAGAGCCGACCTACAATCCGGGGGCCACCTCTTGAGCTGTAGAAGCCACCTCTAGAGTCCCAAATCGAGTCGGGACGGTTAGACCGAGTCTTGGATCGAGCAGCGCGGCTGCGGTTCATGAACGAGGCTACTGTTGTTTCCTATTCCCATAACCGAGGAACGGAGTGTTCCAAGGGACCTGGGTCGTAGACTTGGGGTATAATCGCGATTATGGTGTGATCCGGGTATTGACCTATAGCTAAGGACATACCGATCCCAGATAAGAGATAAGGAAGCACATGCTAAGTGTGAGAGCGAAGGCTCAGCTATTGGGGCGACGGCCTATATTGCTACGAGTAATAAGGAGAGTCTAGAATCCAAAGTCCACATCGGTAGGATTCGAAACTGGATTGACTGATCGACTGATTGACTGAATTCTTGACTGACATCCATCCACGGGGACAGGATTATAATATTACAACTACAAAGTGATTATTGTTTTATAAAATTTCGACGTAATTGTAATTGTTCCCACTTTTTCATAATTGATGAAATCATGCATCACTTAAAAAATTTTAAAGGAAAGAGCCACACTCGCACACGATCACCCACTCACTGAGACCTTTTGTCTCACCCCACCGTTTTTCCTTTTAAACCAGAGAATGAACAAACAGCAGAGGACAAAAAAGGCTTCGTGGAAGAGACCGTATAGAAGACTGCCTTCAAGATTTATGACTTATGTTCTTTGAATTTCTGTTGTTATCCTAATTTGTAATAGTTAATTATGCTTCGTACTTATTTCATTTGGTATTTTTCCGCTGCAAACTTATGAACAGTGTAATTTCGATTATCAGCTTTTGTCACAACGAATCTTAGTACATCGGGCTAATATTGTTGTTTTGAAATATTATCCAATTGTTATTTTGCTTCCGCTATTTATTGTGATATTTTGATTGATTAATCGACCGATGCGTCGCGCCCTCGTCCTTCCCGATGTTGGGGGCGTGACACTTGCGGCAGCTTTTCATTTCTTTTTTTGGCGATTTTTGTTGTAATTTTTATTTCTATTGTACCCCTTTTTGTTATTACTTCATAGATTTCTAATTTTTGGTTAAATTTTAGTTGAAAATAATGTTAATTGGTTGGTGTTTGTTTTTTTTATTATTGGAGTTAATCAGTTCATGATTATGTACATTTATAAATTCTTAATTGATCATTTAACTATGGTTAATTACTCCATAATTAGGTTTTATGTTTTTCATTTTAGATTTCAATTAATCATTTTAAGTATTTCATGATTACAATTTTTTTAGTGTTTGATTTTCAATTAGTCATTGTACTAGGGTTAACTATCCCACAATAAGGTAATTTTATAGAGAAATAAGTTTTAGGTTGCAATGAATCATTTCTACAAGAATTGGATAATTTATTGATCAATTTATCTAACTCCGGAAGCATATTTATTCTAGTATTTGTTTTCTAAACTCGCTTCTTCTTTTTCTTTCAAATTTCTCTAAATATATATCCACACCTCAATTGAAAAGAAATTAATAAAACAATATAAAAAAATCACACCATATTTTAAATTTTAATGAACGACTGCAGAGCCAAGTTGCCACTACAAGTCTACAACGGCATTGCTTGCATTCTCTCTCTCTTCTTGGGACAGGTGGCGCGGGGTCCACAGTTATTTTTGTGGTGCATTTATTGAGAACTGCGCTTGTGCCTTTTTTCCTCTAGTGTTTCTTCCAACATTTAAGTATTTTATTCTCACTCCTTTCTCTCTCTAGGTTTATTCCTTCATTATTAACTCACTCTCTGTATCTCTTTCTACATTAACTCTATCTTCTCCCTTATTTTTTTTCTCAGTGGTTCTTCCTCATCTTTCTTCTCCATCCTTTCATTTCGTTATTTGTGTTTTTCCTTCTTTGATTCCTCTACTAGTTTTCCTCCATTATTTTTTGAGTGTGTTTGTTTTGTTTATTTAAACATGGTTGTGGAGAATTCTTCCTATAGAAACCAAGGTATTCTCTACCCCCCACGAAAACAATTTGATCAAACATGCTCTCCTCGTGTATGCACAACAGACATGTGTGCTCGATATAAACTTGAGGCGCGTAAACAAAATCTTCGTTACATAGACCGGCTATCAACTCGATGTTGTATTAATCTCTTCAGGGGACCTATTCAATTGGGAACCCTTCTGAACAAATTAAAAAAAAGAGGTAGTGGGCTATGTGCTTGAAAAATATTATCCCTACGTGGAAGAAGAAGTTCATGCGCAACATATCAATACCAAGTTAACATCTATTTCTCTTCGTGTATTGATCATTTCCATAATTTGTTCTTGTGAAGTTTCTTTGCTGTTTGAAGATGCTTCCTGGAAATTTAATACCTAAGTAGGAAGGTGACCGTTTATATTTATTTTTAGTTAAAAGGAAAAAAAGACAGAGTTTACATCGTTTACTCACTTAGAATATTTATTTAATTAATCTTTAGCAAGTTTTTTAATTTGTTGGGTATGTGTTTGTTGTCTCTATTACTGTTAGCGTTTAGGGTTTGATCGTAAATTGAATCTTGGTTCATTAGTTGAATTTTGCTTGTGGATGTATTCGATATAGTAATTGGTGTTTTGGACTGAGTTCGTTTTTTGGGAGAGAAAACAAACAGCAGTTCGTTTTTTCACTAGCTTGAACATCTATTTAGTAATTCTTTAATTCTTCAACGAGTTATTAAACAGCACTTGCGGAAGTTTTTCTTTTCTTTTTTTGTCCTTTTCAGTTGTAATTTTTATTTCTATTGTACCTCTTTTTTGTTATTACTTCACAGATTTCTAATTTTTGGTTAAATTTTAGTTGAAAATACTGTTAATTGGTTGGTATTTGTTTTTATTATTGGAGTTAATTAGTTTATGATTATGTAAGTTTATAAATTCTCAATTGATCATTTAACTATGGTTAATTACTCCATAATTAGGTTTTATATTTTTCATTTTAGATTTCAATTAATCATTTTAAGTATTTCATGATTACAATTTTTTTAATGTTTGATTTTCAATTAGTCATTGTAGTAGGGTTAACTATCCCACAATAAGGTAATTTTATAGATAAATAAGTTTTAGGTTGCAATGAATCATTTCTACAAGAATTGGATAATTTATTGATCAATTTTTCTAACTCCGAAAGCATATTTATTCTAGTATTTGTTTTCTAAACTCGCTTCTTCTTTTTCTTTCAAATTTCTCTAACGATATATCCACAACTCAATTGAAAAGAAATTAATAAACAACACAAACGAAAAAATCACACCATATTTGAAATTTTAATGAACGACTGCAGTGCCAAATTGCCACTACAAGTCTACAACGGCATTGCTTGCATTCTCTCTCTCTTCTTGGGACAGGTGGTACGGGTCCACAATCATTTTTGTGGTGCATTTATTGAGAACTACGCTTGTGCCTTTTTTTCTCTAGTGTATCTTCCTATATTTAACTATTTTATTCTCACTTATTTCTCTCTCTAGGTTTATTTCTTCATTATTAACTCACTCTCTCTATCTCTTTCCACATTAACTCTATCTTCTCCCTTGTTTTTTTCCTCAGTGGTTCTTCCTCATCTTTATTCTTCGTCCTTTCATTTCATTGTTTGTGTTTTTCTTTCTTTGATCCCTCTACTAGTTTTCCTCCATTATTTTTTGAGTCTGTTTGTTTCGTTTCTTTAAACATGGTTGTGGAGCATTTTTCCTATAGAAACCAAGGTGTTCTCTACCCCCCAAGAAAGCAATTTGATCAAACATGCTCTGCTCGTGCATGCACAACAACCATATGTGCTCGATATAAACTTGAGGCGCGTAAACAAAATTATCGCTACTTAGACCGGATATCAACTCGGCATGGTATTGATCTCTTCGGGGGACCTATTCAATTGGGAACCCTTCTGAACAAATTAAAGAAAGGAGGTAGTGGGCTTGTGCTTGAACAATATTATCCCTATGTGGAAGAAGAAGTTTCTGCGAAGCATATCAATACCATGGTAACATCTATTTCTCTTCGTGTATTGATCATTTGTTATTGTGAAGTTTCGTTTTTGTTTGAAGATACTTCCTGAAAATTTAATACCTAAGTAGGAAAGTAACCGTTTATATTTATTTTTAGTTTAAAGAAAAAAAAGACAGAGATTACATCGTTTACTCACTTAAAACATTTATTTAATTAATCTCTAGCAAGTCTTTTAATTTATTGGGTACGTATTTGTTGTCTCTATTACTGTTAGCGTTTAGGGTTTGATTGTAAAATGAATCTTAGTTCATTAGTTGAATTTTTCTTGTGGATGTGTTCTACATAGTAATTGGTGTTTTTCGACTGAGTTCATTTTTTGGTAGAGAAAACAAACAGCAGTTCGTTTTTCACTAACTTGAACATTTATTTAGTAATTATTTAATTCTTCAAAGAGTTATTAAACAGCACTTGCGGCAGGTTTTCATTTCTTTTTTTGGCCTTTTCAGTTGTAATTTTTATTTCTATTGTACCTCTTTTTTGTTATTACTTCACATATTTCTAATTTTTATTAAATTTTAGTTGAAAATACTGTTATTTGGTTGGTGTTTGTTTTTTTATTATTGGAGTTAATCGGTTCATGATTATGTACGTTTATAAATTCTCAATTGATTATTTAACTATGGTTAATTACTCCATAATTAGGTTTTATGTTTTTCATTTTAGATGTCAATTAATTATTTTAAGTATTTCATGATTATAATTTTTTTAATGTTTGATTTTCAATTAGTCATTGTACTAGGGTTAACTATCCCACAATAAGGTAATTTTATCGATAAATAAATTTTAGGTTGCAATGAATCATTTCTACAAGAATTTCATAATTTATTGATCAATTTCTAGTATTTGTTTTCTAAACTCGCTTCTTCTTTTTCTTTCAAATTTCTCTAACTATATATCCATAGCTCAATCGAAAAGAAACTAATAAAAAATATAAACAAAAAAATCACACCATGTTTGAAATTTTAATGAACGACTGCAGTGCCAAATTGCCACTACAGGTCTACAACGGCACTGCTTGCATTCTCTCTCTCTTCTTGGGGCAGGTGGCGCGGGGTCCACAATCATTTTTTGTAATATCCGCACTTTTCATTTTTAGTAATTTCTATTTTTAGTATATTTTCATTTCGGACGACTTGCTTGTAACTGTTGTGGTATTCTGAAACTATTCTGTTCTGCATCCATGACCATCCGGACAAGTTTCAGAGTTGTTTTTACGAGATATTACTTATTGTATAACTTTTCCGCGTTGAGGCTGGATTCTCGTAAATCTCGTTCTAAACTGACGTTTCGTTATTTCTGCGGGTTCCTTTATTATTTTTAGATACGTTACAACTTTCTAAGATTGTTAGTTGGCCTCGAGTCATGATTCACAAGTGTTTGGGTCATTTTGTATTTTTTTCATAGTTTTGGGTACCATTATAGGAATTTGTTGTCCGTTCCATCGAATGGTCGGAATCATGTGTTCTGGTCGGAATTTTTTTTAATTTTTTAATAAAATTACATATTGTAAGAAAATTCTGAAAAAGAATAGTATTTATAAAATAAAAATAGTATTTAATTAATGAAGACATATTTTGTATAAAATATCTTTTTTAGTTTTAATAAATTTTGACATATTATTTTTTTAATTTTTAATAAAATTATATATTGTAAGAAAATTTTGAAAAAAAAATAGTATTTATTTAATGGAGACATATTTTATATAAAATATCTTTTTTGGTTTTATTAAATTTTAATTAGTCTTAAAGTATAATTTTTATTTTGAAAGAAATTTATCTTTTTATTTATTAATAGTCTAAGGGAACACAGGCAAAGTGTTGCAGTGTGTAACACCTATTTATAGCTACAGCAACACATATTTATGTCTACGGTAACACCAAGGTTACAAGGTTGCGATAGGGCAAAAATTTCATAGCTACTGCAACACCTGAGAAGGCAACACCATGCCCATGAGGTGGCGATAGGCCATCTATGGCGTAGTGTCCATTGGTAAATATTGGGTTTTATACTTCTCGAGACGTGTACATTCTGACCAGGATTCACCACTGTATTGCTATGTCAGAACAGTTAGCGCACGCTAACGGGATATTAGCGTACGCTAACGCGCCTTCAGTCTCAGCGATCGCTTTGTGTGAGCGACCGCTGCTCTGTGTAATATCCGCAATTTCGATTTTCGGTAAATTTCTTTTTTTTTCAGAAGGAGTACGTTTTAACGGCTCGTTTGTGAACGTTTCGTCATTCTGAGAATATTTAATTCTGCACTTTTTGACGCCCGAATTCGTTTCGGTATCGTTTTGTTGAGTTTCGTGTTCTTAGGTGACTTTTTCGCGCTTGAGTTCGATTCTTGCGAATCTCGTTCGAAACTATTGTTTCGGGTTTCTCGTAAGTTCATTTAATGTTGTTATACGTGTTGCGAGCTTTGGCTTAGTGTTTCGATCGTGTATCGTATATTTCGGACGTTTGGGCCATTTTCGTAATTTCCCAAAGTTTGGGGTAATTACTTCCATTGTCGAATTTCGAGCCTTCGGGTGGTCGGAATCGTGTGTTCTCTTAGCGCTTAGATTCGTATTTGCCAGTACTTCGTAACCGTATCTTTCGTTTATATTCAAGTTTGGGTTTCGGGGTTGTCCGGGCTGTCGGAAGTGACCACAGCCAAGTCACGGCCGCACGTTTTGAGGCAGAGACTCGCCTGGCCAAGTTACAACCGTAAGTGATCGGCAGGCATGGGCCATGCAGCGTTGGATGAAGGCTGGATACGGCCGTAGGGTGTGATCGAGTACGTACGTACGGGTACCAGGCAACATCCGGACGAAGGCCGGTTACGGCTGTAAGCCTGTCGGCCATAAATAGGCCTGGTGTCGGGCCGGACCTCATTTTACCCCTTTTCTTCATCCGGGTGGCGGATGGCGATGGGAGAAGTCTAGGAGTGGAGTTTTTGATCGATTCCACTCGATTTCTAGGCGTTTTGGAAGACTCTTGTCGATTATATCATCACCTAATCCTTGTTCTTCGTCGAATCGAGGTAAATTCTTGAAATCTCCTAGAATTGACTTTCGAGATTCCTTCTTGAACTTCGTTGTTCGTCCGATTTTGATGAATCGGTTGATGCTTTTGAACATTAATAATCGTGTTCTATGGGTTATATGTCGATTAAATGTACCAATAAATTTCCTTTCGATAGTTTGGTGGGATTTCCGTTGTTTTTTACCCTGATTCTCATTGTAATCGTATCTTCGTTGTTTTTGGCCGGAGGATTGTAGGTATTCGAGGTATTCCCGATTGAACCATGTCCGTCGGAGTATTCGCGTATCGATTCGAGGTAAGTACCTTGTACATACATTTCTTGTTTTGTGGATATGATGATTGGTGATCGTCTTGGTAAGTTTGTTTGGTGGTTTGAATTAGCCTCGTTAAGGGCTCACTTTCAAAACGCGTGTGTTTTGTAAATAGTGTGTTTCGTGAATGGTTACGTGAACCCTGTGAATACGTTTGGTGGTGGTGTTGTGATTTGATAATATATACATATATTATCTCATTTCGGTGTGTTGTGATTTGACACTTTTGTCGTGCTATGTGTTTGTTGCCTTTGGGTGAATTGTTTGGATATCCTTGGCGTGCTGTGTTATGTGTGTGAATGTGTGTATATGGGCGGGGTCTACGGTGACACATGACGTGATCATTTGGTCAGGATGCAACAAGTGATTGATCCAACCGTGAGAGCCTCGAGATACCTACGGTGATACATGGCTTGCGACATGTGGTCAGGAGACAACAAGTGATTGATCCAACCGTGAGATGACGTGGCAAGTGATCACGATGGTATATGGAACCTACGGTGACACATGACATGCGATCATGTGGTCATGAGATAACAATTGATTGATCCAACCATGAGATGACGTGGCATATGTTCACGATGTTTTGTATATGATTTTGGATGTGTTGACCAGGTTGAGTACCTTGGGTGTGACCGAGATTTTGTATCTTGGGTGGATATGTGTTGCTGACTTTATGTCCGTCGAGGACTCGTGACGTGGGTTTTGAACCCTGTGAATTGTTGTTGGTTTTTATTCGAGAAAGCAAATCTTTGGGTTATGACCCCTGTTGATTTTGAAAAAAAAAGGATTCGATAATCCTAAACTGTTTTCCGTTAAAACTCCTGAGGGCATTTTAAACCGTTTTACAAATTGTTCTCCTGATTTGTGATCTTTCGAATTTTGGAAAGTTTTACTCAAACTCTTGCCTCGGGAAGTACTTTTTGTTATGTTTGAATCTTTGAGGATTCCTGATTATTGTTATTCTTGGAATGTGAATTGTATGACTCGTATTTTGCACTTTGTACTTGCACTAGCAAAATAGTGGAATTTTGCTAACCCCCGAGTAATCGGGGGGTGGATGTCTGTATTGCATTCAGGTGTTGGGGAGCATAGCACAGGGTCGGCATGAAGGATGATGAAAGATGATCGATTCTAATCACATGAGGACCCGTAGGTTGTTGTATTGGATCAGTTGTACATTATTTCCGCTGCAGTATTTTCCCTATTGTACGTGAGTATTTTGTATTTGACCCCTGCGTGGGCATATATTGAGATTGAGTTGTATGTTTTTATTGAAAGACCAAATTGGTCTACTGTGTCATTTTAGCCTTAAAATCATTGTTGATATGTTCGATGTTGTTACCAGCCTGGTAGTGTAACACCCCCAAAACCGTATGGGAATATTACACGCCGTAGACCCTTTCCACAAGGATCTACCAGGTTAGACATCAATAAACAACCAAATGCTTGCCCGACCAGGGTCAAACAATATAATAATACAGACCGTTAAGTTCACTTACACATGAATACACAGACCGATGAGGTCACGCAACTCCATCAACAGAACTGACTAAAACAACATTACCCACACAGGGGTCGAAACACAATACAGCGGAAGACTGAAATCAACTCTGACAACACTACAAGAATCAAAACAACTCTCAACTTGATTAGTATCGCAGCTCGTCATCCACTTGTGCCAATCTGTTTGCTCACACGAACTGAATGTACCGGACGCAAGCAGACATCCACCCCGATTACTCGGGGTTAGTAAACTCCTGTTTTACTAGTGCAAGTATAATACGATACGAAATGCAACAAGTAAATAGCAACTACGAATTTAATACGGAAATCAATTATCAAATGTTCCCGAGAAATTTTAGAATTTCGAACTCAAGCAAGAGATATTTGAAAAGGAACTCATCATCTCGGGGATTTTTGAAGTAGAAATTCTTTTGGACCTCGAGTCCCAATTTACAAAACCTTTTCGTAGTCGTTAGGGCCTCAGTCTGGTTCTCATTTTAAAACACACTAGATAAGATATCATTATCAGTCCGAGACCCATATTTAAAATGTTATCCAAACAATCAGTGTTATACGATCATTGTTCGTACACATCATGTACCGAACTCCGGAGGCCTCAACGGACCTTACCCGGACCACACGCACTGTTCGTACACATCATGTACCTAACTCCAGAGGCCTCGACGGACCTTACCCGGACCACACGCACTGTTCGTACACATCATGTACCGAACTCCGGAGGCCTCGACGGACCCTACCCGGCTACAAACATCGTTCGTACACATCATGTACCGAACTCCAGCGGCCTCGTCAGACCCTACCTGGATCACACACCTTGTTCGTACACATCATGTACCGAACTCCAGAGGCCTCGTCAGACCCTACCTGGATCACACACACACATTGACACGACACAACTCATAATCATCAAATTGTCAAGCCATTCCACATTACACCGAAATGTATAATCAAGTATGTAAACTAAAACAACACAAATATCATAATCATCACAACAACTCAACAATGACCAACCACGCCCGGCACAAACTTAGATGATTTGCACATCCAACACAATTCCACAATGTTAACTAAGTGAAGGTATTATCATTATCATCAGTCGTTCATAATAATCAATTCATACGAAGCATATTCGCTAAGATAAATCAATTCATCATAAGAATAACACGACGTCCCTATTCACAAGACACAATTCGTATAGTAAAATACTTGCCTTAATAACTGCTACCGAATACTCCGAAGAACAAGGTTCGATCGAGAAGCTCGGACCCCAAAGAAGGCAACAAACGGAAAGGTTCCGACTCGAGTTCTTCACAAGAATTCATTCCTAAGTCACAACGATATCAATTCAATCACAATTCTACGAAAACGTGTAGAATTTCCCAATTTCTACTCATTGAAGCATTTCATCGAACACTTAGGGTGCATAGTCTAATTTAATCGTTTAACGAAGAAATACTCGAACTTGTTCCACCAAACTACAAGGTTAATGAATGATTTCGAGTATACAACCAAGTTCTATCAATAATCTGAACTGAAACGAATCAAATCGGCCAAAACATCAAGTAACCTCACGAATATCCAAAACCAAGAGTTTAGGTGTTCTTACCTTCGATCCGGGTGGAAGATGATGTTAATCCATGAATCAAACTTCCAAAACATGTTGTTCTATGTTTGTCTTACTCAAATCCATCCACTTATGCTGAAGAAATCGCGAAGGAACGAAGGAAAAATGAGAAATGGCCGGATGACTCGGTCCATGCCATTAAATAGGTGAGTCCTGTCGGCACGTTACGTACGTAATCGGCCATGGCTTACGGCCGTAACCGGCCATGGCCGAACTTTCTGCCCAGTTTTGCCGGCATAATTACGTACGTTACCGGCCAGGCCTTAGGTACATAATGCGCCTTACGGCCGTAACTGCCGGCCCATAGCGGCCGTTACTCGGCCAGGTCTTGCCAGCCGGGACTCGGTCGATTCGACGGTCCGGAATATCCCGAAACTCAGACCTGAATATAAACCGAAGATACGGTTACGAAGTACTCGCAAAGACGAATCTAGGCACTAAGAGAACACATGATTCCGACCACCCGAGGGCTCGAAATTCGACAACGGATGTAATTACCCCAAACTTTGGGAAATTACGAAAACGGCCCAAAACGTCCGGAATACACGATACACGATCGAAACACCAAACCAAAGCTTGAAACATGAATAATAACATTAGATGAACATAATAGAAACTCGAAACAACAGTTTCAGACGATATTCGCAAGAATCGAACTCAAGTGCGGAAAGTCATTTAAGAACACGGAACTCAACAAAACGATACCTAAACGAACTCGGATGATGAAAAGTGCAGAATTAATCATTCCCGAAACGAGGAAACGGTCAAAACAGAGTTGTTAAGGTGGACTTACGCCAAAAGAGAAATTTACCGGAAATCGAAATTGCGGATATTACATACTACCCTCCTTAAAAGAAGTTTCGTCCCGAAACTTAAAACAAGTAGGGAGAAGCAATATCCCGACAGGAGAACTCAACGAGATACACAAGAAGCGTGTAACTTTCGTCCATCGGCGAAACGTTACCAGCAACGCAAAGGAATATACGGCATGAAAACACGCCCCACGACGACCAACACAACACCACCGACTAAGATTCAAAACAATAACGAGCAATTAACATCACATCACATGCACAAATTTAATCAAAGAAACACACGTGACAACAAGCCGCACCCGACTAAAATGGCTATGCGAAAGAAACAAATAGAATATTACGATAGAAATCACTCTGATTCTCATCAACAAGAAAATTTCCGACGTCAAAACACAAACAATTCAAGATAACATAAAACGAGAATACCGGATATTACAGGTAGATCCTTGAGGAAAGGTTCTACGGCGTGTAATATCCGTGAATGGATTGGAGGTGTTACATAAATGGTATCGGAGACAGGTTGTGGAAACCTAGGTTGTCGGGTTTAGTGGTGTCTGTTGATTTTGTCTCGTCGGATTTTGTCTGATTGAGTCGTGTCGCGATGCGTCGTCTGAGTTTGCTGGTCGTGATTAGTATCGTGGGGCGATCATCATCTTCGTGCGACCTGTAGATGTAAATCTCCCTTCTTTGTATTGTGCCTCGTGTGACATGACTTACTGGTATGATTATGTGTTAAGTGGTGGAATCCTTATGTAGATTTTTGGTTTCGTGATGTGTTTATTCGACTCTCATATTTTGTTTATATGAGGAGTGTTGTCGCTGTTTATGTATTTTCGACTATTGTTTTTGTCCGCTGCTAATAATTTTCAACATGATTTGCTCGTTTTGCAAGTATTTTTGGAAGCCTTTGTGCTTAATACGGAATGGTGGTGTAATTGGGTGTGTTTTGCTCACCTCAGGAGGGTCCGTCGAGGCATCTAGGGAATCGATGACTTCACTCTGGTTTCACGAGTTTGATTCGCTAGCCAGCTCGAGAGGGTCCTTAGAGGCCTCAAGTGGGATCAGTGGCTTCACCCCGGTCCTAGGCGATCTGTGTGCATGATTTGTTTTATGATATGGCCAGCTCGGGAGGGTCCTTAGAGGCCTTGAGTGGGACCAATGGCATCACCCCAGTCCTAGGCAAATTGATTGTTGACTGTTTGTTTCCGGTAAAGACGTGCCTTGTTTTGATTTCAAAATGCTTCGATGCATGTACTATGAAATATGTAAACGAATGTTGTTACATGTGAGTTTTTGGGAATTCTAGCCTATTGGATTTCTGAAAACCTTGAGTATCTTAGAAAATAAATTTCGAGACGTACTTTTAAAATGGATTATTTTCTCGCGGTACTTTCAAGGTGCCATAGTATGTTTCAAAATTATTCTACTTTGACGACCAAAATATTTTGGGATATTTTCAATGATTTAGTAACACATTTGCTTAGACCCGAGGGTCAAATATTTCTGAAAGTTTTAATTTAAAAGAAAAGTGTCCTCATTTTGATCCAACACAAGATGGTTTTTCAAAATCTCGATAACGATGTTTGTATTACTTTTTCGAAATATGATACTCAAGATCAACTGGTGTTTCCAAATTTTTTTCAAAAGGTGGTTTTCGTTTTTAAAACCAATCTTTCCTGTGTGCGGCCCGGGAATGTATGTATGATGTTCGCACTTTCGTTAGGGGGTTAACCTATGAATTTTGATTGAATTGGTGGTGTGAGTGTTGAGTCGTTCGCCGCATTTGTTATCTTAGCCCTATGTGAGAGGTGTGATGTTGATCTTTAATGTTGTCGTTTCGTGGTGATTTGCGTGCTATCGCACCTGTGCGAGCTGTTAGAGCTTGGGTTTGTATGATTGTGTACATCTGTGATTGTTTCATGATGTTTTGTGATTGTGTGCTGGTTATCGTTCGGGCCGTTGAAATCACCGAATGTATGCCATTGTTGCTATGATTTAGTGTACGTGGGTTTCCTTACGTGGATATGTTGTATTGAATTGACATCTCCGGTATGTTGTTTTGCGATGTTATATTCCATTGTACCTAGCAGTTGTATTTTCGGTATGCAGAGTTGTTTCATCTGTGAGATGCCGGGGCATCTACGTGCAAATTGTCCTTCCCCGCCAGTAGCAAATTACAAGTGTGGACTCGAGGGACACAGAATCCAGTTCTGCGAGTTGGTTACCGAGTCTTCCGTGGTACGAACTTCAGCACAGTTATTAGGATCGACTTTGAGAGGCCTTTGAAAGATGTTTATGTCAGTTGCTTGTTGTGTTGTCACCTTGCTTTCGTTGTTGTGAGTTTCGGGGATGACACTTCTTTTAGAAGAGGTCGAATGTAATACCCGTATTATTTTAACTTCTGCATTTTCTCTTTCTCAAGTCTATCGACTCGCTCGTTTTCGTTGATACTTTCTAAACTTGCTGTGTTTCGGTTTTTTATCATTCGAATGAGCCGTGATCTTGTTTTGGATCGATCTGGTTATCGCTGTGACTTTTCCGAGTTCTGTTCGATTCTTGTGAACCTTGTTCGAAAGTAACATCTTTTAGTTTCTACCAGCTCTTTTAATGTCTTTAGTTGAAGTGTGAACTTCGGAGTCATTGTTCGACCATTTTCATTCGATCATTGTTGTACGATCGTTGTTACTCGATCATTATTTTTCGATCGTTGTTGTTCGATCATTGTTGTTCGATCATTGTTGTTCGATCATTGTTGTTCGATCATTGTTGTTTGATCATTGTTGTTCGATCGTTGTTGTTCGATCATTGTTGTTCGATCGTGGTTGTCTGACTGTTGTTGCCTGATCCCGTACTGCGAAGAATTGTCGTTCACCGTTAGTCAGTTGTTTGGAGTGTGGCCAGGTGGGTCACCGAGCCGTGCATTGCGAGATGGTAACTGAGAGATTTGGGGATCGAGGTTGCATCACTGCTCCGAAAGGACACGAAGATGCCTAGTGTGGTTCTTGAGGATTTCGACGTAGTCCGAATTGCTTATGGTTGTCCTTGTGGATCGTTTTGTGTTTATTTCCTGTTTTCTTGACTATGCATGTTTTCTGATATTAAGTACCTCCTGTTTTGTGATTGTTCGGATAATTGACTTGATTGTACTGTCTATTTGATGACGTTTGTCACTTGTTGGTTCTATTATGTCTCTGCTTGTGGCATTACGATGGTCGTCGTGGAGCGTGTTTTCACGCCGTATGTTTCTTTGCGTGGATTGTAACGTTTCGCCATTGGGCGCAAGTTTTTGGTTCTTGTGTATCTCGTTGAGCGCTTCCTTGTGGGATGTTGCTCCTCCCTACTTATTTTAAGTTTCGGGACGAAACTTCTTTTAAGGAGGGTAGTATGTAATATCCGCAATTTCGATTTTTGGTAAATTTCTTTTTTTGGCAGGAGTCCATTTTAACGGCTCGCTTGTGAACGTTTCGTCATTATGAGAATATTTAATTCTGCACTTTTTAACGTCCGAGTTCGTTTCGGTGTCGTTTTGTTGAGTTCCGTGTTCTTAGGCGACTTTTCCGCGCTTGAGTTCGATTCTTGCGAATCTCATTTGAAACTGTTGTTTCGGGTTTCTCGTAAGTTCATTTAACGTTTTTATACGTTTTACGAGCTTTGTCTTAGTGTTTCGATCGTGTATCGTATGTTTCGGACGTTTTGGGCCGTTTTCGTAATTTCCCAAAGTATGGGGTAATTACTTCCGTTGTCGAATTTCGAGCCTTCAGTTGGTCGGAATAGTATGTTCTCTTAGTGCTTAGATTCGTCTTTGCCAGTACTTCGTAACCGTATCTTCGGTTTATATTCAGGTTTGGGTTTCGGGGTTGTCCGGGCCGTCAGAACTGACCACGGCCGAGTCACGGCCGCACGTTTTGGGGCAGAGACTCGCCTGGCCGAGTTACGGCCGTAAGTGATCGGCTACGACCGTAAGTGATCGGCAGGCATGGGCCAGGCAGCGTTGGACGAAGGCCGGATATGGCCGTAGGGTGTGATCGTGTATGGCCGTACGGGTGCCAGGCAGCATCCGGACGAAGGCTGGTTACGGCCGTAAGGGTGCCAGTTACGGCCGTAACCATGTCGGCCATAAATAGGCCTAGTGTCGGGCCAGACCTCATTTTACCCCTTTTCTTCATCCGGGTGGTGGCTGGCGACGGGAGAAGTCTAGGAGTGGAGTTTTTGGTCGATTCCACTCGATTTCTTGTCGATTATATCATCACCTAATCATTGCTCTTCGTCGAATCGAGGTAAATTCTTGAAATCTCCTAGAATTGACTTTCGAGATTCCTTCTTGATCTTCGTTGTTCGTCCGATTTTGATTAATTGGTTGATGCTTTTGAACATTAATAATCGTGTTCTATGGGTTGTATGTCCATATTTCGAGTTTGTTTAACTCGATTGGTGATTCGAGTGTTCTTGGGAGTTATCGAACGTGGAGTGTTCGATTAAATGTTCCAATGAGTTTCCCTTCGATAGTTTGGTGGGATTTTCGTTGTTTTTTACCTTGATTCTCATTGTAATTGTATCTTTGTTGTTTTTGGCCGGAGGATTGTAGGTATTCAAGGTTTTCCCGATTGAACCATGTCCGTCGGAGTATTCGCGTGTCGATTCGAAGCAAGTACCTTGTCCATACATTTCTTGTTTAATGGATATGATGATTGGTGATCCTCTTGGTATGTTTGTTTGGTTGTTTGAAATGAACTTTCAAAAGATTCAGTTTAGCCTCGTTAAGGGCTCACTTTCAAAACGCGTGTGTTTTGTGAATGGTATGTTTCGTGAATGGTTAAGTGAACCCTGTGAATACTCTTGGTGGTGTTGTTGTGCTTTGATAATATATATACATATATGATCTCATTTCGGTGTGTTGTGATTTGACACTTGTGTCGTGCTGTGTTTGATGCCTTTAGGTGAATTGTTTGGATATCCTTGGCGTGCTGTGTTATGTATGTGAATGTGTGTATATGGGCGGGATCTACGGTGACAAATGACATGTGATCATGTGGTCAGGATGCAACAAGTGATTGATCCAACCGTGAGATCCTCGGGATACCTACGGTGGCACATGGCTTGCGATCATGTGGTCAGGAGACAACAAGTGATTGATCCAACCGTGAGATGACGTGGCAAGTGATCATTGTGGTATATGGAACCTATGGTGACACATGACATGCGATCATGTGGTCAGGAGACAACAAGTGATTGATCCAACCGTGAGATGACGTGGCATGTGTTCACGGTGTTATGTATATAATTTTGGATGTGTTGACCAGGTCGAGTACCTTGGGTGTGACCAAGATTTCGTATCTTGGGTGGTTATGTGCTGCTGACTTTATGTCTGTCGAGGACTCGTGACGTGGGTTTTGAACCCTGTGAATTGTTGTTGGTTTTTATTCGAGAAAGCAAATCTTTGGGTTGTGACCCCTGTTGATTTTTAGAAAGAAAAGGATTCGATAATCCAAAACTGTTTTCCGTTAAAACTCCCGAGGGCATTTTAAACCGTTTTACAAATTGTTCTCGTGATTTGTGATCTTTCGAATTTGGAAATTTTTACTCAAACTCTTGTCTCGGGAAGTACTTTTTGTTATGTTTGAATCTTTGAGGATTCCTGATTATTGTTATTCTTGGAATGTGAATTGTATGACTCGTATTTTGCACTTTGTACTTGCACTAGCAAAATAGTGGAATTTTGCTAACCCCCGAGTAATCGGGGGGTGGATGT
Source organism: Orobanche coerulescens (assembly GCA_033398695.1). NCBI lineage: Eukaryota > Viridiplantae > Streptophyta > Magnoliopsida > Lamiales > Orobanchaceae > Orobanche > Orobanche coerulescens. The sequence continues at coordinate 28,352,374 of CM065808.1, read as the reverse complement.
CTATATTGCATTCAGGTTTTGGGGAGCATAGCACAGGGTCGGCATGAAAGATGATGAAAGATGAGCGATACTAATCACATGAGGACCCGTACATTGTTGTATTGGTTCAGTTGTACGTTATTTCCGCTGTAGTATTTTCCCTATTGTACGGGTGTATTTTGTATTTGACCCCTGTGTGGGCATGTATTGAGATTGAGTTGTATGTTTTTATTGAAAGACCAAATCGGTCTACTGAGTCATTTTAGCCTTAAAGTCATTGTTGAGATGTTCGATGTTGTTACCAGCCTAGTATATCCTTGAGGAAAGGTTCTACGGCGTGTAATATCCCTGAGCGGATTGGGGGTGTTACACTCTGCCTTTCTATTCCTATTCACTTCGCTCTCATCCTTGAGGGAGCGACGCTTTGCCTCTCATCCTTGGGTGAGCGACCGCTCTCTTGACTAGCTGTCCGAGCGCCTTTCACATAGCGTACGCTAAGCGTTCCCGATAGCATACGCTAAGTTCAATCGATATATATATATAGGACAATAGCAGTTGACTTCGTTATTTTTCCTACGTTTTCTTCTTCTTGGGCGACTCTTTGCGAAATTAGCGACGATTTGAGAAGTGTAGTTTAGATTCCAACGCGGATTTGGCATCTGTGCAACCCTTTTCTCCATTCTAATCAAGGTAAACAGGCTTGAATCCTAGTTTTGGGAAAATTTGTGGATTTTCTTGTGATTCCATTTTTGTATTCCAATTCGGCCAATTTGTTATTAGATTAGGATTGTATATTCTAAATCCCTTGTTATTCTTGTAGTTTTGGGATATGGAATTCATGAACTCTCCAATTATTCGATTATGTTGGTTTATGCCCGCGTAGTGTTCGACGAATTGTGTATACGGGTAGAACTTAGGCTGGATTTTCCGTGTTTCCGTAGTGTTGTGAATGATTATGTGTCGTCATGATTTAGGATCGAATCTCTAAAGGGAATCGGACCGAAAACCTTTTCTTCACCGTTTTTTTCACGTCATATTATTCAAAGCAAGTACATGTATTATATTTTGTTATGTGTGTTACAGTTTCAATACGATTATGAATTGTGATATCGTGTGTGTTGATGTTCTTCCAGCCAGGGACGGTTCGATGGGACCTCTAGGTGCCGATACTAATAGGTACGGCCGCGGAAGCGGTTTCCCACCTAGGGACGGTCCGACGGGACATCTGGGAGTCGATATTAATGGATACGGCCACGAGTTACTAAGTGTGGATGGTTATGATGTTGAAATGTATTGATATGCTATTTAGACACTAATACGATATTTTGGAATATTGATTTCAAATGCTTTCCAAATTAATTGATTGTCCCGGATCGTATTTGTATATAATGTAGTGTGATTGTGTACTTGCACTAGCTATTCGAATGCTAATCCCTTAAATGGGGGAAATGCATTTCATGCATTTCAGGTATCGGGCGAGCTGAGGAGCCAACACGGGAACCGCATGCTAAGGATGGCCAAGCATGATGATGAGGCTCGAGTTTATGTTGAATATTTTATTATCATGTTTATGTAGTTTGTCGGAGTTAGTCGAATATACTTATTATTGCCTTAAGGATATTGTTGAAGTCCCCTGCGTGGGCAATGGACTCAGTTTTACTCTTTATTTTTCCAAAACTGAACTAAATTGTTTTGGCCGAGGCCACGGCCTTATTTATATTATTAATGTGTCGTTAAGAGATAATTATGTATTGTGTGCTATGTACTGTCCTGGTAGACCTTGTTGAAGGTTCTACGTCGTGTAATATCTCTTATGAGATTTGGGGTGTTGCATTTTTGTGGTGTATTTATTGAGAACTACGCTTGTGCCTTTTTTCTCTAGTGTTTCTTCCTCCATTTAAGTATTTTATTCTCACTCCTTTCTCTCTCTAGATTTATTCCTTCATTATTAATTCACTCTCTCTAGCTATCTCTTTTTACATTAACTCTATCTTCTCCCTTGTTTTTTTTCTTCTTAGTGGTTCTTCCTCATCTTTCTTCTCTGTCCTTTCATTTCGTTATTTGTGTTTCTCCTTCTTTGATCCTTCTACTAGTTTTCCTCCATTATTTTTTGAGTCTGTTTGTTTCGTTTCTTTAAACATGGTTGTGGAGCACTTTCCTATAGAAACCAAGGTATTCTCTACCCCCAAGAAAGCAATTTGATTAAACATGCTCTGCTCGTGCATGCACAATAGCCATATGTGCTCGATATAAACTTGAGGCGCGTAAACAAAATATTCGTTACTTCGACCGGCTATCAATTCGACATGGTATTGATCTCTTCGGGGGACCTATTCAATTGGGAACCCTTCTGAATAAATTGAAGAAAAGAGATAGTGGGTTTGTGCTTGAAAAATGTTATCCCTACGTGGAAGAAGAAGTTCCTGCGCAACATATCAATACCAAGGTAACATCTATTTCTCTTCGTGTATTGATCATTTCCAAATTTGTTCTTGTGAAGTTTCATTTTTGTTTGAAGATGATTCCTAGAAATTTAATACCTAAGTAGGAAAGTAACTGTTTATATTTATTTTTAGTTAAAAGGAAAAAAAAGACAGAGATTACATCGTTTACTCACGTAGAACATTTATTTACTTAATCTCTAGCAAGTTTTTAATTTATTGGGTATGTGTTTGTTCTCGATTACTATTAGCGTTTAGGGTTTGATTGTAAAATGAATCTTGGTTCATTAGTTAAATTTTGCTTGTGGATGTGTTCTATATAGTAATTGGTGTTTTGGACTGAGATCCTTTTTTGGGAGAGAAAACAAACAACAGTTCATTTTTTCACTAACTTGAACATTTATTTAGTAATTCTTTAATTCTTCAACGAGTCATTAAACATCACTTGCGGCAGTTTTTCATTTCTTTTTTGGCCTTTTCAGTTGTAATTTTTATTTCTATTGTACCTCTTTTTTGTCATTACTTCACAGATTTCTAATTTTTTGTTAAATTTTAGTTGAAAATACTGTTAATTGGTCGGCGTTTGTTTTCCTATTATTGGAGTTAATCAGTTCTGTTGGAATATTCTATTCCATATAATCATAAATTAGTTTTGATGATGAGTTGATGATAAACTAATGATGAGTTGATGATAAACTAATGATGAGTTGATGATGTTATCGATCAAATAAAACAACAATGGAACAAAACAAAACAACAAAGAAGTCGAAGATGCTCGAAACGGACAGAAAAGCAAGCAAGTGATGATTAACGAATATAACATATGTTATATCAAATGTATAACGTACGTAATAGATAGTCACCTGAAGACTCGCCTGAAATGTTGTAATACCCGTAATTTCGATTCCCGGTAATTTCTTTTTTTTCGGCGGAAGTCCATTTTGACGACTCACTCATGACTGTTTCGTCATTCTGAGAATGATTAATTCTACACTTTTTGACATCCGAGTTCGTTTCGGTGTTGTTTTGTTGAGTTCCGTGCTTTTTAGCGGCTTTTCCATACTTGAGTTCGATTCTTGCGAATCTCGTCCGAAACTGCTGTTTCGAGTTTCCCGTAAGGCCGTTTAACTTTATTAGACATGTTGTGAACTTCGGTTTGGTTATTCAATCACGTATCATGATTTTCGGGCGTTTTGGGCCATTTTCGTAATTTCCCAAAGTTTGGGGTAATTACTTTCCGTTGTCGAATTTCGAGCCTTCGGGTGGTCGGAATCGTGTGTTCTCTTAGTGCTCGAATTCGTCTTTGCGAGTACTTCGTAACCGTATCTTTGATTCATATTCAGGTTCGGGTTTCGGGGTCGTTCGGGCCGTCGGAGTTGGCCCCGGCCGAGTCATGGCCGGCGATGCAGGCCCAGTGGCGGCGAGTTACGGCCGATTGTGCTCAGCGATTACGTCGTAAGGCCGATTCGTCGTAAGACCACGGCGTGCGTAACGCGTTCCGGCATTTCTAGGATGTGAGTCGGCCATGGCGATTCGTCGCGTAAAGGCGGCGTGACGCTTATTAAGGCCTATGACGGGTTTTTCATCATTTTCCCCACCCGTTTTATTCCCTTCCGCGGCTGGATGTGTCTTTATCATGGTGCCATGTTGTTGGACAACAAATCCATGAAGTCTTGGAGTTCATATCATCAATCATCCATCTAATAACATCGTTTGATCAAGCGAATCAGGTCAGATTTTCTAGAAATCTAATCTTGGGGATTTGGGGTATTTTATTCGATTTCGTCCGTTTAATCCGATTTAACTTAGGATTGTGATGGATTGATGATTATTTAGACGTATTAAATCATTTACCTTGTTATTCCATGGTTGGTTCGTATAGATTCGTTATTTGGGTCGAGTTCTTGACCGACGCCTTGAAGATGTCCGGTAAAATGTCTTAGAGGGGTTTTCGGGCGTTCTATGATTATTCTTCCTCATATGATCGATGATTTATTGATTATATGTTGTTAGGGTCGGGTTTCTTGCGAAGAAACTGAGTTGAACCCTTCCGTTCGTCGTCGTCTTCCTTTTCGATGGTATCGAGCGTTTTGAAGCTTCCCGGTTGAGCCGTGTTCGTCGGAATACTTGCGTGCCAATTTCGAGGCAAGTATCTTGCCTATACATTTCGTGTTTCGTAGACGTATTCGTTAGTATTGGAATCAAATTATAAATTGAATGTTTTAATGAACTTTTAAAGGGATCGGTATGTTCTCGATAATTGTTGTCTTTCAAAAGATAACTCGTATGCTTCGTAGATTAATGTGCTTTCAGAATATGTGCGTTAGCTTCATATGTTGGAAGATGTTGATCATATTTAGTGATGTTAGTATACCGAAATTATTTGCCTAGGATTGTGTACTTAATTGTTCGGCGAATATGGGACGTTTTGTGATATTTGCTGTTATTCCTTCGTAACGAGGTTTTGGCGCTTGGTGTTGTTTGGTATTGGTAATTGCTTGTGATTGTGTGACATTAGTTGTGAGTATACATCGACTAACGTGGCCATTCTAGCGAAGTACCTAGCATTTGTATGCATATTTTAGTATTCGAATTATGGCTTCTCTTGGCGTTGTGGGTGATATGTGTATCACCTAGGGACGGTCTGACGGGACCTCTAGGGATACGTATTGCCGTGAGTGTGCATATCACGAACTGTGGTTAACCACCCAGGGATGTCCGACGGGGCTCTGCGGGGTGCGACGGCTGTGAGTCTCGTACCAACGGTTAACTTTGAAATGTTGTGTTTGAGAACTGTGATTTTTGGCGCATATTTCGTCTGATTAGAATGGCAGTCCAAATGGTATTGTACTTGGCTGGAATGGCACCGATAAATGTGTTGTGTGTGATTTGTCCCTTGACTGTGATTATTTGGTAAGGGTACGTGAGTCCTATGGTTGCTCTGTGTATTGCACCTCTGTGGTGTGTTGAGTTCGACCGTATGGTCGAGTTTCAAAGATGTGCTCTCTGCTGTCGTTCTGTGAGACTGTTGTCATGGTAATGTTTGACACGGTGTAGTTTCCGTCGGGTTATTCTTGTGAGTATGTGATGTGGATGAATTGGGTCGTGGACTCTGTGTTTGTAATTGGAATGTTATGATTGGGTCGTGGACCCCGTATTTTGTTATCGGAATCGTATTTTGAAATAAATAATTTTTGGGCTGTGCCCTTAAGTGTTTCGAAAGGCTTCAGAATTCTTAAACCCCAAGTGTTTCAAAAAAAAAACTCCCGAGATCGTAAAATGTTTTGTAAGATGTAAAAGGGTTTATTCCTATCTTTCGTAATTCAAACTGTTTTGATCAAGTGAATTATCTCGGGAAGTATATTCACGATTTTCTATGTTCTTGGAGTATGATATGTATGGCTTGTCTTTGTATTTATACTTGCACTAGCAAAACAGTGGAGTTTTGCTAACCCCCGAGTATTCAGGGGGTGGATGTCTGTTTTGCATCCAGGTACTTGCAGGTTGCTGGGGAGCAATTCACAGGATCATTACGAAGGATGATGGAAGATGACGATACTAATCACATGTAGACCGGTGTTGAGTATTTGGTGATGTCTTGGTTGTCCTTTCATTATGTTTATTTTTCCCTATGTGGGAACATTGATTTAAGTTAACCCCTGCGTGGGTATGAGTTTCGAGAAAGAGTAATGTATGGTTGATGTGTATGTTGTGTTAAAAGACCAAATCGGTCTAATGGTCTGTTGATTACCCATATCGGTATGTATTGTATTGTGGTGTTTCTGTATTTAGCCTTGTAGATCCTCATGGAGAGGGTGTACGGCGCTGTAATATTCCCGAGTGGTTTGGGGGTGTTACAGAATATGGTATCAGAGCTTAGGTTGCGGAAACCTAGGCTGTCGGGTCGAGTTTTGTCTTGTCTTGTCTTGTCAGATTTTGTCTGATCGAGTCGTGTCGCGACGTGTCGTCTGAGGTGTCGGTCGTGATTAGTATCGAGGCGCAGCCATCATCTTCGTGCGACCTGTGGATGTAAGTCTCCCTTCTTTGTGTTTGTGCCTCGTCTGATGCGAGTTACTTGTATGATTATTCGTTAAGTGATTGAATCCTTCCGTGGACTTTGATTTCGTGATGTGTGGGTATTTGACTCTCATCTTTTATTTGTATGAGGGGCGGTGTCGCTGCTAACGTATTTACGAACTGTATTTTATCCGCTGCGTGAGTCCTTTAAAAATGACTTTAAGTATTTTGCAAACTGAGTTCTAATTCGAAAAACCGATTCCCTAAATCGAGTTTTGGCATTTTGGCCTTGAATGTTTTATGACGGTTTGATAAAGAATTTTTGTGAGTTTTGGGCATTCTGGCCTATTGAATTTTTGAAAACCTTGAGTATCTTAGAAAATTAAATTTCGAGACGTACTTTTAAAACGAATTATTTTCTTGCGGTGTATTCAAGGTGCTTTCTAATGCCGCAATACATTTCAAAAATTTTCCAGTTGAGGACCAAAAATATTTTGAGATATTTCTGAAAGTATTTCGCTAAAAAAAAGTGTCCTCATTTTTTTTATCAAACGCATGATGGTTTTCAAAGTCTCGACAATAATGTTTGTTCAACTTTTTGAAAGGTGATACTCAAGATCAACTAGTGTTCCAAAATCATTTTTTTTTAAAGGTGGTTTTCATTTTTAAAACCTTTCGTTCCTGTTTGCGGTGCGGGAATGTATGTATAAGGCTCGCACTTTCGTTAGGGTGTTAACCCCCGAGTTGTGATTGAATTGGTGGTGTGAGCGCTGAGTCGTTCGCCACGTAATCGTTGTATTAGCCCTCGGTGATAAGTGTGAGGTTGATCTTTAACGTTGTCATTTCGTGGTGATTTGCGTGCTATCGCCATGTGCGAGCTGTTAAAGCTTGGTTTGTACGTTTGTGTAAATGTGTGATTGTTCATGATGTTTTGTGATTATGTGCTGGTTATCGTTCGGGCCATTGAGATCGCCGAACGGTGCCGTCGTTGCTGTGACGTTGATATGTGTGTTGCTTTATGATAATAATCATCGTATGTGTTGCGTGTCATGATTTTCTGTTGTGCTGAGTTGGCATCTCCGGTTTGTTGTCTTGCGATGTTATATATTCCATTGTATCTAGCATCTGTATTTTCAGTATGCCGAGCCGAGGTGCTTCAAACGTATTGTGCCGGGGGCATGCACGCACAAATTGTCCTTCTCGTCAGTAACACATTTCAAATGTGGACTCGAGGGACACCGAATTCAGTTTTGAGAAATGGCTACCGAGACTTTCGGGGTTCGCGCTTCAGCACAGTTATCAGGATCGGCTCTGAGAGGCCCAGTAGAGATTTTTCTGTCAGTTGCTTTTTGTGTGGTTACCTTGTTTCCGTTGTTGTGAGCTGCGGGGACGACATTTCTTTTATAAGAGGTCGGATGTAATACCCGTACCATTTTTTGACTTCTGCAGTTTTTCCTTCTAAATTCTATCGACTTGCATGTGTTCGTCAATACTTTTTGAACTTGTTTGATGTCTCGGTTGTCATCGTTCGACCTGGTTGTAACCTTGTTTCAGATTGATCTATTTATCATCGTGACTTTTCCGAGTTCGGTTCGGTTCTTGTGAACCTTGTTTGGAAGTAACATCTTTCACTTTCTACCAGTTCTTTTAATGTCTGGAGTTAAAGTGGGGACTTCGGAGTCATTGTTCGGCTGTTATCATTCGATCATTGTTGTTCGATCGTTGTTACTCAATCATTGTTTTTTTTTCGATCGTTGTTGTTCGATCATTGTTATTTGATCGTTGTTGTTCGATCATTGTTATTTGATCGTTGTTGTTCGATCATTGTTATTTGATCATTGTTGTTCGGTCATTGTGGTTCGATCATTGATTGTTCAGATTTTGTTGACCCCGTTTCGGGATTGTTGAGCGTTCAGACTCCTTCCTAATTTCCTTATGTTCGGTAAATTAGTCTCGTTTCGATCTTCCAACCCTTGGGCGGTGGAATTGCGTATTTGTTCAGCGTTTGGCTCGCGTTTTAATTAATGTACCGTTGGGGTGGTCAATCATATTGATTTTCTTTCGTTGTGTTTTGTGATTGTTCGGATAATCGACTTGGTTGTATTATCTGTTTGATGACGCTTGTCACTTGTTGGTTTTATTATGTCTCTATTGGTGGCGTTGTGTTGGTCGTCGTGGAGCGTGTTTTCACGCCGTATGTCTCTTTGCGTTTCTTGCAGTGTTTCGCCGTTGGGCGCGAGTTTTCGGTTTTTGTGTATTTTGTCGAGTCTTCCTGACAGTGGATATTGCTTCTCCCTACTTGTTTTAAGTTTCGGGACGAAACTTCTTTTAATACCCGTAATTTCGATTCCCGGTAATTTCTTTTTTTTCGGCGGAAGTCCGTTTTGACGACTCGCTCATGACCGTTTCGTCATTCTGAGAATGATTAATTCTACACTTTTTGACATCCGAGTTCGTTTCGGTGTTGTTTTGTTGAGTTCCGTGCTTTTTAGCGGCTTTTCCGTACTTGAGTTCGATTCTTGCGAATCTCATCCGAAACTGCTGTTTCGAGTTTCCCATAAGTCCTTTTAACTTTGTTAGACGTGTTGTGAACTTCAGTTTGGTTATTTGATCACGTATCGTGATTTTCGGGCGTTTTGGGCCATTTTCGTAATTTCCCAAAGTTTGGGGTAATTACTTTCCGTTGTCGAATTTCGAGCCTTCGGGTGGTCGGAATCGTGTGTTCTCTTAGTGCTCGAATTCGTCTTTGCGAGTACTTCGTAACCGTATCTTCGATTCATATTTAGGTTCGGGTTTCGGGGTCGTTCGGGCCGTCGGAGTTGGCCCCGGCCGAGTCATGGCCGGCGATCTGCAGGCCCAGCCGGCCGAGTTACGGCCGTAGTGCTCGGCGATTACGCACGTAAGGCGATTCGTCGTAAGACCACGGCGGTAATGTACGTAACGTTTCCGGCATTTCTAGGCAGTGAGTCGGCCATGGCCGGTTACGTACGTAAGCCATGGCCGGTTACGTACGTAAGGCGGCCGGCAGGCAGCCTATTTAAGGCCTTGCAGACGGGTTTTTGATCATTTTCCCCACCCGTTTTATTCCCTTCCGCGGATGGATGTGTCTTTATCATGGTGCCATGTTGTTGGACAACAAATCCATGAAGTCTTGGAGTTCATATCATCAATCATACATCCAATAACATCCTTTGATCAAGCGAATCAGGTCAGATTTTCTAGAATTTTGGGGATTTTAGGTATTTTATTTGATTTCGTCCATTTAATCCGATTTAACTTAGGATTGTGATGGATTGATGATTATTTAGACGTATTAAATCATTTACCTTGTTATTCCATGGTTGGTTCGTATCGATTCGTTATTTGGGTCGAGTTCTTGACCGACGCCTTGAAGGTGTCCAGTAAAATGTCTTAGAGGGGTTTTCGGGCGTTCTACGATTATTCTTTCTCGTATGATCGATGATTTATTGATTATATGTTGTTAGGATCGAGTTTCTTGCGAAGAAACCGAGTTGAACCCTTCCGTTCGTCGTCGTCTTCCTTTTCGATGGTATCGAGCGTTTTGAAGCTTCCCGGTTGAGCCGTGTTCGTCGGAATACTTGCATGCCAATTTCGAGGCAAGTATCTTGCCCATACATTTCGTGTTTCGTAGACGTATTCGTTAGTATTGGAATCAAATTACAAATTGAATGTTTTAATGAACTTTTAAAAGGATCGATATGTTCTCGATAATTGTTGTCTTTCAAAAGATAACTCGTATGCTTCGTATATTAATGTGCTTTCGGAATATGTGCGTTAGCTTCATATGTTGGAAGATGTTGATCATATTTAGTGATGTTAGTAGACCGAAATTATTTGCCGAGGATTGTGTACTTAATTGTTTGGCGAATATGGGACGTTTTGTGATATTTGCTGTTATTCCTTCGTAACGAGGTTGTGGCGCTTGGTGTTGTTTGGTATTGGTAATTGCTTGTGGTTGTGTGACATTAGTTGTGAGTATACGTCGACTAAAGTGGCCATTATAGCGAAGTACCTAGCATTTGTATGCATATTCTAGTATTCGAATTATGGCTTCTCGTGGCGTTGTGGATGATATGTGTATGTTCACCTAGGGACGGTCTGACGGGACCTCTAGGTATACGTATTGCCGTGAGTGTGTGTATCACGAACTGTGGTTAACCACCCAGGGATGCCCGATGGGGCTCTGCAGGGTGCTGTAATATCCGGATTTTATTACGGTGTATTTCATCTGTGTTCAAACCCTGTATTATTTGGATTTGTGGTTTTGATTATTGGAGTATGATGTTTCTTGCATTGATATCTTTGTACATAAGTATAGAAACATGCAAAATTTCTCATGCAAACTCATGATAGCGAACGCTAAGAATGTAGCTTAACGCGCGCTATCGGGCTATTATTAGCGCACGCTATGCAGGTAGGAGTTGCGTGCGCTAAGAACTCAATTATTGAGCGGGACGGCTAGCACATGCGCCAGCCGGGACATGGGTCTGGATAAGATTCCCGCGGACGAACCTGGACAGTTCTGAAGTCAACTATTATTAGCGCACGCTAAGGAAAGCTTAGTAGCGTGCGCTAACTTGTTAAAATGCAGAATATTATAAATGGGACAACAACCCGTTTTGGCTTACAATTTACTCGTCCATTCTTCATTCCTGAGAGACCAGAGAGCTGTAATAATACTTCTATACACTTAGAACACATCTTGTTGGTCTTTGTATATTGGTTATCACTTGGGAGTAACCATTGAAGTGGAATAGCACCTTGGAGTGGCATACAACCAACCGGAGTTGGATTCTACCTTACGGTTCAGTGATTTTCATCATATTAAGGTATGTTCAACCTATCTCCAGACTTAGAGTTGGATTCTAAAGAATTGGGATAATCATAGTAGTGAGATATTGATTTTCATAAGTGAATTATCCAAAGTACATCATGTTTGGAATATTGAGATGAATAAGCCTTAAGTACCTTGATTATGATCATCAGGATTCGAATCTTATTACATTGAATATGTAAAGGAAGCTTCTATCATTGGTAATCCGAATCTAGTAGATGACTTCATAGCAATCTTGGACTTGACTTTAACATCATTGTTGTTAGATAAATCTAAAGGATTGATCATGGAAGGATTTATCTAGTATAGATGGAACGTTTAACAACTTCAGCATGATAATATTGATTGATATAAAGGTGTTGATATCAACCGTTAAGCCTTTCGAATTGTCGTATGAAGATTTGTAGTCGAAATGGAATATGGTTTTATAATGGTATGCATATCCTTGAATCCGAATTTGTTGCTATCCGTAAGATCATTCATAATCGGATGAACATGATATTCATGGAGGTAACATGAATTATCACGGAATATTTCATTGTTTTGATCATGATGAGAACAGTTTACTGCCCAGCAGTAAACTGCCATGCATAGATAGCGCACGCTAAGCTATATAGATTAACGTGCGCTATCGAACACGAGTTAGCGTACGCTACGTTTGGTACGTAACGTACGCTAAGACATCAGACGAGTCAGTCAACTGATCAGTGAAGTGCTGACCATGCATAGTTAGCGTACGCTAGGCTTTGTTGTTTTCGTGCGCTATCGAGCGGACTTAACGCACGCTACACAGAGTACTTAGCGTGCGCTAAGCAGTTCAGGCAGATTTCATGTTATGAACTTTTGGCCGTAAATCGAATTGTTAAACATTCGTACGAAGTGAGATAAATCCTATATCATTTCTTTTGTTAAGGTTTGATCTTGTTGCGTGATTAATTGAGGAGGACGACCTTCGAGTGTTCGTTTTCGTGGAAGTATTGTTCTTGTCTTCAAATCGAGGCAAGTACCTTAATTGTTTTATGTATTGATGTTATACATATTGTCGTGCATGTATGTCGTTATTGTATGTCCACCTCATGTTGGTCCGACGGGATCATCGGGGGATCTATGCTAGCGTGCGCTGGATCATCGGACGAGTTTTTCCACCACGGGTTGGTCTGACGGGATCATCGTGGGTTCTAGGCAGTGAACGCTGGATCGACGGAATTACCATGTGTATGTTATGATATCATGTTGTGATTATCAGTTGTGTATGTCATTTATGAGTTTCTCGTAGGAGAAGACTCGTTGGTATTTTGTTGTTTACGTTATTATTCTTCGTGAGATATGAATAATATGTTGTGGTACCTGTACTAGCATCGTTGTGCTAACCCCTTAGGGGGTGAACATTTTGTTTGTGTTCAGGATCCAGGAGAGCGGGGAAACAACCACTGGAGCTGCATGACGACGAGGGTGCAGAGTGATGTCCCGACCGGGTTTATTTGTCTGCTGTTTATTGGTTATTTCAATAAGTACTCGAGTACGAAGTCATTTACGTTGAATTTGAAGTTGGTGATGTATTATTAAGTTCCTATTGAACAATTGTATTATTTTAGTACTTGGTCAGAACTGTTGTATCGTAATTCCGTTATTTCCATTCGTTAGTAACTTTTAATGTCTGTTTAAATTCTTCAGCCTTGTAAATCCTTATGTAAAGGATTTACGGCGCTGTAATATTCCTGAATATATCGGGGGTGTTACATAATATGGTATCGGAGCTAAGATTAGGGGTCATTTACGTCTTTTGAGGTAACCGGCCGTGAATGACATCACTGCACTGCCTACGTCTTCATGCGAACGGTGGTTGTAAGTTCCTAAACTCTATCTCGTTCTTCACATGTTGTGTCTCTTTATATTCGAATATTAGAACGATGTTGTTTCCTGTGTATTGAGTATTTATGCTTACAGTATGTTGAGAGGCGGACGTGGACGTGGTCGCGGTCGTGGACGCGGACGAAGAAATGCTGAAAGGGAAGCATCGCCTTCTAACCAGGCCAGTCATAGCTCAGGCGAGCCGCAACAATCTATTAATAACGAACCAGATCCTGCTGTACCAGAGATCCTTCGTCAAGTGGTGCACCAGATGACTCAGTTCGCCCAAGTCGTGGACCGAATGCAAGTGGCGGTGGGACTAAAGTAGGGAGAGAGACAACAAGGGATCCGAGACATGGGAAATCGAGGTGACCGGTGGCTGCAAGAGGTGGCGAAGATGAAACCACCCAAATTCGACGGTATTTCTGAGACTCCCACCTGGGATCATTGGTTGAAAGAACTGGAGAAAATCTTTGCCGGAATTAAGCGCCTGGGGCAATGGAGAGCCTCTATCGCTCAATATTTTACGATAGGGAAGCGTCCGAATGGTGGGAAGCCATCCGGCTGTAGACCATGATCTTGATTGGACGAGTTTAGATTGATGATGGAAGCTCGTATTGCCCTCGTCTGTGAGGGAAGCTAAAGTTCGGGAGTTTTCTCGCTCGGCCTTACGATGTGCGGTATCCTGCAATTAAGACGTTTAACCGGTGGCATTTGTTTGACATCCGGTCGAGAACATATGCGAAATGATGATCCATTTCGATATGAGGATGAAACCAGAAATCCAGGTACATGTCCGGATTTGAATGTACCACACTCCGTCAATACCGGGATAAGGCGTTGGCGTATGAGATCAAGGAAGCGGCTATGGAGAAATTTTGAGTCCAAGCAGAAAGTCTCGGTACTTTTACAGAGCACAAGAACAGCGGGCCGTAAGGACAGTCATCTTTTCACTCTTTCAAGAAACCTCCGCACCCGATTAGGAGCGGAAAGAACTTCGGAGCGACATCAAATAATACTGATTATAACAGTACATGCTTTAACTGCGCCCAGACGGGCCACTATCGACGGAAATGCCCCCTTCCTGCCGTGACATGTATAGATTGTGGACGAGAGTGACAACGGGCAGTGTTTTGTGAAGAGGCTGCAAAGTCTTTTAGAGCCCGTACACCACAGCCAGTCCAGAAGGAAGCCAGTATCCAACAGACGCAGCAAAGTGTTCAGATGCCTCAGAATTTTGGCCGCGGACGAGGCAAAGGACACTGGGACCGAAAGGGGACATCGAGTGCCGGATCTGCTCCCCCACGTCTGTACGAGATGAGGAGGATAGATGATCAAGATGCTGCTGTCGCATCAGGTACTGTCCAGATCCTTTCCCAGCCAGTTAGCGTTTTATTCGATACAGGAGCTACGCATTCTTTTATATCTTTGCTTTGTGTAAATCGTTTGAATATTTCTGGTTTTCATACTTGTGAACCTTATGTTGTTGGTTTACCGAGTGGAGAGAGAATTGTCGGAAACTTAGAAACTAGAAATTTCCCTATATCATTTGGAGGCAGAGAGTGGCTCTCAAATCTGATCGTGATACAAATGCAAGGAGACGATCTGATACTCAGAGACGATTGTATTAATCGATATGGAGCAATTGTGAACTACCGAAGGAGGAATATCTCGCTGATCGCTGGCGATGGTTCCGAAATATTGTTCGAGGGGTGGAAACCGGGAAGCTCAGGAAAATTGATCAAAGCGATGAAAGCTGTCAGATTGTTGAAACAGGGCTGTATCGGGTGCTGGTGTTATGCAATGAAGAAAGAAGACGAAATTGTGGAACTTTCATCCATTCCTGTTGTGAACGAATTTCCAGATGTATTTCCTGACGAGTTACCTGGACTACCTCCACGAAGGGATGTAGAATTTACTATTGGTGGAACCGGAGCTACACCAATTTCTAAGGCGCCGTATCGTATGGCACCTCTTGAGATGTCTGAATCAAGAAGCGGTGGAGGAGTTCTTGGATAAGGGATATATTGACCAGCGTTTCACCACAGGAGCGCCGGTTCCTTTTGTCCGAAAGAAGGATGGATCGCTCATTGTGTATTGACTATCGAGATGAACAAGATGACGATTAAGAACAAGTATCCGTTGCCACGGATTGATGATCTGTTTGACCAGCTGCAAGGGGCAACAGTATTTTCTAAAATCGATCTGAGATCAGGATATCATCAGCTGAGGATTAAGGAATCTGATGTTCCGAAATCAGCGTTCAGAACTCGCTACGGACATTATGAGTTTGTAGTGATGCCGTTTGGTCTCACTAACGCACCTGCTGTATTTATGCAATTGATGAACCGTGTGTTCATTGAATTTTTGGATAAATTTGTGGTCGTGTTCATTGATGACATTCTGGTGTATTCTAAGAGCCCGGAAGAACATGCGCAGCATTTGCGGATTGTATTGGAACTTTTGAGAAACGAGTAATTGTACGCCAAAATTTCTAAGTGTGAATTCTGGCTAAAGGAAGTAATGTTCCTCGTCCATGTGGTGTTAGCTGAAGGAGTCCGAGTAGACCCTCAGAAGATCGAAGCAATTATGGATTGGAAGCCTCCAAAGAACGTGAAAGAAGTCCGAAGCTTCTTGGGACTTGCTGGATATTATCGACGATTCGTGGAAGGATTTTCAAAAATTTCCCGCCCACTTACTCGACTCCTGCAGAAAACTCAAAAGTTTGAGTGGAATGAGTTGTGTCAGATTAGCTTTGATGAATTGAAGAAGAGATTGACGATAGCACCGATTCTATCACTTCCACAGGGAACTGGAGGATTTATAGTTTACAGTGATGCTTCGAACCAAGGACTTGGGTGCGTATTGATGCAGAATGATAAGGTGGTCGCTTATGCATCGCGACAGCTGAAACCTTATGAAGTGAATTACCCAACACATGATTTGGAGCTAGCAGCAGTAGTTTTTGCTTTGAAGATCTGGAGGCATTATCTATACGGGACTCACTGTCAGATCTTTACGGATCATAAGAGTCTCAAGTACATATTCAGTCAGAAAGAGTTGAACATGCGGCAAAGAAGATGGATAGAGCTTATCAAGGACTATCACTTGGATATTTTGTATCATTCAGGCAAAGCAAATGCAGTGGCCGATGCACTTAGCCGCAAGCCTGTTTCTATTCAGATGCTGGAGACGCTGACCTCCCAACTTAGCCTTCAGCGAGAGATGATTCGAGAAGGAATTGAAGTGTGGTTACAAAGAGTCCAAGGACAACTGTGCGTGATGGAGATAACTTCATCATTAACCGAAGGAATCAAATCCAGACAGGCAGATGATCCTCTGATGATTCGGTTACGTGATGAAGTGATCAGAGGAAAGGCCCCCGGATTCATAATTCATGATGATGGAGTTTTGAGATTTCAGAACCGACTCTACGTTCCCGATGATGATGTTCTGAAACAGACAATTATGAAGGAAGCCCACAATTCGCCCTATTCTATCCACCCGGGCACCAGTAAAATGTATAAGGACTTGAAGCAGAATTTCTGATGGGGCAACATGAAGAAAGATGTAGAGGACTATGTTTCGAAATGCTTGACTTGTCAGCAGGTTAAGATCGAGCATCAACGGCCTGTCGGAATGTTGAAGCCACTCCCAATTCCTGAATGGAAGTGGGAGGACATATCGATGGACTTTATCACTAATATGCCGAGAACTAGGACAGGAATGAACATGATTTGGGTGATAGTTGATCGTTTAACCAAATCAGCTCATTTCCTAGGCATTAAGGATACGTGGGGACCAGAGAGGTTGGCACGAGTATTTATTTCAGAGATAGTTCGATTGTATGGTACGCCGAAGACCATTGTTTCTGATCGAGACGACCGTTTTGTGTCTCATTTTGGAGAGCAGTTCATAAGGCCTTGGGGACCGAATTGAACTTCAGTACAGCTTATCACCCGCAGACTGACGGACAATCCGAGAGGACTATACAAACGGTGGAAGACATGCTAAGGGCCTGTGCCTTAGATTGGTCAAACGATTGGGAAGTTCATCTACCATTGATTGAATTTACCTACAACAATAGTTGGCATGCTTCCATTAAGATGGCACCGTTTGAGGCATTATACGGAAGGAGATGTAGATTGCCACTATGTTGGGACGATTCGTCAGACATGATCGGAACAGAACCAGAGTTGATCGTGCAGACTCGAGAGAAGATAGCCTTGATTCGTGAAAGGCTGTTGACCGCCCAGAGTCGCCAGAAATCTTACGCAGATGTACGCCGTCGCCCATTGGAGTTCAGTACTGGAGACCACGTACTTTTGAAGGTTTCTCCTACTCGGGGAATCTTTCGTTTCGGAAGGAAAGGAAAGCTGAGTCCGAGATATATCGGACCATTTGAGATCCTCGAGAGAGTTGAGGAGTTGGCATACAGATTGGCATTGCCGCCGTCATTGTGCCATGTTCATAACGTGTTCCACGTATCCCAGTTACGGAGGTATATACCAGATCCCAGTCATATCATTGATTTCGGCGAGATCGAAGTCGCGCAGGATGGGACGTTTGAAGAAATACCGGTCAAGATACTCGAGAGTCGAGTTAAGCAGCTGAGGAACAAACCAATCGTTTTGGTCAAAGTTCAATGGTCACGTCACGGAATGGAAGAAGCCACCTGGGAAACGGAAGCTGATATGAAGTCTAGATATCCCGAGTTATTTTCGCCTTGAGTTTCGGGACGAAACTCCTTTTTAGTAGGAGAGTATGTAATATCCGGATTTTATTACGGTGTATTTCATCTGTGTTCAAACCCTGTATTATTCGGATTTGTGGTTTTGATTATTGGAGTATGATGTTTCTTGCATTGATATCTTTGTACATAAGTATAGAAACATGCAAAATTTCTCATGGAAACTCGTGATAGCGCACGCTAAGAATGTAGCTTAACGCGCGCTATCGGGCTATTATTAGCGCACGCTATGCAGGTAGGAGTTGCGTGCGCTAAGAACTCAATTATTGAGCGGGACGGCTAGCACATGCGCCAGCCGGGACTTGGGTCCGGATAAGATTCTCGCGGACGAACCTGGACAGTTCTGAAGTCAACTATTATTAGCGCATGCTAAGGAAATCTTAGTAGCGTGCGCTAACTTGTTAAAATGCAGAATATTATAAATGGGACAACAACCCGTTTTGGCTTACATTTTACTCGTCCATTCTTCATTCCTGAGAGACCAGAGAGCTGTAATAATACTTCTATACACTTAGAACACATCTTGTTGGTCTTTGTATATTGGTTATCACTTGGGAGTAACCATTGAAGTGGAATAGCACCTTGGAGTGGCATACAACCAACCGGAGTTGGATTCTACCTTACGGTTCAGTGATTTTCATCATATTAAGGTATGTTCAACCTATCTCCAGACTTAGAGTTGGATTCTAAAGAATTGGATGATCATAGTAGTGAGATATTGATTTTCATAAGTGAATTATCCAAAGTACATCATGTTTGAAATATTGAGATGAATAAGCCTTAAGTACCTTGATTATGATCATCATGATTCGAATCTTATTACATTGAATATGTAAAGGAAGCTTCTATCATTGGTAATCCAAATCTAGTAGATGACTTCATAGCAATCTTGGACTTGACTTTAACATCATTGTTGTTAGATAAATCTAAAGGATTGATCATGGAAGGATTTATCTAGTATAGATGGAACGTTTAACAACTTCAGCATGATAATATTGATTGATATAAAGGTGTTGATATCAACCGTTAAGCCTTTCGAATTGTCGTATGAAGATTTGTAGTCGAAATGGAATATGGTTTTATAATGGTATGAATATCCTTGAATCCGAAGTTGTTGCTATCCGTAAGATTATTCATAATCGTATGAACATGATATTCATGGAGGTAACATGAATTATCACGGAAGATTTCATTGTTTTGATCATGATTAGAACAGTTTACTGCCCAGCAGTAAACTGCCATGCATAGATAGCGCACGCTAAGCTATGTAGATTAACGTGCGCTATCGAACACGAGTTAGCGTACGCTACGTTTGGTACGTAACGCAAACAACAAAGCCTAGCGTACGCTAACTATGCATGGTCAGCACTTCACTGATCAGTCGACTGACTCGTCTGATGTCTTAGCGTACGCTACGTTTGGTACGTAACGTACGCTAAGACATCGACGAGTCGATCGATCGATGAATCTTGACCATACATAGTTAGCGACGCTAGGCTTTGTTGTTTGCGTGCGCTATCAGCGGACTTAACGCATGCTACAGTACTTAGCGTGCGCTAAGCGGTCAGCGAATTTCATGTTATGAACTTTTGGCCGTAAATCGAATTGTTAAACATTAAATGCGGCGTGAGATAAATCCTATATCATTTCTTTTGTTAATGTTTGATCTTGTTGTGTGATTAATTGAGGAGGACGACCTTCGAGTGTTCGTTTTCGTGGAAGTATTGTTCTTGTCTTCAAATCGAGGCAAGTACCTTAATTGTTTTATGTATTGATGTTATACATATTGTCGTGCATGTATGTCGTTATTTTATGTCCACCTCGTGTTGGTCCGATGGGATCATCGGGGGATCTATGCTAGCGTCTTGTTGGATCATCGGACGGGTTTTTCCACCACGGGTTGGTGCAGCGGGATCATCGTGGGTTCTAGGCAGTGAACGCTGGATCGACGGAATTACCATGTGTATGTTATGATATCATGTTGTGATTATCAGTTGTGTATGTCATTTATGAGTTTCTCGTAGGAGAAGACTCGTTGGTATTTTGTCGTTTACGTTATTATTCTTCGTGAGATATGAATAATATGTTGTGGTACCTGTACTAGCATCGTTGTGCTAACCCCTTCGGGGGTGAACATTTTGTTTGTGTTCAGGATCCAGGAGAGCGGGGAAACAACCACTGGAGCTGCATGACGACGAGGGTGCAGAGTGATGTCCCGACCGGGTTTATTTGTCTGCTGTTTATTGGTTATTTCAATAAGGACTCGAGTACGAAGTCATTTACGTTGAATTTGAAGTTGGTGATGTATTATTAAGTTCCTATTGAACAATTGTATTATTTTAGTACTTGGTCAGAACTGTTGTATCGTAATTCCGTTATTTCCATTCGTTAGTACCTTTTAATGTCTGTTTAAATTCTTCAGCCTTGTAAATCCTTATGTAAAGGATTTACGGCGCTGTAATATTCCTGAATATATCGGGGGTGTTACAGGTGCGACGGCCGTGAGTCTCGTACCAACGGTTAACTTTGAAATGTTGTGTTGGAGAACTGTGATTTTTGGCGCATATTTCGTCTGATTAGAATGGCAGTCCTAATGGTATCGTACTTGGCTGGAATGGCACCGGTAAATGTGCTGTGTGTGATTTGTCCCTTGACTGTGATAATTTGGTAAGGGTACGTGAGTCCTGTGCTTGCTCTGTGTATTGCAGCTCTGTGGTGTGTTGAGTTCGACTGTATGGTCGAGTTGCAAAGATGTGCTCTCTGCTGTCGTTCTGTGAGACTGTTGTCATGGTAATGTTTGACACGGTGTAGTTTCCGTCGGGTTATTCTTGCGAGTATGTGATGTGGATGAATTTGGTCGTGGACTCCGTGTTTGTAATTGGAATGTTATGATTGGGTCGTGGACCCCGTATTTTGTTATCGGAATCGTATTTTGAAATAAATAATTTTTGGGCTGTGCCCCTAAGTGTTTCGAAAGGCTTCAGAATTCTTAAACCCCAAGTGTTTCAAAAAAAACTCCCGAGATCGTAAAATGTTTTGTAAGATGTAAAAGGGTTTATTCCTATCTTTCGTAATTCAAACTATTTTGATCAAGTGAATTATCTCGGGAAGTATATTCACGATTTTCTATGTTCTTGGAGTATGATATGTATGGCTTGTCTTTGTATTTATACTTGCACTAGCAAAACAGTGGAGTTTTGCTAACCCCCGAGTATTCGGGGGGTGGATGTCTGTTTTGCGTCCAGGTACTTACAGGTTGCTGCGGATCAATTCACAGGATCGTTACGAAGGATGATGGAAGACGACGATACTAATCACATGTAGACCGGTGTTGAGTATTTGGTGATGTCTTGGTTGTCCTTTCGTTGTGTTTATTTTTCCCTATGTGGGAACGTTGATTTATGTTAACCCCTGCGCGGGTATGAGTTTCGAGAAAGAGTAATGTATGGTTGATGTGTATGTTGTGTTAAAAGACCAAATCGGTCTAGTGGTCTGTTGATTACCCATATCGGTATGTATTGTATTGTGGTGTTTCTGTATTTAGCCTGGTAGATCCTCATGGAGAGGGTCTACGGTGCTGTAATATTCCCGAGTGGTTTGGGGGTGTTACAAATGTCACCTGATGATTTAATGTACGCAACCGAAACAAGATAACGTACACAATCGGAAGAAGTTAACGTACGTAATGCAGTTTGAATATGAATTCAAATATTGGAACCGTTGAATGGACAGATGATGTCATGGAATAGGTCGGCATGCAACGGATATTTTGACTGAAGATAACGTACGTAATGAGTTTTATATAACGTACGTAAAGAAGTATACAGAAGCTACTGGACTGAATTGTACTATACTTAACGTATGTAACGAAGGAGGGTTAACGTACGTAAGAAGGCTAACGTACGTAATGGACTACAGTTAACGTATGTAATGCATGATGCAGAGGCTAACGGCTAGTTAGGCTTTATGCCTATAAACACCAAGGCATATGGTATTATTCGTAACAACATGATGAACAAATTATAAACTCGCAAGTGTACGAATCGCTTTTGTAGGAAGCGGCAAGTAACTCCGAGGTCGATCTCTCGAGGAATTGGAAACGGTTTAAAGTTTGATAATGTTTGGCAAATAGTCAAATTAATAAAAGTAAAGTAAAGTAAAATGCATCATTGGTTTCAGAAGATTATAATCACTAATGCAAAAAATTAAAATAAACTAAGCGTTAAAAACACCGAATTTAATGGTTGGATAGTAGAGAGATTATAATTATGAGAATGATAACACCCCAAACTAGGCGGATATTACAGTGCCGTGAATCCCCGACTGGGACCCACCAGGCAAATGAAAATGATGAATTAAATAATATAATTGTAGTACCGAACCACATTATATTACCAAGTACTCCGATGAGGAGTTTAAGTACATTACACCAGGACAAAACAGAATACTAGTATATTTTATATGGAGATAAAATACACCACCCTGAATAAATAAGCATCTCAAACGGAATTTGCAGCAGAAAATACAAATGACGGAAATAACCGAAATGACTGAAATGACTGAAACAAACGGAATGGTAGGGCCCCTACTAGTATCATCGGGACTGTCGCCGTCAACATGCTCTTCCGTGCCTTTGCCTTGCCGTGACACGAAAACAAAATCCCCAGCGGGTCGATTTACAGAACAACAATCCTCAAGGGTTGAAAATACACAAACATGATTTAACTGAAGTTATGAATTATCCTTAGTTATGAATTACGCTGAAGAGGAGTATCATAGTACGCCCGTAGTGTTCTGTGCAAGTGTACAAGACGGATGACCGGACCCACCCGTCCTTGTACCTAATTAGTCTCACGGAGGTAATCGTTACCGTGTGCACAGTCCAATGTATCACTCCCAATACATGGCCATCATGTGCCCGACTAAAAATTCCACACATCCGCACTTTTGACCACGCAATATGAACCCAGAAGGTCATATGAACAAGAATGACCATAATGAATATCAATGAGTAATAATAATCCGACAAAGTCAAGAATGACTCACCGATATGAAAGTGATAATGAAGTGATTGATAGTTTTCAATGAAATGATTGGTACCGCCGTTCCTAGCTAATGAAATGATTATCCGACAATTACAAGTCTCAAAATGATTAATACAATGATGAATGAGTTATGATTATGAATGATCAACAACGAAAGGAATGAATATCCTTTTAACCGAGTAAGAATCAACTTACTCAATACCGATGAAGAATGTCCGTCCACGAACAACGTCCTAAGTGAAAAACCGGTCGCTCGAACAACCTTGAATAACAATAATTACCAGCAACCGTTCAATACACGTATCAAGCAACAAAACACGACTAACCCAAAGGTCGAAACAACGATAATCAAACTCATAGGGGCATTCTAACGAATACGTAACCAACCACACGACTTCGAAAATATCCAATCCCGAATATATCGAAACCAACACCAAACTGAGTATTTCAAACCAACAAAACACTTCAATGATATCAATAATCCATTAGGAATCCACAATTCGAGACTACAACTACATCAATCGGAAAATCCCCAATTAACCGAAGTCAACCCCAAGGGTTCTTGAAAGAATTCCGAAAATAACCACTAAATCCGTAAGAATATACTTATCCAAGATAGATAATCCATATCTAACATATTCCAATGATAATCCAAGCTTATACGAAGAAATCGGAAGGAAAAACCCAAAAATCCGAAATTCTAGATCCAAGAGATTAATACCTTTGATTCGATGTTAAGGAGATGATGAAGTGATGATAATACAACTCAAAGCCTTGAATATGATGATAGGTGATAGAAGCTCGAAGAGAACTCTCCAAAATGTCCGAAATCGCCCGAAACCGATGAGGGAAATGAGAAAGAATGATAAAATGACGAACTCAGGCTAACTGTCCAATATATAGCCAACCCAGGTTAGCGTGCGCTAGCCCTTATGCGTAGCGTGCGCTAACGGGTAATTTGGGTAGTCCAGTACACACTGTCCGAACACGGTAGCGCGCGCTACGTACCTTTTTGTAGCGTGCGCTACGGCCATGCCATTAGCGTGCGTTAAAACCCATTGTTAGCGTGCGCTAACGAATTATGTGATGCCCGATCTTGGAATCGAAGCTATGCATCCTCTGATCTGACTTCGGTAGCGTGCGCTACAACCAACAAGTAGCGTACGCTACTACACCGCTTGCATACGCTAAATATCACTCATAGCGTGCGCTATGAATTAATCCAGTGCAGTCCAGTAGCCACTGGACTCAACCTGATCCGTCCTTAGCGCGCACTACTCCACATATCTAGCGTGCGCTACTACAACCCACTAGCGTGCGCTACTTACCACTCGTAGCGTGCGCTACTAATAATTCACCTGCAGTCCAGTACCTTCTGAACTGCAGCCAGGGTAACATTAGCGTGCGCTAATGCTGAGTGGTAGCGTGCGCTACCTGTACTCAATTAGCGTACGCTAAAAGAGTACATAGCGTGCGCTACTCCTCACGCACAGCCCACAACGAAAAAGACAACGATGATAAACACGGCACGAAACTCCAATTAGATTAGTGATGAACGACGATTGATACACGATACAATTACTCTGATTGATGAATACAATGATCGAATATGAGTGACAAATGATCAATTATGAGTGAAATTACTGAGTATCAATTACCGAATGATAAATACTGAATGATAATTACTGAATTACAACCGGGTATTACATACACCCCCCCTTAAAAGAGTTTCTTCCCCGAAACTAAGGGTCAAACAGCTCGGGATAACTCTCCCGCATACTATCCTCGGTTTCCAACGTAGCCTCTTCGACTCCGTGTCTAGACCACTGAATTTTAACCAACGGAATCGTCTTATTCCTCAACTGCTTGATTCGCCGCTCTAAAACGCGTATAGGACGCTCCTCATATGAATGATCATCGGCGATCTCGATTTCATCGAACTGAAGTATGTGACTCGGGTCGGCAACATACTTCCGCAACTGAGAGACGTGAAACACATTATGAATTCGGCTTAACGCCGGAGGTAAAGCCAATCGATAAGCTAACTCGCCTACTCGATCCAAATTCTCGAACGGTCCAATGAATCTCGGACTCAACTTTCCCCTCTTCCCAAAACGGAAGATACCACGACTCGGGGATACCTTGAGCAACACATGGTCACCAGCCTCAAACTCTAATGGTCGACGACGGTTATCTGCATATGATTTCTGTCGACTCTGAGTGGTCAACAAACGACTCCTGATCAAAGTTACCTTCTCACGGGCGGCTATAAGCATATAGGGCTCGGTGCCGATTGATTTTGATAAGTCGTCCCAATACAACGGAGATCGACAACGACGACCATACAATGCCTCGTAAGGTGCCATCTTGATCGAAGCATGCCAACTATTATTATACGTGAATTCGATCAATGGTAGTTGGGCTTCCCAATCGTCTTTCCAATCGAGGACGCATGCCCTCAACATGTCCTCTAACGTCTGAATAGTCCTCTCTGATTTCCCGTCGGACTGAGGATGAAAAGCGGTACTGAGATTAAGCTGAGTGCCCATAGCACGATGAACTGATTTCCAAAAATGAGACACAAACCGTCCGTCACGATCGGAAACGATACTTTTAGGAGTACCGTGAAGTCTCACTATCTCTTTGATGAAAAGCTGGGCAAGTCTCTCGGGACCCCACGTATCCTTGATCACAAGGAAATGAGCTGATTTGGTTAAGCGGTCCACGATCACCCAGATCGTATTCATGCCACGACGACTCGTCGGCAAACTCGTGATGAAATCCATAGAAATGTCTTCCCACTTCCACTCGGGAATAGGAAGAGGTTTCAGCATACCCGCCGGCCGTTGATGTTCAATCTTAACTTGTTGACAGGTTAAGCATCTCGAAACAAATTATGCGACTTCTCGCTTCATATTACTCCACCAGTAATTTTGTCTCAAGTCCTTGTACATCTTCTTTGGACCGGATGAACAGAATAAGGGGTAGCATGAGCTTCTCTCAAAATCGAGTTTTTCAAATCGTCATTCGCCGGTACGCACAACCGATTCTTAAACCTCAAAAGTCCATCCTCGTGGACCACAAATCCAGGGGCTTTCCCCTGAGTCACATCCTCACGGATGCGCAAAAATGAAGGGTCTGAACTCTGATTCTCTCGGATTGCCTCCTCGAGTGACGATGAAATCTCTAACATACAAAGTTGTCCCTGAACTCGCTGAAGCCAGACCTCGATCTTGGGTCTAAGGAATTCCTGCTGAAGCTCCTTCTGGATTGTTAAACGAGCAAGCATCTGCTCCTGAACGGACTTCCGACTCAAGGCGTCGGCGACAACGTTCGCCTTGCCCGGGTGGTAAAGGATCTCAATATCATAATCTTTGATTAATTCCAATCACCGTCTCTGTCGCATATTTAACTCCTTCTGAGTAAATATATACTTTAAACTCTTATGATCGGTGAATATCTGATAGGTAACGCCATAAAGATAATGATGCCATATCTTCAAAGCGAACACCACGGCTGCTAGCTCCAGGTCGTGGGTCGGATAATTAACCTCGTAAGGTCTCAATTGCCGTGAAGCATAGGCAATAACCTTTCCATTCTGCATGAGTACACATCCGAGACCCTGTCCGGACGCATCACTATAGACCACAAATCCTTCCGTCCCCCGCGGCAAGGAAAGTACAGGTGCTGACATTAACCGGCTCTTGAGTTCCTCAAAACTCCGTTGACACGCGTCAGACCACGTGTATTTCTTATCCTTCCGTAAAAGGTTCGTCAAAGGTTGAGCGATTTTAGAAAATCCTTCCACAAATCGCCGATAATAACCCGCTAATCCGAGGAAGCTTCGGATTTCCTTAACATTCTTCGGAGGTAGCCAATCTCGGATAGCCTCCGTCTTCTGAGGGTCGACACGAACTCCGTCTGATGAAATTACGTGTCCGAGAAACGTCACTTCGGACATCCAGAACTCACATTTAGAAAACTTCCCATAAAGTTGTTCTCGTCTCAACACGTCGAGCACTTGATGAAGGTGAAACTCGTGTTCCTCTTGGTCACGAGAATAAATCAAAATGTCATCGATGAAGACAACAACAAACTGATCCAAAAAGTCGATGAAAACCCGATTCATTAACTCTATGAATACCGCAGGCGCGTTAGTCAATCCGAACGACATAACCACAAACTCATAATGACCATAGCGTGTTCGAAACACCGTCCTCGCGATATCCGACTCTCGAATCCGCAACTGATGATATCCAGATCTTAGGTCGATCTTGGAAAATACTGAAGCTCCCTGAAGTTGATCCAAAAGATCATTGATACGGGGTAAGGGATACTTATTCTTGATCGTCACCCTGTTCAACTCCCGATAATCAATACATAAGCGAAATGAACCATCCTTCTTCTTGACAAACAACACTGGCGCTCCCCACGGGGACGCACTCGGTCGAATATAACCCTTCTCGAACAACTCCTCAAGTTGGTTCTTTAACTCTTGCATTTCGGTCGGGGCCATCCGGTACGGTGCCTTCGATATCGGGGACGTACCAGGCTCCAACTCAATCGTGAATTCCACATCCCTCTGTGGAGGCAAACCAGGTAACTCGTCTGGAAAAACATCGGCATATTCCCTCACTACCGGAATATCCGTCAACATTACTGATGATTTCTCGGTTTTGGTCATATAGCACCAATAACCAACACACCCCTCATTGAGTAATTTCACTGCTTTCATCAAATTAATGACCTTACCAGAACAGCCGGGATTACCTCCCTGAAACACACATTCAACCCCATCGTCTGAAATGATAGTGATCATACGCTTACGGACACTAATGATGGCATCATGACGATCCATCCAATCAATACCCAAGATGACGTCGTCCCTCGGCAAATCTACTACGATTAGGTCATTGGCCATACACGACCATGGCCCGGGTGGACAATTACAGATCTCCCGATTACCGACAATTCGTCTACCATCAGGTAGACCAATGACATAAGGCTCACAACTAGTAGCACTACCCAGAAGTAGTCTACTCACACATGACTCGGAAATGAATGAATGCGATGCACCAGTATCAAAAAGGGTACACACAGGTTGAGATAGAATATCGAGTGTACCTGAGATCATCCGGGCCTCGGGATCATCGGTCTTCTTCATCTCATAAATCCGGGGCTTGCTAGTCCCGGCACCGGACGCTCCCGTCTGCTGGCTATAGGCTCCACCTTTAGTCGCTCCTGTCGTTTTAAGCAGCCTGATTGAAGTGGCTTTGATTACGAGCAGGCTGTTTGGGGCACGAGATGACGTCCCGAGTAGGTTTGGAGTCCCTACGGCAAAAACGGGCCTTATGCCCCACAATTCCACAGATTATGACACGTGATGGTGTCTCGGACACTTAGTGCGACATGACCAAGATCTCCACGGTTATAACGAGTGATGGGCCAGGCGGCGCTCGTGGCGAGATTCGCGGGTTTAGGCGACACGAGGTCGCTCGAAAAGCGAGCCCACACGGGGTTTCTTGAAGGTTGTCGACCGCCTTGATCAAGTTACGATTCTTCGATTTCTTGCTAGCGAGATGAAGGTTCTTTGCTTAGCAATTTCCTTAGCGATAGCTCATAAGTGAGAGCTTTCTCAATGAATTGACCAACGTGGTGCAATTATGATTAAGCAACTGAAGTCTCATACGGGGTTTCAGTCTCTTACTGAAATACTTAATCTTATCTGCCTCGGAATGAATGATAGATGAGGCGAACGGCAGAAGTTCCTGAAACTTCTCGGCAATGGCGAGAACATCCTCGTCCGTTGAGGGGTCCGGGGTGAGTAATTCTGACAGCTTGGCCTCTCTGAGTGGGGCCGGATAATACCTCTCCATCATGAGAGTCTTGAACTGATCCCAAATACATGATCCTTCGGTGGGCTTCAATGACAACCACCAAGAATGTGCGCTCTTACCCAGGTAGTAAGCCGCAACAGAAACTTTGTGTCCTTCGGGACACTCTACCATAGCAAAAAACTTCTCGAAATGCTCGAGCCAATGAATAATATCTACCGGATCAGATGAGCCCTCAAAAGTAGGTGGCCTCTGGCGAGAGATGTCGCCGATGATATTGCTCACATTCCTCTCTTGCCTCTGAGGTGGCGGCGGAGGAGCTTGTTGATTTTGATTGACAGAGTTATGCATCGTCTCCATCAGCTGTGCCATCTGGGTCATTTGGGCCATCATGCCCTGCATGAAAGCGAGTGGGTCAACCCGGACACCTTCTGACTGAGCCGTGTCCCGGGTACGACTCCCCGATAGTGAATGATTGCATCCAGGTGAATGAGTGGCAGCATCGCTGCTCGATGAATTAGCATTATTTCTCGCGTTTGCACGTGTATTCACACGAGCTCTCGGGATTCGGCCCGCTCCACGGCCTCGTCCTCCACGTCCTCCTCTTGCCCTCTCCATACTGAAGTAGGAAAGTCACATGATGATTATATTTCCCGCATGAATAACACGTTACGATTACGACATGAGATGATGAAAATGAGCTTACGCGCTCTAACACAGTGGTTACATGAATGATTAATTGACGTGACATGATTATCTGATGAAATTACTGAAAGGATTATCTTGAATGAGTTAACAAGATTAATGATTTGATCTTCCTGATCAACAACTGAATAATGAAATGAATTGAGTGATTAATGAGTTAATCGGCCGTCTGGTCATAATGACAATGATGATTGAGGATTGTTAACTGATGAATTATGAATGAATGATTATTGCCAGAAATTATACCATGGCATTAGAAATCTTACAGTTCTTGGTCTGATTGGCTCGGCATTTGCACAGGTCACACGTGACGCGAAAGTCCAATGATACTAGTCCGATGACGATGATTTCAAATAAGACATGACTTGGAGGGTAGTATTCAAAATCACGCTCCGATACCAACTCTGTAACACCCCAAACTAGGCGGATATTACAGTGCCGTGAATCCCCGACTGGGACCCACCAGGCAAATGAAAATGATGAATTAAATAATATAATTGTAGTACCGAACCACATTATATTACCAAGTACTCCGATGAGGAGTTTAAGTACATTACACCAGGACAAAACAGAATACTAGTATATTTTATATGGAGATAAAATACACCACCCTGAATAAATAAGCATCTCAAACGGAATTTGCAGCGGAAAATACAAATGACGGAAATAACCGAAATGACTGAAATGACTGAAACAAACGGAATGACTGGGGCCCCCTACTAGTATCACTGGGACTCGTCGCCGTCAACATGCTCTTCCCGTGCCTTTGCCTTGCTGTGACCTGAAAACAAAATCCCCAGCGAGTCGATTCTACAGAACAACAATCCTCAAGGGTTGAAAATACACAAACATGATTTAACTGAAGTTATGAATTATCCTTAGTTATGAATTACGCTGAAGAGGAGTATCATAGTACTCCCGTAGTGTTCTGTGCAAGTGTACAAGACGGATGACCGGACCGACCCGTCCTTGTACCTAATTAGTCTCACAGAGGTAATCGTTACCGTGTGCACAGTCCAATGTATCACTCCCAATACATGGCCATCATGTGCCCGACTAAAAATTCCACACATCCGCACCCAGCCACGCAATATGAACCCAGAAGGTCATATGGACAAGAATGACTATAATGAATATCAATGAATAATAATAATCCGACAAAGTCAAGATTGACTCACCGATATGAAAGTGATAATGAAGTGATTGATAGTTTTCAATGAAATGATTGGAACCGCCGTTCCTAGCTAATGAAAGGATTATCCGACAATTACAAGTCTCAAAATGATTAATACAATGATGAATGAGTTATGATTATGAATGATCAACAACAAAAGGAATGAATATCCTTTTAACCGAGTAAGAATCAACTTACTCAATACCGATGAAGAATGTCCGTCCACGAACAACGTCCTAAGTGAAAAACCGGTCGCTCGAACAACCTTGAATAACAATAATTACCAACAACCGTTCAATACACGTATCAAGCAACAAAACACGACTAACCCAAAGGTCGAAACAACGATAATCAAACTCATAGGGGCATTCTAACGAATACGTAACCAACCACACGACTTCGAAAATATCCAATCCCGAATATATCGAAACCACCACCAAAATGAGTATTTCAAACCAACAAACACTTTAATGATATCAATAATCCATTAGGAATCCACAATTCGAGACTACAACTACATCAATCGGAAAATCCCCAATTAACCGAAGTCAACCCCAAGGGTTCTTGAAAGAATTCCGAAAATAACCATTAAATCCGTAAGAATATACTTATCCAAGATATATAATCCATATCTAACATATTCCAATGATAATCCAAGCTTATACGAAGAAATCGGAAGGAAAAACCCAAAAATCCGAAATTCTAGATCCAAGAGATTAATACCTTTGATTCGATGTTAAGGAGATGATGAAGTGATGATAATCCAACTCAAAGCCTTGAATATGATGATAGGTGATAGAAGCTCAAAGAGAGCTCTCCAAAATGTCCGAAATCGCCCGAAACCGATGAGGGAAATGAGAAAGAATGATAAAATGACGAACTCAGGCTAACTGTCCAATATATAGCCAACCCAGGTTAGCGTGCGCTAGCCCATATGCGTAGCGTGCGCTAACGGGTAATTTGGGTAGTCCAGTACCCACTGTCCGAACACGGTAGCGCGCGCTACGTACCTTTTTGTAGCGTGCGCTACGGCCATGCCATTAGCGTGCGTTAAAACCCATTGTTAGCATGCGCTAACGAATTATGTGATGCCCGATCTTGGAATCCGAGCTATGCGTCCTCGATCGACTTGGTAGCGTGCGCTACAACCAACAAGTAGCGTACGCTACTACACCGCTTGCGTACGCTAAATATCACTCATAGCGTGCGCTATGAATTAATCCAGTGCAGTCCAGTAGCCACTGGACTCAACCTGATCCGTCCTTAGCGCGCACTACTCCACATATCTAGCGTGCGCTACTACAACCCACTAGCGTGCGCTACTTACCACTCGTAGCGTGCGCTACTAATAATTCACCTGCAGTCCAGTACCTTCTGAACTGCAGCCAGGGTAACATTAGCGTGCGCTAATGCTGAGTGGTAGCGTGCGCTACCTGTACTCAATTAGCGTACGCTAAAAGAGTACGTAGCGTGCGCTACTCCTCACGCACAGCCCACAACGAAAAAGACAACGATGATAAACACGGCACGAAACTCCAATTAGATTAGTGATGAACGACGATTGATACACGATACAATTACTCTGAATGATGAATACCATGATCGAATATGAGTGACAAATGATCAATTATGAGTGAAATTACTGAGTATCAATTACTGAATGATAATTACTGAATTACAACCGGGTATTACAAGAATCACCGACACACATGCAATCAATTATTAGTTAAGGTTTGGAATTATCGATTGCTCACGATCAAAAGAAATCCGTTTGATGGCGGTAATTCTAAAAATCACGATTGTTCTTTTCTAAAATAGAGACACTCCTTTGATGGGGACGAATATCTACTAACAATCGACTAGCTAATACCTTTGATGGGGTAATTCGCTAAAAGATCGCGGAAAAAGGGATTTAGAACATTCACAATCGCTATTATCGGGTCGTTTGTGTTAGGAATATCCCCTCGAATGCCACTCAGGGAATGAGAGAGTAGGGGCATTGTACTTGTAATTATGGTATAAATAATAAAAAGGCAATACGATTCATTCACTGTTTATTGTATTTCAATTGCATTCTTGACTTGGTAAATATTGAAGTGGAGTCCATGTAAATAAATCGAATATTCCATTCTCATTATGGGATTAGAGAAAATGTACTGGAAGTGTTTAAAGTTTATTTACGTAAATCGTTCGCAAGTCGATAAACTTAAATGGACATTAAATTTTAATAAGACTTGTATAACTGGTGCTAGGACGTGTGCACGTCTTGATAGCATAGTTATAAGTATATTGGTGGGACCAGTATACTTGAACACGACTCATACTCGATTCAGTCACACAGTATTCACTCTCGTAGAGTCGATGACGAATCGAAAGGTTGTGATAGTATACGTGGACCTTTGACTTGAGAGTTCAGTAGAAGATGTGCCTGTGACGTTTAGTTTGTCATTAGAGTAGTTAGACTCATTTGCTTAATTGCTGAGTCGACCTCGAAGTGCGGACTATACGGGCAAGTAGCAGTCTTTACTATACACCAAGAAAGGATTCCCACTCCTGTTAGTGAGCAGGCGAATGTCCTATACGGTTAATGGCAAATAAGATCATAAGTCTTTGGCCAAAGCGTTCTGATATAGTCGTATTAGATACATTATTAATCAGTCGGGGTTTACAGTGCGGCCCGCTAGGCTGTCTAAGTGCTGCCCATACTCATTGGTTCCTCCCAATGCCGGCTGAGACGAACCTACGGAGTCGCACATCAGGAGCGTTGACGGATAAATGTGAATTTATTATCTCTCTATTAATATTAGATATTGGATATCTAATTATGATTTATTGGATAAATCAAATATCTGTCTTATGAAATTAAATTAAGTTACCGGGTAATTAATTTAATTCATAAATTATATTTCTTATAGAAATATATTTGTATTTGATATAATTAATTAATTAGATTAATTAATTAATATAAATACATTGATAATTAAATGGAGTGTATTTAACGGAGTCGTTTGACCAACGTCCAGTACACGAGTCGAGTGGCTCGGCTCGTTTTCTAGAAAACTTCCTAGTAGGCCGCCCCCCTCACATGACCACCTTGCATCTGTGTTGTCATGTTTTAATTATTTGTAGAGATTCTTATTCTCAAAATAATTATAACATGATATATAATTATTATATGAGATATAATATATACACACATGATGAGATGAAAAAGAGATACAACTCATCTTTTTGGAGAGAGTTCATTCGTGAGTTGCAAAGTGAGGGAGGAGAATTTTTTTTTCTTTTCTATTTTTCATCTTGGAGGTGATATAAAAGTTAAGAAAAAGTGATATATAAATTCCTACAACACTTCCTAGCCGTGTTCTTCATAGAACGGAGGGCAACTTCCGACGCGTGTGAAGTAGAGGCTTCGAACTTTCGGTGCTTGGAATGAAGGTATTTCGTGTTCGAGACGGGGTTCGCGATCATCATCAATTTACGAAGAATTATTTCAAAGGCTTCAAGGGTATGATCCTTAATCTTCGTATTTTTTTCTTCGTATATACGTTACTTGATCGATTCTGTTTGGGATTCGTTTTTATTTCCGCTGCGTATTTCGTTTTATTTTCGGAATCCCAACAGTGGTATCGGAGCGAGGTCAATGTTTCCGTATATACGATTATTTGTGCATTTTGAATGCTTTTGGATGATTATTATGATTTAGAATCATGAGTGAAATAATCGTAGATTTTTTAATTGTTCATTGTAGCATCACGTTTTTGGAAACGGGCCGAAAAACGAAGAAACGGGGCTGCCGGCAGTGGTGCTGGCAGCACTGCCTGGGCTGCCTGCCCAGGCTGCCGACCATGATCGGCCATGTCTCGGCCAGATGCCGATAGGGGCTGCCCGCATGCCGATCAGGACTCGGCCAGGCTACCGAGCAGTGGCTCGGCCAGGCACCCCTCGGGTTTTTGGCCCGATTTTGAATCGGGCCGTGGGTTGGGCCTAAAACCGGATTGTCCGGTACTCCGTTTTAAGTTTATATTTCGTTGTAATTATTTCCCAAAATTTAAATTGGATTTTAATTTGACTAAATTAATATTTGAAATATTTTTTTTAGTTAAGGGAAATAAATTAAACGAAAATATTATTTTGGCCGGATTACTTCGAATGAATTTAAATGACGATTATTAGTATTAATTGGATTAATACCACTAAAATTGAATAGATTAATTTTATATTGATTGGATTAATATATTAATTGATTATTTAATTTTAATGCCACTTTATATTAATTGGATTAATATAATAGAAATTGAATAGATTAATTTATAGATTAATTAGATTAATTCATATTAAAATTAATTGTTTAATTTCGTTGCCATTACATGTATGGAATCCTTATGTCATGGTGATATAGCTCGTGGACTTAGTTTTTGATTTGTTCGATTCGATTGGGTTGTAAAGGCCGTTTTAAGCCTATTTATATTTACTAGAAAAATTTGTATAGGATGCAATTTTTCAATGATGTAATTATTATTTTGGGTATGACGAAGACCGAAGACAACCGACCGAGAAGACGAAGATTCGAGGACCGTGTTTTTATTTATTGGGTCATTCGCTTGGCCCAGTACTTAGAAATTAGGTCCATGAGCTATATGTT
The DNA here is from genome assembly GCA_033398695.1 of Orobanche coerulescens. Classification (NCBI taxonomy): domain Eukaryota; kingdom Viridiplantae; phylum Streptophyta; class Magnoliopsida; order Lamiales; family Orobanchaceae; genus Orobanche; species Orobanche coerulescens. Next base: position 28,317,078 of record CM065808.1, on the reverse strand, counting down.
GGTAGTAACTAGGTTACTGTTTTCTGTTTTTCATTTTGAATGATTGACAAACCAACAAACGCGCGTATAAATGAATTAATGTGCAAAGTGTAACATTAATCGCGAAATTCTCCCGACTACAATGACACTAAGTTATAAAGGTTACGAGGTTTCCTACCCTCCGTCAAACTCATGGAAAATTGAAATCTAAACTGGAATATTATTCTTCCGAGTATGTCGGGGTAATATTTTTGGGGAAAGTTGATAAATTCCTAGAGTGTAATAGATGCCTTTGGTTGTGACAAATCAAACCCCTATAAACCGTATGGGTTGCCGGGTAAGATTCAATTGTCAGACTAATAGGAGTTGACGGTTTAAACTTAGATAGTTCAGCGAGCCATAGAAACTGAATGAGTTGAGGGCAAGTGAACTAGGGGTAAAATAAGATCAAATCATCCATTAGATAGGTTGGTATTAGACAACACTTTATAAAGAATAATAGAATAGAAACCATATGGATTGCCCTCTATTAAAGTTTGTAAAGAAATCGATCACCACTATGAAGTCACCCAAGACTTTCGGATTTAATATGGGAGTATGTAAATGCCGATAAAATAGTGGGAGGCGAGTTATGAATAAAGAAAGCCCTTAAATTCTTTACTCGGATCATAATTAAATAATCACTAACGAATCTTAAATTATTCTCTGCAGTTAACAAAACTCTCAATACCACAATGAACCCACTCACTATACTACTTGAAAAGAACATCCTGACTGGTCCGAACTATGTGGACTGGCTTCGGAACTTGCGGATTGTCCTAACTATAGAAATGTTGGGATACGTCTTGGAGGCGTACATCCCAGCGGCTCCTGCAAGAACTCGAGCCAATCAGGAAGATGTCGATGCCCATGAGAAATGGGTAAAAGACGACATAAGAGTGCGAGGGTACATGTTAGGCTCAATGACCAATGAGCTTCAACGTGCCCATGAAAAGATGACGTCTTCGAGAGCCATCTTATCGCACCTGGCTGAGCTCTATGGAGAGCATAGCCGAACTACTAGATATAAGATATCGAAGCAATTATTCGGCGCCAGGATAAAGAAAGGAGAGAGGGTTGGGGACCATATCCTCAAGATGATCTCAATGATTGAGAGATTGGAAGCTCTTGATTTTCAGATGCATGCATCTCTCCAAACTGACCTTATCCTGCAGTCACTTCCTGACTCCTTTTCACAATTTGTCATGAACTTCAACTACAATGAGATTGCATGTAACATAGCTGGGCTAATGAACAAACTGAAGACTGCCCAGTCTCAGATGACGACAAAGGGAAAGGAAGCTGCACTTGTGATGTCTTCTGGGACTTGGAAGTCCAAGAATAAGAAGAAAATGAACAAGAAGCAGTTAGGTCCAATAGCCAAGATCGACAAGGGAAAGGGCAAGGCCCCAATGGTTTAAAAGATCAAGGGGGCCAAGAAAACGGATGTATGCCTCAACTGCGGTGAGCTAGGCCACTGAAGAGGTACTGTCCAAAGCTTGACCGTAATGCGCCTTCAGGTACGTAACTACTGGTTTTAGAAATTATTTGTTCTGTAACTGTATATTCTACTTCATGGATACTTGATTCCGGTGCGAGTTCTCATATTTGTACAATGAATCAGGATCTGGAACGAAGTAGGAAGCTGGATTCAGGGGAGGTGATGGTCACCGTCGGAAGTGGGCATAGTGTCGAGGCTTCTGATATCGGATCTCTTATGTTGGATTTAGAATCTGGTTTTATTCTTACTTTAGATGATGTACTTGTTTTGCCCAAGGGGCACAAAAATATTATATCAATTCCGGTCATGGACCGAAAGGGATTTCATTTCTTTATTGGAGATGGGTCCTGTCGTATTTATTTTAGAAATAAATTGGTTGGTACTGCTACATTATTAAATGGTTTATACCATTTTAATCTAAAGAATAAAACAATTGTGAACACTATAACTAGGAAGCGTGGTAGGGATGAAACGAACCAAACACTTAAGTGGCATCTTAGACTTGGTCATATCGGTCAGACCAAGGTTCATAAAATGGAGAAAGATGGACTTACGGGTCCATTGGGTTCAGATCCCTATCCAACTTGTGAATCTTGCCTTCAAGGCAAAATGACTAAGTTACCCTTCGCAGGGACTTTTGAAAGAGCTGCTGAAAAACTTGGATTGATCCATACCGACGTCTGTGGCCCTTTTGAAGTGGCACGAGACGGCTTTCAGTATTTCATTACATTCACTGATGACCATACCAGGCATGGATTCGTGTACTTAATGAAACATAAGTCTGAAGCTTTTGATAAATTCAAGGAATTTAAAGCCCTAGTTGAAAATCAAACAGGTAACCGTGTTAAGACTCTTCAGTCAGACTTGGGTGGTGAGTACATGAGTACCGAATTTGATGAGTTCTTAAAAGAACTAGGAATAGTGTCACAATTCACTCCTCCAGCTACTCCACAGTTAAATGGTGTATCAAAAAGAAGGAACGAACCTTGTTGGACATGGTTCGCTCCATGCTTAACTATGCTGATCTACCGATTTATCTGTGGGGTTACGCGCTCCTTACTGCTATGCATATCTTGAATAGATGTCCTTCCAAATCCGTTCCTAAGACTCCCCATGAGATGTGTAGAGGTAGGAAACCAAGTCTTAATCACATTAGGATTTGGGGATACCCTGCTTATGTCAAGAAGACTAAAGTAGAGAAATTGGAAATTAGGTATGTGAAAGGTCGTTTCATAGGATATACAGGGGATTCCATGGGATATCTATTCTAAATGCACGAAGATCATAGGATCATCATTGCTATACAAGCACACTATAACACCCCAAACTAGGCGGATATTACAGTGTCGTGGATCCCCGACTGGGACCCACCCGGCGAATGAAAGTGATGAATTAAATAATATAATTGTAGTACCGAACCACATTATATTACCCAAATACTACGATGAGGAGTTTAAGTACAACACACCAGGACAATAGCGAATACTAGTATATTTTATATGAAGATAAAATACACAACACTGAATGAAACGGAGTATCCAAATGAAAGTCTGCAGCGGAAATTAAAGGACAACAACATGAATAACTGAAAGATCGGGGCCCCCTACTAGTATCACTGGGACTCCTCGACGTCAGCATTCTATTCCCGTGCTTTTGCCTTGCCATGACCTGACTAACAAAATCCCCAGCCGGGGTCAGTTACACAGAATAACAATCCTCAAGAGTTGGATAAACACAAACATGAGTTATCTTTAGTTATGAAATATCCTGTCGAAACATACACAATCAAACATGCTATAAGAATCAACTAACAGTACGGCTCAAAGGAATGGCGCCACACTACGTCCAGGATGGAAATGTGTCCGTGCACAAGCCACCAACGAGTATCGATCGAATACACGTGTGGTCTTGTACCTAATCAGTCTCACGAAGCCATCAACTCGTGTGCACAGTCCAATGTGAGGCCACCAACCAACACACGACTATAATGTGCCCGACATGAAAATCCTACACGTACCAACCGGCACGCCAGTGCGACCCGGAATGCCACAATATAACCAAAAGTGACATCAAAATCAATAATGACTCACCGAGATGAAATGACAGCGAAATGAATGATAGCTCAATGAAATAATTGGAACCGTCGTTCCTCGTGAATGAAGTAATGAAGTGACAATTACAAGTTTTGAAATGGTTAGTACCTTATGAATGAATTATGATTATGAATGAACAACAACGAAAGGAATGAATATCCTTTTAACTGAGTAAGAATTAACTTACACAATACCGATGACAATTATCCTTCCGCGAACACATGTCCTAAATGCGATGTCGGTCGCTCGAACAACCTTGAATAACAAAATTACCAACAATCCGTTCAACATACGTATCAAACACGAATATAACAAACTCAACACGCCGATACGACTAAATCAAGTCCATTGAGGCATTATATCGAACACTATGTGGCCAAACTTCGATTGTTAACAACCCAACCTTGATTATACCCACATCAAAACCCAAAAAGTGTTTCAATACAAGAAAACATCTTCCAAATGATCAATAATCCAAAATGAATATCCAAATTCATGATTACAACAACAATTAATCGAAAACCCCCAATCCCAACTCAATATTCAAAGTGTTCTTGAATAATCCTTCAATAATCCATTGAATCTTTATACAAACTCATAATCATACACATATCCCTTCATATAACATGATTATAACGTCCAAAACATCATATCTCAACACAAAATCGAAATCCAAGATGTTGAAGAAATTACCTCTTGAAGATCCAACCACTTCGATCCGATGAATACGAGTTAAATCGAGTATCCGAGCTATATGATCGAATGGAAATGAAGAAAATCAAGTACTCAAGTGTTTGATGAAGGAAAATCCCTTCCCCCCAAGCTCTCTCTCGGACAAGATGGAAGAAGAAAGTGAAAATGAAGAAAAAAAAGTCCCGGCCAGCCCTATATAAACTGCCGGAAGTTACGGCCGTAACTCGGCCCTCATACGGCCGTAACAACCCAGGTCAACGGCCTTACGGCCATAACCGGACAACTCGTACGGCCGTAACTCGGCTTCGTCCAAAATCCTGCCGACAGACTTACAGCCGTAACCGCTCCTGAGTTACGGGCGTAGCCCGCCTTCGTCAAAAACATCTGCCGGCATCCTTACGGCCGTACCCGCACACCTTACGGGCGTAACTCGGATGTTACGGCCGTATCCGGCCAAACTTACGGGCATAAGCCCCCTTCGTCGAAAATGACCAGGCACCCTGCCTGCAGCGTACGGCCGTATCCGGCCAAGCCTTACGGCCGTATCTCCCTCGCCTTACGGCCATATGCCGAAACCCTTACGACCGTAACTGGCCTTCGGCCAAAAAATCTGGGCACCCTGCTCGACACGTACGGCCGTATCCGGCCACGCCTTACGGCCGTACTGCCCAACTTACGGCCGTATGCCGAAATCCTTACGGCCGTAAGTCCCGCTCGTCCGAAATGGCCTGAAAACAACGAACGTCTATTACGGCCGTATCCGACACTCCTTACGGCCGTAACTCGTTGCTGGACAAGATGAAATTCCGACAACTCCGATTTCTCGCTACGATTGATGAATGATTCGACATACCAAATGTTTGTGAATGCGAACAAGTCCAACACATGTCAAAAATGATATTTCCAGCACAAGACTACCAATCACGATGATAATGATAATACTCCCGCTCTGACACTCAAACAGAGATGAAATGACGATCGGTAACTGATACACGGTTACAACATGCCAAATGAACGCAATGAATGAATCATGAATGATGAGCGATCATTAATGAGTGAAAATTACTGAGTGATAATTACAGACTGATAATTACTGAATGATAATGAATGAATTACAACCGGGTATTAGATACTCCCCCCCTTAAAAAGAGTTTCGTCCCCGAAACTAAGGGTCAAACAACTCGGGATGACTCTCCCGCATACTCTCCTCGGTTTCCAAGTAGCCTCTTCGACTCCGTGTCTAGACCACTAAATCTTGACTAAAGGAATCGTCTTGTTCCTCAACTGTTTGATTCGCCGCTCTAACACTCGTATAGGACGCTCCTCATACGAATGATCATCCGCGATTTCGATTTCGTCGAACTGAAGTATGTGACTCGGGTCGGCAACATACTTCCGTAACTGAGAGACGTGAAACACATTATGAATTCGGCTCAACACAGGAGGTAAGGCCAATCGATAAGCTAACTCGCCTACTCGATTCAAAATCTCAAACGGTCCAATGAATCTCGAACTCAACTTCCCCCGTTTTCGGAAACGGAAAATACCTCGACTCGGGGATACCTTGACCAAAACGTGGTCACCCGTCTCGAACTCTAGTGGTCGACGACAATTATCTGCATATGATTTATGTCGACTCTGAGCTCTCAACATACGACTCCTGATCAAAGCTACCTTCTCACGGGCGGCTATAAGCATATCGGGCTCGGTGCCGATTGATTATGATACGTCATCCAAACACAGAGGAGATCGACAACGACGACCGTACAAGGCCTCGTAAGGTGCCATCTGAATCGAATAGTGCCAACTATTATTATACGTGAATTCAATCAACGGTAATTGGCCTTCCCAATCGTCTTCTAATCGAGGACGCATGCCCTCAACATGTCCTCCAATGTCTGAATAGTCCTCTCTGATTGTCCGTCGGACTGAGGATGAAAAACGGTAATGAGATTAAGCTGAGTTCCCATAGCACGATGAACTGATTTCCAAAATGAGACACGAATCGCCCGTCACGATCAGAAACGATACTCTTAGGAGTACCGTGCAATCTCACTATCTCTTTGATGAACAGCTGGGCAAGTCTCTCGGGACCCCACATATCCTTAATCTCAAGGAAATGAGCTGACTTAGTTAAGCGGTCCACGATCACCCAGATCGTATTCATGCCCCGACGACTCGTCGGCACTCTCGTGATGAAATCCATAGAAATGTCTTCCCACTTTCATTCTGGAATAGGGAGCGGTCTCAGCATACCCGCCAGTCGCTGATGCCAGACCTCGATCTCGGGTCTAAGGAATTCCTGTTGAAGCTCCTTCTGAACTGATAAACGAGCAAGCATCTTCTCTTGAACGGACTTATGACTCAAGGCGTCGGCGACAATGTTCGCCTTGTCTGGTGGTAAAGGATCTCGATATCATAATCTTTGATTAGTTCCAACCACCGTCTTTGTCGCATATTTAACTCCTTCTGAGTAAATATATACTTCAACTCTTGTGATCAGTGAAGATCTGACAGGTAACGCCATAAAGGTAACGACGCCAAATTTCCAACGCGAAAACCACGGCTGCTAGCTCCAGGTCGTGGGTCGGATAATTAATCAGCTAATCCGAGGAAACCTCTGATTTCCTTAACATCTTTCGGAGGTTGCCAATCTCGGATAGCCTCCATCTTCTGAGGGTCGACACGAACTCTGTCTGATGAAATTACATGCCTGAGAAAAGTCACTTCGGACATCCATAACTCACAATTGGAAAACTTTCCATAAAGTTGCTCGCGTCTCAACACGTCGAGAACCTGATGAAGATGTACCTCGTGTTCCTCTCGATCACAAGAATAAATCAAAATGTCATCGATGAAGACAACAACAAACTGATCCAAAAAAAAGTCGATGAAAACCCGATTCATTAACTCCATGAATACCTGATCGCTTGAATTCGCGTAGTATGGTTTTCAAATCCGATCAATTTTAAAATTTGTAAAACCTCGAAGTATTTCCAAGGTGTCGAACCCAAGGGAATTGATATGTCGAAAATAAAGGAAGTAACTCTACTCAAAATTTGACTACTATTTAGGAATCCGAAAATTTGGTTTGTTTCTAATTATCTAACTTTAAAAATCGAAATATAAAAATTAAATAAAAGATGAATTATCTAAATCAAGCAAATAAAGCAAATTAGCAAGATAAAATCACAAGTGAAAGCTAATTGATCCTAGAGTAGTATCATCTAATTGAGTTCACACAATCCATTCACTTGATTCCTTTTCCCCAAATTTTAATTCAATCCTAGAAATAATCACTCAGCCGATCTAGAATTCCGATCAAGGCAACCTAGAAAGATAGTTAATTTAAACCTTTTTCCCCGCTAGGGCTCAAAGAATTTAAATCACTTAAAAAGCGCCAACTTATTTATCTATGATTTATCTTACTCCACTTAGGTCTTAAGATCAAATCATATTGTGCATCAAGTATTTCCACTAATTAATTAATCCTTCCGGGCAAAATCAATTAGCTAACATGCATCGATTAAGGGCCCTTTAATCTAGCATGAGATTTAACACATCTTGATCACAGGCCTAGGATGAAAGGTAAAAAGGTAATCAAAGGGACATCATGTGAACATCAATTAAAATTACTAACCCTAGAATCAATCAATGAATTTAGCCAGACCTAATTGAAATTAAACAAGAAATAGATGGAGAATGCATATTATTAATATGAAAAGAGAGATTACAACCCTTCCGGATGAACTATGAGTCTTCAATCTCCGATAAAGTCGAAAAACAATAATAATTGCTGTTCTCCAAAAAGTTCTCGTCTCCAAGGAAAAAAAATGTAAAAGTGTGCTAAAGATGAAGAAAGATGATAAAAGATGAAAAAGGGTTGATGAAAGATGATAAACTAGGTCTAGGAGGAGGTCTATATAGCCTATGGGGGTTAAACTCCCGATTAGCCCTAATCTAGGAAACAAAATCTATCCAAAAGAGTCACAATCCGTCAAAATTCAAGAACCCGCGGAGTAGCCTATCGGACGCACCTATCGGCCGATAGGCTGGCCCGATAGTTGGTTCGTCGGTCGACTTCACTCGATAGGGCTTGGACACCTTTCGGATGCACCTATCGGCCGATAGGCTGGCCCGATAGGTGGTCTGACTTTTGCAAAAATCCGTTTCTTCCGTCCGTTTGACTCGACTCTCGGTCCTTTGTCTCGTTTTGGGTCCTTTTGGCTCTAAAAACCTGCAAACACACTAAAACCAACCCAAACGCGTAATACGGCTCGACTAATCATAAATAAGCCAAATACGAGCACATTAATCACGAAACGAGATAAAAACCTAGTATAAAATCCTAGAAAAATGTGGTAAAATTACCACTTATCAAACCCCCCCAAACTTGAGCATTGTTCGTCCCGAACAACAAAAAGAAAAGAAAAAGAATGTCGTGAATCATCGTGCAACTCATAGTGTTCAACCTAATCAATACTATCCTATAATTCTCTCTAAATAATCCGAGTGTCGTAAAAGCGAGCTGCACTCAGAATAATGATTCCGCAAAGTAGTCAAGTTCAGTCCTAATCATTCGTTCATGAGAAAATCCAGCTCAAAGATTAACAAAACGTGAGTCAAATCGACCGTCAATATGAAAGGCTAAAATAAACAAGCTAGTTCGTACCGTTACAAAGTCTAGTGGCATAATTTTCACGAGTTTCATAACAAATAAACCTCGGACAGTATTCCCTTATATATATGTTCAAGAATTTGATTCGAGTTGACCACTAGGTTAGGATCTCGGGATGTTTCATCGGGGTAATCCTAGGGTGGAACTTCCATTCTCATGTATTAGGAAACCGTTTGACGTAAAAGACACTCATGGGGCACATGGATGCTTCTAGTTACTAAGTTCCCGTCTACAGCGGAGAAACAACTCGAATATATAATTTCCGCATGTCCGAATCAAGGTCGCCGTTTTGCGCGAGAGTAAACAGCGGGTCACGCGAATACCCCCGGTTACTAGGTTCCCTATCATTGGCACATGTGAAATATCTAAATCACTAGTCTAATCAGAGTCGTCGTTTTACGCGAGGGTAAACAACAGGTCACGCGAATGCCCCCGGTTACTAGACTTCCCTTCATAGAACAACATTATCTCGACTTTTGGGAAAAACTGACCGACTCTAAACTCAATCTAAGTGCCAACACGACTAAAGAAACAGTACGACTCACTATCCGGAAGATGTAACCAAACGTATTGACGGTGATTTTAAAACAAGTATGTATCGTCGAAAAATTTTGGACCTAAATGAATACTATGCAAAACAGAAATAACTGACTACAACTCGACCGTTTCTTCAGAGAGAAAAACAGTGTCGTAACATCGGTATCACACAAATAGAAGCACGAAAAATTCACGAATAAAGAAAAACTAAGACAAGAAAAATTTTACGCAAAGTAGACCAAAATCTAAAAAAAAAAAAAAAAAAAAAAAAAAAAAAAACAATTTACCCAAGCAAGGCATCAAAGCAAACAACGAAAAGCAAATAAAAGCAAACACGAAAGCAAAACACTACTACGACCTAAAAAATAGAAACTAGCAAACACACCAAACGAAAATGAACATAAAAATCTAAAAACTAAGCAACCAAAAGCCAAATCCACACGAAATCTAAAAAAAAACTACTACGACCTAAAAAAATAGAAACTAGCAAACACACCAAACGAAAATGAACATAAAAATCTAAAAACTAAGCAACAAAAGCCAAATCCACGTAACACCAATATGAGAAGCACAAATAAAAACAACGGGCACCAACACAAGCAAATAATGATACAAGGCATACAAGGTACTCACACGTAAAGAAATTAACAAAGCTGCACTTATCCCCCCCCCCCCCCCCCAAACTTATTTCGCATCCCAAAGGAGGAATAAGTTTGAAAAGAGAAAGGAGTGGCTTTGTTAACGGAGTACCTGATCACTGTGGCGGAAATGGCGGGTTTGTCGGCGAGCTCGGATCATAGCGGGCATGTGAATCGGGGAAAGGAGCAAAGTGGTACATCTCTTGTACCATTCGGTTGTAGTGGTCCTCCTGGGCCCACCTATCTTCCTGCCTCTTCCTCTCTTGCTCCCTCCAAGCAATCTCCTCTTGTCGCCACACTCTGTCCTCTTCGGCTCGTTTCTCCACGTGCTCAATCAGAAAACATCCGGCGTGATTCCGCGTACCTTTCAAGGCCGACCGTAAAAGGTGAAGATCAGTGGACAAGCACATTCCCGAGTCGGTACGGCTCAAAATCGTCGAGGTGAACAGACGGTGGACATAACGGAGAACTGGGTTCCTGATCGAGGAGGCCTTGGCATACGTCGGATTATAAATGAGAAGCATCTCCTCCCTGGGGTAAATCATCTTGGACCACAGCTCTATGTTTTCTTTGTCATGATCGCCCTGCTGGAATGACCCGTCCTCGGCCCCGTTGATAATGGCGTTAACTTCGTCGGCCGAGAGCTCCCTTTCTGTGTTGTCGAGGTTGAAGCGAATAGATGCCGGAGTCCCGTGCTCCCTAAAAACCTCAAGCGTGGACAGAAACTCCACGGTGAGCACGTGGTAAGCGAGATAGTTTGCCCGAAAAATGTGCTCAAACCCGCACTGTCTTGCTAGTAACATAATATCATCGTATATCCCCATACCCCGAGCCGTTTCCTCATGCAAAAATCGGCAATTTTTGTGTGGCATTCCGATAAGGTGCGACCACCTTCTTTTAGACTCAGATCCAGTCAATTTTAGCTTGAACTTCTTCGGGTCGAGCGCAGCCGGGATCGGAATAGCCGGCACTACCTTCGTCGGAGCCCTTTCCTTCTCTGTGGTTGCCTTAGACTTTCCGGCCTTACACGGCTTCGACTTATTGCTTTGCTTTCCAGCCATTTCAAAGTTCCTACAAAACCACCATCCAATCAATATCCAATAAGCAACTCATAATGCAAACATTCAACGAGTGTCGACATAATCCAATAATCCCACAATATCAACTAAGAGCCTTATAATGTCCAATAAACATTAAAATCATAGACCCGACAGCCATATACTACGATCAACAAATCACACAACCTCCCCCAAACTTCGACTCCCCCATTTCATATTCAAAGGATCAAAATCACATCCCACAATAACAAAACTACATACTTCGATCATATTAGGACAAATTCTCTCCAATCCAATCTAATTCATTCAAAATTCGAATCATCATCAACAATTCAACTCATATCAATCCCAATTAACAATTCAATTCAACAAATTCGAAATTAGGGTTCTTCCAATTTGGGGTTTTTTTTCAAAATTCGTTCAATTTCATCAATTAATCCCCCAATTCGAAGTACCCATGAACAATCAAGCATAGATAACATGTTTCCATCAAGATTCTATCAACAATCGGGCATAAAATTCAAAGAACATCAAAGTCTAACAAAAGCCCCCAAAAAGTGGATCCCCAATTCGAAATTCAACAAAACTCCAAAAAGAATCCGTCAAAGTGCTTCAAAACATGTATAGAATTGAAAAACAAGAGGATTAAGTGTCGAAATTACGTACCTTGGTCGAATTTGTAAGGAAGAACAATAGAAAAAAAAATCGCCCCTTGTTCTATCGTCCGATAGGTGTGTGTGTGTGAGAAAAACGGGTGGGAGAAGTGTATAAAAGGGGTTATTAATCAACCGGGTCGAAGCGGATACTGGGCCGGGTATGTCCTATCGGGCTGGCCTATCGGCCGATAGGGCAGACAGAAAGTTACGTACCTTACTATCGGGCGCGACCTATCGGTCGATAGGGTCTGCCTATCGATCACTGCTTGCAACATTTAATTTTTTTAATTTTCCTCAGCCTATCGGCCGGGCCTATCGGCCGATAGGCTCGCCCGATAGGTTCGTCTGTCTCAAAAAATTTTTTCAACTTTTTCTATTTCGCATACTTGGTCCCGTTTTTGCTTGGATATGGCGATTAAAGACCTGCAAGTATCCAAAACTCGGCGTGCATGGATTAGAACTTAACAAATCTAACAAAGCTACTACGAAACTAGAAACTACAAAAATCACGCAAACGAAAAATCGAAAACAAACGAATAAAATGAACTAATATACATACGTTGGGTTACCTCCCAACAAGTGCTACGTTTAACGTCTTTAGCTAGACGATACCTCATTCATTCCGGGTCTTCAGCGACAACTCCCCCTTGAACGGGTTTGTTGACATCAAGATAGCATACGTCCCTCTCATTAGATTGAAACTCGTTCGCCTCCAACATTCGAACATAATTTGGCAAATCCTCATAAATTTCTTCAACATCGGAATGTGAGTAAATGGATTGTGAAATGCAATGCTCCAACAAGTCGGTCGGGGGCGGCATAATAGACTCAATTTCATAACATTCCTCGGGCGCATCCTCGGGCTTCTTCATCGCGTCATAGATGGAAATTTTCAGATTTTGATCATTAACCCGGAAGGTAAGATCACCCTCTTGGACGTCGATAAGTGCTCTCCCCGTCGCTAGAAACAGTCTCCCAAAGATCAATGGTTGATTCTCGTCCTCTGGCATATCAAGAACTACGAAATCGGCCGAGAAGACTAAGTGTTGGACTCTAACGAACACATCCTCCACAACTCCCCTCGGATAAGAGATCGACTGGTCCGCCATGAGTAGAGAAATGGTAGTCGGCTTCATCTCCCCAATCTTCAACTTCTTAAAGATGGATAGAGGCATAAGATTGATGCTTGCCCCGAGATCACACAACACATTACTGAACGTTTGGTCGCCAATCATGCATGTAAAAGTAAAACGTCCCGGATCCTTCTGCTTGAGCGGGAGCTTGTTTTGAATGATAGCGCTACACTCCTCTGTCAAATTTATTGTTTCAAACTTCGCCAACTTCCTCTTGCTTGCCACAACGTCTTTCAAGAATTTAACGTACCCCGGCATGTCTCTCAAAGCGTCTAGAAGTGGAATGTTGATATTCACCTTTTGAAACATGTCGATAAACCGTTGAAGCTTTTCATCATATCTCGACTTGGCCAATCGCTGTGGAAATGGAGCTTTTACCTCAAAATCCTTCACATTCGAACCTAAAGGAGCCTTTCGACCGATAGGGGGGTCGATAGGCTCAATTGCTGGCATTCTGTCTGGGTATCGGGTGGGCCTATCGGTCGATAGTCTTGGCCGATGGGCCTGCTGCGTTTCATCTTCCTTCTCGTTCTCGGCTCCCGTTTCTAGTACATCCTCGTTTCCAGATTTCTCAACTTCAGCCCCATGATTACTGTACCTTGTCCCACTCCGAAGCTCGATTGCGTTGCATTGTTGCGTCTTCGGGTTGGTCTCGGTACTGCTCGGAAAATGGCCCGACTTATGAAATCCGGCTTGGGCGTTCGCCATTTGACCCATTTCGGTCTCCACCATCGACATCTGCTTTGTCAAGGCTATCACTGAGTTTCCAATAGATGTCACACTATGCTCGAGAGCCCCGAACCTCTTGTCTGCTTTATAAATAAAATCTTTTTGACTCGCCTCTAACCGTTCCAACATCTCTTCCATCGGTGTCTTAGCAATCGGCTCTTGAATAACCCCGTTTTTCACGTTAAATCCCGGTGGTGGCTGAAGAGCATTGTTCTGGTTGGCATAGGAGAAATTAGGGTGGTTTCGATTGTTCGGATAATAGTTCCCCCAATTTCTCCCTTGCCGGAAGTTTCCTCCTTGCACGTAATTTACATCCTCCTCAATTGCAATAGGCTCGTTTAGCTCTTCAAAAACTGCATTGACTCCCAAAGTCTTCTTTCTTAGCATCTCAAGCTCTTTTTGTTGTCTTTCAAATTTCGCCTTCAAATCACCGTAGGCGTCCTCGTCACCGGATGGAACCTTTCTTCTCGTCATCTTCCTATCGGTCACCTCCTCGTAATCATTGTTGACCGCTAGCTCGATGAGATTCTTGGCCTCTTCATAATCGTTAGCAAGAAATCCCCCTTTCGAGGAATAGTCCAACTCTCTTCTAGCCTTCCTCGTCAAACCCCGATAAAACTGAATGTAGATTTCCTCCTTGTCAATTCCATGTCAGGGCATTTGCGAAGTAGCTTCTTAAATCGGATCCATGCCTCGTATAAGTATTCATCCTCATATTGCTCGAATTGCAAGATATCGTTGATTTGTTTTTGCACCTTCGAGGAGGATAGAAGCTGCTAAGAACAACCGAGTCATCTCTCTCCAAGTACCAATTTCCTTCCGATCTAGGCTCTTGTACCAATCTAGCGCATCGTCTTCTAAGGAGAACCGGAATAGGCGGAGCTTAATGACATCCGAGGCACTCCGTTTTGCTTGATGGTGGCACATATGTCCAAAACGACTCAAGATGAGCGTTTGGATCTTCATTAACTCCTCCTCCGTATGTTTGAGACTTCACCGTAGCGATGAGGGACGGCTTAAGCTCGAAGTTGTTGGCATCAATCTTCCCCAACCTCCTTCTTGATAATCGTCGGTTTAGGTCGAAAGCGGGCATTCAAAGGGATCTTCTTGGGACGAGCGAGTTCTCGTGGTGGGTCAACAATGCCGCCATGGTATCAACGATAGGTATAGAAATAGTCTCGGTTCTCGCTTCTTGCTTCTTCCTCCTCAAAGACTTCTCGATTTCGGATCTAAAGAAAATAAGTCCTTTCCTTGGGATCTTGTGATCATGCACCGCCTACAAGGAAGAGAAAACAAGATGTGAGGAAACGAGATCGAATATTAATAATAATAGTATACAACCTAAAGTAACAATCTCTTCTTTTTCGAATTATCCCTTTAAGTTTTCTATCAATTCCCGACAACGGCGCCAAAAATTGATCGCTAGAATTCGCGTAGTATGGTTTTCAAATCCGATCAATTTTAAAATTTGTAAAACCTGGAAGTATTTCCAAGGTGTCGAACCCAAGGGAATTGATATGTCGAAAATAAAGGAAGTAACTCTACTCAAAATTTGACTGCTATTTAGGAATCCGAAAATTTGGTTTGTTTCTAATTATCTAACTTTAAAAATCGAAATATAAAAATTAAATAAAAGATGAATTATCTAAATCAAGCAAATAAAGCAAATTAGCAAGATAAAATCACAAGTGAAAGCTAATTGATCCTAGGGTAGTATCATCTAATTGAGTTCACACAATCCATTCACTTGATTCCTTTTCCCCAAATTTTAATTCAATCCTAGAAATAATCACTCAGCCGATCTAGAATTCCGATCAAGGCAACCTAGAAAGATAGTTAATTTAAATCCTTTTCCCCGCCAGGGCTCAAAGAATTTAAATCACTTAAAGAGCGCCAACTTATTTATCTATGATTTATCTTACTCCACTTAGGTCTTAAGATCAAATCATATTGTGCATCAAGTATTTCCACTAATTAATTAATCCTTCCGGGCAAAATCAATTAGCTAACATGCATCGATTAAGGGCCCTTAATCTAGCATGAGATTTAACACATCTTGATCACAAGCCTAGGATGAAAGGTAAAAAGGTAATCAAAGGGACATCATGTGAACATCAATTAAAATTACTAACCCTAGAATCAATCAATGAATTTAGCCAGACATAATTGAAATTAAACAAGAAATAGATGGAGAATGCATATTATTAATATGAAAAGAGAGATTACAACCCTTCCGGATGAACTCTGAGTCTTCAATCTCCGATAAAGTCGAAAAACAATAATAATTGCTGTTCTCCAAAAAGTTCTCGTCTCCAAGGAAAAAAATGTAAAAGTGTTCTAAAGATGAAGAAAGATGATAAAAGATGAAAAAGGGTTGATGAAAGATGATAAACTAGGTCTAGGAGGAGGTCTATATAGCCTATGGGGGTTAAACTCCCGATTAGCCCTAATCTAGGAAACAAAATCTATCCAAAAGAGTCACAATCCGTCAAAATTCGAGAACCCGCGGAGTAGCCTATCGGACGCACCTATCGGCCGATAGGTTGGCCCGATAGTTGGTTCGTCGGTCGACTTCACTCGATAGGGCTTGGACACCTTTCGGATGCACCTATCGGCCGATAGGCTGGCCCGATAGGTGGTCTGACTTTTGCAAAAATCCGTTTCTTCCATCCGTTTGACTCGACTCTCGGTCCTTTGTCTCGTTTTGGGTCCTTTTGGCTCTAAAAACCTGCAAACACACTAAAACCAACCCAAACGCGTAATACGGCTCGACTAATCATAAATAAGCCAAATACGAGCACATTAATCACGAAACGAGATAAAAACCTAGTATAAAATCCTAGAAAAATGTGGTAAAATTACCACTTATCAATACCGCAGGTGCATTAGTTAGCCCGAACGGCATAACTACGAACTCATAATGACCCTAGCGTGTACGAAACGCCGTCCTTGCGATACCCGACTCTTGAATTCGCAACTGATGATATCCAGATCTTCAGTCGACTTAGGAAAATATTGAAGCTCCCTGAAGTTGATCTAAGAGATCATCAATACGGGGTAGAGGATCCTAATCTTGATCATCACCCTGTTCAACTCCTGATAATTAATACACACACGAGACGAGCCATCCTTCTCCTTGACAGATCACACTGGTGCTCCTCACGGGGACGCACTCAGTCGGAGATAACCTTTCTCGAACTATTCCTCAAGTTGAATCTTCAACTCCTGCATTCTGGTCGGGGCCATCCGATACGGTGCCTTCGATAACGGGGACGTACCGGCTCCAACTCACTCCTGAATTCCACTACTCTATGTGAAGGCAACCAGATAACTCGTCTGGAAATACATCGTCAATCGATGACAATGATACCACGAATGATTGAACATTTCGATTACCCTAGAATGGTCAATCGATAAAAAGTGATACCAATAATGATTGAACAACTCGATTGCCTTAGAAAGGCCAATCAATGAAAATGATACAATGAATGTTTGAATAACTCGATTGACTTAGAAAGGCCAATCGATGAAAATGATACAATGAATGATTGAATAACTCAATTACCTTAGAAAGGCCAATCGTTGAAAATGATACAATGAATGATTGAATAGCTCGATTTCCTTAGAAAGGCCAATCGATGAAAATGATACTATGAATGTGTGAATAACTCCATTGCCTTAGAAAGGCCAATCGATGAAAATGATACAATGAATGATTGAATAACTCGATTACCTTAGAAAGGCCAATCGATGAAAATGATACAATGAATGATTGAATAGCTCGATTGCCTTAGAAAGGCCAATCGATGAAAATGATACTATGAATGTTTGAATAACTCAATTGCCTTAGAAAGGCCAATCGATGAAAATGATACAATGAATGATTGAATAGCTCGATTGCCTTAGAAAGGCCAATCGATGAAAATGATACAATGAATGATTGAATAACTCGATTGCCTTAGAAAGGCCAATCGATGAAAATGATACAATGAATGATTGAATAGCTCGATTGCCTTAGAAAGGCCAATCGATGAAAATGATGCAATGAATGATTGAATAACTCGATTGCCTTAGAAAGGCCAATCGATGAAAATGATACAATGAATGATTGAATAGCTCGATTGCCTTAGAAAGGCCAATCGATGAAAATGATGCAATGAATGATTGAATAACTCGATTGCGGAATTTCTCTGCTTTCGTCATAATAATAATTCTTCTGGAACAACGGGGATTACTTCCCTGAAGCACACATTCGACAACCAACGACGGAAAGATAGCGACCAAACGCTTACAAATACTGAGGATAGTTTCAAGACGATCAAACCAACTAATACCGAAAATTACATCGTCCTAAGATAAATTCACCATGATTAGGTCCATCAACCAATCGCGGTCACTAAGCTTACTTCGGTATGATTTCCGAAAATTCTTCCATCGTCAGGTAAACCGATGGTATGAGGTCCACAAGCAATAGGACTATCCCGAAATAAGTCTATTCAAACATGATTCGAAAATGAATGAATGCGGTGTACCAGCATCAAAAGGTACACACAGGTTGAAATAAAATTACGAGTATACCTGAAATCATTCGGGCCACCGGATCGTCGATCCTCTTCATCACATGAATCCGGGACTTGTCGGCCCCCTAACCGGACACTCCCGTCTGATAAATATGAGTTCCAACTCTATTTGCTTCCAATGTCCTAAACGATGTTGACAGAGCAGTCTGATTATGAATCGCTGCTTGCTTCGGGGCCTGAGATGCCGCCGGAGCCGACTTGGAGTCCTTTCGGCAAAAACGGGCCTTATGCCCAAAATTCCCACAATTATAGCACGTGATAGACGGTTTCAGACACTTAGTGCTGTAATGACCCGGCGTTCCACAATTAAAACAGGTGATGGTCGAACTGGCCGCTCGGGACTGAGATCCCGCACGATTATGCACCGTAGGAGGTCGCTCAGAAATGATAGGACTCACACGAGGCTTCTTGAAGGTTGACTGACCGCCTTCGGATTGATTACGCTTCGCTGATTTCTTGCTGACAGATGAAGGTTGTTGTTCAGCACTTTCCTTAGCAGCTGGCTCATACGGGAGAGTTCTCTCGATTAATCCGGCCAGAGTGGCGCAATGATGATTGAGCAATTGCACATGGGTCATCATGGCCTGCATAAAAGTGAGTGGATCAACCCGAACACCTTCTGATCGAGCCGAGTCCTGGGCATGATTTCCCGACAGCGAGTGATTATTTCCCGGGTTTCGGCCCGCACCGCGGCCTCTCCCCGTGCATCCCCTGACAGCTCTCTGCATACTGAAGTAGGAAGGTCACATAATGATTATATTTCCAGCATGAATATCACGTTATGATTATGTCATGAGATAATGAAAATGAGCAAACATACTCTAACTTAATGATTACATGAATGATTTACTGAAGTGACATGATTATCTGATGAAATTCTTGAAATAATTATCTTGGACAATTTAACATGATTAATAATATGATCGTCCAGCTCGACAACTGAATAATGAAATGAATTGAGTAATTAATGAGTTAACATGATCGTCCTAATCATAATGAATGATGATGTTTGAGGATTGTTAATTGATGAATGATGAATGAATGATTATTGCCAGAAATTATACAATGGCGTTAGAAATCTTACAGTTCTTTCGGTCTGATTGGCTCGGCATTTGCACAGGTCACACGTGACGCGAAAGTCCAATGATACTAGTCTGATGACGATGATTTCAAATGAGACATGACTCGGAAGGTAGTATTCAAAACCACGCTCCGATACCAACTCTGTAACACCCCAAACTAGGCGGATATTACAGTGCCGTGGATCCCCGACTGGGACCCACTCGGCGAATGAAAGTGATGAATTAAATAATATAATTGTAGTACCGAACCACATTATATTACCCAAATACTCTGATGAGGAGTTTAAGTACAACACACCAGGACAATACCGAATACTATTATATTTTATATGAAGATAAAATACACAACACTGAATGAAACGGAGTATCCAAATGAAAGTCTGCAGCGGAAATTAAAGGACAACAACATGAATAACTGAAAGATCGGGGCCCCCTACTAGTATCACTGGGACTCCTCGACGTCAGCATGCTATTCCCGTGCTTTTGCCTTGCCATGACCTGAAAAACAAAATCCCCAGTCGGGGTCAGTTACACAGAACAACAATCCTCAAGAGTTGAATAAACACAAACATGAGTTATCTTTAGTTATGAAATATCCTGTCGAAACATACGCAATCAAACATGCTATAAGAATCAACTAACAGTACGGCTCAAAGGAATGGCGCCACACTACGTCCGGGATGGAAATGTGTCCGTGCACAAGCCACCAACGAGTATCGATCGAATACACGTGTGGTCTTGTACCTAATCAGTCTCACGAAGCCATCAACTCGTGTGCACAAATCCAATGTGAGGCCACCAACCAACACACGACTATAATGTGCCCGACATGAAAATCCTACACGTACCAACCGGCACGCCAGTGCGACCCGGAATGCCACAATATAACCAAAAGTGACATCAAAATCAATAATGACTCACCGAGATGAAATGACAGCGAAATGAATGATAGCTCATTGAAATAATTGGAACCGTCGTTCCTCGTGAATGAAGTAATGAAGTGACAATTACAAGTTTTGAAATGGTTAGTACCTTATGAATGAATTATGATTATGAATGAACAACAACGAAAGGAATGAATATCCTTTTAACTGAGTAAGAATTAACTTACACAATACCGATGACAATTATCCTTCCACGAACACATGTCCTAAATGCGATGTCGGTCGCTCGAACAACCTTGAATAACACAATTACCAAAAATCCGTTCAACATACGTATCAAACACGAATATAACAAACTCAACACGCTGATACGACTAAATCAAGTCCATTGAGGCATTATATCGAACACTATGTGGCCAAACTTCGATTGTTAACAACCCAACCTTGATTATACCCACATCAAAACCCAAAAAGTGTTTCAATCCAACAAAACATCTTCCAAATGATCAATAATCCAAAATGAATATCCAAATTCATGATTACAACAACAATTAATCGAAAACCCCCAATCCCAACTCAATATTCAAAGTGTTCTTGAATAATCCTTCAATAATCCATTGAATCTTTATACAAACTCATAATCATATACATATCCCTTCATATAACATGATTATAACGTCCAAAACATCATATTTCAACACAAAATCGAAATCCAAGATGTTGAAGAAATTACCTATTGAAGATCCAACCACTTCGATCCGATGAATACGAGTTAAATCGAGTATCCGAGCTATATGATCGAATGGAAATGAAGAAAATCAAGTACTCAAGTGTTTGATGAAGGAAAATCCCTTCCCCCCAAGCTCTCTCTCAGACAGGATGGAAGAAGAAAGTGAAAATGAAGAAAAAAAAAGTCCCGGCCAACCCTATATAAACTGCCAGAAGTTACGGCTATAACTCGGACCTCATACAGCCGTAACATCCCAGGTCAACGGCCTTACGGCCGTAACTGGCCAACTCGTACGGCCGTAACTCGGCTTCGTCCAAAATCCTGCCGACAGACTTACGGCCGTAACCGCTCCTGAGTTACGGGCATAACCCGCCTTCGTCAAAAACATCTGCCGGCATCCTTATGGCCGTACCCGCACACCTTACGGGCGTAACTCGGATGATACGGCTGTATCCGGCCAAACTTACGGGCGTAAGCCCCCTTCGTTGAAATTGACTAGGCACCCTGCCTGCAACGTACGGCCGTATCCGGCCAAGCCTTACGGCCGTATCTCCCTCGCCTTACGGCCGTATGCCGAAACCCTTACGGCCGTAACTCGCCTTCGGCCAAAAAATCTGGGCACCCTGCTCGACACGTACGGCCGTATCCGGCCAAGCCTTACGGCCGTACTGCCCAACTTACGGCCGTATGCCGAAATCCTTACGGCCGTAAGTCCCGCTCGTTCGAAATGGCCTGAAAACAACGAACGTTTATTACTGCCGTATCCAACACTCCTTACGGCCGTAACTCATTGCTGGACAAGATGAAATTCCGACAACTCCGATTTCTCGCTACGATTGATGAATGATTCGACATACCAAACGTTTGTGAATGCGAACAAGTCCAACACATGTAAAAAATGATATTTCCAGCACAAGACTACCAATCACGATGATAATGATAATACTCCCGCTCTGACACTCAAACGGAGATGAAATGACGATCGGTAACTGATACACGGTTACAACATGCCAAATGAACGCAATGAATGAATCATGAATGATGAGCGATCATTAATGAGTGAAAATTACTGAGTGATAATTACAGACTGATAATTACTGAATGATAATGAATGAATTACAACCAGGTATTACACACACTTCCTGGAAGATCAGTTTATTCAGGAAGGAGGGGCAGGTAGAAATATTTCTTTGGAAGAAATAAAAGAAACACCAAATGAGACACCTATACAAGATATTAGAACCCAACCATCTGAAATACAAACACAACCTCGCAAGTCTAGTAGAATTTCTCAAATATCTGAGAGGTATGGCTATCTGCATCAAGAGGAACTGGGTGTCCATGAGATGATAGAAAGTAGTCAAGAGAATGATCCTTCTACATACGACCAAGCGATGGTAGACGTTGACTCCACCAAGTGGCAAGAAGCTATGGAAGCTGAGATAGACTCAATGCATGCTAATCAGGTCTGGACTTTAGTAGATCGTCCTAAAGGCATAGTGCCTATTGGAAACAAATGGATCTATAAGAGAAAGACTGATGGAGATGGCAAGGTTGATACCTATAAGGCCAGGCTTGTGGCAAAGGGTTATTTCCAAAGAGAAGGAATCGATTACTTCGATACCTTCTCGCCTGTAGCTATGATTAAGTATATTCGCATGATGCTTTCCATAGCAGCCCACTTAGATTATGAAATATGGAAAATGGATGTGAAAACGGTATTCCTAAATGGATTCCTCGAGGAGGGGATTTACATGGAACAGCCTAAGGGATTCATATCTCAAACCAATATTCATATACTACGCAAACTTCAGCGTGCCATTTATGGACTGAAGCAAGCTTCACGGAGTTGGAATCTTCGTTTTAACGAGACAGTCAAAGAGTTTGATTTTGTCCAAAACGAAGAGGAGCCCTATATTTACAAGAAGGTTAGTGGGAGCAAAATTGCGTTCTTAATACTATATGTAGATGACATTCTACTTATAGGAAACGACGTAGGAATGCTCAGTTCTGTGAAAGCTTGGATTTCTAAAGAGTTCTCAATGAAAGACTTGGGAGAAGCCACCTATATTCTGGGTATTCGTCTCTACCGGGATAGAGCGAAAAGAATATTAGGTCTTTCCCAAGCCCTCTATATCGAAAAGATCCTGAAGCAATTTAGGATGGAAGATTCTAAAAGAGGGTTCCTTCCTATGCAACATGGTGCAAAACTTTCCCTAGAGATGTGTCCTCAAAGTGAGGAAGATAGAAAGGAAATCAGTAAGGTGCCCTATGCTTCGGTAGTAGGTAGCCTCATGTATGCTATGATTTGAACTAGACCGGACATTGCCTATGCTGTGAGCGTAGCAAGTCGGTTTCAGTCAAATCTAGGGCAGGAACATTGGACTGTTGTAAAGAACATTCTTAAGTACCTAAGGAGGACTAAAGACTTGGTTCTTACATACAGCGGTGGAGAACTAAGAGTGATGGGTTATATAGACTCAGATTTTTTGGGGGACATGGATGCTCAGATGTCCACATCAGGGTATATCTTTACTCTGAATGGTGGGGCAGTTTCTTGGAGAAGTGCCAAGCAAAGTTCGACTGCTATCTCTACATGTCAAGCCGAATATCAGGCAGCCACGGAGGCTGCTAAAGAAGCTTTTTGGATAAAGAAGTTCACTGAGGAACTTTAAGTGGTTCCTAACGCAGAGAAGCCCGTGACACTGTTTTGTGACAACGACGAGCCATTGCCTGAGGCTAAGGAGCCTAGGGCTCACCACAACACCAAACATATTGCGAGAAAATATCATTTTGTTAGAGAAATGGTTCGGGATGGGAATGTTTTACTGCAGAGAGTAGACACAGCAAATAACGTTGCTGATCCGCTTACCAAGCCACTATCTCAGAAGGTCTTAGAGAGACATCTGGAGAGTATGGGTATTAGATATCATAGTTTGTGGCATTGAGTGCAAGTGGGAGATTGTTAGGAATATGCCCTCGAATGCCACTCAGGGGATGAGAGAGTAGGGGCATTGTACTTGTAATTATGGTATAAATAATAAAAAGGAAATATGATTCATTCACTATTTATTGTATTTCAATTGCATTCTTGACTTGGTAAATATTGAAGTGAAGTCCATGTAAATAAATCGAACATTTCATTCTCGTTCTGGGATAAGAGGAAATGCACTGGAAGTGTTTAAAGTTTATTTACGTAAATCGTTCGCAAGTCGATAAACTTAAATGGACATTAAGTTTTAATAAGACTTGTATAACTGGTGCTAGGACGTGTGCACGTCTTGATAGCATAGTTATAAGTATATTGGTGGGACCAGTATACTCGAACACGACTCATACTCGATTCAGTCACACGGTATTCACTCTCGGAGAGTCGATGACGAATCGAAAGGTTGTGATAATATACGTGGACCTTTGACTTGAGGGTTCAGTAGAAGATGTGCCTGTGACGTTTAGTTTGTCATTAGAGTAGTTAGACTCATTTGCTTAATTACTGAGTCGACCTCGAAGTGCAGACTATACGGTCAAGTAGCAGTCTTTACTGTACACCAAGAAAGGATTCTATCTCCTGTTCGTGAGCAGGCGAATGTTTTATACGGTTAATGGCAAATAAGATCATAAGTCTTTGGCTAAAGCGTTCTGATATAGTCGTATTAGATACACTATTAATCAGTCGGTCTTGATTTGCATTAACACATGTATAGAGTCTAGTCAATAGTAAGGTTTGACTTTACCGTGACCCGAAGACTTGATCGGGACATCTGATGAAGGGTCTATACGTATTTAGTATTCACGACATAATGGTTCTGGAATGATCCCTTCATTCGTTCTCAGTCGGGGTTTACAGTGCGGCCTGCTAGGCTGGCTAAGTGCTGCCCGTACTCATTGGTTCCTCCCAATGCCGGCTGAGATGAACCTACGGAGTCGCGCATCAAGAGCGTTGACGGATAAATGTGAATTTATTATCTCTCTATTAATATTAGATATTGGATATCTAATTATGATTTATTGGATAAATCAAATATCGGTCTTATGAAATTAAATTAATTCATAAATTATATTTCTTAGAGAAATATATTTGTATTTGATATAATTAATTAATTAGATTAATTAATTAATATAAATACATTGATAATTAAATGAAGTGTATTTAACGGAGTCGTTTGACAAACGTCCGGTATACGAGCCGAGTGGCTCGGCTCGTTTTCTAAGAAACTTCCTAGTAGGCCGCCCCCCTCACATGACCACCTTGCATGTGTGTTGTCATGTTTTAATTATTTGTAGAGATTCTTATTCTCAAAATAATTATAACATGATATATAATTATTATATGAGATATAATATATACCCACATGATGAGATGAAAAAGAGATACAACTCATATTCATCTTTTTGGAGAGAGTCAATCGTGAGTTGCAAAGTGAGGGAGGAGAAAAATTTTTTTCTTTTCTATTTTTCATATTGGAGGTGATATAAAAGTTAAGAAAAAGTGATATATAAATTCCTACAACACTTCCTAGCCGTGTTATTCATAGAACGGAGTGTTCTATATTTTTCCGGGCAACTTCCGATGCGTGTGAAGTAGAGGCTTCGAACTTTTGGTGCTCGGAACGAAGGGATTTCGTGTTCGGGACGGGGTTCATGATCATCATCAATTTACGAAGAATTATTTCAAAGGCTTCAAGGGTATGATCCTTAATCTTCGTATTTTTTTTCTTCGTATATACGTTACTTGATCGATCCTGTTTGGGATTCGTTTTTATTTCCGCTGCGTATTTCGTTTTATTTCCGGAATCCCAACAGTTTGATGGCGAACACCGACAAAAACCCTCGATTTGAATAATAATAACAACTAAGAAATAGGTTTGATGATCTAAACCAAAAGTTCTTATACGAAGAACAAACAAGGAGGAACAATCCCAAACTCTTGCCCGGAAAATCAATAGGAACTAAAAAATCGATAACTTGTGTGTGGCTCAATCTAAAAACCCATATGAAATGTTTAGCTACTCATGATTATATCAATAATAACAATGGAAATTGTAGAACAAAACATGGTAGAAACTTCCCTTGTAAAAGCCAAAATCGAATTCCCGATGAAGGTTTGATGATCTTCCTTCAAAAACTCATAACAATTGATACAATGAATCATAATATCTCACAAATGTATTTTTCACTCCAAGAACATATAATGAAGATGATGAAACAATCTCTCCTTTTTCCACTCCTTTTGGTGTTTTTCTCCCTAAATCTTGTGTTTTTCACACTAAAATATCTCAAACAAGATCTGAATATCTTCCTTAGGGTCTCCACATCCTTTTTTATAGCTAAAAGATCAAGAGAAGGGCTCAAAATTGTGCAAAAATGTCAAAGAAAATGACTTGCATCGAAAAGTGACATGGCCCATGTCCTGGGACACGGCCGTGTCGTACTACCCTGAAAAGAAGAAAAAGGGCACTGTCCATGGACCCGACCGTGTCCCATGACACGACCGTGTCGTACTGGGAAGGAAATGCAAAGGAGGCTGGATCGTGACTCGGTCGTGTCCTATGACACGGCCGTGTTGTACTCTTCTGCAAAATGTAATTCTTACTGGAACGAGACTCGGCCATGTCTTGTGACACGGCCGAGTTGCCTGATGCAGCTCGAGTTGTTTTCTTCTGATTTGATTCTAGTTTTTGGTTTTCTTCGGCTTGGTCCTTCGTTCTTGTATCAATACACCTCGGAATTTAGCATATGATATACCGTTTCGAAGCCAATTTCACGAGGAATTTATATCAAAGGAGAACACATCTCAATTCGGAGTGGTGATTCTGGAATTTAGAAGATACGACCGATATTGCTTCAATCTTTTATCGGTTTAGGCCCCGTTTTAGCTCTTGATCGTCATAAACTCCAAAATTAGCTATGAAAGCGCATATTTCACCACACTCTTCGCTTGGTTACCTATAAATTAAAAACACAACATACCACGCATAAAAGAGAACAAAAATACTAAAAAGCAAACAAAAACACGACTAAATAGAACAGAATGAGTCGATCCAGAATCGACTCATCAAATCCCCCCAAACTTGAATTTTGATCGTTCCGAGCAATGCACTTTAAAATAACCACTCTCAAAGGGGAACTCAACTGTCAAAGTACCTCAAAGGACCTCTTCGAAAATTTCATCAATACGCACAAGTAAAATAAGTCGAGTTCTACAAAGTTTTCAAACCTCTGGGGTGCTTCCTTAACATCATAGTCAATACTTGGCAAATATAAACCTCACCGGTCAAGTGTATTCACTCACTCTCAAAGTGATAGGGATAAATATACACTCGGAACTCATTCAATGAAATAAGGAACCCCATAGGCTTGCCAATCGTCTTCATCTCTACCACTGTTTTGTGCATGCAAAATTTTCGTGAATCAAAAAGGGCTTTGCTAGGCTTTAATGTCGGCTTGGGTCTGGGTGGGATAAATATGGCTAAAGTGACTTGACTTGAGCAATTTTAGAACTAAATCACCATAGTCGCTTTAGAAGCTCAAGATTTTTGAAGTTTGCTTCTTTCATCCCCTTAATTATGAACCACTTGCAACAAGCACTATTGAAAGTGAAAAATGCAGCGTTAAACCCTCCTTATTGCTCCGATTTTTTTTTGGCTTGGGTTGTTTTAGGATCCGTTTAACGCGAATGTAAACGATGGGTCACATGAATACACCCGGTTACTAGGATCAAAACATACATAACTGCTTCCAAGCATACTCATATCTAAGGTAACCGTTTTACGTGAATATAAACATGGGTCACATGAATACACCCGGTTACTAAGTTCCCCAAAATAGCCGAGTAATTATTTTCACCATTTCAACACTCCCAACAATATGTATATCACCCAATGTCACCATGATAAGTGGTAATTTTACCACTTATTTCTAGGATTTTATACTGGGTTTTTATCTCGTTTCGTGATTAATGTGCTCGTATTTGGCTTATTTATGATTAGTCGAGCCGTATTACGCGTTTGGGTTGGTTTTAGTGTGTTTGCAGGTTTTTAGAGCCAAAAGGACCCAAAACGAGACAAAGGACCAAGAGTCGAGTCACGGACGGAAAAGACGGAATTTTGCGAGAGACAGACCATCCTATCGGCCCAGCCTATCGGCCGATAGGTGTGCCCGAAAGGAATCCCTGCCCTGCCGAGCGAAGAGAATGACGAAGCAACTTTCGGCCAGCCTATCGGCCGATAGGCCAGGCCGAAAGGCTTCCCAGCGGACTCTCGTTTTTGGACGGATTTTGACTCTTTTAGATAGATTTTATTTCCTAGATTAGGGCTAATCGGGAATGTAACCCCCTTAGGCTATAAAAACACCCTTCTAGACCTAGTTTCACACTTTTGATCATATTGGATCATTCTTTATCATTCTTTTTCATCTTTTACAATTTTTAGATCTTCTTAGCAAGATTAATTTCTTTGATGCAAGAACTTTTGGAGGAGAATTATTATTGTTTTGGGAGATTGAAGACTCGGAGTTCATCCATAAGGGTTGTAATCTCTCTTTTCATATTAATAATATGCATTCTTCATCAATTTCTTGTTTAATTTCAATCATGTCGGCTAATTCATTGATTGATTCTAGGGTTAGTAATTTTAATTGATGTTCACATGATGTTCTTTTGATTACCTTTTGACCTTTCATCCTAGGCTCGTGTTCAAGTTGTGTTAAATCTCATGTTAGATTAAAGGGCCCTTAATCGATGCATGTTAGCTAATTGATTTTGTCCGGAAGGAGTAATTGATTAGTGGAAATACTTGACACACAATATGATTTTATCTTGAGACCTAGCGGAGAAAGATAAATCATAGATAAATAAGTTGGTGCTTTTTAAGTGATTTCAATTCTTTGAGCCCTGGCGGGGAAAAGGGTTTTAATTAACTATCTTTCTAGGTTGCCTTGACAGGAATTCTAGATCGACCGAGTGATTATTTCTAGGATTGAATTAAATTTTGGGGAAAAGGAATCAAGTGAATAAATTGTGTGAACTCAATTAGATGATACTACCCTAGGATCAATTACCTATCGACTTGTGATTTTATCTTGTTAATTTGCTTTATTTGCTTAATTTAGATTATTCATCTTTTATTCAATTTTTGTTCTTCGATTTTTAAAGTTAGATAATTAGAATCAAAACAATTTTTCGGATTCCTAAATAGCAGTCAAATTTTGAGTAGAGTTAATTCCTTTATTTTCGACACATCAATTCCCTTGGGTTCGACACCTTGGAAATACTCCGAGGTTTTACAAATTTTAAAATTGATCGGATTTGAAAACCATACTACGCGAATCTTAGCGATCAATTTTTGGCGCCGTTGCCTGGGAATTGATAGAAAATTTAAGGGAATAATTCGAAAAAGAAGAGATTGTTACTTTAGGTAGTTTACTTTTATTATTAATATTCGATCTCGTTTCCTCACATCTTGTTTTCTTTTCCTTGTAGGCGGTGCATGATCACGAGATCCCAAGGAAAGAACTTATTTCCTTTGGACCCGGAAATCGAGAAGTCTTTGAGGAGGAAGAAGCAAGAAGCGAGAACCGAGATTCTTTCTATACCTTTCGTTGATACCATGGCCGGCATTGTTGGCCCACCACGAGAACTCGCTCGTCCCGAGAAGATCCCTTTGAATGCCCGCTTTCGACCTAAGCTGGACGATTATCAAGAAGGAGGTTGGGGAAAGATTGATGCCAACAACTTCGAGCTGAAGCCGTCCCTCATCGCTACAGTGAAGTCTCAAACATACGGAGGAGGAGTTAATGAAGATCCAAACGCTCACCTTGAGTCGTTTTTGGATATATGTGCCACCATCAAGCAAAACGGAGTGCCTCCGGATGTCATTAAGCTCCGCCTATTCCGGTTCTCTTTAGAAGACGATGCACTAGATTGGTACAAGAGCTTAGATCGGAAGGAAATTGGTACTTGGAGAGAGATGACCCGGTTGTTCTTAGCACAGTTCTATCCTCCCTCGAAGGTGCAAAAACAAATCAACGATATCTTGCAATTCGAGCAATATGAGGATGAATACTTATACGAGGCATGGATCCGATTTAAGAAGCTACTTCGCAAATGCCCGCAGCATGGAATTGACAAGGAGGAGATCTACATTCGGTTTTATCGGGGTTTGACGAGGAAGGCTAGAAGAGAATTGGACTATTCATCGAAAGGGGGATTTCTAGCTAACGATTATGAAGAGGCCAAGAATCTCATTGAGCTGGCAGTCAACAATGATTATGAGGAGGTGACCGATAGGAAGATGACGAGAAGAAAGGTTCCATCCGGTGACGAGGACGCCTACGGTGATTTAAAGGCGAAATTTGAAAGACAACAAAAAGAACTTGAGATGCTAAGAAAGAATACTTTGGGAGTCAATTCAGTTTTTGAGGAGCTAAACGAGCCTATTGTAGTTAAGGAGGATGTGAACTACATGCAAGGAGGAAACTTCCGGCAAGGGGGAAATTGGGGGAACTCTTATCCAAACAATCGAAACCACCCTAATTTCTCCTATGCCAACCCGAACAATGCTCTCCAGCCACCACCGGGATTTAACGTGAAAAATGGGGTTATTCAAGAGCCGATTGCTAAGACACCTATGGAAGAGATGTTGGAACGATTAGAGGCGAGCCAAAAAGATTTTATTTATAAAGTAGACAAGAGGTTCGGAGCTCTCGAGCATAGTGTGACATCTATTGGAAACTCGGTGATAGCCTTGACAAAGCAGATGTCGATGGTGGAGACCCAAATGAGTCAAATGGCGAACGCCTGCCGGATTTCATAAGCGGGCCATTTTCCAGCGACAGAGACCAACCCAAGACGCAACAATGCAACGCAATGGAGCTTCGGAGTGGGATAAAATGGTAATCATGGGGCTGGAGTTAAGGAATCTGGAAACGAGGATGTATTAGAAACGGGAGCCGAGAACGGGAAAGAAGATGAAATGCAGCAGGCCCATCGGCCAAGCCTATCGGCCGACAGGCCCAACCGATACCCAGACAGAAGGCCGGCAGTGGATCCTATCGACCCCCCTATCGGCCGAAAGGTCCCTGGAGGTTCGAAAGTGAATGATTTTGAGGAAAAAGCTCCATTTCCACAGCGTTTGGCCAAGTCGAGATATGATGAAAAGCTTCAACAATTTATCGACATGTTTCAAAAGGTGAATATCAACATTCCACTTCTAGACGCTTTGAGAGACATGCAGAGTACGTGAAATTCTTGAAAGATTGTGGCAAGCAAGAGGAAGTTGAGGAAGATTGAAACAATAAATATGACGAGGAGTGTAGCGCTATCATTCAAAACAAGCTCCCACTCAAGCGAGAAGGATCCGGGGCGTTTTACTTTGACATGCATGATTGGCGACCAAGCGTTAGTAATGGGTTGTGTGATCTCGGGGCAAGCATCAATCTTATGCCTCTATCCATCTTTAAGAGGTTGAAGATTGGGGAGATGAAGCCGACTACCATTTCTCTACTCATGGCGGACCGGTCGATCACTTATCCGAGGGGAATTGTGGAGGATGTGCTCATTAGAGTCCAACACTTGGTCTTCCCGGCCGATTTCGTAGTTCTTGATATGCCCGAGGACGAGAATCAACCACTGATCTTTGGGAGACCGTTTCTAGCGATGGGGAGAGCACTTATCGACGTCCAGGAGGGTGATCTTACTTTCCGGGTTAATGATCAAAATCTGAAAATTTCCATCTATGACGCGATGAAGAAGCCCGACGATGCACCCGAGGAATGTTTTGAAATTGAGTCTATTATGCCGCCTCCATCCGACTTGTTGGAGCATTGTATTTCACACTCCATTTACTCACATTCTGAGGTTGAAGAAATTTATGAGGAATTACCAGAGTATGTTCGAATGATGGAGGCGAACGAGTCTCGACCTAATGAGAGGAGCGTATGCTATCTTGATATCAACAAACCCGTTCAAGGGGGAGTTGTCACTGAAGATCCGGGATGAATGAGGTATCGTCTAGCTAAAGACGTTAAAAGTAGCACTTGTTGGGAGGTAACCCAACGTATGTATGTATATTAGTTCGTTTTATTCGTTTATTTTTGATTTTTCGTTTGCGTGATTTTTGTAGTTTCTAGTTTCGTAGTAGCTTTGCTAGTTTTTGTTAAGTTCTAATCCATGCACGCCGAGTTTTGAATACTTGCAGGTCTTTAATCGCCATATCCTAGCAAAAACGGGACCAATTATGCGAAAGAGAAAAAGTGAAATTTTTTTGAGACGAGAAGATCCCATCGGCGAGCATATCGGCCGATAGGCCCGGCCGATAGCCGAGGAAAATTAGAAAAATTTTTATGTTACAAGCGGTGGTCGACAGAATTCCACATCGACCGATATCCCGATATGAGCATGATAAGAGACGAAGTTCTATCGGCCCGACTATCGGCCGATAGGCTGGCCGATAGGACATACCGCCCAAGATATACACTACGAGCTCGCCGACAAACCCGCCATTTCAGCCACGGTGATCGGGTACTCCATTAACAAAGCCACTCCTTTCTCTTTTCAAACTTATTCCTCCTTTGGGATGCGAAATAAGTTTGGGGGAGAAGTGCGGCTTTGTTAATTTCTTTACGTGTGAGTACCTTGTTTGCCTTGTATCATTATATGCTTGTGTTGGTGCCCGTTGTTTTTATTTGTGCTTATCTTATTGGTGTTGCGTGGATTTAGCTTTTGTTGCTTAGTTTTTCGATTTTTATATTCATTTTATTTGGGTGTGTTTGCTAGTTTCTATTTTCTATTTTTTTAGGTAGTAGTGGTTTTTTTTTTTAGATTTCGTGTTTGCTTTTATTTGCTTTTCGTTGTTTGCTTTAGATAGCCTTGCTTGTCTTTAGTTTTTCCTTATTAGTGAATTTTTCGTGCTTCTATTTGTGTGATACCGATGTTACGACACTGTTTTCTCTACGAAGAAAGCAGTCGAGTTTTAGTCGAGTTGTAGGCGATTATTTACATTTTGCATAGTATTCATTTAGGTCCAAAATTTTTCGTGATTGTAGAGGTCTTGGCGAGATAAGAGACGATACATACTTGTTTTAAAATCACCGTCAATACGTTTGGTTACATCTTAGGATAGTGAGTAAATCTTGTTTCGTCGATCGTGTTGGCACTTAGATAGAGTTTAGAGTCGGTCAGTTTTTCCCAAAAGTTGAGATAGTGTTGTTCTATGAAGGGAAGTCTAGTAACCGGGGGCATTCGCGTGACCCTTTGTTTATCCTCGCGTAAAGCAGCGACTGATTAGACTAGTGATTTAGATATTTCACATGTGCCAATGATAGGAACTTAGTAGCAGGGGTATTCGCGTGACCATTGTTTACTCTCGCGTAAAACGGCGACCTTGAATCGGACATGCGGAAATTATATATTCGAGTTGTTTCTCCGCTGTAGACGGAAACTTAGTAACTAGAAGCATCCATGTGCCCCATGAGTGTCTTTTACGTCAAACGGTTTCCTAATACATGAGAATGGAAGTTCCACCCTAGGATAACCCCGATGAAACATCCCGAGATCCTAACCTAGTGGTCAACTCGAATTAAATTCTTGAACATATTTATAAGGGAGTACTGACCGAGGTTTATTTGTTATGAAACTCGTTAAAATTGTGCCACTAGACTGTGTAACGGGACGAACTAGCTTGTTTATTTTAGCCTTTCATATTGACGGTCGATTTGACTCACGTTTTGTTAATCTTTGAGCTGGATTTTCTTCATGAACGAATGATTAGGACTGAACTTGACTACTTTGTGGAATCATTATTCTGAGTGCAGCTCGCTTTTACGACACTCGGATTATTTAGAGAGAATTACAGGGTAGTATTGATTAGGTTGAACACTATGAGTTGCACGATGATTCACGACATTCTTTTTATTTTCTTTTTGTTGTTCGGGACGAACAAGGCTTAAGTTTGGGGGGGTTTGATAAGTGGTAATTTTACCACTTATTTCTAGGATTTTATACTGGGTTTTTATCTCGTTTCGTGATTAATGTGCTCGTATTTGGCTTATTTATGATTAGTCGAGCCGTATTACACGTTTGGGTTGGTTTTAGTGTGTTTGCAGGTTTTTAGAGCCAAAAGGACCCAAAACGAGACAAAGGACCAAGAGTCGAGTCACGGACGGAAAAGACGGAATTTTGCGAGAGACAGACCATCCTATCGGCCCAGCCTATCGGCCGATAGATGTGCCCGAAAGGAATCCCTGCCCTACCGAGCGAAGAGAATGACGAAGCAACTTTCGGCCAGCCTATCGGCCGATAGGCCAGGCCGAAAGGCTTCCCAGCGGACTCTCGTTTTTGGACGGATTTTGACTCTTTCAGATAGATTTTATTTCCTAGATTAGGGCTAATCGGGAATGTAACCCCCTTAGGCTATAAAAACACCCTTCTAGACCTAGTTTCAGCAGCTTTGATCATATTGGATCATTCTTTATCATTCTTTTTCATCTTTTACAATTTTTAGATCTTCTTAGCAAGATTAATTTCTTTGATGCAAGAACTTTTTGGAGGAGAATTATTATTGTTTTTGGGAGATTGAAGACTCGGAGTTCATCCATAAGGGTTGTAATCTCTCTTTTCATATTAATAATATGCATTCTTCATCAATTTCTTGTTTAATTTCAATCATGTCTGGCTAATTCATTGATTGATTCTAGGGTTAGTAATTTTAATTGATGTTCACATGATGTTCTTTTGATTACCTTTTGACCTTTCATCCTAGGCTCGTGTTCAAGTTGTGTTAAATCTCATGTTAGATTAAAGGGCCCTTAATCGATGCATGTTAGCTAATTGATTTTGTCCGGAAGGAGTAATTGATTAGTGGAAATACTTGACACACAATATGATTTTATCTTGAGACCTAGCGGAGAAAGATAAATCATAGATAAATAAGTTGGTGCTTTTTAAGTGATTTCAATTCTTTGAGCCCTGGCGGGGAAAAGGGTTTTAATTAACTATCTTTCTAGGTTGCCTTGACAGAATTCTAGATCGTAGAGTGATTATTTCTAGGATTGAATTAAATTTTGGGGAGAAGGAATCAAGTGAATAAATTGTGTGAACTCAATTAGATGATACTACCCTAGGATCAATTACCTATCGACTTGTGATTTTATCTTGTTAATTTGCTTTATTTGCTTAATTTAGATTATTCATCTTTTATTCAATTTTTGTTCTTCGATTTTTAAAGTTAGATAATTAGAATCAAAACAATTTTTCGGATTCCTAAATAGCAGTCAAATTTTGAGTAGAGTTAATTCCTTTATTTTCGACACATCAATTCCCTTGGGTTCGACACCTTGGAAATACTCCGAGGTTTTACAAATTTTAAAATTGATCGGATTTGAAAACCATACTACGCGAATCTTAGCGATCACACCACAATCTTTGTATCCTCGTCAAAAATAATTTCTAATCGCTCAAGTATGGATCGAAGGATTATAGCAATGGAAAGCTCAATATGTGGTTTTAACAATGAAATAGACAATGAGCTCAATTGGGTTTATTTAAGGAATAATCAAATGTTGGGTTGGCCAAAATCGAAGGGTTAAGATCAAAGGTGCCAAAAATCATTTTCACTCAATTGCACACACACACTAGTAGTTTTGAACAAGATGCCAAGGCAAGTTCTAGAGTCTTAAATCGAGAATGAAACACTCGACAATGAAACTTGCATTTTTGAAAATGCACGAAGGCTCGATAGCTCACAAGTAGGTTTGTTCATACCTCCAAGATATTTAAACTACTTATTCAATTTCACACCCGTTTCAATTATCAACAATTTTTCCTCTTCAAATTATCCTCGATTTGTATATCAAAACAACGAAATAAATCCCGAGACATTCCAAGAAAAGAGTTCATACTTCAAAGTTATTATCAAATTTGCAAAATGCTCAAAACACACCAAATGTAAATAAAAACACACCACAAAGAGGTCTACTGACAGAAACAACCAAAAATAAACAAACAAGCATAATAGTATCAAAAAACAAATAGAAACAAGAGTAATGAAGTATTTCTTGACCAATCCCCCCCAAACCTGAATTAAAGAATATATGAACGAAGGGGGTATAGTATTTAAACAAAAGAATTTCATTGGTAAAAAAATACTTACAACCGATTTTACTGGTGGGGCGGAGGGAAGTGGCCTTGGTGGACATGCCACACGTGCATTTGTCTCATAAGAGACAATATCTCGTGTTGCTCCTGTCTAGCCTCCTCTAGCCTCTATCTAGTCTCCTCTCGGAAGGCTACGAACTCCTCCCTTAATGTTGGGGGCGAGGGGGCATGTCCAATTTCGGCCCGCCTTGACGTCACGGGCCGATCTCTAGGCCTTTCTTCTTCTTCTTCGTTCTCCTCTTCTTCCTCTTCATCCAGGCCTCTTTCATAAGCCTCCTCCTCTTCCATCCTCTCGGCTCTATCTTCATTCATAATGCGCCGAGGTCGAACATTTCGGTCGAGAGGGCTGTGACCTGGGGGAGCTAATCCATCTGCCATCCGTGCTCTTCGGTGTGATTCCGTAGCCATTTGCAGATTTCCCATGTCCCGAATATTATTTATGGTCGTCAAAGGCGTATTCTGGAGAAGGAAGTGGTCATTGTTGGTCTGGAAAAAGACTGTGCACGGATTATAATCCAGGATGTTCATTACTTTCATCACGGAGATAGAGAGTAGCTTGTTTCCTGGAAGGGGAGTCCTCTGAGCTAAGGAAATCTCGAAGTGAAGTGCGATAGGGGTAATCAAACCCCCTATCCATATCTCCCCTTTTGGCTTTGTCGCGACATCCTCAAAATGTTCCGCTATCATAGCACCGGTTGCTGGAATTGAGTTATCGAGCATGTGAGTCAGGATGTATAACTCTCGCAGTGAAATAGGCCCGGTTTCCTTTCGGCCATATATAGTATTCGCAATCACCTTGTGTAGATATCGGAGTATTGGATTGCGAATATTTAATCCTTTAGCCGATCTTGCAACATAATACCGTGCCTCGCTCCCCGGGTATTCCACCATGGCTCTCCAATAGGTTTCACATGCGAACCGATTTATTGGGTAATGTCCGTTGTGTCTCGCATGATAAATATCTTCCAGCTGGACGATGGTTAGTCTTTCTTCATTATTGTTGAACCGGAATGTCATTTCGGTTGGTTCACGAGTCACCGGATCTCTTCTGACAGTAAGAGTGCTGAGAAACTCCATCGTGAGACACCTATAAGTTGGCCAATGTTGCATCATCATGCAGGCCCAATTCACTCTTTCTAAGAATTTCATCATGTCTTCTCTTATTCCCATTGCGTTCATACATTCAACATCGGGCCATCGCGTAGGGAGCATCTTTTTCTGGCCCAGCATCTCCCACCTAGCATTTTGTGATTCAGGGAGATCAATTCCATAAGAATCTGGATTTTCGACAGCCCTTTGGATCGCCATTCGTGCCGGCTGCACTTGTTCTCCGCCGTTCCTACCCCTTTCCCGCTGAGAATTTCCTCATCCACGTCCTCGAGCCATTTCTGCAAAAAATTTCAATTTAGCAATTATCTAAGGACTTAATAATGTATTCCTCCCCAAAACTTATAGCAAACAATGAAATAACCCCCAATATAACCATTTTTTATCAACACAACTCCCAAGTAAAATTTATCGTTTGAATTCTCCAGAAACCATCATCTTCATCATGGAATACATCCCTTAACTACAAGAATTTCAATCGAGTAATTTAATCATCAAGCATGGAGAATTATCAAAAATCCCCAATTTTATCACCTTCAATTTTATTCAAGAACCCTAGATAATCAAGGACTAGTGATTCTAATCATCATAGCATGTTCATAACCAAGAAGAATCATCAAAAACATAAGAAACATACCTTAATTTTGGAGATATTGAAGAGAGAAAAAAAATAAAAACCAGTCCCGATTCGTCCGATTTGACCCTTTGAAGAATGAAATTGGTTGAAAAATAATGATTATGTAATTGATTTTTGTATCTCCCCTTGATTTTGCACAAAATTCCTTTGAAAATGAAGAGAAAAAACGATAAGATTGATGCTAGGGTTCGGAGGGGGAGGAAAAATAAAAACTGGGGAAGATGGAAATAGGGATTCGGCCGTGTTCCCCTTATAAAAGGCCCAACTGACACGGCCGTGTTGCATCTGACATGGTCGTGTCGAACAGTTCAAAATAAGCAAAACCCACTGTCTCACCGACTCGGCCATGTCCTATGACACGGTCGTGTCATACTATCCTGGAAATACAAAATCTCACTGTTTTGACACCCGACCGTGTCCTGCGACACGGTCGTGTCATACTAGCCCAGAAAATCAAATTCCCTCTGTTTTGAGACTCGGCCGTGTCAGAGGCAACTCGCCTGTGTCCAACCTGCCCAGATTGTTAGTTTCTGATAACGCACTCGTTTCCTGCATTTTTAACACCCACAGTTGAACCGGTCAGTTTCGAATCGAGTAAAAACAAATAAGGAAAATAAATTCGAAAAACAAAAGATGAAAAAATCTAACTAAACCGTTGGGTTGCCTCCCAAGTAGCGCTTTTTTATAGTCATTAGCTCGACTTCCTCCCGTTTTGCTCAAGCTTCAACATCGTGCACTTCTATGCACTCAAACGCATTGATTTCTTCGATTCGTCTGAAATACGGCTTCACTCTATGCCCGTTTACCTTAAAATGCTCGTTCATCCGGGGATCAAGGAGTTCTACCGCTCCGTGTGGCCATACTTGAACGACCTTGAACGGTCCGCCCCATCGCGACACCAATTTTCCCGGCATGAGCTTAAGACGGGAGTTATGTAACAAAACATCCATCCCAGGTTCGAGAGATTTGCGAACGATACGCTTATCATGATACTGTTTCGTTCGTTCTTTGTACAGCTTAGCATTTTTGTACGCCTCATATCTCATCTCATATAGCTCATTTAAATGTAAAAGTCGTTCCTCGCCCGCCTTTTCTTGATCTAAATTGAGCGCTTTGATTGCCCAATACGCCTTGTGTTCTAACTCAACGGGTAGGTGACATGCTTTCCCAAATACTAGGCGGTATGGGCTCATTCTAATTGGAGTTTTGTAGGCCGTGCGATATGCCCATAAAGCGTCGTTCAACTTCAATGCCCCATCCTTCCTTGTCAGTTTCACCGTCTTTTCGAGTTCTGCCTTTATTTGTCTATTGCTCACTTTGACTTTCCCGGAAGTTTGTGGATGGTAAGCCGTTGCGACCTTATGCATCACATTATACTTCTTAAGCAAGCCTGCAAGTTGTTTATTGCAAAAATGCGTGCCGCTATCGCTAATTATAGCTCTATGCGTCCCGAACCTGCAGAAAATCACATCCCTAAAAAAATTGCAAACCACGTTAGCATCGTTAGTTTGGGTTGGAATTGCTTCCACCCACTTAAAAACGTAGTCCACAGCAACTAAAA
This sequence comes from Orobanche coerulescens, assembly GCA_033398695.1. Classification (NCBI taxonomy): domain Eukaryota; kingdom Viridiplantae; phylum Streptophyta; class Magnoliopsida; order Lamiales; family Orobanchaceae; genus Orobanche; species Orobanche coerulescens. The sequence goes on along the minus strand of CM065808.1, from coordinate 28,277,612 downwards.
TATATTCAAAGCCAAGGAAAAGTGTAAAAGGACCCATAAAATCAACTCCCCAAACATCAAAAAGTTCCACAACAAGATTGTTTGTCAACGGCATCTCATTCCTTTTGCTTATGTTCCCCGTACGTTGACAACGATCGCAACTCTTGCAATGGGAATAGGCATCCTTAAATAATGTTGGCCAGTAGAATCCCTATTGAAGGACCTTGTGCACCGTTTTCTTTGCGCTAAAATGTCCCCCACAGTGCAACTCATGGCAAAATGACAATATGCTCTCGTGCTCTTCCTCTGGGATGCAATGTCGGAATATCTGATCAGGCCCCAACGTGAATAAGTAGGGCTTATCCCAAAAGTAATCCCTGCACATGGAAACAAACCTCTTCTTCCCTTGATAGGTCAAGTCGGGCTGCAAAACACCACTAACAATGTAATTAACAATATCAGCATACCAAGGTGTCCTTGTTACATCGAATAATTGCTCGCCAGGGAAAGTTTCAACAATCGGAAAAGAATTATCGAGCTTAAAATTATCTCCCTCGGTTAATCTAGATAGATGGTCGGCTACTACGTTTTCCAAACCCTTTTTATCCTTAAACTCCATATCAAATTCTTGCAGCAGAAGAACCCACCGAATTAATCTTGGCTTTGCATCGGATTTTTTTAATAAATATTTCAATGCGGCGTGATCCGTATGCACAATTACTTTTGAGCCAACCATGTAGGATCGAAATTTGTCTAAAGAAAACACAATGGCTAAAAATTCTTTTTCGGTGGTGGTGTAATTAGCCTGAGCTTCATCGAGCATTTTGCTAGCATAGTAAATTACGTGGAAAAATTTATTCACTCTTTGCCCCAAAACGGCACCAATAGCAAAGTCGGACGCATCGCACATAATTTCAAATGGGAGAGACCAATCGGGAGCAACAACAATAGGTGTGGAAGTTAACTTTTCTTTCAAAGCATTAAAACCGACTAAACATTCCTCGGTAAAATCAAATTTGGCATCCTTACACAAAAGGTTACTTAAAGGGCGGGCAATTTTCGAAAAATCTTTAATGAAACGCCTATAAAACCCGGCATTCCCTAAAAAGCTTCGAACCTCTTTGACACATGAAGGCGGAGGTAATTTAATAATTAAATCAACTTTAGCCTTATCAACCTCCATTCCTTTATTGGAAACCACATGTTTTTCCAACCTCCATTCTAGAACAAGACCTTGTTTTACCATAAAATGACTCTTTTCCCAACTAAGTGTAAGATTACACTCAATACATCGTTCTAGCACAATAGTCAAATTATTTAAACAATCATCAAAAGTGGTTCCAAACACAGAAAAGTCATCCATGAATACCTCGATAGACTTTTCTAACAAGTCAGAGAATATGGAAAGCATGCACCTTTGAAAAGTAGCGGGAGCATTGCAAAGACCAAACGGCATCCTCCTAAAGGCAAAAGTGCCAAAAGGGCAAGTGAAAATGGTCTTCTCTTGATACTCTGGAGCAATGGGAATCTGATAGAAACCTGAAAGACCATCTAGAAAACAGTAATAATCATGCACAGCTAAACGTTCCAACATTTGATCAATGAAAGGAAGGGGAAAATGATCCTTTTTTGTTACGGCATTTAATTTCTGATAATCAATGCACATTTTTGAACCGGTTACTGTTCTAGTGGGCACCAATTCATTTTTATCATTACGAACCACCGTTATTCCAGATTTCTTAGGCACTACATGCACAAGACTCACCCACTTACTGTCGGATATCGGGTAGATGACTCTGACATCTAGCAATTTCAAAACTTCCTTTTTCACAACATCCTGCATGTTCGGATTCAAACACCTTTGAGGTTGCCTAATAGGTTTAACATTATCCTCAAGAATTATTTTATGCATACACCTAACAGGAATTCTCCCCTTGATATCGGAAATAGTCCACCCAATTGCTTCCTTTAATTTAGTCAGAACTTCTACTAATTTGTTTTCTTGCAAGGGAGTTAATTCGGAAGAGACAATTACAGGGTAAGTGTCACTTTTGCCTAAGAAAACATATTTAAGATGTGCCGGAAGTTCTTTCAATTCAAGTTGGGGTGGGGTGATTTCAACAGGCTCCTCAAAATTTAATTCCAATGGTATCTTAAGACCGTCAACTTCATCAATGGTTTCGGAATTATCTAACAATGCAACATATTCTTCAATTTCTAAATTACTCAGCCCCATATCATGCTCAACGGTTAGAGCATCATGCAATGTGTCCCCTAAATCATCATGCAAATATGTATCATTAACCAAATAATCAACGCAATCAATAAAATTTACATCATGGGCAGCATAAATATGAGAAGGGATAGGAGATGAACCGAACACGTTGATTTCCACAGTTTCGCCCAAGACGGTCATGGTGACCTTTCCTTCATCAACATCGACGATTGTTTTTGTTGTACGCATGAATGGCCATCCTAGAAGTATTGTCCCCTCATTTTCGCTTGTTCCGAAATCGCTCATCTCCAAGATAACAAAATCGGCTGGAATCACCAACTTGTCCACTTGCACTAATAGGTCTTCAATGACTCGCTTGGGGTATTTCACCGACCTATCCGCCATTTGAAGAGTCATTCTTGTTGGTTTGATTCCCCCGAGTCCAAGCCTCAAATAGGTCGAGTATGGCATGAGATTCACACTTGCTCCCAAATCTAACATCCCACGAGCAACTTTCTTATCTCCCATAGTGATGTCGATCATAAAACTTCCGGGATCGCCTTTCTTTTGACCCCTTGCTTCTACCTCGTAGAGCACTACTTTCTCGTTCCCATTGTATCTTCTTTTGCTGGAGGTCAACTCTTTGAAAAATTTTGTATAAGCGGGAATGTTCTTCACAACATCCAAGAGAGGTAAGTTGACATGAACCTTTGAAAGCATGTCGTAGATTTTGGAAAATTTCTCATCTTGCTTTGCTTTTCTATGTCGGCTTGGAAAATGGATTGGTGGCTTATATGGTTGAGCAGATTTGTGAAGCTTGGAAGTCGAAGTTGCTTCGTCTATTTTCTCTTCTTGATTTCCCGACTCGTCTTCTTTCTCACCACCCCTTTCTTTTACTTCGGAATTAGCTTCTTTATTAATCACTTTACCACTTCAGAGAGTGGTAATAGCTTGAGCTTGCTTGGGTTGACTTTGTAGTTTACCCCTTTATTGTTTACGTGCTTCGGTAGCAAGTTGCCCAATTTGAATCTCCATTTTGTTCACCGAAGCTTCTAAAGATTCGAACCTTTTTTGGTCCTCCGCTCGATTTTCCTTGCTCTCCTTAATAATGCCGCAATACTCTCCTCAAGAGAGTTCCTTTGTTTTGGGCGTGGTTCACCTTGAATTAGTTGTTGGGCTCGGTTTCCTCCGTTGTATTGAGCTTGGGCGCTTGAGTCGTACGGCATCGGGTTGTTATTTCTCCATGAGAAATTCAGATGGTTTCTTAGCCCGGGATGATAAGTGTTCGGGAGAGGTGCATTTCTCGCGTTTCCGCCATAATTAGTTCTACTCTCCTCCCATACGGGTCTTCCCGTGCTTTGTCCCATAGCCCAATTAACTTGTTCGGTTTGTTCTTCTGGATAAGTATGTGGGCAATAATTAGCATCGTGTCCGGGTGCTCCGCAAATCTCGCAAACTCGTGAGCTCGAAGGTTTGCGTTGAGTCTTGAGTTGTCTTAGCCCCTTAGTTAACTCATCGATTTTAGATTGCATCTCGTATTTCTCACTTACATGGTTTACGGCTCCCCTACGAACACGTACACTTTTTTGTTGTGAATTGGCTCCCAACGTTTCATACACATCATACGCTTGTCTCTCCGTTAAACCCCAAAACGAACCACCGGCTGCATTATCTACCGCTCCTTGGCAATATAGAAGAATTGATTATGTGGTTGAAGCGGATAGTATGGTGTGGGAATTGAATGAGGAGCATTTTGAATCGGTCCCATGCTTCGTGAAATGCCTCTCCGTCTTGTTGTCCGAACATTGAGATTTGAGTTCTAAATTGCGTATTCTTTGAATGAGAGAAGTACTTGGTAATGAATTTTTTGTGAACTTCATCCCATGTTCTTAGTGAGCCCGGCGCCAAAGTCATCAACCATTGTTTCGCTCCATCCTTGTGTGTATAAGGGAAGCACTTCATTCTTAGTTGATCCTCGCTCAACCCATTTAATGGGAAGTTGTCAATCGCCCCATAGAAGTCTCGGATGAATGATAACGGATCCTCACGTGCTAATCCATGAAATGAGGGCAATTGCTCGATGTGAAATCCGCTTATGTGGTAGTTCCTCGCCGCCGATGCTAATTGGATGCATGAAATGGCGGTGTTCACCATGGGCTTTGCATAGTCCCGCATTAGATGTTCGACCGGAGGTTGTTGCGGCATGTTGTAGTTTGCTTCCATCCCATATCGTGGTCCGGGATAATAGTTCGCTCCGTATTGCGCTCCAACGGGTGGTTGTCTCCGGTAAAAGTATCTCCCTTGTTGAGATTCGGGTATCCCTTGATTTCGCCCAACATACTCATATCTCGGAAACCTTGGTTGACGAATGTTTTCTTCATCTATATTCTGTGCAACATTCTCAAACCTCGGTTGATGAGAGTTTTCTTCTTGGAGCAAAAGTCGCTCTTCAAGATCCGGATTCACCTCGTCATTTTCCATTGATGATGTGGCCATTGTTTTTGGTACTCTATTCCTTTGAACTTCGTCTATGGGCGGAAGAATCGGGTTACCCAACGATCTCCTACCAAGCATAAACAAAAGAAGTTAGAGCAAATTTTTAATTTTATCAAAAATAATGAAAACGAAAAAAAATGATCAAGAATAACAATTCAACTACTATTAAAACAAAATCAAAAATTAAACGCCAAGTCCCCGGCAACGGCGCCAAAAACTTGATGAACAAATTATAAACTCGCAAGTGTACGAATCGCTTTTGTAGGAAGCGGCAAGTAACTCCGAGGTCGATCTCTCGAGGAATTGGAAATGGTTTAAAGTTCGATAATGTTTGGCAAATAGTCGAATTAATAAAAGTAAAGTAAAGTAAAATGCATCGTTGGCAAAAAATTAAAATAAACTAAGCGTTAAAAACACCGAATTTAATGGTTGGATAGTAGAGAGATTACAATTATGAGAATGATATGGGAGTTTAGAATCACCAACACACATGTAATCAATTATTAGTTCCGATACTCAAATAAATAAGGTTTGGAATTATCGATTGCTCACGATCAAAAGAAATCCATTTGATGGCGGTAATTCTAAAAATCACGATTGTTCTTTTCGAAAATAGAGACACTCCTTTGATGGGGACGAATCTCTACTAACAATCGACTAGCTAATACCTTTGATGGGGTAATTCGCTAAAAGATCGCGGAAAAAGGGGTTTAGAACATTCACAATCGCTATTATCGAGTCGTTTGATGGCGAACACTGACAAAAAACCTCGATTTGAATAATAATAACAACTAAGAAATAGGTTTGATGATCTAAATCAAAAGTTCTTATACGAAGAACAAACAAGGAGGAACAATCCCAAACTCTTACTCGGAAAATCAATAGGAACTAAAAAATCGATAACATGTGTGTGGATCAATCTAAAAACCCATATGAAATGTTTAGCTACTCATGATTATATCAATAATAACAATGGAAATTGTAAAACAAAACATGGTAGAAACTTCCCTTGTAAAAGCCGATATCGAATTCCCGATGAAGCTTTGATGATCTTCCTTCAAAAACTCATAACAATTGATACAAGGAATCATAATATCTCACAAATGTATTTTTCACTCCAAGAACATATAATGAAGATGATGAAACAATCCCTCCGTTTTCCACTCTTTTTGGTGTTTTTATCCCTAAATCTTGTGTTTTTCACACTAAAATATCTCCAACAAGATCTGAATATCTTCCTTAGGGTCTCCACATCTTTTTTTATAGCTAAAAGATCAAGAAAATGACTCAAAATTGTGCAAAAATGTCAAGAAAAATGACTTGCACCGAAAAGTGACACGGCCCGAGTACTGGGACACGGCCATGTCGTACTACCCTGAAAAGAAGAAAAAGTGCACTGTCCATGGACCCGGCCGTGTCCCATGACACGACCGTGTCGTACTGTGCAGGAAATGCAAAGGAGGCTAAATCGTGACTCGTCCGTGTCCTATGACATGGCCGTGTTGTACTCTTCCGCAAAATGTAATTCTTACTGGAACGAGACCCTGCCGTGTCTTGTGACACGGCCGAGTTGCCTGATGCGGCTCGAGTTGTTTTCTTCTAATTTGATTCCGGTTTTTGGTTTTCTTCGGCTTGATCCTTCGTTCTTGTATCAATACACCTCGGAATTTAGCATATGATATACCGTTTCGAAGACAATTTCACAAGGAATTTATATCAAAGGAGAACACATCTCAATTCGGAGTGGTGATTCTGGAATTTAGAAGATACGACCGATATTGCTTCAATCTTTTATCGTTTTAGGCCCCGTTTTAGCTCTTGATCGTCATAAACTCCAATATTAGCTATGAAAGCACATATTTCACCACAATCTTCGCTTGGTTACCTATAAATTAAAAACACAACATACCACATATAAAAGAGAACAAAAATACTAAAAAGCAAACAAAAACACGACTAAATAGAACAGAATGAGTCGATCAAGAATCGACTCATCACAACAACTCTGAGAAAATCATATATACGTTTGATACCATTGTATACACTATTGTTGTTGTATTTGTGCTTAATTGATACGTGTTTGAGTGTTCATACACGAAAACATACACGAGAGGAATGATACGGATTCTAGATTGATTCTGTGTTATTAGGATCGTTGATCCGGCATTATTAGAATCAAATCTAAATCTAGGAGAGGTTTGTCTAGTACCAATAGAAAGCTAGATAGGTTGCTTCCTTGCTCAATAGAAAAGGAAAATGGTTTATCTTAGACCTGTAATATCCGTACTTTCTATCTTTAGCAGTTTCTAATTTTGGTGTATGTCTATTTTTTAGTGACTCGCTTGTAACCGTTTCGATGTTTTGAAACTATTCTATTCTTGGTGTTTTCCATTTTAGACGAGTTTTGGAGGTACTTTTATGTGTTTCACTTTATGTTATGATGTTCGTCGCATGTACGTTTGATTTTCAGAAAACTCGCTCTAATATATCATTTATTTGTTCCAACAAGTCCGCGAGATAGAATTGTTCATGTTGTGAACTTCGGTTCAGCATTTCGATGTCGTATCGTGATTTTCGGATCATTGTTACATTGGATTTATTTTTGTTTTCTTGAGGCGATTCTATCACTGTGCGTGAGATGTAGCGCATGCTACGTTTCCTTCATAGCGTACGCTAAATTGTGTAACGGTAGCGCACGCTATCTTTCGGTTAGCGCATGCTAACTGGTAGTGTGGAGGCAATCCAGAATGAAGGGATTGAGAGTCTATAGCGCACGCTACGTGATGAGGTTAATGCATGCTAGCTGTAGTGAAGTAGCGCCCGCTAGCATCACGATAACGCGCGCTAATGTTTGGGTATTTCAGGGGACAGTAGGTTCTGGACTCTGAACTCTGGGCTCTAACTAGTAGGTAGCGCGTGCTAGTAGTTTCCTAGCGCACGCTAAATGAGCAGGTAGCGAGCACTAAGCCCTTCATAGTGCAGGCTAACGACACCGGAAAGAAGCTACTGGACTCCCCAGTGACCCCGTTATCGCTCCTTAATTGCAAAGATTAGCGCATGCTAATTATACTTAGTATAAATAGGACCCAGCAGCACCCTATTCGTCATTTTTCATCTCTTCTCCTTCCTTGGGTGATTTTCGGCGATTTTGGGCGATTTGTGAAGATCCTAGTGAGATATTATCATCTACCAACATCTTCCATCTATTAGTCTAGATTACTCAATGTTTAATCTTCCCCGCTGCTCCAAATCGAGGTAAAGTTCGCATAACCCTAGATTTTCAGGAATTGGGGGTTTTTTCGTGAATTATCCATTCAAACTCAAATTGTTCGTTCGTGTTGCTATACTTCTTATCGATTATTGTTATTGGGTGATTTACAATCCGTTTCCGTCGAGTTAAGTCCGTGAGTTGTTGATTCGAGGAGGTTTTATGAAAACCCTCGCCCGTGTTGATAATACGTGTATTGTCATGATTAGTAATCGGGGTTGTGGGCGTATTCCGTTCGGTTATTATTGTCGTTTAGGACTGATTAGTGTTAACCTTTCGTTAGGAGCAGACGTGGTCACCCCGGGTCATTTATAGTCGGCGTTTAATTTTCGTCTTGTCGAAGATGTCTCAAAGCCAAATACTTTACATTTGTATGCATATTCTAGTATTTGATTTATGTATTTGCGTGTATGTTGTGGATGTGAATACGTATGTTCACCCAGGGATCGGTCCGACGGGGCCTCTGGGGATACGTAGTGCCGTGTATGCGTATCATGAACTGGGGTTAACCATCCAGGGATGGTACGACGGGGCCTCTGTGGGGTGCGGTGGCCGTGAGTCTCGCACCAATAGTTAACCTTTGAAATATTTTGTTGGAGAACTATGTTTTGTGCATGTGCACCGTAATATTCCGGAATATAAATGATTTTGGCGCTTATCTCATCTGATTAGAATGATGGTTCAAATGGTATTGTACTTGCACTAGCAGTTGGCGCTAACCCCTCAAAGGGGGGAAATACTTTTATATTTCAGGTATAGGTCAAAGTGATGAGCGAGCACGCGGTCAGTACGAGGATGATGGGCAAGAGTGACACTGTTCAGTCGGTCGATTGAGTCATGTTCTGTCGCTCGAATTTTATTATTGTATTATTTGCTTCAGTGCTCGAGTACTTCCTTCATTTTATTTGTGTTGTTTCTGTACCCAGTTTGGGAAGAATGTTTGGTTGTTGAGTAATGTTGTTTGGGAATAATCTATTTTACATCGTTTATCTTTATTAAGTGTCGGTGTGTTTGTTTCGTAGTGTTTGTCGTTGGTCTTGGGTGGTTGAGATGTGTGTTAGCCTTGTGGACTTAAATGGGTTGGGTCCATGGCGCTGTAATATGCCCTGAACGTCTTGGGGGTGTTACAGAAAATGGTATCAGAGACTAAGGTTTATGGATACCTAGGTTGTCGGTTATTTGGATCTAGTTAAGTGTCGTTTCTGAACAGTATCACTGCTATGTCATCATCTCAGTACGCCAGTGCTCGTAAGTTTTCCTAACTTGACTCGTTTCGTTATCCTGTATTGTTCATTCTTAGTATTGTGATGTGTTTTGCGTTTGAACTAACTACGTCATAAGTGCTCATAGGCAATGCTTTTAGCTAGTGTTGCCACCAAAGCGTTTCAATAGATTGTAGACTTTTGGTCTTTTGAAACACTACTGAAATAGTATTGCACTAGATATACATTTGGTGTTGCAAGATAAAAATGGTGTTGTGCGACGTGCAACACCTGTGATGGTATTGCATTGTATCTAATTTTTTAATAATTTTTCAAGTTATTGTCAAAAACAAACACAATGAAATAAAATTTAAATTTTGATAATTTTTTACTCTTAAAGTTTGATATATAAGATATGATAAATTTGATTAAATTATTTATACTTAATATAAATACTTATCATATTTTTTAATATTATAATTAAAAATTGTAAATATTTTTTATAATTCTAAAGTTTAATATATTATCAATAAAATATATGTTTTATTTTCAAAGTTTGACATATAATAAAATATAAATTATAATTATATATATTTAAATTATTTAATATAAATACACATTATAAATTTAATATTAAAATTTCAAAATTTTAAATTATAGAAAATAATACAATTCTTTTTAAAAATACTTATATAGCATTTAATTAGGAAGCTCTTACATAGCGTTTTTAGAAAACGCTGTGGTAGGTTCCATATTTTAAGTAATATTTCTTTAATTTTCGTAAGTTTATGAATATTTGTTTATTCTTGCATAGCGATTTTGGAAGGGCTATCGTAGTTAAAGGCCACTCTTTCAGTAAAGATCAAAATTATGGCCCAAGCCTTGCTTTATCCCAGCTCGGTCCAGACCCAGATTCGGCCCGAGACCTGGTATCTGACCTGGAAACCCGACCCGTGAGCTAAACCCTTAACCCACTCCCTCATACTCGACTCCCTCTCTCATTCGAACCTGACTGAAACCCTAGCCCCCAAATCAGAGAGACAACTCTCTCTCGAACTGTCGCCGTTCCCTTCTCCCTTCATCGGCCGTCATGCCGCCGATCAATCTCTCCTTCCTTCTTCCGTCGATGCTTTCACTCTCCGACCCCTCTGAGTTCTCGATCTCTTTCTCTCTCCCTTTTGACTTTGTCCACCCGGGACTTCGCCGCGCCATCCTTGTCGCTGCCGTAGCTCCGTCGTGAAGCTGTTGAGGAGGCTCCGCCGCGACGGACAGCCATTGCCATCACCTTGCTTCTAAAGTTCTCGCCGTCATTCTGTCATCCCCCAGAGCTCCGGAGCAGATGCTGCTCCACTATTTTCTCCATTTTTCAGTCACTCTAATTCGCTCGATTATCTAATCCATTCTGCTCTTTAATCTCTCGCACTCTCTGCAGGTCTCAAGGAGCCGCCGCTACTGATCTTCGACGACCAAGTCGCCATCGTTGCCACCACGCCTGGCCATGGAAACCAGAGCCTGGTTTGTCCGCCTGCAAGATGAGTTCTCTCAGAAATCGGCCAAACAGTGCAAGGCCCGCTGGTACGATTGGCTCGATCCGTCAATTAAAAAGGTATTTTGAACTTTTTATTTTGGATTTGATTTGAAGGATTAAATTCTTTTTTTGTTTAGATCCGAATGATTGCTCAAGGGTTTCCTTATTTTTTTTCCTATTTGATTGATTGCTATGTGTATTTTGCTGGTGGTGGTTATATTGTGTTATCTGTTTCAAATGTTGCACATTCGATAGAATTGAATACTAGATGTGGAAACCCAACTTGGAATTTGTAAATCAACATATTGGATTATAATGAAACAAAACAGGTTATCTACTGCTCTGTGTTCTTCGCTTTGTCATCCTTCTAAATCTCTTTGTATAGATTAATGGTGATTGCCCAGGACAACAGGAAGTTTGTTGACATTACAAACACATTTGTGACATCTGTTAAAGTATATACCAACGAAGGTGTGACACCAACAGATATCGTTAGCTGTCTTCTTAGTTATTTTGGGCAAGGAGGTGGACCAACCAGTAGCCAGGATGAGGCTGGGCGTTTGATACGCTGGAAAGGCATTGGACAAATAGTCTCTTATGCTTTTCGGAGTGCTCGTGGTTGTACTACCATGTAATAATCTATATTGCACTTAATCATTTTTATGCTCTTGTTTCTTGAATAAAAAAATAAGAAACTTCTTTATTTTCATCGCATCGTACAGGGTTGGGCCTATGAACACTGAGCTGAAGCAGCGTAAGAATGTCGTTCATAGAAAGCGTGCAAGACCAACAGAAAATGAACGTCCTGAAGAGGTCAGATTTTTCTGCCTATTTTTGACAAACTGGTCATGAAATGATTTTAGATCTTCAGGAAAATGGAAGTAAGGGTGATTCTGCTTATTTCTTGACCTGTATGATGAAGATAATTGATACAGTGTTCATGTAATGTCAAACTAGGGCTTTTTATTCGTAATTATAGTAGTATTTGTTTAAAATATTGTATGCATAAGTGTCCATCAGATAGGCATACTGAAGTGGCCTATTTTGACCTAATAGTTCCTTTCTACATTCCTTCTTAGAGTCTAAGTAGTTGAAAATGTGAACTAAGACAGTTAACTTTATTTACTTATGAACTGTTTGTTGCTTTGTGTAGAAAAATCAACCTCCTTTCAAATATCGAGGCATTTGTTGATATCTGAAACTGACTTTTACTCATTTTGATACTTTATTTTTTTGTTTTGCAGCTTGAAGGAACTGCTGATAACGAAAAAACGGACACTGATAAGAATATGGCCATTATGTTTAATAATCCCAAAAAAAATAGAATTTTTAAGTATATAGAGGTTTTCATTATGGATATATATAATCTCACACATTCAACTACTTCATCTGTGATAACATAGAAAATATTTACAACAATTTAGTTGGGAAAAGTGAAACATGAAAGTGGGAGAAGCTAATCCCGGCCTCAACTTGGATATTGGAGAATTTTGGGCAACGATATCTAGTGATCAAGATGATAATGGTACTCCTATGACTCAAGGCAGCACCAGTTACCGTTATTTCAATATGTAAATTTCGATCACTTGTATTTAGAGTTTGTAATTTCGTACTTTTTAAGTTAGATGGTGGTGTTGCTTGGTTTTGGTACTTTTGAAGTTAAATTGGTGGTTTGTTGCTTTGTATAACTTTAGGACTTTATATTTTGTATTGGCAGCCTTGTTGGTTTTTGGCTGCCGTGGTTTATTTTGGATGGGTTGATGTAAAAATAAAATGGTTATTTTAAAATTTTTGTATGAAGTGTTGTCTTTTATTTTAGCTGTTGTATTTTATAAAAGTAGTATTACAATACAAAAAAAACTGCTGACGTGGCATAGATGTGGGGCCATTATTGACGTGGCACAAATGTAGAGCCACTGATGATGTGGCAAAAATATGGGGCCCACTGATGACGTTGCATCAAGATGGGACCCACTGATGGCGTGGCACAAAGGTGGAACCCACTGATGATGTGGCACATATGGACCCCATGTTCTGTTTTTTTTTTTTGAAATCTTAGGCAACACCGTTTCTCGTTGCCTTACTTGGTTTTGTTGTTGCATTATAGGCGTAATGCAATACTTTTCCATTGTTGCAGTAGAGACTAAAAGTGTTGCCTTAGGTGTCAAAGGCAACGGCCGTATTGGCAACAAGAGTTTGGTGTAGCCTTTGGCCTAAGGCATCACTTTTCGTGTCTTCTGCAACAATAATCAGGCATTGTCTATGAGCACTTATGGCATAGTGACTGTACTCACTAGTTACTTCTTCAGAGTGCCTGTTGGTAGAGGATGCGGACGCGGTAGGGGCAATGGCGCAGCCGGCGGGGCGACCATGTCCGATATGCTGAGGCTGGTTCAGCAATGCCGTCTTTATCGAACAGTGTTCAGCTTAGTACCGAAAGTCATCAGGACCAGTCTGCTGGCTTCGGTAATGCTAATTATAATGTCGAGGTAGCTACTATTCTGCAGTAAGTAGCGAATCAGATGGTGCTACCTACTAAGACGGTCCTAGTTAATCAAGCTAACGCTACTCCGGTCCTACCTACTTGTTAGGAATACTTATTAGATTTTGATGATGTCATTCCTGTATTAATTAATTATTCAAATGTATGTTTAAGTACTTGGCAAAATTGTAAAGAAGTACCAAATGAGTATCTTTAATAGGCCTTATAAGTTTAGGCTAAGTATCGTTGATCAATTGTAAATCGACTAAGTATAGAACTTCAGATCAGAGAATTTTATCTCAGATAAGTTCATATTAGAGAAGTTCTGAATAGAGAAGTTCATTTCAGAGAATGAAATTTTTCTCAGAGAAGTTCAAGTCAGAGAACTTCATATCAGAGGAGCTTATCTCAGAAGTTCAGGTCAGAGCAGAGAACTCCAGAGTAGAGAACTTCATATCAGAGAAGTCCAGGGCAAAAAACCTCAGATCAGAGAACTCATAGAACTTCAGAGGACTTCACATCAGAGAACTTTACATCAGAGAAGGTTGACTGCACTTGAGGCAGTTTTGACCAAGAAATATCAGACAATTTCTCAGTCAAATTATCATCCAAGATACTCAGTCCACGTCAGCAAGCGTTGAAAGTCAACAATCACGGAAAGTCACATGCAGACGTAGGAGACAAACTGGAAAGAATTCCGGAAAGCAAGGAATTAAATATTCATCAAGATCTGTGTTCTGAGGACTTTATACTTATTCTAATCAAGAATAACGGCGCTAAACGAAGAAAGTCTTTCAACGGTCGGAATTGAAAATGGAATCAAAGCCTTGCAACGGATTGATAAGATAAACAAAGAAGTCCACTCTCCAACGGACGGATTTGTTACAGTAGTGCAACGGCTATGAAGGAAGCTCAAAGGATCGTGCTATAAATATCTGAAGATATGAATTGAGCAAAGTATGGGGCGAACAAAACTTACAAGCGATCAAAACATTCAAGGCAATCAAAAGCAATCTATAGCACCGTGAAAGAGCAAGCTTAGAAGATCATATTCGAAGAAGCTCTTTATTGGAGAAGACATCACTCTTGTCTCAAAACCTGAGTATGGGGTACTTCTATAAACGAGGTTATCAGAAGGTTCGCGACTGATAAGGCATCCAAGGATTCTTGATTGGAAGGTGATAGGCAACTCGAGCGTTGTTGAGGCATCTACGGGTTTTCGATCAAGAGGTGCTAGGCAGTCAAAAGGAGTTGCAACGGTCACGGGATTCCACTGGCTGGAAGCTGTTGTGACTGTGTGAATCATTGTAACATTTATCACTGGTTGAAAGTTATAATGAATTCATCTCCAACTGGTTTGGAGAAAAGTGAACTAGTAGAAGATTACCCCACCTCTGAAACCACTCTAAGTGCCTGCGTCATTTACTGCTTTGAACATCATACTTGACTGATGCATACATATTTACTGTTCCATTAGATAGTTATCTGCAGTTAATATTAAGTTACCTGCTATTGTCATCAGCTGTCTTCCGCATACTTGTCTGCAGACGACTTTTAAGTCATCTGTACTTATCACAGCTGAGAAACTCACCTGACTTTCAGGAAAAGAGTTTCAATAAGTCTATTCACCCCCTCTAGACTTATTCCTGACGACTTGTGACCTACAAGTGGTATCAGAGAAGTTGGTTCAATTTTTATAGAACCAGATCCATATATCAGAGCATATATATCTTAATCTCTCATTTAGAATGGAACACATGCAACACATGCACTCCAGATTACCTGTATTTTCCATTGATGAATATGACCTATGGAAGATAAAAATGCAGGCACACTTATCATCCATCCATGACGACATGTGGTGCATCATTGAAGATGGTCCTTTCATCTTTGAGAAGGACAACTCACCTGAAGAAATTGCAGCTGGAAAGCCAGAGAAGATTCCCAAGAAGGCGACAGAGCTGACCCCTGAATAAAGGAAGTTGGCCAACCTTGACAACCGGGCCAGAGATGTGCTGTATCAAACTCTTGATAAATCAACCAAGGTCAAGATAAAAAATTGCAAGAATGCCAAAGAAATTTGGGACACATTAGCTGTAATGTGTGAGGGAACCGAGCTGATAAAGGCAAATAAGTTGTCAATTGCTACTCAAAAGTTTGACAACTTCAAAATGAAGAATGGTGAATCAATTGACCAAGTGGACATAAGATCCACTGAGATCATAAATGAAATTAACTCCCTTGTAAAGACATATGGCAACAGGGAGATGGCCCTGAAAGTCTGAAGATCTCTCAACCCTGAATGGAGCATGAAGGTCGTGTCCATGAGAGAATCAAAAGACCTCAACAAGATAAAGACCCAGGAGCTGTTTTTTGATCTGAAGGCTTATGAGTTTGAGCTACCATGTTCATCATCAACTGAGCTAGCATAGAAGGGAATAGCATTTGTAGCAGAGTCCCCTGCCAAGACCCTATCTGAAGTTAAACCTCCGAATACTCTAGATTTTGAGGAAGAGGTGGCATTCATAATGTATAGATTCAGCAACTTCCGTAAAAACTACTCCAAGTAGAAGAAGAATTACAAAGACAATCCAAGGAGGAATCAAAAGGCTGGAAACTGGAAGG
This sequence comes from Orobanche coerulescens, assembly GCA_033398695.1. Lineage (NCBI taxonomy): Eukaryota > Viridiplantae > Streptophyta > Magnoliopsida > Lamiales > Orobanchaceae > Orobanche > Orobanche coerulescens. Next base: position 28,261,817 of record CM065808.1, on the reverse strand, counting down.
TTGAATGTTACAACTGTCATAAGACAGGACATATACAATTTTACTGTCCTGATCTTAAGAAGGATGAATCCAAGAAGGGCGTGAGCAGAAAGGAGGACAAAAGGAAAGCCCTCATAATTGAAGCTCAGATTGAAGAAAGAGTAGAATCAAGCGGTGATTCTTCTATGATGATGATGATGAATACAACTGTCTGATGGCCAACCTAGCTGATGAAGAGGTAACTTCTAAACCGCAAACTACAGAGGGTTTGAGCTCTGACATGTCTGAATATATGAATCTTCATGAATCTGTAAATCAGTTACTAAAAGATTTTGAAACCCTTAAATCAGCTCACCAGACTGTGACAGCCGAAAATGCACAGCTGAAGAATGAGAAAGTACAGCTGAAAAATGATTTTGAAAAGCTCAATCAAGAGTCAGCAAAATTTTAAAACACTATAGCTGAGCTTGAAAAACGATCTGAAAACTCTTTGAAAAACTCAACTTACTGCAGTTGAGATCCATAAGCTGACTGTTTTAAATAGTGAAAAGTTAGCTGCACTCGCTCATGTTAAAGCTAAGCTATCCAAGGTGAAACATTTAAATAGTACACAAGCTAAAGAGATAACATCTCTCAAGGCATCTATAACCCTGGATGAACTGTGTATGAACCAAAGGCCACTTTGTTCCAGATCAGGCCTTGGATATGACCCCAACACTCCCTCTAGTTCAAAAACCACTTTTATCAAGGGAGAGACAATTTTCCAGACTGTTGAGCCAACATATAAACCCGTATTTCAAAATAGGCAGCGGCTAAGTCAGAGGTTTAGGCAGCAACCAAGGTATACTAGGCAGCCACCTAGATAAGAGACTAGGCAATAGCCAAGGCAGAAGCAGCAGTCGAGACATTATGCCAACTATTACCAAAGACTCCCTAAAAACAGATTTCAAAATGGGAGAGGCAAATGGAAACCTCAAGGTTATCCAAATTCTCAAAATGAACAGGTGTGGAGACAACAAAGATTTAACAGATGGTCTCAGCCAAGATTGAGAAATGGCCCACACCACAGATTTTATGAGGCATATCCAGTATACAATCCTAACCAGGGATATAGGCCTAGAAAACACACACCTTACAGGGGCAATCAAAACAATATTAATAATCCAAGGAGAAATCAATTCTCCAGGAAGCCTACTAACCCTAGAGGACCCACACATATTTGGGTACCTAAATCTCTGCTTTATTGATCACAGAAAAGGTGGAAGGACTACTATCACATCTCCTCAAATTCAACAATGGGAGGAGAAAAATGGTTTGTAGATTATGGATGCTCAAGGCATATAACAGGGAATAAGAAGGTGCTCTCAAATTATATCAAAGAAAGAGGCCCAGATGTAACCTTTGGAGATAGCTCTAGAGGACAGACAAAAGGATTTGGAGAGCTTCACAGAGGAAATATAACCATATCTAAAGTTCATTATGTCAAAGGGCTCAAATACAACCTTTTGAGCATAAGCCAATTCTGTGATGAGAAGAACCTAGTAGTCTTCACCATTTGGAAATACATGGTGATTGATAGCCTATATGGAAAAGTGAAGCTACAAGGGTTCAAAAGAAGAGATGTCTACATGATAGATTGGAATATAGGCACTCCAAACACCTGTTTTCTATCTAAGACAAGTGCTGAAAATGGATGGCTGTGGCAAAAAAGATTATGTCACCTGAACTTCAAAGCCATCAACAAGATAAGCTCTCAAAAGCTGGTCAGAGGACTTCCAGAAGAAGTATTCAAGAAAGAAACTCTCTGTGATGCATGTCAGAAAGGAAAGCAGACCAGAACATCATTCAAACTAGTTCATCCTACCACTCTCACCACCACAGTTCAAATCTACTTCATATGGATCTCTTTGGCCCCATCAAGCCAAGGACATTGAGTGTAAGGAAGCATGCTCTAGTAGTAGTAGATGACTACTAAAGATTCACATGGGTTGTGTTCCTCTATAAAAAGAGTGAAACACTAACAAAGTTACCTGAGCTGCTAAGGAAGATTCAGAATGAGAAATCCCTCTCAATCATCAAGACCAGATCAGATAGAGGAGGAGAATTTCACAACAAGGCAATCACTGAGTACGGTGATCAAAATGGAATCCAGCATGAAGTATCTGCCGCAAGAACGCCTCAGCAAAATGGTGTTGCTGAAAGAATGAACAGCACCTTGAAGGAAGCTGCCAGGTCGATGATTGCTGAAGCTAACCTGCCAAAGAGGTTCTGGGATGAAGTTGTCAACACAGCATGCCACACCCAGAACAGGAGTATGATAGTAGGGAGACATGGCAAAACTCCCTATGAGATTTGGAATGTCATAACACCAACTGTTGCATACTTTCATATATTTGGTTGTAAGTGTTTCATCCACAACAATGGTAAAATCCAACTGAATGCATTTGAGCTGATCCAGTTGCAGATCAAGAAGGCCAAAACAAAGATGATGCAGAGAGAGAGAAGTTCACCAAAGCAACTCAACAAGGGGAACAACCGTGAAGAAGATATCCCCAAATGGCTCAGATATCATCCCATTCAACAGATCATTAGAAACCTAACTGATGAAATCAGAACTGTAACACCCCCGAGATATTCGAAGTATATTACAGCGCCGTGGACCCCTACATGGGACCCACCATGCTAAAACAAGAAAACACCACTCGACTAACCATCTCAATTAGCCAGGACACACATTTAAATAATACAACATATAAAGATATTCCCGGAGCAACCGGCGTAATGAACATCAACCGACAATACAGCAATTTGAGTTAATACAAAACGAAGTTCGAAGTGAAAAGCCTAAGTACTCGCGAGTACAATCTATAAGTTTATAAATGTGGGAACAACCATATCGTAGTAGACAAAAGAAATAAGAAGACCCAAATGCACATGTCAACGACCCTAGCCAACATCCTCATACTGTCCCAGCGGCCGCTCGTCCGGCAGAACATAACCTGCAATCCATAACAAGAATTTCCCCAAAACGGGTCCCCAGAGGGGTTAGCAATTATGCTAGTACAAGTAATCAAGGCAAACCAATCGCTTACACATTTCATAGTACATGCACCAATATCATTTCAAAAACCAAAACTAGACATGTCTTTTCCGGAAACAAACAGTTAAACAATTTGCCTAGGACCGGGATGAAGCCACAAATCCCACCTGAGGCCTCAAAGGACCCTCCCGAGCTGGCCATTTCATAAAACAAATCACGCACAGGCATCGCCTAGGACCAGGACGCCACCATGAATCCCACCCGAGGCCTCTAAGGACCCTCTCGAGCTGGCTAGCGAAACAAACTCGTGAATCCAGAGTGAAGTCATAGATTCCCCCGAGGCCCCGTCGGACCCTCCCGAGGTGAGCAAATCACACATAATATACATTACCATTTTACGTTAAGCATAAAGGTTTCCAAAAATACTTGCCTCGAATAATTGATGACGCAACAAACGGAAAGGAAAATCACCGACGAATTCTAGGAACCAATGGAACCGAACCTAACGATTCGAAAAACATAATCACAACCAACTCTAAACGAATACAGAAATGGAATACACCCAAAAACCCGCCTACGATTCATGTATATTCGTATAAAAATAATGAGGGCGGACCATAACCGAACCCTCTCGAATACGCAACAACCATGAATATACCATGAATCCGTAAGGAAAACAAGAATACTAGCAAGATTAATCATATTCAACATGAATTATTCAACCGTATGGAACGAATCGAAGAAAAACACGAAAACCCCCAATTTACTCAAAAGTAGGGTTCTAAGAATATTTACCTTGGATTAGGATGAAAGATTCGTGTTAATGTTGTTATAATACACCAAGAACTCAAGGAAGATGATGGTTGAGATGATTGGAGGAAGAAATCGCCAAGAAATCGCCCAAGATCGCCAAAGCCGCGGAGGAAGGAGGTAAAATGAGAATTAGATCTGTCCAAGGTCAACTCCTGGGTATATATAGCCACACGGCTTAGCGCGCGCTAACGGCTAAGGGTTAGCGTGCGCTGCCCAATTATTTCACAGTCCAGAACTCACTGTCCTGGACCATTAGCGTGCGCTACTACTATTTAGCGTGCGCTAACAATGACTCGGTACCGCGCACTAACGACCTATAGCGTGCGCTACCTCGGCACCTTAATGAGTCCAGAACAAACTATCCAGTACTGGACAGTCACGCTAGCGCACGCTACCGGACATCTTAGCGTGCGCTAATCCCCCGACATTTGTGTGCACTAGACAACGTAGCGTACGCTAATCCGCCAGTCCAGAGGGCTGGAATCAGCACTGCCACTCCCACGGCTAGCACGCTAGTGCGCGCTACGTAGCAGACGTAGTGTGCGCTACTAAGGGACCTCTAGCGTGTGCTATGCAGAAAAATTAGCGCGCGCTAGATCGAAATATAAACGGCCTAAAATACCGGAATATGAACGAAACATCAAACGGAACATCTCAAAATGCATAATAACATAGAATGGATCCATGGCAACCCCGAAACGGCAGTTCCGCATAACAATTACGAGAATCAGGTCAATAGATGACGGAAGAAATACACTGAAAGATACACGAGGGTCGCTACAAATGAGAAATACACCGAAAAACAAAAATACCGGGAAAAGAAAAATGCGGATATTACATTCTACCCCTCTAAAAATAAGTTTCGTCCCGAAACTTAAGAAACAAACAACTCAGGGTACCTAGCACGCATGTTATCCTCGGTTTCCCAAGTTGCCTCCTCGACACCATATCTCGACCACTGCACCTTGACCAAAGGGATGGTCTTATGCCTCAGTCGCTTCTCACGATGCTCCAAAATCTTCAAAGGACGCTCCTCAAAAGTAATATCCTCGGCGACATCAATCTCACCATAATCGATGACGTGACTAGGATCCGGGACATATTTCCTCAGTTGGGAAACATGAAAAACGCTATGAACATGACTCAAGGCTGGGGGTAATGCCAAACGGTATGCCAACCCACCGACTCGCTCGAGAATCTCGAAGGGTCCAATAAATCTCGGACTCAACTTCCCCTTTTTCCCGAAATGGAAAACTCCCATCATTGGCGACACCTTTCGCAAAACGTGGTCTCCCACCTCGAATTCCAAAGGTCGATGACGGACATCGGCATATGACTTCTGTCGACTCTGGGCAGTCACCATCCGTTCCCGAATTAATTCTATCTTCCGCCTCGTCTCTAAAACGATATCCGGCTCGGTCCCGACCAAATCGAATGCCTCATTCCAACAAATCGGTGATCGACAACACTGCCCATAAAGTGCATCATATGGTGCCATCCGAATCGACGCGTGCCAACTATTGTTGTACGTGAATTCGATCAATGGCAAATGCTCCTCCCAATCACTGCCCCAATCGAGAGCACAAGCACGCAACATATCCTCGAACATCTGGATAGAGCGTTCCGACTGTCCATCTGACTGAGGATGAAAAGAGGTACTCAAACGCAAACGAGTACCCAACGCCTTATACACCGCCTGCCGAAAGTGCGATACAAAACGGCCATCACGACCCGAAACAATAGACTTCGGAGTACCGTGAAGCCTCACAATCTGCGCGATAAACACCCGAGCCAACTTCTCCGGGCCCTAAGTGTCTTTGATGCCCAGAAAATGTGCCGACTTGGTCAGACGATCAACAATCACCCAAACCATATTCATGCCCGACTTCGATCTCGGCAAAACTCGTAATGAAATCCATCGATATATCGTCTCATTTCCATTCCGGAATGGGAAGTGACTGCAATAACCCGGCCGGTCGCTGATGCTCGATTTTGACATGCTGACAAGTCAAACATATCTCTACAAACTGTGCGGCCTCCTCCTTCATATCATTCCACCAGAAATTCCATCTCAGGTCCTTGTACATCTTACTCGAACCAGGATGAACGGAGTAAGGTGTAGCATGAGCCTCACGCAAAATACTCTTTCTCAACTCTGAGCCGCTCGGTACACAAAGCCGACTCTGGAATCTCAGAACACAATCCTTGTGAATCACAAACCCAGGAGACTTTCCCTTAAGAACGTTCTCTCGGATTTGAGAAATCATCGGATCCTCCAACTACTTCAGCTTAATTTCATCGATCAAAGACGACGAAATCTCTAAAGCACAAAGTTGCCTGATGTTAGGCTTATTTTTATGCGCTTTTATATCATTAATTTATATCCATCTTGAGCCTAAATCAGCATAAATGAGCTTTTAATGCATTATTTTTATATGTTTTGCAGGAAATCGGAGTTCGGAAGCCGAAACGATGAAAAACGGGCTAAAACAGCAGTTTTTGGTCATGAGCCGCGGCACCCATGTACTGAGCCACGGCACACGGAGGAGACTAGCAGAGTGCCGAGAAAACTGTACTCTGTGCCGCGACACAGATATAGTGAGCCGCGGCACAGAAGAAATAAACAGAGCCCAGGCATCCCGCTGTGCCCCATGAGCCGCGGCACAGATTAAGTGAGCCGCGGCACACGGGGCGGTTTTGACAGAAAGTGCCCCGGTTCTGGGCCGTTTTGGAGCCTGTTCTCGACCTAATCACACGGATGCGTTTTGGAGGCTTAGGACTGATATAAATAAGCAATGGTAGGGCTGAAGAAAAGAAGGGGATCGATCAAAAAGGAGGAGGAAGATCAAGAGCTAGGGTAAAGAACACAAGGAGGATATTCGTGTAACACCCCAACTAGGCGGATATTACAGTGCCGTGAATCCCCGACTGGGACCCACCAGGCAAGTGAAAATGATGAATTAAATAATATAATTGTAGTACCGAAGCACATTATATTACCAAATACTCCGATGAGTTGTTTAGGTACAACACACCAGGACAAAACCGAATACTAGTATATTTTATATGGAGATAAAATACACCACCCTGAACAATTAAACATTTCAAACGGAATTTGCAGCGGAAAATACAAATGACGAAAATAACTGAAATGACTGAAACAAATGGAATAACTGGGGCCCCCTACTAGTATCATTAGGACTCCTCGCCGTCAGCATGATCTTCCCGTGCCTTTGCCTTGCCGTGACCTGAAAACAAAATTCCCCAAACGGGCCGGGCCATACGTAACAACAATCCTCAAGGGTTGAAATTACACAATCATGATATATTTGAAGTTATGAAATGTCCTTAGTTATGAATTACGCTGAAGAGGAGTACCATAGTACGCCCGTAGTGTATAGTGCAAGTGTACAAGACGGATGACCGGACACACCCATCCTTGTACCTAATTAGTCTCATGGAGGTAATCGTTACCGTGTGCACAGTCCAATGTATCACTCCCAATACATGGCCATCATGTGCCCGACTAAAAATTCCACACATCCGCACCCGGACACGCAATATGAACCCAGAAGGTCATATGAACGAGAATGACCATAATGAATATCAATGAATAATGATAATCTGACAAAGTCAGGAATGGCTCACCGATATGAAAGTGATAATGAAGTGATTGATAGTTTCAATGAAATGATTGGAACCGCCGTTCCTCGCTAATGAAGTGATTATTCGACAATAACAAGTCTCAATATGATTAATACAATGATGAATGAGTTATGATTATGAATGATCAACAACAAAAGGAATGAATATCCTTTTAACCGACTAAGAATTAACTTACTCAATACCGATGAAGAATGTCCTTCCACGAACAAATGTCCTAAATGAAGTGTCGGTCGCTCGAACAACCTTAATTCAATACAATTACCAACAATCCGTTCAATATACGAATTAAACACGAATATAACGAACTCAAAACGTCGATACGATTAAACCAAGTTCATTGGGGCATTATATCGAACACTTTGAGGCCAACTTCGATTGATTACGACTAAACCTCAATAATACCAACCTCAAATCCCCAAGAAGTGTTTCAAACCAACAAAACATCTTAAATACGATCAATAATCCGTTATGAATATCCAAAAACGTGATTATAACAATAATTAATCCAAAATCCCCAAATCCAACTCGATATTCAAAGTGTTCTAGAATAATCCCTCAATAATCCAATGAATCTATATACAAACTCATAATCATATGCATATCCCTTCATATAACATGATTATCGCGTCCAAAACATCATATCTCAACACAAAATCGAAATCCAAGATGTTGAAGAAATTACCTCTTGAAGATCCAACCACTTCGATCCGAAGAACACGAGTTAAATCGAGTATCCAAGCCTCCCAAATGAATGAAGATGATTAAAAATACACACTCGATTGATTGATGATGGCAAAATATCTCCCTCAACCCTCTCTCTCTCGGATAAAAGTGGAGAAAAGAATAAATGAGTAAAAAATGTCCCGGCCAAATCCTTATATACTGCCGGAAGTTATGGCCGTAACATTCCAGGTCAACGGCCTTACGGCCGTAACCGGCCAACTCGTACGGCCGTAACTCGGCTTCGTTCGAAAGCCTGCCGACAGACTTACGGCCGTAACCGCTCCTGAGTTACGGGCGTAACCCGCCTTCGTCAAAAACATCCGCCGACATCCTTACGGCCGTACCCGCACACCTTACGGCCGTAACTCGGATGATACGGCCGTAACCGGCCAAGCTTACGGGCATAAGCCCTCTTCGACGAAAATGACCAGGCACCTTGCCTGCAGCGTACGGCCGTATCCAGCCAAGCCTTACGGCCGTACCTTCCTCGACTTACGGCCGTATGACGCAACCCTTACGGCCGTAAGTCACCCTTGCCCGACAACACCTGAAATATACAAACACCACTTACGGCCGTATCCTCCCCTTCTTACGGCCGTAACTCGCCTTCGGCCAAAAATGCCTCGGCAGCCTGCTGGACACGTACGGCCGTACCTGCTCAACTTACGGCCGTATCACAAGACCTTACGGCCGTAAGTCCCATTCGTCCAAAATGGCTTGAAAACAACGAACCCTTGTTACGAAAGTAACCCAAAGTCCTTACGGCCGTAACTCAATGCTGGCCAAGGCGAAAAATCCGATAACTCCAATTCCTCGCTACGACTGATGAATGATCCGACATATCATACGAATGTGAAAGTGAACAAGTCTAACACAAGCCAAAGATGATACTCCCAGTACAAGGGTATCAATCACAATGAAAATGATAAAACTCCCATCTCGGTCTATAAACGGAGATGAAATGACGACCGGTAACTGATATACGATTACAACATGCCAACGGTGAACGCAAATGAATGAATCATGAATGATGAGTGATTATTAATGAGTGAGAATTACTGAGTGACAATTACAGACTGATAATTACTGAATGAAAATGAATGAATTACAACCGGGTATTACATACTCCCCCCCTTAAAAAGAGTTTCGTCCCCGAAACTAAGGGTCAAACAACTCGGGATAACCCTCCCGCATACTCTCCTCGGTTTCCCAAGTGGCTTCTTCGACTCCGTGTCTAGACCACTGAATCTTGACCAAAGGGATCGTCTTGTACCTCAACTGTTTGATTCGCCGCTCCAACACTCGTACAGGACGCTCCTCGTAAGAATGATCATCCACGATCTCGATTTCGTCGAACTGAAGTATGTGGCTCGGGTCGGCAACATACTTCCGCAACTGAGAGACGTGAAACACATTATGAATTCGGATCAATGCCGGAGGTAAAGCCAATCGATAAGCTAACTCGCCTACTCGATCCAAAATTTCAAACGGTCCAATGAATCTCGGACTCAACTTCCCCCGTTTTCCGAAACGGAAAATACCTCGACTCGGGGATACCTTGACCAAAACGTGGTCACCCGTCTCGAACTATAGTGGTCGACGAAGATTATCTGCATATGATTTCTGTCGACTCTGAGCTGTCAAGATACGACTCTTGATCAAAGCTACCTTCTATCGGGCGGCTATAAGCATATCGGGCTCGGTGCCGATTGATTCTGACAAGTCATCCCAACACAAAGGAGATCGACAACGACGACCGTACAAGGCCTCGTAAGGTGCCATCTTAATGGAAGCATGCCAACTATTATTATACGTGAACTCGATCAATGGTAGTTGGGCTTCCCAATCGTCCTTCCAATCGAGGACGCATGCCCTCAACATGTCCTCTAATGTTTGTATAGTCCTCTCTGATTATCCGTCGGACTGAGGATGAAAGGCGGTACTGAGATTGAGTTGAGTTCTCATAACACGATGAACTGATTTCCAAAAATGAGACACAAATCGTCCGTCACGATCGGATACGATACTCTTAGGAGTACCGTGCAGTCTCACTATCTCCTTGATGAACAACTGAGCCAGTCGATCGGGACCCCACGTATCCTTGATCTCAAGGAAATGAGCTGATTTAGTTAAGCGGTCCACAATCACCCAGATCGTATTCATGCCACGATGACTCGTCGGCAAACTCGTGATGAAATCCATAGAAATGTCTTCCCACTTCCACTCTGGAATAGGGAGAGGTTTCAGCATACCCGCCGGTCGCTGATGCTCAATCTTAACTTGTTGACAGGTTAAGCATCTCGAAACAAATTCTGCGACTTCTCGCTTCATATTACTCCACCAGTAATTTTGTTTCAAGTCCTTGTACATCTTGCTGGACCCCGGATGAACAGAATAAGGGGTGGCATGAGCTTCTCTCAAAATAGAGTTTTTCAACTCGTCATTAGCCGGTACTCACAACCGATTCTTAAATCTCAGAAGTCCATCCTCGTGGACCACGAATCCAGGGGCTTTCCCATAAGCCACATCCTCTCGGATGCGCAACAATGCTGGGTCTGAACCTTGATTCTCCCTGATTTCCTCCTCAAGTGACGATGAAATCTCTAACATACAAAGTTGTCCCTGAACTCGCTGAAGGCAGACCTCGATCTCGGGTCTAAGGAATTCCTGCTGAAGCTCCTTCTGAACTGTTAAACGAGCAATCATCTGCTCCTGAACGGACTTACGACTCAAGGCGTCGGCGACAACGTTCGCCTTGCCCGGGTGGTAAAGGATCTCGATATCATAATCTTTGATTAGCCCTAACCACCGCCTCTGTCGCATACTTTAAACTCTTATGATCGGTGAATATCTGACAAGTAACGCCATAAAGATAATGACGCCAAATCTTCAATGCGAACACCACGACTGCTAGCTCCAGGTCGTGAGTCGGATAATTAATCTCGGATAGCCTCCGTCTTCTGAGGGTCGACACGAACTCCGTCTGATGAAATTACATGTCCGAGAAAAGTCACTTCGGGCATCCAGAACTCACATTTGGAAAACTTTCCATAAAGTTGCTCTCGTCTCAACACGTCGAGAACCTGATGAAGATGAACCTCGTGTTCCTCTCGGCTACGAGAATAAATCAAAATGTCATCGATGAAGACAACAACAAACCGATCTAAAAAGTCGATGCAAACCTGATTCATTAACTCCATGAATACCGCAGGTGCATTAGTTATCCCGAACGGCATAACTACGAACTCATAGTGGCCATAGCGTGTCCGAAACGCCGTCCTCGCAATATCCGACTCTCGAATCCGCAACTGGTGATATCCAGATCTTAAGTCGATCTTGGAAAATACTGAAGCTCCCTGAAGTTGATCTAAGAGATCATCAATACGGGGTAAGGGATACTTATTCTTGATTGTCACCCTGTTCAACTCCCGATAATCAATACACAAACGAAATGAACCATCCTTCTTCTTGACAAATAACATTGGTGCTCCCCACAGAGACGCACTCGGTCGGATATAACCCTTCTCGAACAACTCCTCAAGTTGGTTCTTTAATTCCTGCATTTCGGTCGGGGACATCCGGTACGGTGCCTTCGATATCGGAGACGTACCAGGCTCCAACTCAATCGTGAATTCCACATCTCTCTATGGAGGCAACCCAGGTAACTCGTCTGGGAAAACGTCGGCATACTCCCTCACTACCAGAATATCCGTCAACATAACTGATGATTTCTCGGTTTTGGTCATGTAGCACCAATAACCAACACATCCCTGACTGAGTAATCGCACTGCTTTCATCAAATTAATGACCTTACCAGAACAGCCGGGATTACCTCCCTGAAATACACATTCAACCCCATCGTTTGAAATGATAGTGATCATACGCTTACGGACACTAATGATGGCATCATGACGATCCATCCAATCAATACCCAAGATGACGTCGTCCCTCGGCAAATCTACAACGATTAGGTCCGCTGGCCATACACGACCATGAAACTGAATCGGATAATTCTGAATCTCACGATTACCGATAATTCGTCTACCATGAGGTAGGCCAATGACATAAGGCTCACAACTAGTAGCACTACCCAGACGTAGTCTACGCAAACATGACTCGGAAATGAATGAATGCGATGCACCAGTATCAAAAAGGGTACACACAGGTTGAGATAGGATATCGAGTGTACCTGAGATCATTCGGGCCTCGGGATCGTCGGTCTTCTTCATCTCATAAATCCGGGGCTTGCTAGTCCCGGCACCGGACGCTCCCATCTGCTGGCTATAGGCTCCACCTTTAGTCGCTCCTGTCGTTTTAAACGACGCTGATTGAGTGGCCTGATTCTGAACGGCTGACTTCTTAGGGGCTTGAGATAACGTCTGAGTAGGTTTGGAGTCCCTACGGCAAAAACGGGCCTTATGCCCAACAATTCCACAGTTATGACAAGTGACAGACTGTCTCGGACACTTGGTGCTGACATGACCAAGATCCCCACAGTTATAACAGGTGATGGCCGAACTGGCCGCTCGTGACTGAGATTCCGCGAGTTTAGACGTCACAGGAGGTCGCTCAGAAAAAGCAGAGCCCGCACGAGGTTTCTTGAAAGTGGCTTGACTGTCGTCAGACTGATTACGGTTCTTGGACTTCTTGCTAGCAGATGAAGGTTGCTGCTTAGCAATCTCCTTAGCAGAAAGCTCATAGGTAAGATCTTTCTCAATGAATTCAGCCTCTTGCTGAAATACTTAATCTTATCTGCCTCGGAATGAATGATAGATGAGGCGAACGGAAGAAGTTCCTGAAATTTCTCGGCAATGGCGAGAACATCCTCGTCTGCTGAGGGGTCGGGGGTGAGTAATTCTAACAGTTTGGCCTCTCTGAGCGGGGCCGGATAATACCTCTCCATCATGAGAGTTTTGAACTGATCCCAAGTACATGATCCTTCGGTGGGCTTCAACGACAACCACCAAGAATGTGCGCTCTTGCCCAGGTAGTAAGCTGCAACAGAAACTCTGTGTCCTTCGGGACACTCTACCATAGCAAACAACTTCTCGAAATGATCGAGCCCAAGAATAATATCTGTCGGCTCAGACGAGCCCTCAAAAGTAGGTGGCCTCTGGCGAGAGATGTCGCCGATGATATTGCTCACATTCCTCTCTTGCCTCTGAGGTGGCGGCGGAGGAGCCTGTTGATTTTGATTGACGGAGTTATGCATCGTCTCCATCAGCTGTGCCATCTGGGTCATTTGGGCCATCATGCCCTGCATAAAAGCGAGTGGGTCAACCCGGACACCTTCTGACTGAGCCGTGTCCCGGGTACGACTCCCCGTTAGTGAATGATCGCGTCCAGGAGAATGAGTGGCAGCGTCGCTGCTCGATGAATTAGCATTATTTCTCGCGTTTGCACGTGTATTCACATGAGCTCTCGGGATTCGGCCTGCTCCACGGCCTCGTCCTCCACGTCCTCTTCTTGCCCTCTCCATACTGAAGTAGGAAAGTCACATGATGATTATATTTCCCGCATGAATATCACGTTATGATTATGACATGAGATGATGAAAATGAGCATATGCGCTCTAACACAGTGATTACATGAATGATTAACTGAAATGACATGATTATCTTGAACAAGTTAACATGATTAATGATTTGATCTTCCTGATCAACAACTGAATAATGAAATGAATTGAGTGATTAACGAGTTAGCATGACCGTCCTGGTCAAAGAAAATGATGGTTGAGGATTGCTAACTGATGAATTATGAATGAATGATTCTTGCCAGAAATTATACCATGGCGTTAGAAATCTTACAGTTCTTGGTCTGATTGGCTCGGCATTTTGCACAGGTCACACGTGACGCGAAAGTCCAATGATACTAGTCCGATGACGATGATTTCAAATGAGACATGACTTGGAGGGTAGTATTCAAAACCACACTCCGATACCAACTCTGTAACACCCCAACTAGGCGGATATTACAGTGCAGTGAATCCCCGACTGGGACCCACCAGGCAAGTGAAAATGATGAATTAAATAATATAATTGTAGTACCGAACCACATTATATTACCAAATACTCCGATGAGGAGTTTAAGTACAACATACCAGGATAAAACCGAATACTAGTATATTTTATATGGAGATAAAATACACCACCCTGAACAATTAAACATTTCAAACGGAATTTGCAGCGGAAAATACGAATGACGAATATAACTGAAATGACTGAAACAAACGGAATAACTGGGCCCCCCTACTAGTATCACTAGGACTCCTCGCCGTCAGCATGATCTTCCCGTGCCTTTGCCTTGCCGTGACCTGAAAACAAAATTCCCCAAACGGGGTCAGTTACACAGAACAACAATCCTCAAGGGTTGAAATTACACAATCATGATATATCTGAAGTTATGAAATGTCATTAGTTATGAATTACGCTGAAGAGGAGTACCATTATACGCCCGTAGTGTTCTGTGCAAGTGTACAAGACGGATGACCGGACACACCCGTCCTTGTACCTAATTAGTCTCACGGAGGTAATCGTTACCGTGTGCACAGTCCAATGTATCACTCCCAATACATGGCCATCATGTGCCCGACTAAAAATTCCACACATCCGCACCCGGCCACGCAATATGAACCCAGAAGGTCATATGAACGAGAATGACCATAATGAATATCAATGAATAATGATAATCTGACAAAGTCAGGAATGACTCACCGATATGAAAGTGATAATGAAGTGATTGATAGTTTCAATGAAATGATTGGAACCGCCGTTCCTCGCTAATGAAGTGATTATTCGACAATAACAAGTCTCAATATGATTAATACAATGATGAATGAGTTATGATTATGAATGATCAACAACAAAAGGAATGAATATCCTTTTAACCGAGTAAGAATTAACTTACTCAATACCGATGAAGAATGTCCTTCCACGAACAAATGTCCTAAATGAAGTGTCGGTCGCTCGAACAACCTTAATTCAATACAATTACCAACAATCCGTTCAATATACGAATTAAACACGAATATAACGAACTCAAAACGTCGATACGATTAAACCAAGTTCATTGGGGCATTATATCGAACACTTTGAGGCCAACTTCGATTGATTACTACTAAACCTCAATAATACCAACCTCAAATCCCCAAGAAGTGTTTAAAACCAACAAAACATCTTAAATACGATCAATAATCCGTTATGAATATCCAAAAACGTAATTATAACAACAATTAATCGAAAATCCCCAAATCCAACTCGATATTCAAAGTGTTCTTGAATAATCCCTCAATAATCCAATGAATCTATATACAAACTCATAATCATATGCATATCCCTTCATATAACATGATTATCGTGTCCAAAACATCATATCTCAACACAAAATTGAAATCTAAGATGTTGAAGAAATTACCTCTTGAAGATCCAACCACTTCGATCCGAAGAACACGAGTTAAATCGAGTATCCAAGCCTCCCAAATGAATGAAGATGATGAAAAATACACACTCGATTGATTGATGATGGCAAAATCTCTCCCTCAACCCTCTCTCTCGGATAAAAGTGGAGAAAAGAAGAAATGAGTAAAAAATGTCCCAGCCAAATCCTTATATACTGCCGGAAGTTACGGCCGTAACTCGGCCCTCTTACGGCCGTAACATTCCAGGTCAACGGCCTTACGGCCAGAATCGCCAACTCAGACGGCCGTAACTCGCTTCGTCCGAAAGCTCGCCGGCAGACTTACGGCCGAATCGCTTCCCCGAGTTACGGGCGTAACCCGCCTTCGTCAAAAACATCCGCCGACATCCTTACGGCCGTACCCGCACACCTTACGGCCGTAACTCGGATGATACGGCCGTAACCGGCCAAGCTTACGGGCGTAAGCCCTCTTCGTCGAAAATGACCAGTCACCTTGCCTGCAGCGTACGGCCGTATCCGGCCAAGCCTTACGGCCGTACCTTCCTCGACTTACGGCCGTATGCCGGAACCCTTACGGCCGTAAGTCACCCTTGCCCGACAACACCTGAAATATATGAACACCACTTACGGCCGTATCCTCCCCTTCTTACGGCCGTAACTCGCCTTCGGACAAAAATGCCTGGGCAGCCTGCTAGACACGTACGGCCGTAACCGGCCAGCCTTACGGCCGTACCTGCTCAACTTACGGCCGTATCACAAGACCTTACGGCCGTAAGTCCCATTCGTCCAAAATGGCCTGAAAACAACGAACTCTTGTTACGGCCGTAACCCAAAGTCCTTACGGCCGTAACTCAATGCTGGCCAAGGCGAAAAATCCGATAACTCCGATTCCTCTCTACGACTGATGAATGATCCGACATATCATACGAATGTGAAAGTGAACAAGTCTAACACAAGCCAAAGATGATACTCCCAGTACAAGGGTGTCAATCACAATGAAAATGATAAAACTCCCATCTCGGTCTATAAATGGAGATGAAATGACGATCGGTAACTGATATACGATTACAACATGCCAACGGTGAACGCAAATGAATGAATCATGAATGATGAGTGATTATTAATGAGTGAGAATTACTGAGTGACAATTACAGACTGATAATTACTGAATGAAAATGAATGAATTACAACCGGGTATTACAATTCGTGGGCGACGACAAGACCACGGATTCCTACGGTTTTTCTTAGTTTTTCTGCATCTGATTTTCTAGATATATTCGAGTAGGATTTTGATTGTAGCCGATTACGTGACGGTTTGATTTATTTATTATTATTTCAATTCATTCGTTATTCTATTGAATTGGATTCTTTTCAATGTTCTTAATGCTTTTTAATTGTCTGGCCAACAGTTAAATTGTTTTGAATGTCTTTATGGATTCGGGAGATGAAATTTAGGCATAGTTCTTGTAAGACGAATCATAATTTTCGTGAGATAGGGATATACTCATGCGAATTGTGAAGCCTGTTATTGTGGGAATTCTTGAACTGTTTTAGCTATTAATTATCTAATTCGAATAGGGATATATCGAGTTAATAATTCGTAGTATTTTCTATCGACCTTGGGAAAGGCTTTAGAATAATGTAGGAATTCCTGGATTACAATCAATTGAATAAAAGTGAATTGAATTGAATAAATATCATTCCTGATTGTTTGAGGTGAAAATCATAATCCTACGTCCTTATTAGTATTATTATTATTATTAGTATTTTTATTTATTAGTTTAGGTATAAATTCCATATAATTGTTCTTCAAATAAAATTGTGAGTTGACTATATTTTGGTACTTAGTGAAATCAGTCCTCGAGGGAACGATACTTTACTTATCACTTTATTACTTGTTGACACCGTGCACTTGGGGAATTTTGTGTGGTTTTTTCCCACAAAATTTTTTTGGCGCGGTTGCGGGGGACTTTTTTTTCGATAATATAAATACCAAGCGACTCTAATTTTAATTTGAAGTTTTTCTTTTTTTAGTCTCTATATTTTTATTTCTTCATTATGTTTTCCTTTGAGTATCGTAGCCCTTGGCATTTCATAAATTTCGATGTTCTTAATAAATTGCCAAATAGGGTCAGTCAGCCCCCTCCCCCGAAACAAAAGACCATGCTTGAACAATGTGTAGACACTCTTAAAAATCCTGATAGTACCCTTTTTGAGCTAGAATGTGCACGTCGTGGTCTTGAAGTTCACTACGGTTATTTTCCAGCTCATATATTTAGTAATGAAGTTGAGGGGGAGGTTGAGAAGAATGACATGTTGAGTTTTAGGGTCGATCCCCCAGCACCTGATAATTACATAAAGTGTGATGAGCCTGTAGAAGAAGTTACCATTGATGATGTTTCCAAAGAAATTCCATTAAATTGTCATCAAACTTCGACTAATAAGGTGAATACTTTTGTGCCAAAAATTTTATTAACGGTGCCACGCATAATTTTTCCTAAATCCATAATGGGAGAGATTTACCCCATTACTCATGATTTTGTTGAGGCTGATTCTTCGAGTTCTAATGAGGTTGTGCATGATAATTCTTTATTATTTGCCCATTCGAACTCTGCTTATTTTTTCATGCCTTATCATTATTATATTCTTCCATCATTTTTTGGTTGTCCGCATAATTATTCTTATTCATTATTTTTGGAAACTGGGCATGAGCCAAAGCCTCCCTTGTGGAATAAGAGGCTTATTGATTGCAAGAAGGGGGCATTTGGCAATCTCCCTAGAAAGAAGCCACGTTAGAATTTTTTCGCCACGTCGTGCTCAAGACGTAAAATAGAGCGCTGGATGGGAGGCAACCCATCATTTTTACTTGCTTTCTAGTTAGTTGTTTTTATTTGATTTTTCGTTATTAATTTTTTTCCTTTGTTTTGTATTTCGTTTGGATTCATGTAATCTTGTGGCCCTTATTTCTCTAATCTTTTTATAACCCCAATGAGTTATTATTCTTCATATTCTAGTCTTGCTTGATTTAATGCCTATTGTTATTTCATGACTAGAGACTAAGTTTGGGGGTCCCTCGTGATGTTGAGCGTTATTGGACGTATGGACAGTCGATTCCACTCGGACATGTGCTGGCTTTCAATAAGACATTTGGAATAAGTTCCACTTTTCCTTATCTCTTTTATTTTCACATGAGTTGTATTATGGATGATTTTATGTGTAGTGGAGTTGATTTTCTTGGTTATAAATTGCGACTTCATCATTGCTTTACTTTTCGTGAATTTTTCGTGCTTCTATTTGTGTAATACTGATGTTACGACACTGTTTTTCTCTCTAAAGAAACAGTCGAGTTTTAGTCGAGTTGTAGTCAGTGAATTCTGTTTCTGCTAAGTCTTCATTTAGGTCCGAAATTTTTTTTCGTGATTGTAGAGGTCTTGGCGGATAAGAGAGGATACATACGTGTTTTAAAATCACTGTTGATACGTTTGGTTATATTTTTCGGTTAGCTAGTCATCCAGTTACATAAGTCGTGTTGGCACTTGAGTTTAGAGTTGGACAGCTTTTTCCCAAAAGTCGAGATAATATTTGTTCTCTGATGGGAAGTCTAGTAACCGGGGGTATTCACGTGACCCGTTGTTTACTCTCACGTAAAACGACGACCCTGATTAGACTAGTGATTTAGAAATTTCGCATATGCCAATGATAGGGAGCCTAGTAACCGGGAGTATTCGCGTGACCCGTTGTTTACTCTCGCGTAAAACAACGACCTTGATTCGGACATGCAAGAATAGCTATTCGAGTTGTTTCTCCGCTGTGGAGGGGAACTTAGTAACTAGAAGCATCCATGTGCCCCATGAGTGTCTTTTACGTCAAACGGTTTCCCAATACATGAGAATGGAATTTCCTCCCTAGGATTGTCCCGATGAAACATCCCGAGATCCGAACCTAGTGGTCAACTCGAATCAATTTCTTGAGCATATATATAAGGGAATACTGTCCGAGGGTTATTTTTGATGAAACTCGTGAAAATTTTGCCATTAGACTGTGGGACTGGGCGAATTAGCTTGTTTAATCTAACCCTTCATATTGACGATTGGTTAAATTCACGCTTGTTAATCTTTGAGTTTAATTTTCTTCATGAACGATTGATTAGGACTGAAATTGGTTACTTAGTGGAATCAGTGTCCTGGATGTGACTCACCATTACGATACTTGTACTATTCGTTGAGATTTTCAGGGTAGTATTGATTAAGTTAAGCACTATGGACTTGCATGATTATTCACGTTACATTTAGTTTAAAATTGATAATTTTTGCTTGAGGACAAGCAAAGGCTCAAGTTTGGGGGTATTTGTTAGGCGTATTTTTATGCGCTTTTATATCATTAATTTATATCCATCTTGAGCCTAAATCAGCATAAATGAGCTTTTAATGCATTATTTTTATATGTTTTGCAGGAAATCGGAGTCCGGAAGCCGAAACGACGAAAAACGGGCTAAAACAGCAGTTTTTGGTCATGAGCCGCGGCACCCATGTGCTGAGCCGCGGCACACGGAGGAGACTAGCAGAGTGCCGAGTAAACTGTACTCTGTGCCGCGGCACAGATATAGTGAGCCCCGGCACAGAAGAAATAAACAGCGCCCAGGCATCCCGCTGTGCCCCGTGAGACGCGGCACAGATTAAGTGAGCCGCGGCACACGGGGCGGTTTTGACAGAAAGTGCCGCGGTTCTGGTCCGTTTTGGAGCCTGTTCTCGACCTAATCACACGGACGCGTTTTGGAGGCTTAGGACTGATATAAATAAGCATGGTAGGGCTGAAGAAAAGAAGGGGATCGATCAAAAAGGAGGAGGAAGATTAAGAGCTAGGGTAAAGAACACAAGGAGGAGATTCGTGGGCGACGAGAAGACCACGGATTCCTATGGTTTTTCTTAGTTTTTCTGCATCTGATTTTCTAGATATATTCGAGTAGGATTTTGATTGTAGCCGATTACATGACAGTTTGATTTATTTATTATTATTTCAATTCATTCGTTATTCTATTGAATTGGATTCTTTTCAATGTTCTTAATGCTTTTTAATTGTCTGGCCAACAGTTAAATTGTTTTGAATGTCTTTATGGATTCGGGAGATGAAATTTAGGCATAGTTCTTGTGAGACGAATCATAATTTTCGTGAGATAGGGATATACTCATGCGAATTGTGAAGCCTGTTATTGTGGGAATTCTTGAACTGTTTTAGCTATTAATTATCTAATTCGAATAGGGATATATCGAGTTAATAATTCGTAGTATTTTCTATCGACCTTGAGAAAGGCTTTAGAATAATGTAGGAATTCCTGGCTTACAATCAATTGAATAAAAGTGAATTGAATTGAATAAATATCATTCCTGATTGTTTGAGGTGAAAATCATAATCCTACGTCCTTATTAGTATTATTATTATTATTATTAGTATTTTTATTTATTAGTTTAGGTATAAATTCCATATAATTGTTCTTCAAATAAAATTGTGAGTTGACTATATTTTGGTACTTAGTGAAATCAGTCCTCGACGGAACGATACTTTACTTATCACTTTATTACTTGTTGACACCGTGCACTTGCGGCATATTGTGAGGGATTTTTCCACAACACCTGACAACCCCAGGCAACAAAACCTCAACATCCAACTCGATCAAAACTCACCGAAGCTCAGATTGAGACGTAAGGATCTCAAGCGTTCGCAACGCAACCGGTTTCCGACTCAAGGCATCGGCCACGACATTCGCCTTGCCCGGATGATAAAGGATCTCGAGGTCATAATCCTTAATCAACTCTAACCACCTCCTCTGCCTCATATTCAACTCCCGCTAAGTAAATATGTATTTCAGACTTTTATGGTCGGTAAAAATATGACATGCAGAGCCGAAAAGATAGTGACGCCAAATCTTGAGCACAAAAACAACTGCCGCTAACTCCAAATCATGAGTAGGGTAGTTAAGCTCATACGGTCTCAACTGTCTCGACGCATATGCAATGGTCTTGCCGTGCTGCATCAATACGCACCCAAGACCCTGACCCGAAGCATAACTGTAAAGATCAAACCCCCCGTTGCCACACGGCAATGCTAAAATCGGGACTGAAGTCAAATGCCTCTTCAGCTCCTCGAAACTCGACTATCTCTCGTCATTCCAGACGAACTTCTCGGATTTCTGGAGTAACTGTGTAAGCAGCCGAGCCAGTTTCGAGAAACCCTCGATGAATCTACAGTAGTAGCCGGCCAAACCCAAGAATCTACGGATCTCCTTCACATTATTGGGCGGTGCCCAATCCAACACTGCCTCAACCTTCTGTAGATCCACACGAACCCTTTCAGCTGAAATCACGTGACCTAAAAACATCACTTCCTTCAGCCAGAACTCACATTTCGAGAACTTCGCATAGAGTTGCTCGGTTCTCAAAATATCTAGCTGTTGCGATATTTGTTGAACGCAAGTGTACGTTATCGTATACAAGTAATAAAGTGATGAGTGAGTATCGTTCCCACGAGGACTGAATCACTAACTACCGATTTTTATGTATTCTAGTTTTATCTGAACAATTGAACTTGGGTTTTGCGATTAATTACTAAAAGAATTAACAAAAGCTTAAACAGTAAAAACGATCGCTTGAGGAAAGAAAATCAAATGATGAATAAGTCTAGGATTCTGAATCCACCTCGGTTTATCTGAATTTACTCTCGATTATCTGAAGTTAATAATTTTCCCAATTTATTGAAGGCGAAGATTGCTAATATATTCTACCGCCTCTCCCGAGGTCAATCGATTTTTCTAAAGGCGAATAACGCACTCTATCCCTAGGTGAATTAATTCGTCAATAGGCAAAAAGCATAAAATCTCCAAAAGGCCACGTAGTTCCTATGAGTATATTCCTATCTCACAGAATAAAACGGTCCTCACCAATAGTTCCTCACCAATTCTCCTCTCCCGATTCGAATTGAATGATTAAAACAATACAACTATTGGCCAGATAATTGAAAGCATTAAACACGATTGGGAAAACTCAACAAAAAGGTATTTAATTAGATAATCTCAAACAAATCCGTCAAAATGTAGGTTTCATCAAAATCCTAGATTAGGGTTTTAGCCTGACATGATAATAAATGACAATACAGAATTAATAAATAGAAGCATGAAAATCAAACGCAGATGAAGCTCGAATTCCTCCGTTCTTCGGCTTCCGCCCTCTGCTCTTGAAGTCTTCTGCTTCTCTTCCTCTTCTGTCGTCTCCTCACGATTCTCTAATTCCAAGTTCCCCCAAGGATCCAAAAATCATTAATTAGGGTCTTAAACCCTTATTTATAGCTTTGCACAGTCTCCAAATTGCGTCCGTGTGAGTAGGTCGAGAACTGGCTTCAAAACGGCCCAAATCTGCGCGGAGCATACAAAAACCGCCTAGTGTGCCGCGGCGCACTAAATCTGTGCCGCGGCACATGGCCTTCAGCTGGATGCCTGGGCGTCATTTAATTCCTCTGTGCCGCGACTCACCTGGACTGTGCCGCGGCACAGAGTACAGTCTACTTTGTGCTCGCTGGTTGTCTTCCTATGCCGCGGCTCACGGCCAAAATTTGCCGTTTCGCCCGTTTCGCCTCGTTTTACCTTCCAGACTCCAATCACCTGACAAACATATAAGATTAAGGCATTAAAAGCTCATTTAAGCAAATTCACTCTCCAAAATAATACAAAATAATGATAAATAAGCGTATAAAAATACGCCTAACAAATACCCCCAAACTTAAGCCTTTGCTTGTCCTCAAGCAAAAAGAATTAATTTCAATCGAAAGAATGTCGTGAATAATCGTGCAACTCATAGTGTTCTACCTAATCAATACTATCCTGAAATTCTCTCTGAAAAATACGAGTATCGTAATAGCGAGCTACACTCAGAACACTGATTCCACAAAGTAATCAAATTCAGTCCTAATTACTCGTTCATGAAGAAAATCCAGCTCAAAGATTAACAAACGTGAATCAAATCGACCGTCAATATGAAAGGTTAAAATAAACGAGCTAAATTCGCCCCGTTCCACAGTCTAATGGCAAAATTTTCACTAGTTTCATAAAAATAATCCTCGGACAGTATTCCCTTATATATATATGCTCAAGAAATTGATTGGAGTTGACCACTAGGTTCGGATCTCGGGATGTTTCATCGGGATAATCTTAGGGTGGAACTTCCATTCTCATGTATTGGTAAACCGTTTGACGTAAAAGACATTCATGGGGCACATGGATGCTTCTAGTTACTAAGTTCCCCTCTACAGCGGAGAAACAACTCGAATAGCTAATTCCTGCATGTCCGAATCAAGGTCGCTGTTTTACGCGAGAGTAAACAATGGGTCACGCGAATACCCCCGGTTACTAGGCTCCCTATCATCGGCACATGTGAAATTTCTAAATCACTAGTCTAATCAGGGTCGTCGTTTTACGCGAGAGTAAAAAACGGGTCACGTGAATACCCCCGGTTACTAGACTTCCCATCATAGAACAAAAATATCTCGACTATTGGGAAAAACTGACCGAATCTAAACTCAATCTAAGTGCCAACACGACTTATGTAACAGGACGACTAGCTAACCGAAAAAATGTAACCAAACGTATCGACGGTGATTTTAAAACACGTATGTATCCTCTCTTATCCGCCAAGACCTCTACAATCACGAGAAAAAAATTTCGGACCTAAATGACGACTTAGCAGAAACAGAAATCACTGACTACAACGCGACTAAAACTCGACCGTTTATTCAGAGAGAAAAACAGTATCGTAACATCAGTATTACACAAATAGAAGCACGAAAATTCACGAATAGAGTAAAATCAAGACAAGCAAGGCTATCGAAAAAAAATAACGCAAAGTAATGAAAAGTGCAACGAAATCAGTACATTAATGAATGTAGCAACAGAAAGTAAACCCCCCCCCCCAAACTTAGGACGTACATTGACCTCAATGGACAAAATATAGTATGCAATAAAAGTAAAAGGTCAAGTACTCCCCTCTAGTCCTCTCACGAGCTGGTGCCGGCATCATCCGGTGAGGAGGGTGGTATGACTGGCCGAGCAGGTGCAATAAATGGCCCATCTGGGTGCATGATATGGGCCATCCATGCGGCAAGGTGTTCCTGATGGTAGGCATCCCTCGCTTCCAGACGCCTCGCCTCTCGTCGGTTGGCCCGACGGGCCTGCTCTCGCATCTCAGCTCTGATGGCAGCAATAACGCTCTCTCGCTCCGTCCGCTGCTCCTATCGCATGGCAGCCAGCATACTCTCCCTCTCTCCTCATCTCATCTCTCTCTCCTCATATCCTCTCTCACATCCTCTCTCTCTCCTCATCTCCTCTCTCAGCTCCTCTCTCTCTCCTCAGATCCTCCCTCAGCCCGTCGAACATCGCCTGAAATCTCTCTCTGTCGGGCTGCGGTCCGGCATCTCCCTGCCCCTGTGTCAGCAAAAGAGGCTCAGGGGACCCCTCGAGGGCCTCATCCAGTAGAAATCCTCTCCCCCGAGCGTGCGCCGATGCTCCTCCCCACTGGTCAAAATGTGAGATGATGTGGTGGTCGATCGGGGCCTGAGGAGCAAGCATCGGCTCGTCGTCCGACCACATCAGCCCCGACTGCCGGCACAGAGCGCAGATGAGAGAGGGGTGCTTCAACCCCTTCTTGGCCCCTCCCTGAATGCACTGGAATATAGAACGGACCAAGATAGGGGCCACATCGAATCGCAGCCCGGATGTGATAGCAAACAGTGTCCGGGCGTGGGAGAGAAAGACAGTGCGGATCTGAGACGCGAGGTCTATACGAGCGCAAATAAAATATAGTCAGGCATGCCCGAGCCGATTGAGGCGCGAGCTCTTGAAATGGAAAGTGGAAGAACCCGGTGCGCGCTGCTCCCAGTCGGAGTCGGGCTGCGCAATAGTCTCAAGCAGAGCCTCCTTCGTGTGGCTAGTCATAACTCGGTCATAGGCCGACTCATCTACCACCGGAAGCCCAAACAACCTCCGAATAGCAGCTGTGGAAAAATCAACTGTAACACCTCGGACATTGACCTGAGTCCGAGTGTCTGACGGCTGCAACATCTGGCCTGCTCGAATATGCTTCAATAGCGCACTGGCGTAGAACTCCTGCACTATCGATATCACCGCTGGCTCGGGGGGTGCAGCGAATCGGGCCCATCCCATCTCATCTATCATCGTAAGCAATTCCCCATCTTGGGGGGCAGGATTAAATCCCCTCTACGGGATAAGAGGTCGCGGCCGAATCTTCTCATTGAAGATTTTGTGGATCTCAGGGTCAGAAAACTAGTGCCCCTCAGACTCGGGGCGGCTACGAGAGGTTTCCCCTCGAGTGGGGGATGACTGAGTCCTGGCCCTCTTGTTCAACTTTTTAGTCCTAGCCATAGTGATCCCTGAAAAAAAAATTAAACACCAGAGTTTATTTACGCAAACAATACCGAAACTAATCATTACTTGGCCAAAGATATCCAGCCGTAAATCAAAAATTTAACAAGATATCACATCCGTGAGAAAAAAAATGAAATTGAACTTTAACGTTTAAATTGGACGTACGGGTTGGGGTTGCTGTAATTCCAGAACGAATACGTTGCACAAAGATTCAAAATATTACCTTAACAAAGAAAATTTTCATTTAGACATTTCATCGAACACCTAATGGGCAAGAGTTTACTTGAAGAATAAACATGGCTATAGCTCGATTCAATCCCAAAGAACAAAAACACAAATCATTCACCATCAAAACTACATACTCAATTCATTCATAATCAAAAATAACCATCAAAAATCGATCAAAACATCATGTCCTCACTTAACTATCCTAGAACTTTCCAAGGAAATAAACATATTCAATCCATCAAATGCATAACACAACTTAAAATTTAAATTCATAGAACAATTTGAGATTAGAGTTTTGAACATACCTTGCTTGGTTTGTGAAAAATGCAAGAAAAAATCGCAAGAAGAAAACGAGAAGAGAACTCGGCCGATCGCGCGCGCAAGGGGAGGGAAGGGAAGAAAGAAAAATAACCTGGGGTGGCCGGCCGAATGCGGGTTATAAAGTACCTGGCCCTTTCAAATTCCGCATGGTGTGCCGCGGCACAGCTCAAGTGAGCCGCGGCACAGAGTACAGTCCCTTTTTACCTGCTCGTTCGTTTTGTTGTGGGCCGCGGCTCAGATTTTGTGTGCCGCGGCTCAGTGCTCAGGTGTGCCGCGGCTCATTTATGCCGTGCCGCGGCACAGGGTACAGTGGGTTTAGCACACCCTTTCGATTTGTGTGTGCCGCGGCTCATTTTACTTGTGCCGTGACTCAGGCATCAGTTTCTCCCCTGAGACTTTTCCTGCACAGAATTTCAAGAAGAACATGTCAAGAGCGAGAGGTAAAAGCAAATCAAAGCACAAAATGATGAAAAATAAAAATTCAAGAATGCAAGAAAAATATAGAAACGCAAAAAATCTACAACTACGAACTCGGGTTGCCTCCCGAGAAGCGCTAAGTTTATAGTCTTCAGCCAGACCTATTTTAAAAAAAAAAAAAATTAGTTCGCTTTTCGCAAACTCCATTTGGTTTCCGCCCCGTTCATCGAACCGTTAATATGGTTTTTAAAATTATGACCATCGGTCGTTAACGATTCTACTTTCGGTTCGAACATCGAATGTTGTTTGCGGAAAGGTTTTGACGAGAATAACTTTCCGAAACACCCGTTTTTCTCATGACCAGATGTTCATTTGGCTTCCGGCTTACTCCCCTCTTTCAAAAATGACTTTATGACGGTAGCAGACTTGTCTGCATGTTCGAGAAATGCTACTCGTTCTACATCTTTCTTAAAAATTGGACCATCTGACACAGAATCTGAATTTTTCGACCGACGATGTTTTCGGTGTTTTCCTTTTTCAACGGCATCTACACTTTCAATTTGTGAGCTTTTATCAACACCTCCCGGACATGGAAAGGATTTGAACACTTGGAAGGTGACATGCTCCTCTTGAACCCGCAGAGTTAATTCTCCTTTTTTCACGTCAATAAGAATTCTGCCGGTCGCTAAAAATGGTCGTCCCAAGATAAAATCTGCTGGAAAGATAAATTTATCCACCTTTACTAACACATCCTCAATCACTCCCCTCGGATACTTAATAGATCGATCCGCTAATTGCAAGGAGACCGTCGTCGGCTTTGCTTCTCCAATTCCCAGCTTCTTAAAAATCGACAGAGGCATGAGGTTAATACTAGCACCGAGATCGCACAATGCCTTATTAAAAGAAAGATTCCCCATGGTGCACGGTATGTTGAAACTTCCCAGATCTTTCAATTTTGGTGGGAGCTTCTTTTGAAGAATTGCGCTGCATTCCTGTGTCAAGGCGACTGTCTCAAACTCCTCGAGTTTTCTTTTCTTCGACAATATCTCTTTCATGAATTTAACGTAGCTCGGCATTTGTTCCAACGCGTCGGCAAATGGAATGTTAATATGAAGCTTTTTGAACACGTCAAGGAACTTAGAGAATTGTTTGTCCGCCTTCTTCTGCTGTAATCTCTGCGGAAATGGAACGGGGGGCACATATGCCTTCGGGTTATCCGAAAACGTTATCGAGGGTCTCCAATCTTGAGATTCCTCCGTCGCTAAATTATTCTTCTCCTCAATCTCACTCCTCTTTTCACACCTCTCGGGCTGGTCCAACACCTCCTTCCCCTTTCTCAGACTAATCGCATTTAGATTTTCTCTAGGATTTGTCTCGGTCGTGCTGGGCAATGCTCCCTCCGGGCGGGCTATCAACACATTAGCAATTTGGCCCAGCTGGACTTCCAAGTTGCGAATGGAAGCGGAATGATTTTGCAATGTCGCTTCAGTACGGGTCATGAATTGACTCGTATTTGCTGCCAATTTCGCAATTGCTTCCTCGAGAGAAACTTTTGGAGCGGGAGGGGGCTGCTGTTAGTTTTGAGCGAACAGAGGTTGGTTTGAGTTCTGTCCGTTTCTCCACGAAAATTTGGGATGATTACGCCACCCCGGATTATACGTGTTGGAGTACGGGTTATTTTGCCGGTTTCCGTTTCCTACAAACTGAGCTTGTTCAATTTGGGGCTGCTCGAACGGATTTCCGACTTGACACTCCGCGCTAGCGTGGGATCCGTTACACCAATTGCAAGTCTCAATGGTAACGGGGGAAGGAGAATGCGAAAATGATTGTAGCTGCTGCGTCAATGCTGCGACTTGGGCTGACAATGTGGATATTAGATCATTACTAGAAACTTCCATAACTCGCTTCGGCGTTAATCTTTCAGATGGCCATTGATATGCATTTGCGGCCATAGCTTCCAACAACGAGTGTGCCTCGGCCATAGTCTTTCCCATCAAAGCCCCACCGGTGGCTGCATCCACGAGAGTGCGTGTAGAGGCACTCAATCCATTGTAAAACATCTGAATTTGAAGCCAGTCTGGAAGGCCGTGATGTGGGCATCTCCGTAACAAATCTTTGTATCGCTCCCACGCCTCGTGGAGCGATTCCATATCATACTGTCCAAAGGTGGTGATCTCGTTTCTCAATTTCGCCGTCTTAGAAGGTGGGAAGAATTTAGCAAGGAAGGCTTGCGCTAACTCTGCCCATGTTGTGATCGACCCCGGCGGTAAGGAATTTAGCCAAAATTTCGCTTTATCCCTCAAAGAGAAAGGGAAAAGCCATAATCGGATAGCATCGTCGGTGACACCATTGTTCTTGAACGTGTCACAAATCTCAAGGAAAGAAGCAATATGAGTGTTTGGGTCGTCATTCGGCAATCCACAGAATTGGCTCGCCTACACCATCTGAATGATCGCAGGCTTGATCTCGAAATTGTTCACCTGGATAGTGGGGCGCCGAATTCCCGAAAAATTAGCATTAATTTATGGCATGGCGTAGTCTCGAAGTTCCATTTCCGGTTGAGCTTGCTGCACAATATTATTTCCTCCTTGAATTTCGATATTTTCGGCCATGGTCACCGTCGTCTGTAACTCTCGTTTCTCCTTCTTATTCCTTCGAAGAGTGCGCTCGAGCTCGGTATCCAAAGGTAGTAGGCCTTCGTTACCGAGTTTTCTCATGCACTACGCGAAAGATCCTGAAAGAAAAAACAAATAAACAAATAAAATTAAATACACAAAAATAATAAAATAAAAACGTTCAAACTAAGACTAGAAATACTGAAATCGATATTAGCAAAAATTTCAGTCCCCGACAACGGCGCCAAAAACTTGTTGCGATATTTGTTGAATGCAAGTGTACGTTATCGTATACAAGTAATAAAGTGATGAGTGAGTATCGTTCCCACGATGACTGAATCACTAACTACCGATTTTTATGTATTCTAGTTTTATCTGAACAATCGAACTTGGGTTTTGCGATTAATTACTAAAAGAATTAACAAAAGCTTAAATAGTAAAAACGATCGCTTGAGGCAAGAAAATCAAATGATGAATAAGTCTAGGATTCTGAATCCACCTCGGTTTATCTAAATTTACTCTCGATTATCTGAAGTTAATAATTTTCCCAATTTATTGAAGGCGAAGATTGCTAATATATTCTACCGCCTCTCCCGAGGTCAATAGATTTTTCTAAAGACGAATAACGCACTCTATCCCTAGGTGAATTAATTCGTCAATAGGCAAAAAGCATAAAATCTCCAAAAGGCCACGTAGTTCCTATGAGTATATTCCTATCTCACAGAATAAAATGGTCCTCACCAATAGTTCCTCACCAATTCTCCTCTCCCGATTCGAATTGAATGATTAAAACAATACAACTATTGGCCAGATAATTGAAAGCATTAAACATGATTGGGAAAACTCAACAAAAAGGTATTTAATTAGATAATCTCAAACAAATCCGTCAAAACGTAGGTTTCATCAAAATCCTAGATTAGGGTTTTAGCCTGACATGCTAATAAATGACAATACAGAATTAATAAATAGAAGCATGAAAATCAAACGCAGATGAAGCTCGGATTCCTCCGTTCTTCGGCTTCCGCCCTCTGCTCTTGAAGTCTTCTGCTTCTCTTCCTCTTCTGTCGTCTCCTCACGATTCTCTAATTCCAAGTTCCCCAAGGATCCAAAAATCATTAATTAAGGTCTTAAACCCTTATTTATAGCTTTGCACAGTCTCCAAATCGCGTCCGTGTGAGTAGGTCGAGAACTGGCTTCAAAACGGCCCAAATCCGCGCGGAGCATACAAAAACCGCCTAGTGTGCCGCGGCGCACTAAATCTGTGTCGCGGCACATGGCCTTCAGCTGGATGCCTGGGCGTCATTTAATTCCTCTGTGCCGCGGCTCACCTGGACTGTGCCGCGGCACAGAGTACAGTCTACTTTGTGCTCGCTGGTTGTCTTCCTGTGCCGCGGCCCTGCTTCCTTGTGCCGCGGCTCACGGCCAAAATTTGCCGTTTTCGCCCGTTTCGCCTCGTTTTAGCTTCCGGACTCCAATCACCTGACAAACATATAAGATTAAGGCATTAAAAGCTCATTTAAGCAAATTCACTCTCCAAAATAATACAAAATAATGATAAATAAGCGTATAAAAATACGCCTAACATTAGCACCACTCGCAAATGAAGGGCACGCTCTTCCTCGTTCTTCGAATAAATAAGAATATAGTCAATGAAGACGACGACACACTTATCCAAATACTCGATAAATACTTTTTTCATCAATTGCATGAACACCGCCGGCGCATTAGTTAACCCGAAAGGCATAACTACAAACTCATAATGTCCGTATCTCGTCCGAAAAGTTGTTTCCGGCACATCGGACTCCCTCACCCGGAGCTGATAGTACCCCGATCTCAAATCAATCTTCGAGAATACCGCATCTCCCTGCAACTAATCGAACAAGTCATCAATCCTCGGCAAAGGATACTTGTTCTTGATGGTCACCTTGTTTAGCTCGCGATAGTCGATACACAAACGCAGTGAACCATCCTTTTTCCGCACAAACAGGATCGGTGCGCCCCAAGGCGAGGCGCTCGGTTGAACATACCTCGACTCAAGAAGCTCACTCAACTGTCCCTTCAACTCGGCCATCTCTGAAGGTGCCATGCGATACGGCGCCTTCAAAATCGGAGCCGCACCCGACTCTAACTCTATAGCGAACTCGACATCACGGTCCGATGGCAACCCCGGTAACTCATCAGGAAAAACATCGGGAAATTCACTAACGACGGGAATCGATGTAAGCTCGACTCCACCACTCTCCGCCTTCAAGGCAGAGCACCAGTAACCAGTACACCCCTTTCGCAGGAGTCTCATCGCCTTCAAGGCATTAATAACGAACTTCTGGTTTCCTCTCTTTCGCCCCGCAAAAGAGTGCTCGGTGCTGTCCTCGGCTAACATGGTAATGATTCTCGTGCGGTAGTTCATGATTGCGCCATGCCGCTCGAGCCAATCATCCCCTAGAATCAAATCCTCACCCTCAATATTAACGACAATAAGATTAGAGAGTCAATCCCTCTCACAAATAAACACAGAACAGTCCCGGACTTCTCGATCACCAATGATTCTGTCACCGCTAGGAAGTTTACGGTGAAAGGCTCGCAAGGTGATAAGCAGTCAAGACTCAAACGGCGCACACACTCCAGAGAAATGAATGAATGCGTAGCACCCGAGTCAAAAAGCACACTAACAGGATGGGAATGGATATGAACGGTACCTGTCGCCACAGTGGCTGCTGGATCATCAGCCCTTCTCATCTCATAGATACACGGCTGGGCAGAGCCGACACTGGAAGCTCCTCCTCTAGCGGGCTGACCCCGAACTCTACCTCGACTGGTACCCGACGGAGGCTGCGGAGCAAATGAGCCCTGGTTCACATTCGGCTCCATAGGTGCTGGAAAAGAAGCCTGAGCACCAAGAAACTTTCTTACCCGCTCACAAAAGAAAGCCTTGTGGCCTGACTGACCACAAGTATGACGAGTTAGAGGCGGATGAGGACAATCCCAATTCTGATGGCCCGGCTCGCCACAGTTAAAGCATTTGACATCCCGAACGGAGGCACTGGCAGTACCCCGATAGCCCCCATAGAAACGAGCCGAATTACCTCCAGGAATATTCGCAGACTGAGACTTCTGCTGACCTCCGCCCTTGTGACCCGAGAAATTTCCGGTGGATTTCTATTTCTTACTCTCTGGAACCGCCGCACTAGCTGTTACCGATATATCATAGGCAAGAGCTCGACTCTTATAAACCTTCAAAGTAGTACAGACGAGCCCGGACATGTAGTCCCGAATTGACAGTTTAATCCGTCTGGAAAAGTGAAAAATCTTGTCGCTCTCCTCGACAACTTGGGTCTTCACATAGCCCAACTCCTTGTTAAAATCGGCAATAGCTTGGGATACGGGAATATCCCATGGTTGAGCATCATAGAAGGCATGGACTCGAGCCTGTCTAACCGGCCACGGGTAATATTCGGTCTCCATCAATTCCTGAAATTCGGCCCACGAAGCAACGTGGTCTTTGGGCCCAACGGCCTCCCACCAATCCGTAGCGTCCCCAGTGAGAAAGTACTGGGCAATAGGGACCTTACGGTCCTCGGGACAGTTGGTGGAAACGAAGACTTTAGATATCTCCTTGATCCACCCCTCCCAGCCGATCGGGTCTGATGCTCCTGAAAACTGAGGAGGATGCATCTTGATGACATCTTGGAGCCAACGGTCCGCTCCGCCCCGATTATCATGGGCCGGATCCGGGTTCTGAACCACCTGAGCTATCGCCGCTATTTGGTTTACCATTTGCTGCATAACGGCCGCAATACCATGGTCGGCGCGCTCCTGAGAAGAAGCATGGCTATGACGGTCACCGGTACTGCTGGCTCCCGAAGAATGCGACGTGGCCGCCCCACCGGCTGCCCCACATCCCCGACCGCGTCCACGACCACGACCATGACCACGGCCCCTTCCAGCATCCATGCTGGTGGAAAGAGGTAGCAAAAAGCAACTCGATGATGAGTAAAAGAGGAAAAATATTCACAGTTCAAGAAACGGAAATCCGGTACAAGAAAACAAAGAATCGAGTAAGAAAAACTTACGAACATTGGAAGTACCGAGATGCTGGCAGCGGTGTGACGATGTGCAAAACAAAACACAACTAGACCCAAATAACCGACAAGCCTAGGTATCCATAAACCTAGCGCGCTCCGATACCATTTTCTGTAACACCCCCGAGATATTCGAAGTATATTACAGCGCCGTGGACCCCTACATGGGACCCACCAGGCTAAAACAAAAAAACACCACTCGACTAACCATCTCGGTTAGCCAGGACACTCATTTAAATAATACAACATATAAAGATACGCCCGGAGCAACCGGCGTAATGAATATCAACCGACAATATAGCAATTTGAGTTAATACAAAACGAAGTTCGAAGTGAAAAGCCTAAGTACTCGCGAGTACAATCTATAAGTTTATAAATGTGGGAACAACCATATCGTAGTAGATAAAAGAAATAAGAAGACCCAAATGCACATGTCAACGACCCTGGCCAACATCCTCGTACTGTCCCAGCGGCCGCTCGTCCGGCAGAACATAACCTGCAATCCATAACAAGAATTTCCCCAAAATGGGTCCCCAGAGGGGTTAGCAATTACGCTAGTACAAATAATCAAGGCAAACCAATCGCTTACACATTTCATAGTACATGCACCAATATCATTTCAAAAACCAAAACTAGACATGTCTTTTCCGGAAACAAACAGTCAAACAATTTGCCTAGGACCGGGATGAAGCCACAAATCCCACCTGAGGCCTCAAAGGACCCTCCCGAGTTGGCCATTTCATAAAACAAATCACGCACAGACATCGCCTAGAACCAGGACGCCACCATGAATCCCACCCGAGGCCTCTAAGGACCCTCCCGAGCTAGCTAGCGAAACAAACTCGTGAATCCAGAGTGAAGTCATAGATTCTCCCGAGGCCCCGTTGGACCCTCCCGAGGTGAGCAAATCACACATAATATACATTACCATTTCATGTTAAGCATAAAGGTTTCCAAAAATACTTGCCTCGAATAATTGATGACGCAACGAACGGAAAGGAAAATCACCGAAGAACGCTAGGAACCAACAGAACCGAACCTAACAATTCGAAGAACATAATCACAACCAACTCTAAACGAATACATAAATGGAATACACCCGAAAACCCGCCTACGATTCATGTATATTCGTATAAAAATAACAACGAGGGCGGACCACAACCGAACCCTCTCGAATACGCAACAACCACGAATATACCATGAATCCGTAAGGAAAACAAGAATACTAGCAAGATTAATCATATTCAACATGAATTAATCAACCATATGGAACGAATCGAAGAAAAACACGAAAACCCCCAATTTACTCAAAAGTAGGGTTCTAAGAATATTTACCTTGGATTAGGATGAGAGATTCGTGTTGATGTTGTTATAATACACCAAGAACTCAAGGAAGATGATGGTTGAGATGATTGGAGGAAGAAATCGCCCAAGATCGCTAAAGCCGCGGAGGAAGGAGGTGAAATGAGAATTAGATCCGTCCAAGGTCAACTCCTGGGTATCTATAGCCACACGGCTTAGCGCGCGCTAACGGCTAAGGGTTAGCGTGCGCTACCCAGTTATTTCACAGTCCAGAACTCACTGTCCTGGACCGTTTGCGTGCGCTACTACTATTTAGCGTGCGCTAACAACGACTCGGTAGCGCGCGCTAATGACCTATAGCGTGCGCTACCTGGGCACCTGAATGAGTCTAGAACAAAATGTCCAGTACTGGACAGTCACGCTAGCGCATGCTACCGGACATCTTAGCGTGCGCTAGTCCCCCGACATTAGCGTGCGATAGACAATGTAGCGTATGCTAATATGCCAGTCCAGAGGGCTGGAATCAGCACTGCCACTCCCAGGGCTAGCTCACTAGCGCGCACTTCGTAGCAGACGTAGCGTGCGCTACTAAGGGACCTCTAGCGTGCGCTATGCTGAAAAATTAGCGCGCGCTAGATACGGAATATAAACGGCCCAAAACACCGGAATATGAACGAAACATCAAACGGAACATCTCAAAACGCATAATAACATAGAATGGATCCATGGCAACCCCGAAACGGTGGTTCCGCATAACAATTACGAGAATCAGGTCAATAGATGACGGAAGAAATACACTGAAAGATACACGAGGGTCGCTACAAACGAGAAATACACCGAACAACAAAAGTATCGGGAAAAGAAAAATACGGATATTACAAGAACCAGACAATCCACATAACCAGCAGGAATGGTAATGTTCTCATGGTTCATGTCTCAGATGGAACCTAAGACAACAGAGCAAGCACTGGAGGACTACTGATGGAAAAATGGAATGTAAGAGGAGCTCAATTAGGTAGAAAGAAATAATGCCTGGGAACTAACAGACAGACCTGATCACAAGAAAGTAATTGGCACCAAATAGGTGTACAAAAACAAGTGTGATGAAGATGGAGCTGTTATTAGAAATAAAGCCAGATTAGTTGCTAAAGGATATGCACAATATGAAGGAATAGATTTTGATGAAACATAAGCACCTGTTGCAATATTGGAAACCATCAGACTATTCCTTGCATATGCAGCGTACAAGGATTTTGATGTCTACCAAATGGACGTGAAAAGTGCCTTTCTCAATAGAATTTTAGAAGAAGAAGTCTATGTGGAGCAACCCCTGGATTTGTCAAAGAGACAAAGTCTACTAGCTTCTAAAAGCTCTATATAGACTCAAGCAGGCACCAAGAGCATGGTATGAAACACTATCTATGTTTCTTGAAAAGAATGGTTTTGAGCAAAGGAAAGGTGGACAAAACCTTATTCAGAGTGGAACATCAAGACCGCATATTATTAGTACAAATATATGCGGATGACATCATATTTGGCTCAACCAACCTAGAGCTATGTGAGAAGTTCTCAAATCTCATGCAAGGAGAATTTGAGATGAGTATGATGGGCAAACTAAACTTCTTTCTTGGTTTGCAAGTCAAGCAGATGAAAAATGGAATTTTCATCCATCTAGCTAAATAAACAAGAGATCTAATCAAGAGATTTTGAATGGATTCAGCCAAACCATCAAGAATACCAATGAGCACAAGCCTACACCTAGATGCAGACGAAGGAGGCATTTCAGTGGATCCAACCCACTACAGAGGACTTGTTGGATCACTACTTTACCTAACTGTAAGCAGACCAGATATATCTTATGCTGTAGGAGTATATGTAATATTTCAATCCAAACCAAAGCAGTCTCACCAGGAAGTATCTAAGAGGATTATCAGATACCTTAAGTCTACAATCAATTACCTTAAGTCTACAATCAATGTTGGACTATGGTATCCTAAATACGACAACTTTGAGCTATACTCAGATGCCGACTTTGCAGGATGTAAGATTAATAGGAAATGCACCAGTGGAACGTGCCAATTCCTAGGAACCAGACTTATATCATGGTTCAGTAAGAAGCAGGTATCCAACTCAATATCAACAACAAAGTCAGAATACCTAGCTGTCTGTTGTGCATATATTCTATGGATCAGACAACAACTAAGGGACTACAACATCATTGCAAATGAAGTTCTAATATGGTGTGACAATAATAGTGCAATCGCAATAACCAACAAAGCACATCAACGTCAAACATCATTTCATCAGAGATCATATGCTTAACAGGAGAGTCAGAGTAGAAAGAGTCAGCACAGAATACCAAATTGCTGACATATTCACTAAACCTTTACCAGAAGAATGGTTTTTGGAGCTAAGCAGGGAACTTGGTCTACTAGATTAGAAATCTAGTACAGACGAAAAAGCTACCTGATGATCAGATCAGATAGAAAAGAAAGCTACCTGATATAAAGAGCAAGCGAAAAGCTACCTGATCAGAGCAGACAAGGAACTCATCTGATCAGACCATACGATAAGTCGAAGGACAGACGAAGAAACCTAGCTGACCACAGGCAACATATCTTACCTGATGCAGAAGACATGTAAAGCTAGATGATCAGATCAGATAATAATCTACAGCTGCATCAGAAGTCAAATGGTCAATTAGCTAAGTTTCTAATTCTTAGACCGACTCAATTATTATATTACTTTCTTTATGTACATGGACAAACACACGTTCACACTATGTCCACGACGCCCGATCAAATTCAACCGTCATTCCTTAAACCATCAAAAATCGTACCGACGTTTGATTATTTGATTATTAAAAATTCAAAGCGTCTTTTCAACTGGGTATTTAAGGTGGCGGAAATCATTTCACAAACTTTATCGTCTTCAAGCTAAAGAACCCTAATTTTTCAGAAGCAGAAAAACTCTTTGAATCTTCACTACACTCAGCAAAAAACTTTCTTTGCAGAAATGGAAGCCTACTTCGAAGGAGTTAACCTAAAGCTCATGAAGGACCAGATCATATTCAGCATCGTGTTCGATTTCGAAGGACTCTTGGCGACAAACCAAACAAGAGAAATGGCGTTCATTATTAGGATGATGAAGAAAAATGGCATCTATCATTTTCTGGACATATCCCCAAAGAAGCTTTTCAAGGAAGCTGTGATCTGTTTCTACAAGGAGGCCCAAGTGACGGAGCCCTACATTTCGAGCTCGATTCTTGGAGAGGAAGTCGATATCACTCCTCAGACCATCGCAGATGCTTTCCATATGTAAAACCGAGGCATCACCGTCGAGGCCCTCAAACAAAGCTCGAATGAGACGTGGTTCGAAATCAAGCTGCCCAAGGAGTCTTCGAAGGTCAAACTCACAGAGAAAAAGAATGACCTCAATAAGGAGTAAAAGTATGTTCTTGACATCAACAACAAGATTTTCATGGGCATGGCTGGAAGTTATGACCAATTATCTTCGCCAAATACGTTGTGATGGGAGCCCTCATTCAGTCGAAGAGGATTAACTGGCCTAATTACATTTAAAGGCAGTTAGTCTGAGAAGTTAATAAATTTAGCTGGGATGAAGATGAGAAGAGATTCCGATAAAAGCTGGCGTACGGAACTCAGATCAGTTGGATTCTGGAGTCTCTTGGAAAGGCTAAGGGAAAGGCAGAACCTTTCCACCTCAGCAAGAGACTTGGTCATCTGGACCATGAGACTCTGAAGACCATTGGAGACAAGAGAGAAAAAACTACTACAATGATAAAGGAGATGACCTCTGGACCGTCTGAGTACAGAGGCCCCTCAGATACCGAATCACACAAGTCTGAGGCAGCTGCAGTTGAAATCTCTCAAAAGTCACCTGCAGTGGAAAAGCTGCCTGCAGATGACTCCGATAGTGACAACACTCCCCTATCCAAGCTGAAGAGAATGTCACCTGAAGTAGAGGAATCCGTCCCTATCACATCTTCACCAGATAGGTCCCCCAAGAGGCAGAGAGGCCTAGTGAATTATCCATCTGATGGAGAAGAAGAAGAGGTGCAGCATGTCAGATTACCTGCACCAATCGAAGACCCATCAGCTCAGGTGCAGGTGGTCGTGTCCCCTGCACCTGCTCGGGTTGAAGATCAGCCAGATCAGCCAGAGCTGATGACTAAGAGTATTCCCCTCCTCACTCTTCCAAGCATTACAAAGGAAGAAGAAGCAGAGGAGACCATTGAAATTCCTGCTGCAAATTACTCGTTCAACTTGAGGACCAACAACCATTTGGGACTTTCCTCAGCTCAGCTTAAGTTGGTAATAAAGGAAGTGTCGAACTATTCATTTATTAATATGTATGAAGAATGGAAAGAATTCCGAATGTACACCTTCTCCTAACTTAAATCTCTTATTGATAAAACCTCCTGGGAACATCCAATAGATGTAGATCAACTTGTTATGTTATTCTGTCATCAAACTAATGTGCAGATCTTGCTTGAGGAGGATTGGTTCATGCTCCACTTCAAACTGAACATGGACCAATTCATTCTCCAATTAATGAAGGATGTTCTGGGAACAGAATTTTTGAAGAGGAGTCTGAAGGGAGGAAGGAGGAAGTTTAGAATGTTAGAGTTGAATATGTGGTAGAAGAGGAAGAGGAAGAGGATGTAGTTGAAAAAGAAAGTGTTGAAAATATTGAAGAAGAGGAAAAAGAAAAAGAAGAAGTTGAAAAAGTAGAAGTTGCTAAAGGAGATGAAAAAGAAGAAGAAGAAGAAGAAGAAGAAGAAGAAGAAGAAAAAGAATAAGAAGAAAAAAAAAAAGAAAAAAAAAAGAAGGAGGAGAGAAGAAAGGAGATGAAAAGAGAGATGATGGAGCTGATGGTGCACCTGACCAAGCATCTAGCTCTCATCATCCTAAAGATGACAAATCAGGCACCCCTGACAAAAACCCCATATGATCAGAAGGCAGCTGATTGAAGCCTACCTTCAGAAAAGTCCAATGCAAGAAAGTTAGTTGCCTAAGAAGACTCAGGTGAGAATGCTCCTCAGATGGCACCTACAGTTCCAATCTCACCTGAGCTGACTGACCTGATCAGACGAATTGTCAAGGAGACAGTTGCCAAATTGTTAGCAACTGAAGTGAAGCCTGATCTCCAGTCCCCCAATGCAAAGATGGACGCTCTGCTCAACAAGGACCCTTCTCCAACACATACGAATTCCATAATGCCACTTGGCATGTCTGATTTTATGACCCGGGTGGAGGAGCAGCTAGCAGCTATTGTTGATGCTGGCAAAAAGGGGGAAGACAAAGGGAAAGAGAAAGCCAAAGCACCTGAGATCAGGCAGGGGGAAGATAGGGAAGATAAGGGAGAAGGCAAAGGCAAGAGCAGAGAAGTTATACCAGAACAAACCCTACCTCTCATCCAAGCTGGTACCTCTCACATCAAGAGGAAGGAGTTAGCTGCATCATCTGTGATCAACCTGCAGCTAAGAGGAGGAGAACCAGACAAGGACCCGAGGAAAGATTTCAATGGGAGGGAAAGGAACTTTGGTTCGTTGAGGAATTATTGCCTGCTGAGATGACACATATGTGGGGAGGAGCAAAGAAGCAGTTCACAGAAAATAATATCTCTCTGAGTTGCTCCAGGATAAAGATTGCTCCCCACAGCAGTCATTCATAAACTTTATGTCCTCAACCTGGTCAACTCTGGGCTGTTCTGAAGAAATATGCCAAGAAGTTCGATGCCTATCCGATGATCCCCAGTTTCACACCTAAAGAAGCCCCCACCTTGATTTAATAATGATCTGGATGAGTTGGCTCTTCAGAAGGAGATTAAGAAACTGTGTGTAGAAAATAATTTCACATCTCCCGAGGAACAAGAGTTTGCATTCGTGGTTGTCAAGAGGAAATATGGGTTAGACCCAGTTTCTAAGAGGCCAATTGGTGCAAAACCCCTAAGGTCTCTCCCCCATCTAAGTTGAAGGTTTCAAGAGGAAGAGGAAGAGGGAGATGAGAAATGTATTTCCCTATAATTTACTTGTAATTTTTACTTTGAAATTTACTTGTAAAAATTGTTTGCAATACTTGTAATTTTCTTGTATTTTATTTCATTCATATGTAATGTAATACTTCAATAAAATTTTTATAACAGTCATTTGAATGACAACCACTAGTTGTCTCAAAAGAGGACTGAGTCTTATTTGTGTCATGCACTTTATTTGTGCAGACTTGTTTATTTAGTTTTGCCATCATCAAAATAGGGGGAATTTGTTATGAATACTTATTAGATTTTGATGATGTCATCCCTGTATTAATTAATTATTCAAATGTATGTTTAAGTACTTGGAAAATTTTTAAAGAAGAACCAAATGATAATCGTTTATAGGCCTTATAAGTTTAGGCTAAGTATCGTTGATCAGTTGTAAATTGACTAAGTATAGAACTTCATATCAGAGAAGTTTATCTAAGAGAAGTTCAGATCAGAGAAGTTCAGAACAGAGAAGTTCAATTCAGAGCAGAGAAGTTTTTCTCAGAGAAGTTCAGGTCAGAGAACCTCAGATCAGAGGAGTTTATCTCAGAAGTTCAGGTCAGAGCAGAGAACTTCAGAGCATAGAACTTTATATCAGAGAAATCCAGGGCAGATAACCTCAGACCAGAGAACTCAGAGAAGTTCAAGTCAAAGAACTTCAGAGGACTTCACATCAGAGAACTTTACATCAGAGAAGGTTGACTGCACTTCAGGCAACTTTGACCAAGAAATATCAGACAAGTTCTCAGTCAACTTATTAGCCAAGACACTCAGTCCACGTCAGCAAGCGTTGAAAGTCAAAAATCACGGAAAGTCACATGCGGACGTAGGAGACAAACTAGAAAGAATCCCAGAAAGCAAGGAATTAAATATTCATCAAGATCCGCATTCTGAGGACTTTATACTTATTCTAATCAAGAATAACATCGCTAAATGAAGAAAGTCTTTCAACGGTCGGAATTGAAAAGGGAATCAAAGCCTTGCAACGGATAGATAAGATAAACAAAGATGTCCACTCTCCAATGGACGGATTTGTTACAGTATTGCAATGGGTATGAAGGAAGCTCAAAGGATCGTGCTATAAATATCTGAAGA
This sequence comes from Orobanche coerulescens, assembly GCA_033398695.1. Lineage (NCBI taxonomy): Eukaryota > Viridiplantae > Streptophyta > Magnoliopsida > Lamiales > Orobanchaceae > Orobanche > Orobanche coerulescens. The sequence continues at coordinate 28,219,652 of CM065808.1, read as the reverse complement.
TATGAATTGAGCAAAGTACGGTGCGAACAAAACTTACAAGTGGCCAAAACATTCAAGGCAATCAAAAGCAATATATAGCATCGTGAAAGAGCAAGCTTAAAAGATCATATTCGAAGAAGCTCTTTGTTGGAGAAGACATCACTCTTGTCTCAAAACCTAAGTATGGGGTACTTCTGTAAACGAGCTTTTCAGAAGGTTCGCGATTGATAAGGCATCCAAGGATTCTTGATTGGAAGGTGATAGACAACTCGAGCGTTGTTGAGGCATCCACAGGTTTTTGATCAAGAGGTGCTAGGCAGTCAAAGGGAGTTGCAACGGTCATGGGATTCCACTTGCTAGAAGCTGTTGTGACTGTGTGAATCATTGTAACATTTATCAATGGTTGAAAGTTATAGTTAATTCATCTCCAACTGGTTTGGAGAAAAGTGGACTAGTAGAGGATTACCCCACCTATGAAACAACTATAAGTGCCTGCGTCATTTACTGCTTTGAACATCGTACTTAACTGCTGCATACATATTTACTGTTCCATTAGATAGTTATCTGCAGTTAACATTAAGTTACCCGCTCTCGTCATCAGCTGTCTTCCGCATACTTGTCTGCAGACAACTTTTAAGTTATCTGTACTTATCACAGCTGAGAAACTCACCTGACTTTCAGGAAAAGAGTTTCAATAAGTCTATTCACCCCCTCTAGACTTATTCCTGACGACTTGTGACCTACACTACTGACCCTGGTACCGACAAGTTGCTTCAAGATGTGATCAGCATGCGTCCCCTGCAGTTCGATGGTACTTCCGACCCTTCTGGTTGGGAGAGTTAGCTATTTGAGATGAATAAGGTATTCGAGGCAGCAAACTGCTCCAAGGCGACGAAATTACCTATTGCTCAATACTTTCTCGTCAAGGAGGTGGCGACTTGGTGGCAAGCGGTGAAACCGCGTGAGCGGGCAGCTACGTGAATGAGTTCCAAGAGTTGATGGAGGCCGAGTATTTCCCGTGGGCAGTGAAAGAGGGAAGGATTCAAGCCTTCTATGAGGCAAAACCCAAGATATCCCCATCTCATAGGCAATTAAGGATTATAATCAGTCGCTACATTACGTGAGGAATTAGGTCTGGGATGAACAATACAAGATCCGCCACTTCGACATGCGAATGAAACCGTGGATTCGTCACTGTATGGCAGGCCTCGAGTATACGACTCTGAAGGATTACCAGAATAAGGCGCTGGCTTACGAGATGTCTTATTCGGCTACGGAGATGGCAATGGAGGGTGAAAAGCAGAAGACTTCCAGTCAGTTTTCAGGAAGTAAGTTTGGCGGACATCAGAAGACTCAGTCCAGATTGCGACCTATGGGGAGTCAGCTTCGGTCATTTAGGGGAGGCCATGGCTCTATGTCTGCTTCGACTGTTCCTGCTTGTGGGCATACTTGTTTTAACTGTGGTCGTACAGGGCATATGATGAGTGAGTATGACAGGCCGCCGCTACAGTGTCATAATTGTGGTCGTATGGGGCATCATGCTACATGTTGTCGAGATGCGTGTCAGACATCAGTTACTCAGATATCAGTCCCAGCTACGAGGGAACCGATTGTGAATCAGGCCCCGACAACTAATCCGCCTCAGCAGAGTTTTGGCAGGGGTCGAGGACGTGGGCAGATTTTTAGACGGGGAGCGTCTAGTGCGGGGTCTGATTCACCCCGTATGTATGAGATGAGACAAGCTGAGGATCCTGACGCGACAGTGGCTACAGGTACCATCCACATCCTTGATCATCCTGTTTTGTGCTTTTCGATTCCGGTGCTACACATTCTTTCATCTCTTTAGGTTGCGTGCATCGTCTGCATGTTGATGGATTGGTTGCATGTGAACCATTTGTCATTAAACTGCCTAGCAGGGATAGTATCGTGGGGGATAGTGAGATTAGAGATTTTCCGGTGAGTATCGCAGGGAGGGCTTGGCCTTCTAATATGATTGTTGTAGAGATTAAGGACGAGGATTTGATCCTTTGTGAGGATTGGTTTGACAAACATGGGGCGATCATAAACTATAGAGAGAGGACCATATCGATGTTATCCTCTGACGGTACAAATCACACCTTTGTGGGACGCAAACGGAGTAGTCAGAAATTCGTGATCAGCACATGTAGGGTGGTGAAACTTCTTCGAGGAGGGTGCACTGGTTATTGGTGCTATGCCATGAGGTCAGAAGAAGGGGGAATCGAACTTTTGTCTATTCCGGTAGTAAATGAATATCCTGATGTTTTTCCAGATGAGTTACCGGGTTTGCCACCAGACCGTGAGGTTGAGTTTACCGTTGATTTAGAGCCGGGTGCGGCTTCTTTTTCTAAAGAACCATACCGCATGGAACCTGCGGAGATGCGAGAGTTGAAGAAACAACCAGAAGAATTGCTAGACATGGGTTACATTCGACCAAGCGTTTCGCCTTGGGACGCACTGGTCTTGTTCGTAAGGAAGAAGGATGGGTCAATGCGGTTATGCATCGATTACCGAGAGCTGAACAAGGTAACTATCAAAAACAAGTATCTGCTTTCGAGGATTAACGACTTGTTTGACCACTTGCATTGGTCTACAATTTTTTCCAAAATCGATCTGAGGTCGGGATATTACCTGCTCCGAGTGAAGGATTCAGATATTCTGAAAACGACTTTTCGGACGAGGTACGACCATTACGTGTTCGTACTTATGCCGTTTGGGATAACAAATGCCCCAACCGTGTTCATACAGTTAATGAACAAGGTCTTCATCAAATATCTCGATAAGTGTGTAGCTGTCTTTATCGACGATATTCTGATCTATTCGAGGAACAAAGAGGAGCATGCGCATCATCTACGCATAGTGTTGAACATTTTGAGAACTCAGCACCTTTATGCGAATTTCTCTAAGTGTGAGTTCTAGTTTAGAGATGTCATGTTTCTCGGTCACGTAATCTCGGCCTAGGGCATTCATATGGACCCACACAAAATAGAGGCAGTATTAGATTGGCACCACCCAAGAACGTGAACGAGGTCCGTAGTTTTATGGGTCTGGCCGGATATTATTGGAGATTCGTTGAGGGATTCTATAAGCTTGCACGACTGCTCACCCAGTTGTTGCAGAAGTTAGAGAAGTTTGTGTGGTCAGACGAGAAGCAGAAGAGTTTGGAAGAGTTAATGAATTGGTTGACTACCGCTCCCGTCTTATCCTTACTATGCGGTAATGAGGGCATTTCAGTTTATAGCGATGCCTCGGGCCAAGGACTTGGGTGTGCACTATGATTCCCGTCAGCTGAAACCGTATGATTTGAATTACCCTACACATGATCTAAAGTTGGCCGCGGTCGTGTTTGCGTTGAAGATTTGGCGTCACTATCTGTATGGCTCTTCTTGTAAGATTTTCACCGATCACAAGAGCTTAAAGTATATATTCACGCAGAAGGAGTTGAACCTGAGATAGAGGAGGTGGTTAGAACTGATCAAGGATTATGACCTCAAAATCCTTTATCACCCGGGTAAGGCAAATGTGGTGGCAGATGCCTTGAGTCGAAAACTGGTATTGCTTCGGGCACTTGAGTTACTCATGGCTCAGCCAGAGCTCCAGCGATAGTTGATAGAGTTGGGGATCGAGGTTGTGTTACCGGGAAGCAGGGGACAGATGTGCGCCCTTGAGATTTCTTCGTCGCTGGTCAACGACATTAAATCGAGACAGTCCGAGGATCCGATGTGTATCCAGCTTCGTGAGAATGTAGTTAAAGGGAAAGCCCCGGGATTTGTGATTCATGAGGATGGTGTGATGAGATTCCAAGGTCGGTTGTCAGTACCGAATGACTTGAAATTGAGGCAGGACATAAGGCATTGGGGACATGTTTGCGTTTGAGCATATCTTTCCATCCTCAGACCGATGGACAGTCCGAGCGTACCATTCAGATGTTCGAGGATATGTTGGGCATGTGTGCGCTAGACTAGAGTAGCGATTGGGAAGAACATCTGGCACTGATCGAGTTCACTTATAATAATACTAGCTGGCATGCATCGATTAAGATGGCACCTTATGAGGCACTTTATGGCCGACGATGTCGATCACCTATATGTCGGAATGAGCTGTCCGATTTAGTTGGTACTGAGCCGGATCTTATGTTGGATACTAGGAGGAAATCGAGTTGATTAGAGAGAGAATGCTGGAGGCTCAGAGTCGACAAAAGTCCTACGCGGATGTTAGGTGTCGACCCTTGGAGTTTGAGGTAGGGGATCATGTCTTGTTGAGAGTGTCTCCGTCGAAGGGGGTTTTCCGTTTCGCATAAAAGGGGAAGCTTAGTCCAAGGTATATTGAACCTTTCGAGATATTGGAGAGAGTTGGCGAGTTGGCTTACCGTTTGGCGTTACCCCCATCATTGAGCCACGTTCATAGCGTATTTCACATTTCTCAGTTGCGGAAGTACGTTTCGGACCCTAGTCACATTATCAATTTTGGCAAAGTGGAAATCGAGAAGGATGTCACGTTTCAGGAGAGGCCAGTGAGAATTTTGGAACGCCGGGATAAACAGCTAAGGCACAAAACTATTTCTTTGATTAAGGTGCAATGGTCGAGACATGGAGTGGAGGAAGCGATATGGTAATTGGAGGAGAATATGCGTCGCGATACCCCGAGCTTTTTGATCCTTAAGTTTCGGGATGAAACTTCTTTTTAGACGGGGAGAATGTAATATCCGTACTTTCTATCTTTAGCAGTTTCTAATTTTGCTGTATGTCTATTTTTTAAGCGACTCGCTTGTAACCGTTTCAACGTTCTGAAACTATTCTGCTCTTGGCGTTTTCCCTTTTGGACGAGTTCTGGAGGTGTTTATACGTGTTTCGCTTTATGTTATGATGTTCGTCGCATGTACGTTCGATTTTCAGAAAACTCGTTCTAATATATCGTTTCTTTGTTCCTACAAGTCCACGAGTTGTGAACTTCGGTTCAGCATTTCGATGTCGTATTGTGATTTTCGAATCATTGTTACATTGGATTTATTTTTGTTTTCTTGAGGCGATTCTGCCACCTGTGCGTGAGGTGTAGCGCACGCTACATTTCCTTCATAATGTACGCTAAATTATGTAACGGTAGCGCACGCTATCTTCTAGTTAGCGCACGCTAACTGGTAGTGTGGAGGCAGTTCGGAAGGAACTGGATTGGGATTGAGAGTCGATAGTGTAATATCCGCAATTTCGATTTTTGGTAAATTTCATTTTTTTTGGCAGGAGTCCGTTTTAACGGCTCGCTTGTGAATGTTTCGTCATTTTTAGAATATTTAATTCTACACTTTTTGATGGTCGAGTTCGTTTCGGTGTCGTTTTGTTGAGTTCCGTGTTCTTAGGCGACTTTTCCGCGCTTGAGTTCGATTCTTGCGAATCTCATTCGAAACAGTTGTTTCGAGTTTCCTGTAAGTCCGTTTAACTTGGTTAGACGTGTTGTGAACTTCGTTTTGGTTATTCAATCACGTATCGTGATTTTCGGGCATTTGGGCCATTTTGTAATTTCCCAAAGTTGTGGGTATCCGCATTTGTATTTGTTGTCTTGACCCTTTTCATGGTTGCGTGTGAGCTTGATTGTAGCTAAAGATCTTAGTATGATCTTGTTCTGGAGCTTTCCGTACGTATCTTAAACTTGAAGATTCGGTCGGAGAAATCCGTCATCGTACCCATTTTTGAGGGTACTGTTCCTGTTGTTTCTGAAATGTTAGCGCACGCTAACACTTGTGGTTAGCGTGCGCTAATGAGGAATTGTTAGCGCACGCTACGGGTGTTGTAGCGCACGCTAACTGGAGTTGCAGAAACAGTCCAGAGGTTACTGGACTCGGTTGGTGTTTTGTCTAGCGCACGCTATGAGGTAGTGTAGCACACGTTATTGGCAGAAGTTAGCGCACGCTACTGGAAATATAGCGTACGCTAATTGTTGGTCGAGTTCAGTCTAGAGGTTACTGGACTGAGATTTTTGGGCGATATATACCCCGATAGCGCATGCTAATCCAGTAGATTAGCGCACGCTAAGGCTGCCCAGCTTATAAACTGGACAACAGTCAATGTTCTCATTTTTCACTTCATTCCTTCTTCTTTCCGCGGGTTGAGATGGGAGCGACTAGGGTTCGCAATCTTGGCCGATTTTGCTCAATCCAAAGGTGTTTTGGAGGTCTTTAGATGATTGTAACATCATCTAATCCATTGTTCTTCGTCGGATCGAGGTACTTTTCGTGATTCCCTAGAGTTGACTTTTTGGGAGTTTTGTTCTTGATTTCATTTTCCATCCGATTTTGATAACCGATTTGTTTAATGATGTTGTTAAACACATGCTATGGATTATATATCCATATTTCGGTTGGGAATTCCATTTTCATGTTTTGGACGGATCGATTCGTGTTCTTGGCCATTTTGGGGGAAACCCTTGAACTTTTGTCGTTTGTTCCTTGAATTCAATGACTTTAGGTCGTGCTATGGAACTCATTTTCATTGTTGTTATTTTTGCTCGTAATTATTGCCGCAAGTTGGCGTTCGCCGGAGTCGGTGAGTTCATAGTCGGTCCGTGCCATCCTACTTCGGTCGATTCTCCGCATGTGTGATTATTCGAGGCAAGTACCTTGTTCAGACATTTCTTATTTTGTGGATATGATGATTGGTGATCGTCTTGGTATGTTTGTTTCGTTGTTTGGAATGAATTTTCAAAGATTCGGTTTAGCCTCGTTAAGGGCTCACTTTCAAAATGCGTGTGTTTTGTGAATGGTGTGTTTCGTGAATGGTTAAGTGAACCTTATCAATATGCTTGGTGTTGTTGTTGTGCTTTGATAATATATATACATATATTATCTCATTTCGGTGTGTTGTGATTTGACACTTATGTCATGTTATGTGTTTGTTGCCTTTGGGTGAATTGTTTGGATGTTCTTGGCGTGCTGTGTTATGTGTGTGAATGTGTGTTTATGGGCAGGGTCTACGGTGACACATGACATGTGATCATGTGGTCAGGATGCAATAAGTGATTGATCCAACCGTGTGAACTTTAGGATACCTACGGTGACACATGACATGTGATCATGTAGTCAGGAGACAATAAGTGATTGATCCAACCATGAGATGATGTGGCAAGTAATCACGGTGGTGTAAGGAACGTACGGTGACACATGACATGCGATCATGTGGTCAGGAGAAAATAAGTGATTGATCCAACCGTGAGATGACATGGCATGTGTTCACGGTGTTATGTATATGATTTTGGATGTGTTGACCAGGTCGAGTACCTTGGGTGTGACCGAGATTTCGAACTTGGGTGGTTATGTGTTGCTGACTTTATGTCCATCGAGGACTCATGACGTGGGTTTTGAACCCTGTGAATTGTTGTTTGTTTTTATTCGAGAAAACAAATCTTTGGGCTGTGACCCCTGTTGATTTTGGAAAGAGAAGGATTCGATAATTCTAAATTGTTTTCCATTAAAACTCCCGAGGGCATTTTAAACCGTTTTACAACTTGTTCTCATGATTTGTGATCTTTCGAATTTGGAAAGTTTTACTCAGACTCTTGCCTCGGAAAGTACTTTTTGTTATGTTTGAATTTTTGAGGACTCCTGATTATTGTTATTCTTGGAACTTGAATTGTATGACTCGTATATTTGCAATTTGTACTTGCACTAGCAAAATAGTGGAATTTTGCTAACCCCCGAGTAATCGAGGGGTGGATGCATGTATTGCATTCTGGTGTTTGGGAGCATAGCACAAGGTCGGCACGAAGGATGATGAAAGATGATCGATACTAATCACATGAGGATTCATATATACATTGTTGTTTTGGTTCAGTTGTACCTTTATTTCTACTGCAGTATTTTCCCCGTTGTACGGGAGTATGTTGTATTTGACCTCTCCGTGGGTATGTTTTGAGATTGAGTTGTATGTATTAGTTGTAATACCAAATCGGTCAATGGAGTCGTTTTAGCCTTAAAGGCGTTGTTGAGATGTTGATTTTAGTTACAGCCTGGTATATCCTTGAGGAAAGGGTCTACGACATGTAATATCCCTGAGTGGATTGGGGGTGTTACATAAATGGTATCAGAGCTTAAGTTGTGGAAACCTAGGCTGTCGGGTTTAGTGATGTCTGTTGAGTTTTTGTCTCATCGGATTTTGTCTGACTGAGTTGTGTCGCGATGCATCGCCAGAGTTTATTGGTCGTGATTAGTATCGTGGGGCGATCATCATCTTCGTGCGACTTGTGGATGTAAGTCTCCCTTCTTTGTGATTGTGCCTCGTCTGATGCGAGTTACTGGTATGATTATGTGTTAAGCGATAGAATCCTTATGTAGATTTTTGGTTATGTGATATGTGTTTATTCGGCTCTCATATTTTGTTTATATAAGGAGTGTTGTCGCTGTTTATGTCTTTTTGATTGTTGTTTTTATCCGCTGTTAATGATTTTCAAAATGATTTGCTCATTTTGCAAGTATTTTTGGAAACCTTTGTGCTTAATATGGAATGGTGATGTAATTGTGTGTGCTTTGCTCACCTCGGGAGGGTCCGACGAGGCCTCGAGGGAATCTATGACTTCACTCTGGATTTACGAGTTTGATTTGCTAACCAGCTCGGGAGGGTCCTTAGAGGCCTCGAGTGGGACCAGTGGCTTCACCCCGGTCCTAGGCAAATTGATTATTGACTGTTTGTTTTCCGGAAAAGACATGCCTAGTTTTGATTTCGAAACGACTTGACACGTGTGCCATGAGATGTGTAAACGAATGTTGTTACATGTGAGTTTTTGGGCATTCTAGCCTAATAGATTTTTGAAAACCTTGAGTATCGTAGAGAATAAATTTCGAGACGTACTTTTAAATGGATTATATTTTCGAGGCGCCTACTAGAGCAACTATATATTTCAAAATTCTTCTACTTTGAGGACCAAAATATTTTTAGATATTTCAGTAAGTTAGAAACGCATTTGCTTAGACCCAAAGGTCGAATATTTCTGAAAGGTTTTTTCACCTAAAAGAAAAGTGTCCTCATTTTTATCAAACGCAAGATGGTTTTCAAAGTCTCGATAACGATGTTTGTACTACTTTTTGAAATGTGATACACAAGATCAACCGGTGTTTCCAAATTGTTTTCAAAAAGGTGGTTTTCGTTTTTAAAACCTATCATTCCTGTTTGCGGTCTGGGAATGTATGTATGATGTTCGCATTGTCGTTAGAATGTTAGCTCCTGAGTATGATTGAATTGGTGGCGTGAATGTTGAGTCGTTTGCCACGCATTTGTTGTGTTAGCCCTCTGTGAGAGGTGAGATGTTGGTATTGAATGGTGTCGCTTTGTGGTGATTTGTGTGTTATCGCACCCGTGCGAGCTGTTAGAACTTGAGTTTGTATGATTGTGTACATATGTGGTTTTTTCGTGATGTTTAGTAATTGTCTGCTAGTTATCGTTCGGGCCGTTGTAATCGCCGAATGATGTCGTTGTTGTTGTGATTTTTGTATGTGTTGATATGTTATGCTGAGTTGGTATCTCCAGTATGTTGTTTTGCGATGTTATGTTCCATTGTATCTAGCATTTGTATATTCGGTATGCCGAGCCTAGGTGTTTCAACCGTGATGTGCCGGGGGCATGCACGTACAAATTGTCCTTCCTCGCCAGTAACGCGTTTCAAGTGCGGACTTGAGGGACACATAATCTAATTTTGCAAATTGGTTACCGAGACTTCCGGAGTTCGCGCTTCAGCACAGATATCAGGATCAGCTCTAAGAGACCCATGGGAGATGTTTTTTGTCAGTTGCTTTTTGTGTTGTTGCCTTGTTTCCGTTGTTGTGAGTTGCGGGGATGACATTTCTTTTATAAGAGGTCGAATGTAATACCCGTATTGTTTTTTGGACTTCTGCATTTTCTCTTTCTCAATTCTATCGACTCGCTCGTGTTCGTTGATACTTTTTAAACTTGTTTGGTATCTCGGTTGCCATCGTTCGAACGGGTTGTGAACTTGTTTCGGATCAATCTGATTATCGTTGTGACTTTTCCGAGTTCGGTTCGATTCTTGTGAACCTTGTCCGAAATTAACGTCCTTTAGTTTCTACAAGTTTTTGTTTATATCTTTAGTTGAAATGTGAACTTCAGAGTCGTTCTTCGACCGTTGTTAATCGATCATTGTTGTTCGATCGTTGTTGCTCGATCGTTGTTCGATCGTTATTGTTCGATCATTGTTGTTCGGTCGTTGGTGTCCGATCGTTGTTGTCCGATCGATGTTGTTTGATCGTTGTTGTCCTATAGTTGTTGTTCGATCATTGTTGTTCAATCGTGGTTGTCCGATTGTTGCTGTCTGGTCTCGTACTGCGAAGAATTGTCGTTCACCGTTAGTCAGCTGTTTCGGTTGTGGCCAGGTGGGTCATCGAGCTGTGGATTGCGAGACGGTAGCTGAGAGGTTTGGGGCTTGAGTTTGCGTCTCTATTCCGAAAGGACATGGAGATGCTTAGTGTGGTTTTTGAGGATTTCGGCGTAGTCCGAACTGTTTATGGTTGTCCTTGTTGATCGTTTTGTGTTTACTTTCTGTTTTCTTGACTGTGTATGTTTTCTTATATTGGTACCTCTTTCTTTGTGATTGTTCGGATAATTGACTCGATTGTACTATCTGTTTGATGACACTTGTCACTTGTTTGTTTTATTATGTCTCTGCCTGTGGCGTTGTGATGGTCGTCGTGGAGCGTATTTTCACAACGTATGTTTCTTTGCGTTGCTTGTATCGTTTTGCCGTTGGGCTTGAGTTTTCGGTTCTTGTGTATCTCGTTGAGTTTTCCTGGTGGGATGATGCTCCTCCCTACTTATTTTACGTTTCAGGACGAAACTTCTTTTAAGGAGGGTAGTATGTAATATCCGCAATTTCAATTTTTGGTAAATTTCTTTTTTTTTGGCAGGAGTCTGTTTTAACGGCTCGCTTGTGAACGTTTCGTCATACTGAGAATATGAAATTCTGCACTTTTGACGGCCAAGTTCGTTTCGGTGTCGTTTTGTTGAGTTCAGTGTTCTTAAGCGACTTTTCCGCGCTTGAGTTCGATTCTTGCGAATCTCGTTCAAAACAGTTGTTTTGAGTTTCCCGCAAGTCCGTTTGACTTTGTTAGATGTGTTGTGAACTTCGGTTTGGTTATTCTATCACGTATCGTGATTTTCGGGTGTTTGGGCCATTTTGTAATTTCCCAAAGTTGTGGGTATCCGCATTTATATTTCTTGTCTTGACCCTTTTCATGGTCGCGTGTGAGCTTGATTGTAGCTCAAGCTCTTAGTATGATCTTGTTCTGGAGCTTTCCATGCGTATCTTAAACTTGAAGATTCGGTCGGAGAAATCCGTCGTCGTACCCATTTTTGAGGGTATTGTTCCTGTTGTTTCTGAGTCATTAGCGCATGCTAACACTTGTGGTTAGCGCGTGCTAAGGAGCAGTTGTTAGTGCACGCTGCGGGTGTTGTAGCGCACGCTAACTGGAGGTGCAGAAACAGTCCAGAGGTTACTGGACTGGGTTTGTGTTTTGTCTAGCGCACGCTATGAGGTAGTGTAGCACACGTTATTGGCAGAAGTTAGTGCACGCTACTGGAAATATAGCGTACGCTAATTGTTGGTCGAGTTCAGTCCAGAGGTTACTGGACTGAGATTTTTGGGCGATATGTACCCCGATAGCGCATGATAATCCAGAAGATTAGCGCACGCTAAGGCTGTCCAGCTTATAAACTGGACATCAGTCATTATTCTCATTTTTTCACTTCCTTCCTTCTTCTTTCTGCGGGTTGAGACGGGAGCGACTAGGGTTCGCGATCTTGGCCGACTTTGCTCAATCCAAAGGTGTTTTGGAGGTATTTAGATGATTGTAACATCATCTAATCCATTGTTCTTCGTCGAATCGAGGTATTTTTCGTTATTTCCTAGAGTTGACTTTTTGGGAGTTTTGTTCTTGATTTCATTTTCCATCCGATTTTGATAACCGATTTGTTTAATGATGCTTTTAAACACATCCTATGGATTATATATCCATATTTCGGTTGGGAATTCAGTTTTCATGTTTTGGACGGATTGATTCGTGTTCTTGGCAATTTTGGAGGAAACCCTTGAACTTTCGTCGTTTGTTCCTTGAATTCAGCGACTTTAGGTCGTGCTATGTAATTCATTTTCATTGTTGTTATTATTGCTCGTAGTTATTGCCGCGGGTTGGCATTCGGCGGAGTCGGTGGGTTTATAGTTGGTTCGTGCCATCCTACTTCGGTCGATTCTCCACGTGTGTGATTATTCGAGGCAAGTACCTTGTTCATACATTTCTTGTTTTGTGGATATGATGATTGGTGATCATCTTAGTATGTTTGTTTGGTTGTTTAGAATGAATTTTCGAAGATTCAGTTTAGCCTCGTTAAGGGCTCACTTTCAAAATTCGTGTGTTTTGTGAATGGTGTGTTTCGTGAATGGTTAAGTGAACCTTATGAATACGCTTGGTGGTGTTGTTGTGCTTTGATAATATATATACATATATGATCTCATTTCGGTGTGTTGTGATTTGACACTTGGGTCGTGCTATGTGTTTGTTTCCTTTGAGTGAATTGTTTGGATATCCTTGGCGTGCTGTGTTATGTGTGTGAATGTGTGTTTATAGGCGGGGTCTAAGGTGACACATGACATGTGATCATGTGGTCAGGATGCAACAAGTGATTGATCCAACTGTGAGAGCCTCGGGATACCTACAATGACACATGACATGTGATCATGTGGTCAGGAGACAACAAGTGATTGATCCAACCGTGAGATGACATGGCAGGTGATCACGGTGGTGTAAGGAACCTACAGTGACACATGCCATGCGATCATGTGGTCAGGAGACAACAAGTGATTGATCCAACCGTGAGATGACGTGGCATGTGTTCACGGTGTTATGTATATGATTTTGGATGTGTTGACCAGGTCGAGTACCTTGGGTGTGACCGGGATTTCGTATCTTGGGTGGTTATGTGTTGCTGACTTTATGTCCGTCGAGGACTCGTGATGTGGGTTTTGAACCCTGTGAATTGTTGTTGGTTTTTATTCGAGAAAACAAATCTTTGGGTTGTGACCCCTGTTTATTTTGGAAAGAGAAGGATTCGATAATCCTAAATTGTTTTCCATTAAAACTCTCGACGACATTTTAAACCATTTTACAACTTGTTCTCATGATTTGTGATCTTTCGAATTTGGAAAGTTTTACTCAAACTCTTGCCTCGGGAAGTACTTTTTGTTATGTTTGAATCTTTGAGGATTCCTGATTATTGTTATTCTTGGAACTTGAATTGTATGACTCGTATATTTGCACTTTGTACTTGCACTAGCAAAATAGTGGAATTTTGCTAACCCCCGAGTAATCGGAGGTGGATGTTTGCATTGAATTCAGGTGTTGGGGAGCATAGCACAGGGTCGGCACGAAGGATGATAAAAGATGATCGATACTAATCACACGAGGACTCGTACGTTGTTGTATTGGTTCAGTTGTACCTTTATTTCCACTACAGTATTTTCCCCATTGTACGGGAGTATGTTGTATTTAACCCCTGCGTGGGCATGTTTTGAGATTGAGTTGTATGTATTCGTTGTAAGACCAAATAGGTCTATGGAGTCGTTTTAGCCTTAAAGGCGTTGTTGAGATGTTGATTTTAGTTACAGCCTGGTAGATCCTTGAGGAAAGGGTCTACGACGTGTAATATCCATGAGTGGATTGGGGGTGTTACATATAGCGCACGCTACGTGATTAGGTTAACGCACACTAGTTGTACTGCAGTAGCGCCCGCTAGCATCACGGTAACACGCGCTAATGTTTGGGTATTTCAGGGGACAGTAGGTTCTGGACTCCTAACTATAGGCTCTAACTAGCAGGTAGCGCGTGCTAGTAGTTTCCTAGCGTACGCTAAATGAGCAGGTAGCGCGCGCTAAGTCCTTCGTAGCGCACGCTAACGACACCGGGCAGAAGCTACTAGACTCCCCGATTACTCCATTAGCGCGGGTTAATTTCAATGATTAGCGCATGCTAATTATACTTGGTATAAATAGGACCCAGCAGCACCTTATTCGTCATTTTTCATCTCTTCTCCTTCCTTGGGCGATTTCCGGCGATTTTGGGCGCCTTATGAGGATCACAGTGAGATATCATCATCTACTAACATCTTCAAGTTATTAGTCCATATTACTCAACGTTTAATCTTCTCCGCCGCTCCAAATCAAGGTAAAATTTGCATAATCCTAGATTTTCGGGAATTGGGGTTTTTTTCGGGAATTGTCCATTCAAACTCGAATTGTTCGTTCATGTTGCTATATTTCTTATCTATTATTGTTATTGGGTGATTCCTAATCCATTTCCATTGAGATAAGTCCGTGAGTTGTTGATTCGGGGAGGTTTTGTGAAAACCCTCGCCCGTGTTGATTGGTTGTGAATTGTCATGATTACTAATCGGGGTTGTGGGCGTATTCCGTTCGGTTATTATTGTCGCTTAGGACTGATTCGTGTCAACCTTTCGTTAGGAGCAGACGTGGTCACTCCGGGTCATTTCTAGTCGTCGTTTATTTTGTCTCGTCGAAAATGTCTCAGAGACAAGTACTTTACATTTTTATACATATTCTATATTTGATTTATGGCTTTGCGTGTATGTTGTGGATGTGAATGCGTATGTTCACCCATGGATCGGTCTGACGGGGCCTCTCGGGATACTTAGTGTCGTGTGTATTCGGATCATGAATGTAACACCCCCAAGATATTTATGGTATATTACAGCGCCATGGACCTCTACATGGGACCCACCAGGCTTAATAAGAAATACCACTCGTCTAACCATCTCGGTTAGCAAGAAAACACTCATCAACAAGATGAAAATTAAATAAAGTACTCGGTACAACCGGTAAACACCGACAGTCATAAATAGCATTTAATAATACAAACCACAATCCAAGTAAATACGCCTAAGTACTCGCGAGTACTTTCTAAGAGTTCACAAGTTTGGAAAAACAACCACATCAAAAAGGACGACGGAAGTAAAGGGACTCTAGTGCACATTGTTGTGTCAAGAATTAACACCTTCCAACTGGCGATCGCCTAGGAGGTCGGGCGACCAAGTCGCTGCCGAGCGTCCGAGGAAGAACCGCCGACCAGCGACCAGGCGACCTAGCCTTAGCCCGGCAGACAAGCATGAATCGCCCAGCCAAAGGTCCCAGGACAAGTCCCGGTGCCGAGCGATCGACCTCAGATACGATCGCCTCTCGGTACTCGGCGACCGACTTCTGGCGACCGACTTATGGACGATCATCTCTCAGCACTTTGCCGACCAACCCTTGGTGACCGACCATTGCCGACCTTCGGTGACTGGCCGAGAACGATCCTCGGTGTCCAGCTAGAGACGACCGCATCATGACGATCTGGGCCGATGGCCATCCAGTCGGCCAAGGCCGAGCAAACAGGACAGCACCCACGTGCAGATCCACAAAAGGCGCTGACAAACCTGTCACCTACCTCACCTACCAACAGGGCCGCAGACCTGCGAAAGGAGTTGGCGGACAAGACTGGTGACCACAGCCTGTCACCTACCTTGCCTACTGACAAAGTCCGCCGAAAGTAACAAAGTGGGACCTCCTGTGATACTTAGGACGCGTGCGGCTCCTCATTGGGCCACTCGGTGTTGCCACTGGATCTCTGGACTTTTGGCAGGCAGCCCATGTGACCTTTAGGACGATCGCCCCATTAAATTAATGGCCGAAAGGCGATCGCCCACTAGGAAACAAGGCATCTCAACCCCTATATAAAGAGGGCAGCCTGCACTTGGAAAAAGGACCTGGCATTCCCGCATTTCACACCATACAGAAGCAAAATACTTACACTTGGCTAACATCCAACTCTTGGCAACAGCTATCTTTCGGTCTTACTTCTCCCGGCCTATCTCCTCCAGCAGATTATCGGCGGGGACGAAGAACACCAAGCTTCGCTCAAGAGCCGGATTAACAGAGTCTTTTTACACTCATTGTATTTAGATTTCTCTCATTAATACTTGTATCCACGAATATTCGTATTAATAACATCTCGCGAGAGCATTCAAGCCCGGGCCTAACAAACCCGGCAAATCTTGTATTATTTATCTACTCTCGGAAGTGCTCCCGCAATTGTTGTTTGTTGTCCGTCTTCCAGCAGTATTAATCTTCGGATAAATACTTTGGGCAACAACACACATGTCAACGACCTTGGCCAGCCTACTCGTACTGCTCTAGTGCCCGCTCGTCCGGCTGAACATAACCTGAAATTTATAACACGAATTTTCCCAAAACGGGTCCCCAAAAAGGTTAGCAATTACGCTAGTACAAGTAATCAAGGCAAACCATTCGCTTACACATTTCATAGTATATGCATCAAGTCATTAAAAAACCCAAAACCAGGCATGTCTTTTCCTGAAAACAAACAGTCAAATAATCAATTTGCCTAGGACCGGGGCGAAACCACTGGTCCCATTCGAGGCCTCTAAGGACCCTCCCGAACTGGCCATAATAATAAAACAAATCACGCACAGGCATCGCCTAGGACCGGGGCGAAACCACTTATCCCATTTGAGGCCTCTAAGGACCCTCCCGAACTGGCTAGCGAACAAGCTCGTGAATCCGGATTGAAGTCATGGATTCCCCCGAGGCCTCGTCAGACATTCCCAGAGTGAGCAAATCACACACATATATACATCACCATTTCATGTTAAGCATAAAGGTTTCCAAGAATACTTGCCTTTAGTAATTAATGACGACACGAACCGAAAGGAAAATCAACCACGATCGCTAGGAACCGACAAACCCGAACCTAACGATTCGAATAATACAATCACAACCATTTATAAAAGAGTAGAGAAATGGAATACCCCCAAAAACCCACCTACGATTCATGTAAATTCGTAGAAGAACAACAACGAGGGCGGATCGCAACCGAACCCTCTCGATTTCACAAATACCACGAAGTTTACCATGAACTCGTAGGGAAAACATGAATACTACTAAGATTAATCACATCATGGATTAAAACAACAACATCAAACGAATTGGACAATAAATCGAAAATCCCCAATTTTCCCAAAAGTAGGGTTCTAAGAGATTTTACCTTGATTCGAAGGTGAAAAACAGATGATTAGTGATAGGTTGATGTTATGATGCTTGAATATACTTCTCCAACGAAGTTTGAGTGAAAATCGGACGAACCCTAGGCCCCAAGGTCGCTCCCGTCGCGAAGAGAAGAGAGAAGAGTGGAAAATGAGGAAAAGTCGGGCGGTCAGTTTATATACTGGCAGGTGTTACGGCCGTAACATCACTCCCATACGGACGTAACATATGAACATTACGGCTGTAATGTGCCTGACTTATGGCCGTAACTATCCCTGTGGAAGGATCTGGACAAATCAACGAAGCTCACTTACGGCCGTATAACTACATGGTTACGACCGTAACATCTCTTGCGTCCGTATATTGCAAATAATATGCCCGTAGGTGCCCACTAGATCAAATGCAGAAAAATAAAGTCGGGTTATGGCCGTGCAAAGAAGAACTTACGGCTGTAACTGTTGAGCATTATGGCCGTAATAGCTTTCGCTTACGGTCGTAATGTGCCTCTGGCAGCAGGCCAGATATGCACGACGTTTCGACGAAGATTGATCGGAGGGTACAAAGGTGTACCAACGGATACACTCATAACGAGATCGAAGCAGAAACTAAAGCACTAAAATGAAACGTGATTCCAACTACCCGAGGGTTCGAAAACGATAAGGATAGTAATTACCCCATAACTTTGGGAAATTACAAAACGGCCCAAAACATCCAAAACACACGATACACGATCGAAACATCAAAAAAAAGCTCACAACACGCATAATAACATAATATGGATTTACGGCAACCCCGAAACGGTGGTTCCGAGCAATGATTACGAGAATCGAATGAAATAACGACGGAAATAACATTAAACACGGAATTGAGTAGAACAAGTCCGAAATAATCTCAGATGACAAAAAGTCCAGTATTAAATATCCTCGAAATATCAATACGGTTACAATCGAGTCACTAAAAACGAAAAATACACCAAAATGAAAAATACCGAAAAAAGAAAAAAATGCGGATATTACAATGACCTGGGGTTAACCACCCAGGGATGGTCCGACGGGGCCTCTACGGATTGCGGTGGCCATGAGTCTCGTACCAACGGTTGACCTTTGAAATATTTTGTTGGAGAACTATGTTTTGTGCATGTGCACCATAATATTCCGGAATATAAATGTTTTCTAAAATGATTTTGGCGCATATTTCATCTGATTAGAATGGTAGTTCGAATGGTAGTGTACTTGCACTAGCAGTTGGCGCTAACCCCTTAAATGGGAGAAATACTTTTTTATTTCAGGTACAGGTCAAAGGGACAAGCGAGCACGCGGTCAGTACGAGGATGATGGGCAAGAGTGACACTGTTTAGTCGGTCGATTGAGTCATGTCCTGTTGCTTGGATTTTATTATTATATTATTTGCTTCAGTACTCGAGTACTTCCTTCATTTTTATTTGCATTGTTTCTGAACCCAGTTTGGGAAGAATGTTTGGTTGTTGAGTTATGTTTTTTGGGAACAGTCTGTTTAACATCATTTATCTTTATCAAGTGTCGGTGTGTTTGTTTCGTAGTGTTTGTCATCGCTCTTGGGTGGTTGAGATATGTGTTAGCCTTGTGGACTTAAAGGGGTTGGGTCCATGGCACTGTAATATGCCGTGAACGTATTGGGGGTGTTACAGGACCGACGTAAAGACAAGATTATAACGGTTTATCTCGGACCGATAGAAGATGAGATTGTAATAGTTTACCTTGGACCGATAGAAGACAAGGTGTAAAAGGTTGATCTTGAGCCTATAAAAAAAGATACGGAGAGAGGACGTAGGCACGTTTGGCGAACCTCTATAAATTTTATGTCATTTACTTTCCGCAAGTTAATTACGCTTCCTCAATGCAAAAGAGTTTGAAAACTCTACTCCGCGATATTATCCACCATCCCAAGTGGGGTGCCAGTTTTCCCAACAATTGGTATCAGATAGGTTTCTCTTGAAAGAGGCTTAATATCCGAGGAGAAGAAGATCCTACGGCGTTTCAATTTGCACCGGTCGAAGGTCTTGCCTTAAATCGACCTCCATTTTTTGATGGATCAAACTTCATGACGTGGAAGAAGAAAATGTCTATTTTCATCCGAGCCTACGACATTGAGCTTTGAAAAGTTATTTGCCTAGGTCCGAAAATTCCTACAAAACCGGACGGGTCTCTAAAAAGCTTCGAAGATTATAATGATGCGGATTGGAAAAATGACCACTATAATTGCAAAGCAACACAATTAATATATTGTGCTTTAAATCTGGAAGAACACAACCGGATATCCTCGTGCGAAAGTGACAAAGATATTTGGAAAATGCTTGAGGTAACTCATGAAGGAACATCTCAAGTCAAGGAGATAAAAATAAATATGCCTCTCCACGAATACGAGCTATTTATGATGAAAAGTGACGAGTCCATAACAAACATGCTAGATCGATTTTCAGTCATTACAAATGGACTAGCTTGTTTTGGGAAACCATTAAGAAGTAGTGAAAAAGTAAAGAAAATCTTAAGATCACTACCTATTGAATGGGACGGGATAGTTACGGCTATAATGGAATCAAAGGATCTCAATAATCTTGATTTTAGCACCCTCGTCAGATCGCTAATAAACTACGAGATAGTTCTTAAATCTCGAAATGCCAAACCAAAACCGAAGGAAATAACCATAGCTATGAAAGCTAATATGTCGAAGAAAAAAGAATCCCGGTAGATGAAGACGATGAAGAATCGGCATATTATGCCAAGAATATAAATAAGTTTCAAAACTTATTGAACCGGAGAAGGAAAGACATCAAGACGAGCGAATCAAAGAAATTCGACAATAACTGTCCAAACTGTGGTAAACCAGGCCACTTTGCGAAAAAATTCCGAGGCACGACTTCCAAGAAGGAAGTTCTCGTGGCGACATGGAGTGACGAAGAGTATGACGATGAATGTACTCAAAATAACCTCGCACTCATGGCAAGGAGTTCATTCGACGAAAGCGACGGCGAAATCCACGTTAGTACCTCGTCTCATGACGAATTATTTGAAGCATTCCAACTTTTACATACTGATTTTCAAAATGCTTTAATTGACAATAAATACCTAAAAGCGAAAAATAAATTATTGGAAATCGAAATGTCCAAAATAAATGAAAAAGGGAAATTTATTGAAACCGATCATTCTAAATGTCTTGAAAATGAAAATAAATTAAAGGATGATCTTTTGAAAGTTCAAAACGAACTTAAGGTTTTAACGAACAAAATTTCTTGCGGAAATGACAAATGTGAAGAAATACTTTCCGTTCAAAAAATTTCATTAAATAAATAGAGGTTAGGATTCAAACCGAATTATAAAACCGAATCCTTAAATTTAAAATACCCCAGTGTGAGAAATGTTTAAAACTTTGGCATCATATTTCGATTTGTAAAAGCCCAAGACGGATGATAAAAATTAAGAAAATTTGAATTCCTAAAGGAACCATTATACCGAATATCATCTATGTTTCAAAATAAAAACCAACTCTCGGTTGGATCCCTAAATATCAAAATTAATATATTTTTATCAATTGGTATTTTGATAATTTATATTTATAACAATTTATATTTAACTCAGAGGGAGTTATTTTTTTTAAATGGGGAAATTTATTTTTCAGGGGGGGGGGGGGGGTTTACCCGTTAATTGTCATATTTAATGTATCAATTTTTTAAAAAAAATATTATGCACTTTTTGATTATGACAAAAAGGGGGAGAGAAAGTCGAGAAAAATGATGGGAGAAGGAGAATATGAGTTATGGAAGAATGATGAGAAAAATAAAAATAATATCCCGATCATGAAAAAGGGAGAAAAGAAAGTCGAAATTAAAAGAAGAAGTTGAAAAAAGAAAAAAAATGAGAAGGAGTCGAAAAGAAGAAAAGAAAATGGGGAGATTAAAACTTACGAAACGGACAAAGCCGAAAACTTTGATCTGTAATTGTTTTAATTTTGCAGGTATAAAATCCCATTAAAAGGTTGTTGTTTTGTCATCATCAAAATGGGGGAGATTGTTGGAATATTCTATTCCATATAATCATAAATTGGTTTTGATGATGAGTTGATGATGAACTAATCATGAGTTGATGATGGTATCGATTAAAGAAAACAACAATAGAACAAAGCAAAACAACAAAGAAGTCGAATATGCTTGAAACGGACAGAAAAGCAAGCAAGTGATGATTAATGAAGATAACGTACGTTATATCAAATGTATAACATACGTAATAGATAGTTACCTGAAGACTCACCTAAAATGTCACCAGATGATTTAACGTACGCAACCGAAACAAGATAACGTACGCAATCGTAAGAAGTTAACGTATGTAACATAGTGTTGTTAACATCCGTAATGCAGTTTGAATATGAATTCAAATATTGGAACCGTTGAATGAACAGATGATGTCATGGAATAGGTCAGCATGCAACGGATATTTTGATTGAGGATAACGTACGTAAAGAGTTTTATATAACGTACGTAAAGAAGTATACAGAAGCTACTGGACCTGAACCATTCTCAGAATGACGAAACGGTCACCGGCGAGCCGTTAAAACGAACTCCTGCCAAAAAAGAAATTTACCGTAAATCGAAAATTGCGGATATTACATACCACCCTCCTTAAAAGAAATTTCGTCCCGAAACTTAAAACAAGTAGGGAGGAGCAATATCCCACCAGGAACATCTCAACCAGATACACAAGAACCGTGCAACTTACGCCTAACGGCGAAACGTTACAAGAAACGCGAAGAGACATACGATGCGAAAGCATGCTCAACGATAATCATCACCATGACACAAGCAAGGACATAACACGATCAACAAGTGCCAAGCACCACCAACCAGATAATGCAATCTAGTCAATTATCCGAACCATCGAGAGACAAAAGGCACCTATTGCGAGAACACACACACAGTTGAAAAAATATGAATGAAACGTACAACAATCCGCAAAGGTAACCACGGAGAACTCCGACCACACCGAAATTCTCGAAAACCACACTAGGCATCTCCGTGACTCTTCGGAGCAGAAACGCAAACTCGATCTACAGACCTCTCAGCTACCATCTCGCAATGCACGGCTCGGCATCTCCAATGATCGCAATCGAAATAGCTAACCAAAGGCGAACGATAGTTCTTCGCAATAAGAGATCAGACAATAATAATCGGACAACCACGATTGAACAGTACTGATCGAACAACAACTATCGAACAACAACGATCAAACAACAATGATCGGAAAATAACGATCGGATACCAACGACCGAACAACAATGATCGGACAACAACGATCGAACAACAATGGCCGAACAACAACGATCGAACAACAACGGTCAAACAATGACTCTGAAGTTCACACTTCAACTCAAGACATTAAAAGAACTTGTAGATCTGAAAGACGTTAATTTCGAACAAGGTTCTCAAGAATCGAACCGAACTCGGAAAAGTCACAATGATAAACGGATTGGTCCGAAACAAGGTCACAGCCCGATTGAACTATAACAACTGGTATGCCGAATAAGTTCAGAAAGTATCAACGAACGCGAGCGAGTCGACAGAATTGAGAAAGAGAAAATGCAGAAGTCAAAAAAATAATATGGGTATTACATCCAACCTCTTATAAAAGAATTGTCGTCCTCGAAACTCGCAACAACGGAAGCAAGGTAACAACACGACAAGTAACCGACAGAAACACCTTTCAAAGGTCTCTCAAAGACGATTCTGATATCTGTGCCGAAGTTCGTACCTGGAAGGCTCGGTAACCAATTTGCAAAACTATATTCTATGCCCCTCGAGTCCACACTTGTAATCTACTACTGGCGGGGAAGGACAATTTACACGTACATGCCCCGACACATTACAGATGAAGCACCTCGGCATTCCGAAAATACAACTGCTAGGTATAATGGAATATAACATCGCAAAACAACATACTGGAGATGCCAATTCCACGCAACATACAAACCCGAGCTCTAACAGCTCACACAGGTGCGATAACACGCAAATCACCACGAAACGATAACATTAAAGACCAACATCGCACCTCTCACAGAGGGCTAACACACAAATGCATGGCGAACGACTCAACGCTCACACCACCAATTCAATCACAACTCGGGGCTAACACCCTAACGACAATACTAACATCATACACCTTTTATGACCACAAGCAGGAAGTGATAGGTTTTAAAACAAGAATCACCTTTTGAAAATAATTTTGGAAACACTAGTTGATCTTGAGTATCACCTTCCAAAAAGTAGTACAGACATCGTTATCGAGACTTAAAAAAAACGTCTTGCGTTTGATAAACATGAGGACACTTTTCTTTTAGAAAAAAAAACTTTCAGAAATATTCGACCCTCGGGTCTAAGCAAATGCATTTCTAAATCATTGAAAATATCTCAAAATATATTGGTCCTCCAAGTGGAATAATTTTGAAACATACTGTGGCGCTAGTAGGCACCTTGAAAATACCACGGGAAAAAAAACCTGTTTAATGTACGTCTCGAAATTTATTTTCTAAGATACTCAAGGTTTTCAAAAATCCATTAGGCTAAAATGCACAAAACTCATGCGTTTAAACATTCGGTTACACATCTCATAGCACACGCATCAAATCATTTCAATTCAAAACAAGACATGTCTCTTCCCGAAAACAAACAGTTAAATCACAGTGCAAACTTGCATAGGACCGGGACGAAACCACTGGTCCCATCTGAGGGCTCTATAGACCCTCTCGGACTGAGCAAATCGCACGCATATACATTTCCATGCCATATTGACCACACAGGTTTCACAAGAATACTTGCAAAACGAGCAAATCAATTTAAAAATTATTAGCAGCGGACAAAAACAACAGTCGAAAAAACATAAGCAGTGACAACACTCCTCGTATAAACTAAATACGAGAGTCGAATAAAAACACATCACGAAACCAAGAATCTTCATAAAGATTCCATCACTTAACCAATAATCATACAAGTAGCTTGTGCCACTCGAGGTACAAAACAAAGAAGGGAGACTTACATCCACAGGTCGCACGAAGATGATGATCGCCCCACGATACTAATCACGACCAACAAACTCAGACGACGCGTTGCGACACGACTCAGTCAGACAAAATTCGATGAGACAAAACTCAATAGATACAACTTGACCCGACAGCCTAGGTTTCCACAACCTAATCTCTGATACCATTTATATAACACCCCCAATCCACTCAGGGATATTACACACCGTAGACCCTTTCCTCAAGGATCTACCAGGCTGGTAAAAAAACTCAACATCTCAACATCGCCTTTAAGGCAAAAAAATGACTCAGTAGACCTATTTGGTCTTTCAATAATACATACAACTCAATCTCAATACTTTCCCACGCAGGGGTCAAAACATTACACACTCCCATACAACGGGGAAAGAATATTGCAGCGGAAATAAAGTACGACTGAACCAATACAACAACATACGGGTCCTCATGTGATTAGTATCGTTCATCTTTCATCATCCTTCATGAAGACCCTGTGCTATGCTCCCTAAAACCTAAATGCAAAACAGACATCCACCCCCAAATTTCTCGGGGGTTAGGAAAATTCCACTATTTTGCTAGTGCAAGTATGTAATCATACGAAATGTAACAAATAATATAAATCACGAATTGGATACGACAATTAACCACCAAATCCTTCCCGAGAGGTTTTATAAATTAGAAAACAATCAATGAAGTGTTTGAAAATAAATTCCTCATCTTGGGGATTTTAAAAAAAAAGAACCTTGCTGGACCTCAAGTCCTTAGTTGGAAGACAACCATTTCAAAACGAATGGGTCTCGGCCCAAACTCACTTTCCGTAAAACGACCTTTACAAAACCGTTGGGATCTCATCCCAAATCTCATCAAATCATAGTACACGAGAACAATAGCAAGGTCCGTTTTCCAACAACAAAACCCCACAACCAAAGGACTAAACACATACGACAAAATATTCTAGTGCCATCCTAGCCAAGTAGGCCAAATGAACCACTTACCGCTTACACACTTAGTCAATGCATGCAATCATGAAATCACTATTCAAAAACACTTGTTTCCGGAAATGCCATAAGCCAAAATAAATTTGTAAAATGCACCACAATTAACCATCGATCCACGTCTCTGTGGACCCCTACCGAGACCCCATCGGATCTAACCCGTAGTGGTTAAAAGCAAGCTCGTCGATCCATGTCTCTGTGAACCCCTACCGAGACCCGTCGGATCTAACCCGTAGTGAGCATACACACACACATGTTACTCATGCAATACTAATATGCTAAGAAGGTAAGTTCATTAAGAATACTCACTAGAGATGGCCACTCACCCAACACCGTTAACATACTCATCACAACACCTCCATCATGAACAATCAATCACAACACAACAACACAATTAACATGGAATACACGATTCTACAGCCTTAAATAAGCGGGAATATCATTAAAGCCCTCAACGTTCAAAATAACCAAATCATAATCAACTCACACGAATCATATTCACGAGGGTAATCCAAGCATCGTAAATCCAACATGTAAACTCTATTTGCAGGACACAAATCGCATAAGAAAATACTTGCCTCGAAACCACGATCGAAACGAGACGATGAATGGGATGCGGTCGGGCAGCCCCGAACTCCTGAACATAATCGAGAATACAACAGCACCACGAACGCTACGAGAATAACACCACACGAATTACCAATACCAAGCGGAGATCAACTCGGAATCCTCGAGCACCTATAATCCTCCGGAAGAATCAACAAAAACATGATTACGACGAGAATCAAGAACAATAGCAGCGGAGATCACAACAAACTATCGAATGGAAATTCATTCGAACATTTAATCGAACATTAAATGTTCACTACACCTCAAGAACACCGAAATCATCATTCGGGTTGAAACGAACCGAAGTTATGGATATACAATCCATAAAACACGTTTAACAACATCATTGGACAACAATCGGTTTATCAAAACCGAAAGGAAAACGAAATCAAGAATAAAACTCCCAAAAAGTCAACTCTAGGGATTCAAGAAAAATACCTTGATCCGGTGAAGAACAAAGGATTAAATGATGTCAAACACATGAATACTACTAAGATTAATCATACTCATGGATTAATCAACAATACGGAATGAATCGGACAAAGACCCAAAAAACCCCAAAATTTCCCCAAGAATAGGATTCTAGGAGATTTACCTTGATTAAGGATGAAGAACAAGTGTTGGTGTTGTTAATCCACACCAAGAACTCAAGGAAAATGATCTCAGAAGTGATTGGAGGAAGAAATCGCCCTCAAATCGCCCTTGGAATCGTCGGCCACAAAGAGGAGATGAAAAGAGAAAGAAATAAGCTGCCCCGGTCAACTCTCTGGTATTTATAGCCAGAGAGTTATTAACGTGCACTAACCTTCAAGGTTAGCGTGCGCTATCGGCCAAAAACCCAGTCCAGAACCTACGGTTCTGGACCGTTAGCGTACGCTACCAGAAAGTAGCGTGCGCTAACCGCCCCTCGATAGCGCGTGCTAACTGGCCATAGTGTACGCTAGGGGTGGCATTTCGGAACCGAAAACCGAAAACAGAACCGAGAAAACCCGAAAAAAAAACCGAAAAACCGAAACCGAAGAAAACCGAACCGAAAAATAGAAAAACAGAACCGGACCGAAACAGTTCGGTTCGGTTCTCGGTTCCAGGACGGACCGAACCGAACCAGACCAATATGGACCGAAATAGTTTAGTTTATTACTTATTTTTTGAGTTTTTGTTTGATATTATTATTTCTTATTACCGTCTAACATTTATATTTTTTTTTTGTGCATGATCTATGAAGAAATATTGGACAAGTCATGTATTACAAGTGAAATGTCGTCTCCAAGGAGTGACCAAGAGAATGAAAGTGACTAAGAAACGTTTATTGATTTCAAGATTTTTGCTAATTTTAAAATTTGAATTTATATTGAGGATTTTATTTGATATTTTAGTTTCTTTGTCTTGCTTATTGCACTCCTTGGTGTATTGCTTGTTGCCTTATTGTACTCTTGACTTGCTTATTCTTTGTATTGTATTGCTTATTGATGTATTCTTTATCTTGCTTTTTTTGCATTGAATTCCTCCACCTTATTGATGTATTGTTATCTTGCTTTTTTTGCATTGAATTCACCTTACGTCATGTAATTCTTCTCATAATCTCTATAAAGTTTTACATTTCCATTAGTCCTCATATAACGAGGAACTTTAAACCAAAGTCTTCATTATACATTTCAATCATGGATTTCTTGAAAGTTAAAAAAATGAACCGAAAAAACATCAAACCAAATTGAAACCGAACCGAATATTTAAAAAACCGAACCTAACCGAACCGAACTTCAAAAAGAACCGAACCAAACCGAAACCGAATATTTGGTTCGGTCCTCGGTTTCAGTCAAAAACCGAACCGAATGGAACCGACTCCACCCCTAGTGTACGCTACCTGAACATCAACCGAGTCAAGAAACATTATGCCCAGTACTGGACTGCCGGATTAGCGCGCACTACCGGCCACTCTGCGTGCACTAAGTCCGAACTATAGCGTGCGCTAGAACAACATCTTAGCGTGCGCTAGAACAGCTCTCCAGAGAGCAGAGGGCAGAAGCAGACTACTGCCACTGCTGTGCCCGAGTCACTAGCGCGCGCTACAAACAAGCATAGCGTGCACTACCAAGGACACTAGCGTGCACTAACTAACATCCATAGCGTGCGCTAGGCAGCCGGGTGCAAAATGACTCAAACACACGAAACACAATCGAAACAACAAACGGAATCTTGCAACACGCATAATAACAAAGTTAAACGGACTTACAGGGAACACGAAACAACAGTTTCGAACGAGATTCGCAAGAATCGAACTCAAATGCGGAAAAGTCGCCAAAAGGCATGGAACTCAGCAAAACGACACCGAAACGAACTCAGATATCAAAAAGTGTAGAATGAACCATTCTCAGAATGACGAAACGGTCACCGGCAAGCCGTTAAAATGGACTCCTGCCAAAAAAAGAAATTTACCGTAAATCGAAAATTGCGGATATTACATAAGTGGCACGTACTGAGGCATGGGTGCCACCGTAGCCCATTGCATGGCAGATCTCGAGGAGACCTGGCACCTAGCTGTTCCTCATGGTGTCTCAGACTATGAGGGCATTCAGCGCCTTATCGACCTCCTTCCGATCAAGTGGAGGGAGTGGGCTGATGCGGTCTCATGGTACTACATCTTTTTGCATGAGCCCACTTTGGTACCGACCGAATATTTCTTGGCCTTTTCTATCCGGATCACCACTCAGTACCTCCAGCACCATGTACCTCCCCCTGGAGCTTACGTTTATTGGCCATATACTAGAGGAGCTTTGCCAGAGAGGCCATACACACCTCTACTGACCTATATGTTTCTTGCTGCACAGCCTCATACTCAGGGTGGTTAGACTTGGAGGCATGGACCTGAGGACCTCATCGTAGGGACATAAGGACCAAGCCTTTTATTTGTAATATCAGAATTTTTCTTTTCCTGGTACTCTCATTTTTGGTGTATTTTTCATTTTTAGCGACTCGCTTGTAACCGCATTCATATTTTGAGAATAGTCAATACTGGACTTTTTGCCATCCGATTCTCGTAATTTTTGTTCGGAACCGCCGTTTTGGGGTTGTCGTGGATCCATCCTATGTTATCATGAGTGTTGTGATCTTCTGTTTGATGTTTCGTCCGTGTTTTGGTGTTTTGGAATCGTCGTTATCCTATCCCTAGCGCGCGCTATCATCGTTGCTAAGCATCATTAGTAGCGCACGCTACGTTTGCTTCGTAGCGCACACTAGCAAGTCGAGCCCGGCAGTGGCGATGAGCCTGTTTCTGGTCTCTGTCCTTTGGACTAACAGATTAGTGCACACTACGTTTTGTCTAGCGCACATTGTTGTTGAGGACTAGCGTGCTAGGTGTCCGGTAGCGCGCGCTAATGCGATAATCCAGTACTGCGCAGTTGCTTCTGGACTCGGTTTGGTGTCCAGGTAGCGCACGCTATGGACTGATAGCATGCGCTACCAAGAGGCTATTAGCGCACGCTAATTATTGGTAGTGCACGCTAATTATTGGTAGTGCACGCTAATGGTCCAGAACTATAGGTTCTGGACTGGGGTGTTAACTTTCTGGACTGGGTTTTTAGCCGATAGCGTGCACTAGCTTTTAAGGTTAGTGCATGCTGATAACTCTCTAGTTATAAAAACCAGAGACTTGATCGGGGCAGCTCATTTCTCCCCCTCCTACACCATATATGGCTTTCAACAACATTTTTTTTGATGTTACAAGCAAAAGTGTAGCCTTAGATGCCTTAAAATTGGTCAAATTTGATTTAAGGCTACACCTTTTTCTAACGTTTTCGTTGATAAAAATTAGTGTTACCATAGACTAAATTGAATATCTACGCTAACACAAAATTTGGTGTTGTCGTTGCTATTTAAAAAAAATGTAACTAAACACTAAAAGAAATAGGCGGGCTTGCTAAAATATTTTAGGCGGTCCAAATAAATTATTTTCAATTTTAGCGGGTCAATACACTCACAGTACTCAATACTCACTCAACACAGTTTCTCAAAAAACACAAACTCACTCATCACACTTTCTCTCTAAAACACAATTTCCACTAGGGGTGTTAAAAAATATCTGATGCCCGGTATTCGATCCGAAATTAATCAAAAAATCGGATATCCGAAATTTTGGATATCCGAAATTCGGATATCCATTTTTTCGGATTCGGATTCGGATTCGGATAGTGTTTTTCAAAAAAATTCGGATATTTCGGATATCTAAATCCGAAATATGTTAGGGATCTGTTACTTTTAGTCTTTTAGGTTTATCACTTTACCACTTTAATCACACTACTAAAAAAAACCCTTATAGTGACATTTTTTTAGTGACACTTCTAAACAAGTGTCACATTATTTAAATATAGTGACACTTTCATTGTTTAGTTACATATTGTGACGCTTTAGGATAATATTAAATCCTTTCAAACCCGAGTTCAATTCCCAAACAGCGCAGAAATACTTTTAAAATATCTATAATGTTGCTTAAAAAATTGATTTGATACATTCATGTAAAATTCCAAATCCGACACATAATTATTTTAATTAGGGCTGTAAAACGAGTCGAGTCGAGTCGAATATTGCCAAGTTCGATCGAGTTTTGGATTAATTTTGGTCAAGTCGGGTTTCTGACGGCTCGGGTCGAGCATGTGAGGTGCTGGCCGAATTCGACTTGGGGCAAATCCCTTGGGTCCGGACGAGCTGCCCGGGTTCGGACAGAAACAACAAGTTTGAGGGTAATTTCTCGGATCTTGCTTGGGCCAATAATAAAAAGGGCCAAATATATCGGCATGATATATAATCATCAAAACCCATTACCTTAACCTAATTTTTCTTCCCTCTTTCTCAAACGCCGCTCTCTCGATTCGAAAGGCAGCCCTGTTCTTCTCTTTTCTTCTCTTCTTCTCATTTCTTCTCTTCATATCTCATGGCTTCCATACAAGCAAGCAGTGGATCGATTTGGGCAGTGGATCGCCTCGACTCGATTGGTAATCGGGTCTTCATTTACTGTCGAGTTCAACTCAATTTTGAGTCACGATCGAGCACGGGATATCTATATCAAATTCACAGTCTTATTGAGCCATAATTTGTTCTATCAATCTTCTTATTGTGAGCCCTAATCTCGATCGATCGCGGGCTTCCCTGAAAGCAACGTTTTATCAATTGGGTACCTCAATTTCTGAAGCAGCTCGAGGTAGCGATCTTTGAAGCACTGATTTCTGAAGCAGCTCGTTAAATGGCAATTTCTGGAGCAGCGATTTCCGATGTTCAAATCGCTTTCTGATGTTTTTCTTTATTTTTAACTTACTCATTTTGTTCTAATAGAATTCTAAAAAATGTGTTCTGATAATAGTAATTTTAATGGATTACTATGACTTGCCCATTTTTCTGACTTTGTGTCTGCTCTCATTTTTTGTGATTTTTTTATGCCTATTGAGATCTTAATATCAGTTTATTTGTGCAAAAGTTAATTCATCACTAATGTTGTATTAACTTGTGTCTTCAATATTAGTTGATCAATAAATTTACCTAGAGCAAAGAGCATCTTTTTGTTTCTTGATAACTTAGGATTTTTACAGCTACGATACTATATCATGCAACTAAAATTTGATTGGACTGTACTAGCATGAGTTCCTGTTTTCGTGATTTTTTATGTTTCTGGCTTACCTTTTCTTCAGTTGTGTTATTATAAGCTGCACTTGTCTTATTCTGTTTCTGTCAATTACAGACGACCATTTTATGATAAGAGGATCTCTCAAGAAGTCAGTGGTGATGCAATCGGTGAGGTAGGCAAAGTTCTCACTTTGCTTCCTTTTTATGGACTACATATAAATGAACCAAAGTTATATATTCGTTTATCATTTCTATCTGGCAATGTTGAATAGAAGCGTGTTAGTTTTAAAATAATTTCATTTTATATACCAGTGGGACGATATTCCAAAATTTTTATTGTAATTTTTTATATACAAGTGTGTTGTATGTAATTAATATTGCTAGTATATTAATTTTTTAATCCTGAAAAAGAACTGTTGTGGGAGTACGTCAAGGTAAACTAAGCAACATTTGATTTATATGTTCCTTAACTTGTCCTGAAGAATATTAAAATTAGGCCAAATCCCTTATTTACGTAGTACTTTATGATTTTTTGGTAGGACAAGTACATCATTTTGGAAGATGCTAAAAACTGGGTTCTAAAATCGTTGAATGATCAGTTTAGGAGCTTCAAAAGTAGGATTAAGCGAGACTTTTACTATCCTTATCCTACAGATGAGGAGCGGATGGAAAAAAGGCCCGAAGAGGTTCCTCTTTCAGATTGGAATATTCTTTTAAAATATTGGGGTGATGAAAAAGTTAAGGTAATAATTTAAATTCAATTTTCCTTTTTATTCATTGTTTCGTTGGCAATTTAGTATGAAAAGTAATGACGATAAGTGTTCCTTTATTTTATAGAGAACTACGGAAAAGAATGCAGAGGCACAAAAAAAGATAACAGAGACGCATACTACTGGGCCCAGAAGTTTCGCTCAAGTTTCTAACAAGCTGGTAATGTATATTTGATCATATTTTAATAATAAATTGCAAATGTGTTATTATCGGTAACATGTAAAATTTATTGAATTCAACAACTTAAAAAACTTGAAAAAATGCATGTTGGTATCTATGGTGATGGTGATGGTGATGGTGATGGTGATGGTTGTTGGGAAAACAAGAACCCTGTATCGAAACAGCCGGGATACTTAATCCCTGTATCGAATAATTTTAATAAGAGGTTTTGACATATATGCCAATCCTCAATACAGTAAAGGAAACTCTATCTAAGTGTTGAGGCATCAACCTGTATCGAAGACCTGTCTCGAAACCGGCCTCTGATGGAACCCTTGAAGACAAAGAAGTCTTATAAAGACCAAGTATGGAAAGCGTCTCGAATCACCAATACGGTTATCTTCCATCTGACTCTCAACGAGACAATAAGGAATCTTCAGAAGTCAAGTCCCGTTGAATAAAGAAGTATTTAAATACTAAAGGATAAAGTATTTAAATACTGTCAGTCAATAGATCTTCAAATCCCGCTAAATCCAGATTGTGCTTTTAATCCCGTTGAAACGGAATCTTGCTCAACGGATACATCTCAACGGATATATATTTCAGAGACTATATATATCACATCAAGATGCTGAAGATCAGTTACCCAAGCTACGAAATTATCAAGCTATCAAAGTTATCATCAGAGCAAAACATATCTCCAAAGCTTACTGCAACTCAGATCAAAAGAGATATACAGTGCTCATCCTTTTGAACAACACTTCATCAGCTACAAGCTCTTAAAGTCAAAGTCGTTGTTCACCCTCTGTTCTATACTTTGAACAAACCCAGATCAGCCCTGTGTGGACTGAGTAATCTGTGCTTCTCCGGAACTGTGTGTGAAGGATTTGCATTGAAGAAGACGAAGCTTCAGAACTGTGTGTGAAGAAGCAAGTCAAAGCATTAGCTCAAAACCAATCTGTGTGAACGGTTGAAGCTAAGATCTTTATATCAATCTGTGTGAACGATATATTGATTGTGTGTTGTTATAATTACGTAGTTGTGTACGTAGTAATTATAATAACTTTTTACTCCTGTGTGGAGGACCAGTGGACGTAGAGGGTTTTACCTCTAACCACTTTAATTACTGTGTTATTTACCTTTAGTTTTTACTATTTTAATTACTGTGATTAATTAAGTATGCACTATACATTTAGTTGCTGTATCCACAGCAACCTACTGTATCTAAGACTTCCGCTACGCACTCAGATTTAAAATCAGTACAGTTTGTTGTTTAAACTACTTCCCAAACTGTATCCAGTATACTTAGTGGCCAACAAGTGGTATCGGAGCGGTTGATTCTAAAAAGAATCAGTTGTATTTTTAACCGAATCAGATCCAAACTCACTTACTCTTTGAAACAGTCTCTTTCATTTTTGTATTATCACATGGATACTTCTATGATCAACAAAGTGCCTATGTTTTCTATTAACGAATTTGATGATTGGAGAATTAAGATGGAGGCTCATCTTGCAGCAATGCACGAAGAGATGATCTTTGTTATACAGGATGGCCCTATCAAAATTATGAAGGTAAACACGGCCACAAGGATTGAAGACCAAGCCCATGCTGAGATGCTCGAGAAGGATCGCGAGCAATGGACCACAGATGAAAGAAAACGAGCCAACCTTGACAATGTGGCTAAGAACGCGTTATTTGTCACCCTTGACAAAGGCATGTTCTCAAAGGTAAAGAGCTTCAAAATAGCCAAGGAAATCTGGGATAAATTCAAGTTGATTTGTGAGGGA
Source organism: Orobanche coerulescens (assembly GCA_033398695.1). Lineage (NCBI taxonomy): Eukaryota > Viridiplantae > Streptophyta > Magnoliopsida > Lamiales > Orobanchaceae > Orobanche > Orobanche coerulescens. The sequence goes on along the minus strand of CM065808.1, from coordinate 28,185,559 downwards.
ACTGAGCTCTCAAAAGAAAACAAGATTTCAAAACTGACTCAGCAATTTGAATCTTTCAAAATGAAACCAGCTGAGACACTTGAGGAACTTGACCTCAGATTCACTGGTATTGTTGGTGAACTTGAAGCATTGGGAAAAATCTATACCCAAAAGGAGAAGAATTTAAAAATTTTCAGATCTCTCCCAGCCCGATGGGACATTAAGACCACAGTTATGCGTGTATCTTGCAATCTTAATGAAATATCTACTTTTGATCTCTTCTCTGACCTCAAAGCTTTTGAGTATGATATTGACAGAAGAGAGAAAGCTGAAGAATCTCCTGCAAAGGTCACAGCACTATCCGTATCAGATAAATCGACCACGGCATGCCCGGCTCGTCGAAGCCTAGTCACAAGAATCTTGTGATGGCAGCGACATCATGTCTCAAGATGAAATGGCGCTTCTCATGCACAAATTCAAAAAGTTCATCAAGCAGACTCCCTACAGGCCCAAACCTGTCCACAAGGTAAGTACCGAAACATCATCTGGTGATGTTAACCTGTGCTATAATTGCAGAAAACTAGGGCATTATGCAAATAAATGTCCTCATCCTAAAGTCCAAAGGTTGACTGAGGTCGAGCAACAAGAGAGAGATGAAAGAAGACGTGCTTGGAAAAACAAGCTCAAGGCCCTGATTGGAGAATCAGAAGCCTCCCCCACACCATCCAAATCTGAAGAATGTCTTCAGGTGGTCACCGAAAGTGATTCATATGATGATGAGTTCGATGATAAAGCATATATATGCTTTATGGCCAAAGACATTCCGGAAGGTGAAGATAGCGATGATGAGGTAAGTTCAACCTCAGCTATTCCATCAAATGCATCTCATACTTTCGAAAACATGATGAATGAATTTAAAAACATTCAAAAGGCCCATGAGACATTGAAAAACGAGAATATACAGCTCCAACTATCTAACCTAGAGCTGAAAGATGAAAACGATTTGCTGAAGATAAATTATAAGAATATGTCTCTTGACTGTGAAACCAGCAAAGTCGATTTTGAAAAACTCATGGAGAGCAATCATCAACTTGCTCATGAACTAAGTGAGGTTAAAACTCACAACGAGAGCAAGACAAATGATTTGGTTCTACTTCAAGCCAAAGTCAAAACTCTCGAAATACGAGAAGATGAACTTGAGACCATTCTGAAATCGTTCGAGAAATCGTCCAAAAGATTGGAAGAAATTCGGAGCACTGGGCAATATGCTCATGATAAAAGTGGCTTAGGATACAGCTCATGTTCAAACAAAGGGAAAACTAGTACAGTGTTCGTCAAGAGTGTGGAACACATTCCAGTATCGAAAGATACCCCGAGTCCCATGAAGGAACCTGCTGCACCGCGAAAACCGAAGGCTGCTATTCTGCCCCCACAATCCTATTCTAGACAGCGGAATCATAAGCCATTCCAACATGTGAGGCGTACTCAACAGCATGCTCCCCGAGCATATCAACAGCGCCAACATCCGTTCAGAAGGAAGGCTGTATCCAACTACCAAAGGCCCGCACGACAGTACTATCAGTACAACACACCTAGGTATTGGATACAGGAGCCCCGTTATTCCTCGAGACAACAGATGCCCGCTCAGTATCAACAACAGCATTGGGAATCCAATTGGAGACCCAGAAGGCAAACTGTTAGGCCAAAGAAAATGGCTCCACCTCCAAGACGGCACTCGTACTGATTAATAATAATAACCCTGAATTTTTCATGCATAATAATTATCATGATTATAGCGACTACGTGTATGCCCCACGTAGATACCGCAACACTGTACTGAATGTGACCTACAGTAAACATATTGCTGTTAGGAAAATTTGGGTACCTAAAGACATTAACACACATGGACCCAAAAATCAAAGGGGACCTAAAACTACTTAATCCTTTTGCATACAGGACATTCTAGAGGAGGATACCTGGTACTTTGATAGTGGATGCTCTCGGCACATGACCGAAGACAGGAGCAAGCTATCAGATTTTGTAGAAGGTCCCAGTCCAAAAGTTCGTTTCGGTGATAAATCTAAAGGAATAACAAGAGGGAAAGGAAACCTACTTGTCGGAAAATTCAAAGTCACCGATGTTGCATATGTTGAAGGCTTACAGTACAATCTACTTAGTATTAGTCAGTTCTGTGATAAACAGATCTCGGAGAAATTTTATATAGATCGCTGTAGAGTCAAGAACATCCAAACCAAGGAAGTTGTGCTTACAGGAAGCAGATCAGGCAACATGTATATTGCTGGCTGGAAGCCTATAAGCTCCTCAATTCCATGCTTTGTTGCCAAAGGCACTGCAGATCTTAGCTGGTTATGGCACAAGAGGATGTCTCATGTCAACTTCAAGACGATCAACAAGATCTCAAGACAAGGAATGGTTAGAGGTTTGCCAAATGTGTCATTTAAGAAGGACAGCGTCTGCGGACCATGTCAGAAAGGCAAGCAAATCAAGTCAACCCTGAAGAGCAAATCCTACCTTTCAACCCAAAGAGTGTTGGAAATGCTACATATGGATCTCTACGGTCCTGTAGACCCAGTAAGTTTGGGAGGTAAGAAATACTGCATGGTTCTTGTTGATGATTATTCCAGGTATGCTTGGACAATTTTCCTTAGCAAGAAGAAGGAAACAACATCAAAGCTGCCCGAGCTCCTGAGAAAGTTGCAAAATGAAAAGGCATTGACTATCGTGTGCATTCGTTCCGACAGAGGTACAGAATTAACTAACCACTTTATAGAGCAATACTGTTCGGAGAATGGAATACAGCACGAATACTCAGCTACCCGTACACCTCAACAAAATGGTGTTGCCGAGCGAAAGAATAGGACGTTGAAAGAAGCAACAAGGACAATGATTGCCGCAAGCAAGTTGCCACAGCGTTTCTGGGGTGAAGCAATCAATACAGCATGCTACACTCAAAATCGTTGTATCGTAAACAAGCACCACAGCAAAACAGCATATGAGGTATGGAACAACAAAACTCCGTTAGTTTCATATTTTCACATTTTTGGATGCAGGTGTTATGTGTTGAATAATGGGAAGGACCAACTTAGAACTTTTGATGAGAAATCAGATGAAGGAATATTTGTAGGATACTCCTCCGTCAGCAAAGCTTTCAGAATCTTTAATAAAAGGAAGCTGACGATCGAGGAACCAGTTCATGTAGTGTTCGACGAACCTCATCATGACCCTACAGGAGTAGAAGATGTTACCCAAAACATCCAACAACTCTCTATCTTGGATCCTCCAACTCCCATAGAACCTGTCGTTGACCTAGAAATCAACCCCGCAGCTGTAAGAATCGACATGGATGAAGCCGACGCTGTACAAGCTGAAGCTGTATCCACAGAATCTCTCGATACAGTACGGGATCCTAAATTAGAACCCGACCGAAGATGGTTGAGAGATCACCCGCAAGAGCTGATCATTGGAAACATAAATGCTGGTGTTTCTACTCGTAGGAGAATACAGAGTACACAAGGAAATGTACTTTGTGCATAAGAAGAACTTGATAGTGAGATATCACAGTTTCCTGAATGGAAATCTCAATCCGAGCTTAGAAGACTTAATATGTGCACTATTGCTGTATTCTTAGCCCAGTCCGAACCTGTTTCGACCATAGATGCTCTTAATATTTCTCATTAGATAACATCTATGGAAGAAGAGTTTAACAGTTTCGAAAGAAACAATGTATGGTATCTTGTACCCAGACCTACACATCAATCGGTTATAGGAACCAAATGGGTATTTCGAAACAAAAAGGATCGAAATGGACTTATTATAAGGAATAAATCCAGACTAGTCACACAAGGCTATAGTCAGGAAGAAGGCATAGACTATGATGAAACCTTCGCCCCTGTAGTGAGACTAGAAGCCATTAGGATATTTTTAGCCTTTGTCGCCGATAAGAGCTATATTGTATACCAAATAGACGTCAAGAGTGCATTCCTGAATGGAGACCTTGCTGAAGAAGTTTATGTTGAACAACCACCAGGGTTTGCCAACACAGACGGTATCGACTTAGTATACAGGTTAAGGAAAGCATTGTATGGACTTAAACAAGCCCCTAGAGCCTGGTACGAAACCTTGTCCCAGTATCTAACCAACAACGGATTTGAGAAAGGTGCTGCGGACAAGACCTTGTTCAAAATACAGGAAGGTGATGACCTTCTTATGGTGCAAATCTATGTGGATGACATAATTTTTGGTTCAACTAACCTTGCTTTGTGTCAAAGGTTCTCTCATCTCATGCAAAGTAAATTTGAAATGAGTATGATGGGGGAACTTAGTTATTTCCTAGGTTTGCAGGTAAAGCAGTTGCCTACAGGTATTTTCATCAACCAGGAAAAATACAATAAGGAGCTTCTCAACAAATTTGGAATAAACACTTCCAAATCTTCGCCAACCCCCATGAGCACTCCCGTGCAAATTAGTGCAGATGAAGCCGGAAAGCCGTTTGACCAATCACTCTACAGGAAGCTCATTGGTTCGCTCCTGTACCTAACGGCTAGCAGGCCCGATATCCAGTTTGCTGTCGGAGAGTGTGCGAGGTATCAAGTAGCACCTAAAGAATCACACTTCAATACAGCTAAACGAATCCTGAAGTACATTAAAGGAACAGTCGATGTAGGACTATGGTATCCTAAGGAAGGCAGATTCGATTTAGTTGGATACAGCTACTCGGATATCGGAGGCTGCAAGCTAGATAGGAAGAGTACAAGTGGAACTTGTCACTTTCTTGGACCTAGACTCATTTCGTGGTTCAGTAAGAAACAATTGGCTAATTCTCTTTCCACGGCTGAATCTGAATACTATGTTGCTGGTAGCTGCTGTATGCAGATCCTTTGGATGCAGCAACAGTTGTCAGATTATGGAATTGATTCTAGAGATATTCCAATCATGTGTGATAGCACGAGTGCAATTGCAATAACGTACAATCTTGTCCTGCACTCGCGCACTAAGCATATCAACATGAAGCATCATTTTATAAGGAATCACGTCGAGAACAAGGATGTTCGCCTTGAAAAAGTTCATACAGACATTCCGTTGGCCGACATCTTCACCAAGCCGCTCAACACAGCCAGATTCAACATGCTTAGACAAGAATTGGGAATGCTACAGCCCGACTCCCTGTAAGTAATTTACTATTTTTACTCAACAAATTGAGGGGGAATGCTGTAAGACCCAAGAATACAGTATCCAACGTTAATTATCTGTACACTCAGGCTATCAATCTGACCTTTGTAGTGAGCGAAGACATATGAATCCTACAGCTGATGTGTGCAATAATTAAGGGGGAATACTGTAGGACCCATGAATACAGCATTAATCCACAAGTTGCTGTATGGAATTTAAAACCTATATGTACTTTTTTAAGGGGGAACGCTGTATCGACGCGGGAACATCACATACTATAGGATTTCGATTTAGTGTATATATATTATATTATATTGTTTCATTTTAAAATGATTTTTGTCCACGTGCCCTGTTTTTAAGTCAAACGTCATGTGCATTAAATGCCTTACACGACATCTGGACAACTGAATCTCAAAAGCCGCGATGTTTTAAATTGTTTATTGTTTTAAAACCGCCGTTTCAGGCATTTAGGGTGACACAAATGTCAGAAATGGGACCCGCTTATATTTTAAACATTATAATAGATTAGCGTACCAGTTACACTCAGTCCATCTTAACCGTTGATTTCAAAAACTGGTTCCCATCCCTTGAAATCTGACCATTCGTACTCTGCAAAACCCTGTTTCACCGCCCAATTATAAAAGGACTGATACTGCCATTAGAGACTCTTTACGCTTTCTGCAAATTTAAGAGTTCTTAAGCAAAAACAGCCTACATACTTTTCTGCATTTTACTGCAAATTTCGGTTATTCTCTTACACTTTTTCTTGAAAATCATCAAATGGCTGGACAAACTTCTTCTCCCGCTCTCAAGAAAACAGCAAACATCATCGATGGACGGATCTTCTCAAGATCTGTTGTCATTGAACGTCTTCTCGCTGAAACCAATGATGTCGAACCCATAGAGTACATCATCACTCGTCTTCGTCAACAAGGCCTCTATCGCCTTGGAAGTGAAACCGCTGAGAAGTACGATGCTCATCTGGTTGAGGAATTTTACCTCAACGCTGTCGTACGCTTTTTGTCGCTGGCCCAAGGAGGTCACGTTGCTGACATAACTGCTACAATTCAAGGAGTTGAGATCTGTGTTGATAGCGATCTGCTCCAGAATATCTACAGGATACCCGCTGATGGCCTGACAATGGATCAACTTGAGACATTTGGGTCTCAAGAGCTAATAACCAAATTTTATGGGCTGTTCACCGGCTCAAAAGTTGTTGACATGGTTCAAACCACCTGTCACAAAAAGAATTTCTGTCTGCCTTATGTATATTTGCATGATTTCTGCTGCATGATCATTGAGAATCGAACTGGTGCGTTCGAAATGTGTACTAATCTGAGGTTCAGGATGATGGTGGCAATTCTGACCTGTGAAAAGGTCAACTAGTGCTAGATAATCCTGAAGCGCTTGCAAGAGGAGGTATGCAAGCCTGCCACCGAGAAGAAATCATTTGGTTTAATGCTAAACCATATCTTGACGAAATGCGGACTGTCGCAATCTGCTGATGCTAAGAAGAATATAAACAAACCACTATGGTCTGCAATCACCCGAAAACCAAATCTATGCCAGTTTCCGCAAACCCAAGAGATGAGTCTTTGAAGTCCCAAGACGTGGAATCTTCAAAGAAGAGAAAAAGATCTCACAGCAAGAAACCCATTGCTGGTGAGAAGCCGAAGAAGAAACTTAGGAGGCTTTCTAAAGTAAAATATGCCAAGCCCTCCGAAGCAGTTTCCACCGTGGCTCAACCCACTGAAGAACAACCCCAGGGCCCAACCCCTGTGGAAGAGGTGTCCACTACTGTATCGACAGTAGATCCTGAGCCTTTGGCGGATAGGACGGATGATGAGACATCTGCCAACGAAAAAGACTCTAGCGAGTCGGCTGCCCATTTGGAGCCAAAAGCTACTTCTCCTCTGCAGGATCCCACACCCGTACAGGATCAATCTTCCTTCGGGGCACCATCCCCTGTAAGGAATCCCACTTCCATGCAGGATCCCACACCTGTAGAGGAATCCCTCGCTACAGCGTACCCAGACATCGTACGCAGTCCCTCCCCTGACTCTATTATTAATAAGACCCTTCTCTCTGTTCAGATTGAACATGCTTACGAAAGATTCCTTACATGGAAAGGCTACAGGCTAGCTCCGTATGAAACATTGTACAACTGGAGCGATTGGAGCCAAGAAGAAAGATTTGTATCAGAAGTGACGGACTCAATGGAAATTGAGGCCCTGATCCGATGGGATAATCCCTTATGCAAAGAACTGATTGAAATCCATCTTCTGCAGAAATCTGACGCAAGGAGAAAAGGTAAGGATAAGTCAGAGCACTCTCCCCCAAGTCTAAAAGACGACGATAACAATGACTCAGACGACGACGACGATGCTTTACAAGCTGGTCTGAGAATGAGTCGTGAAGAGGCTCAAGATAGAGATGCCTCTCCACCAAAAGATGACGAAGGGCCGTCAACTCGACGCAATCCCCTTTCGCCACAGCAATAGAAAATTCCCGACGAGGAGGAATCAGTCCCTCAAGTCGAGGAAGTAGAAGCAGTTTTGGAACAGGCACCCGAGCCTGCCGCCGCTCAAGAAGAAGTAGTTGTCACTGAGAGATAATAGGAGGATTCAGTCCCTCCTGTATCCATGTCTACCACCGAAACTTTGCAACAGGAAGATACTCAACCCCCTGCCGTCGAACCAGAACAAGATGCTCCCACCCCTTCAACCGTGGAATCCGAGGACGGTATCGTACCTGAGGATGTCCAACTTAGTTCACGCCCAATCTTGAACCTAAGGAGGTTGAATAGTGTCCAAGATTTTGCTCAACCAGATTCCCCGATCTCTGCCGCTAGGAAAGAGCGCCTGCGTGCTCTTGGTCTTCAAACTGTATTCATTCAGGATGCAGTGAATGCTCTGTCTTCAGTTGAAAAAGCATTGAATTGGATGCATACTTCTGCCATGGAAGAAATGACCACTCTACAACATGAAGTTTCTCGAGTAGTCGAGGCCTTCATTATTTTGCCAGAAGTATTTAAACAAGCACTGAAAATCATGGAAGACAAGCAAGAGCAACTCCTGAAGGAAGAGGCAACCAAAACGCGCATCGCTGAAGCCAAGACCGCATGTGCTATGATTGAAAACAGTTCTCAATTGCGCGCCCACGACAAATGCATCAAGGACATGTCGCAGGCACTTTCCTCCCTTGTAGAAAGAATGACTAACATCGAGATGAAACAGGATGCTGCATTAGAGATCCTAGGACGTCTTGATGATGCCAAATAGGGGGAAGAAGCAAGAGAGGCTGCAAGAAGAATCAGGTTACAGCATGAAAGGGAATTCGAGGCCGCTCAAGACAACATCACTGCCGAATTAAACAAGCTAGCCCCTCCCTCCCAGAGTTTTAAGATTTCAGGCTCCCGGCCTGAATTTCATGATCCAAATGTCCCGTGGAAAAACCTAATCCAGAGACCTTCTGAAATTCGTCTGCCGACCAATCACCATCCCACTGCCGATGAAGTGAAGCAATGGAGGAAGAACGAACTGATGAGATACTTTGTTAAACTCATCAGGGAATCCGCCATCTTCAAGAAATATAAAACTTTAGCGGAGGCCGCATATAAATTTACGAAGATGCTAGAAGTCGGAAAACTCCCTCTCCAGATCGAGATGAAATCCAAACACAAAAGAGCATATCGGATCACCCATCCAGAAGACTGGATTCTTGCCTTCGACAGATCCTATGAAGGAAGAGCAATATACCAGGATCGAGGTAATGATTCCCTACAGAACTGGAGGCGTGGTACCGAGAATGATCCAGGGAGAAAGCCATGGAGACATGCGGACTACAGATAGGAGCTGAAATCCTTGTATATTAGTTTTTGTTTTTGTAATTTTTCCTTCGAAACAGCAAACCATGTACTCAATTTATTTTGAATATCAATAAAAGTGTTTGTTTGTCTTGAAAGATTACAAGTCGTAATCTACTGTGTTGATGTATGATTACTTAAATTGTTTGATAACAATCTCAAGTATAGAAACTTGATTGAAAATTAAGTTGTACGAACTTGTCTACGAACAGTTCATAATTTCAGTTGTAAGCTTAGAATACATTGTAAGATTGTGCCTGCGTGCCAATCATTAGCTTAAGTTGTAAAAAATCTTAGCTGTATCGAACTCGCCTGCGAGCAGTTCATTAAATAGACCAAGTTGCTGAAAGACAGACCTTTTGACAAAAGACCAAGACATATGCCAGAATTCATCAAAGAAGATTATTTCATGAAGAAGGTTTTGGCATCATCAAGAAGACTTGAAAGATAGAAAGTTCCAGTCTTGGCAAATTGTTAAAAAGGGGGAAATTGTTGGGAAAACAAGAACCCTGTATCGAAACAGCCGGGATACTTAATCCCTGTATCGAATAATTTTAATAAGAGATTTTGACATATATGCCAATCCTCAATACAGTAAAGGAAACTGTATCGAAGTGTTGAGGCATCAACCTGTATCGAAGACCTGTCTCGAAACCGGCCTCTGATGGAACCCTTGATCTGACAAAGAAGTCTTATAAAGACCAAGTATGGAAACTGTCTCGAATCACTAATACAGTTATCTTCCATACAGCTCTCAACAGGACAAGAAGGAATCTTCAGAAGTCAAGTCCTATTGAATAAAGAAGTATTTAAATACTCAAGGATAAAGTATTTAAATACTGTCAGTCAACAGATCTTCAAATCCCGCTAAATCCGGATCGTGCTTTTAATTCCGTTGAAACGGAATTTTGCTCAACGGATACATCTCAACGGATATATATTTCAGAGACTATATATATCACATCAAGATGTTGAAGATCAGTTACCCAAGCTACGAAATTATCAAGCTATCAAAGTTATCATCAGAGCAAAACATATCTCCAAAGCTTACTGCAACTCAGATCAAAAGAGATATACAGTGCTCATCCTTTTGAACAACACTTCATCAGCTACAAGCTCTTAAAGTCAAAGTCGTTGTTCACCCTCTGTTCTATACTTTGAACAAACCCAGATCAGCCCTGTGTGGACTGAGTAATCTATGCTTCTCCGGAACTATGTGTGAAGGATTTGCATTGAAGAAGACGAAGCTTCAGAACTGTGTGTGAAGAAGCAAGTCAAAGCATTAGCTCAAAACCAATCTGTGTGAACGGTTGAAGCTAAGACCTTTATATCAATCTGTGTGAACGATATATTGATTGTGTGTTGTTATAATTACGTAGTTGTGTACGTAGTAATTATAATAAACTTTTTACTCCTGTGTGGAGGACCAGTGGACGTAGAGGGGTTTACCTCGAACCACTTTAATTACTGTGTTATTTACCTTCAATTTTTACTGTTTTAATTAATGTGATTAATTAAGTATACACTATACATTTAGTTGTTGTATCCACAACAACCTACTGTATCTAAGACTTCCGCTACACACTCAGATTTAAAATCAGTACAGTTTGTTGTTTAAACTACTTCCCAAACTGTATCCAGTATACTTAGTGGCCAACAATAGTGATTGCGAGGAAGAGCCGGTTGTAATCTCTCATGCTGATATATATTTAGCGACTCGCAGACGAAAAGAGAATGGGAAGTACAAGTTACCTAAGGAGGTGCTTAAACCCGTTGATGAAAAAATTGTAAGTATTTATCGTATCTACTAAATTATAGGTCACTTGGTAATGCTTTTTGGTGGTAGGTCGCCTGGTAATGCTCTTTATATTCATGTGTTTGTAATCTATGCAGGATCGATTTTTCTATTTTGATTAGGATCTGGCGGACTGAGTTTGATGTTTTTCTTGAAAAACTTCAAGCTCCTATTCTAATCTCTATCATTCCTGCTCCGATACCATCTCAGAAGATAGATATATATGTGTATATATATATATAATATATGATTGATAATGAAAATAGAGAGAAGAAGAGCAAAGATGTTGTATATAGCTTAGCTGCTGTATATAACTATTATATTTATAAGAGGGAGGCTGAAGCCTTATATTTTTTATAGAAAGTAAAAATTGGTCCCTAAGTTTGCTACAATAAATCTCATCATGATGACCTAATGACAATGATGTCATCTTGATTTAATGTTGATAATCTAACAGTTTGTATGTATATTGACGTCGTCTATTCTCCTTTTTCTAATATAATATGGAAAACATCTTATGGTTTAATTGAAGAGAGAGCTAGGAACAGATAGGAAACAGTAAAATATAAATGCATTCGATCAGGAATAGAGTTAGATATTGGTGTCCTATTTATTGTAGATTTAGATGGCCTTGGTTGATATCTTAGATGGCCATGGTTGATGAGTACAATTCTATTTATATATTGCTTTTATGTTTGGTGTTGGTATATATTGTTTTACAATTATACTGAAATTCTAGATGTGTCGTATATTTTTATTTTGTTAATAGGGTAGTTGACTTATGAAGAAGGAATTAAGATAATTTTCCATTATTATTAATGTTTGTATTTTGTGTTTCTGTTAATTGAGTGAAATACTTGATACTTTTATTTACAGGCTGATGTTAACAGAGCTCTTGAAACTGAAGGTGTTGAGGCTGCTAATAAATTGATTCATGATGGCAAATAACACCGACCATCTTATCTAATTGGGAGACTAATTCAGAAAAAGGAACCAAAATCGAAGTCTTCAGCATCACCATCAGTTCAAGTTGTTGATCAGTACGTGGCGGACCTAACTGCTAAGATCAAGGCTCAACTTCAACAAGAGATAGATGAAAAACTTGACCAAATAGTTCGAGAAATGATGAAAATGTTGGCCGAGAAGAATCCAGATTTGAACTTAAAAATTGATGACTCTCATAAATCAGTTGAGGAGTCCTATGGCGGTGACAATGTCACTCCTTGACTGATCTCATCATTTTATATTATGCTAGCTAAGTGACTCAAGTAGTTTTGTTATATTTATGGATTGCGATCATAACTTGTTCTTAGCTATTATGGATTGAATATTAGCAGTCATGTATTTTGACTGTTTTATGGTAATATTTATTTTCCAATATAACATTTTTCTTTTTACCATGAAAAATATTGGTAAAAACCTGCAAAAATATAGCTATAGACTATAATTTATAATTATTTCTGTTGGCAAAATATAAAAATTGTGTTGGCAAAGATTAAAAGTGTGTTGGCAAAAGTTATAACTGTTCATATATAAGTGTAGCCATAGTGTTAAAGTTGTTGGTAAAGATGTCAAAATATTTCACAATTTAATGTTACATTAGACCTGATGAGTGTTAGCATAGGTCTACGGCTACACAAATATTTGTCTCACTAAATATATAAAAGTGTGGTCTTAAGTCTACAGCAACACAAAATCTAGTGTAGGCATTACTCAAGCGGTCGTGTTTGATTCCTTCCGTTCGAGTCGTCGTCAATTACTCAAAGCAAGTATTTTTGGAAACCTTTATGCTTAACATGGAATGGTAATGTATATCGTGTGTGCTTTGCTCACCTCGGGAGGGTCCGACGGGGCCTCGAGGGAATCTATGACTTCACTCTGGATTCACGAGTTTGATTCGCTAGCCAGCTCGAGGGGGTCCTTAGAGGCCTCGAGTGGGATCAGTGGCTTCACCTCGGTCCTAGGCAATGTCTGTGCGTGATTTGTTTTATGATATGGCCAGCTCGGGAGGGTCCTTAGAGGCCTCGAGTGGGACCAGTGGCTTCACCACGGTCCTAGGCAAATTGATGATTGACTGTTTATTTCCGGAAAAGACATGTCTGGTTTTTAGTTTTGAAATAAATTTGGTGCATTGTACTATGAAATGTGTAAGCGAATGGTTTGTCTTGATTACTTGTACTAGCTAATTGCTAACCCCTTTGGGGACCCGTTTTGGGAAAATTCTTGTTATGGATTTCAGGTTATGTTCAGCCGGACGAGCGGGCGCTGGGATAGTACGAGGATGCTGGCCAGGGTCATTGACATGTGCATTTGAGTCCTTTTATTTTCGTTGTTCCGTTTTTTTTAAAAACTTATAGATTGTACTCGCGAGTACTTAGGCTTTTCCCTTCGGATTATGGTTTGTATTCGTTGAAGTTATTTACGTTTTTCGGTGTTGATTATTCCGCCGGTTGTACCGGGCAGGTTATTTGATTTTCATCTGGATAATGTGTGTTTTTACTGTGGTAATTCGTGTCTAGCTTGGTGGGTCCCATGTAGGTGTCCGCGGCACTGTAATATACCTTGAATATCTCGGGGGTGTTACATTATTCTCAAGAGGACGTCTCACCATTGTGACCTATGCCAGTCATCGAGCCAGTCCACCCACGATCGATCACAGTGCTCATCTGCTTCTCCCAAAGAAGCATAAAGTCGTTTAGGATCCAGTTGTAGTCTGTCCAGTTTTATATGAGGATTCATAAGAAGTCCGGATAAGGATTCGGAAGAGTGTTCCGAGGGAGACATTCTTAATTAAGTCTATTTAGGCATTATTGGTTGTGTATTCCATAGATTAATCATGTATTTTATTTACCATTCATGCTCTTAACAACCAGATTCGGTCTTTAAACTAATTTAAACATTATGAAAATGGTTAACCTTTATTGTTTGAAGGATGCAAATCTGCTTTTATTTTATTCACCACACTGTCTATGTAAGATAACGTTTCATATTTTATCAGGGTTGGGGTGTTCAGAAATTTCAAGATATTGTGAAATGATATGAAAGAAAATATAGTGAAATGAATTCACTCGCCCAATATCGAAACCGAAATGAAGGTGTAGTATTTGAGCTTCAAAGAAGATGAAAATGTCAAATATGGAGAGTAATATTTGTTGCTACCCAAAATATTATCCGGAGATAGATATTGCTGGAATGGATGGATAGCAAACAAAGTGCGAGAGCACTTCCGTAGAGAAAGTAAATAACACAAGATTTGCCGGGGTTGTTAGTCCTGGGCTTGAATGCTCTCGCGAGATGTTATTAATACGAATATTCGGGGATACAAGTATTAATGTTAGAATACTATTACAATGAGTGTAACGATTCTAGTTATCTTAGCTAGTGAGCGTGTAGATTGCCGGAAGAACCAGATGTGATGCTCTGTGAGTTCTTGTAACAACGTTGATGAACTGTGACGGACGTGAGAAATCGACAGTCTCTCACGGCGTGTAGTTGCTATGTATTTGAGCTCCGAGGCTTGCGAATCTGAACTGTGGAGACTTCTTGCCTCTGCCGACCATCTTCTGGTTGAGAGGTGCTAAGAGAGAAATCCTGAAGTAGATTCCGGTGAGGAAGCCGGGAGCCTGAGAATATGTATGTTTGTATGCTTTTCGGAATGATTTTTCCACTGATTTCAATGAATTGCCAACCTTTTACTAGTTGTTGGGTCTTCTCTATTTATAGGACTGGGATATGCCGGGCGATCGCCTTTGCCGTATTATAATAAGCGGGCGATCGTCTTTTAGAACATGGGTTGGTCCCCTTAAAGTCCGCAGGAGTTGCTGGCAGCCAGCTGTGCGGTCCAATGAGAAGCCTGCACGCGTCTGAGTCGTTGTCACGGGCAGTCCCACCTTGTACCTTTCGGCGGGTTTGTCGGTAGGTGAGTAGTTGATGACAGGCTGTGGTCAACAATCCATGAAACGCGGCGCCTGTCGCGGATCTGCACATGGGAGCTGCTTTGAGATCCAGTCCTCGTGGACTTTGACGAACGAAGGTCTTGTTCGTGGCGCAGGACGATCGTCTTAGATCGGGCATCCGAGACGGTCGCTGGACGCCAAAGGCGATTGCCTAGAGAGTCGATTGCCAGATGCTCGAAGGTGGACTGTCATCTCCGTTTAGGCGCGTTCGCCGTAGCAAGATTGGTTGTGGATTCGGTCGCTCGGATTTGCAGTCAATCGCCTGTCGAAGTGGATAAATCTCGACACAACAATTGCCCCCCAGCTCGCTCCGATGTTGGAAACGTGGGGTGAGGTGGTTCTATTGGCGATCGCTGAATTATGACGAGCGACTCTGCACTTTACTGAACTGGCGATCGTCATTGATCGGTTTGATTCAGAACTTGGACGACCTAGTCGGTCGCTGAAATGAGCGGGAAATGATAATGGATGCGGAAAAGTCTTCGCGCATGTGTCGAGTTCCTGTTGGAGGATACCGACAGTTAGTAGTGACTCCTCGTCTGGCGTGTCCTTGAAAATACACGTCGCGGGTTTCAAGAGAGCATTAATTGCGACGTTTGTACTTTCGACCCCTGAGATTTTCCTTAATTGCACAGGAGTCCCTTCTACCTCCTATAAAAGGGCGTAAGGTTGCATCGTTAACACCCTTACGCGTTTATTACTGGAGAAAGAAGGATTTTGCTGAAGAATATTTCTGAGAGATC